>CAMAPF010000201.1:1200000-1835000 GCA_945859915.1 Cuscuta epithymum
TACAACAAATTAAATGCTTTTACACTTCATTTATTAATTATTATCATATAACTAAAGCGTCCATTATTAAGTTTATTTATTGGTAAGACCTACATTTTAAAATGATGAACATTATGATATATAAATAAATTTTGAAATAACAAAATGTGGTGGCATGCAGATCGTTTTTGTTGAAAATAAACGGCTGACATCAACATTGCTGGAAGACATTGAAGAGAGCCAACTCCCAGAGATCTATGGAGGCAAACAGTCCTTGGTCCCCATACACGAAGCCTAGTTGCAGATTGTTGACCTAAAAAAGTATTGCAAACTGCATGTCACAACAAAAGAATAATAAATATGTTACACATAGATATATGGCCGTGACAAAATGAAGGTAAAAAAAATGTGACAAGCTCGATGTTTCTGTCACCCCAAAATTCGTGGCAATAATAGTGTATGTGTTTCAACGGTGATGCAGAGCAGGGAGAAAAACTAGTGAAGTTGGGATTGTGGACATTTCTATATCTGATTAATTGTAGGAGATATATATTTGTTTAATTTTATAAGATCGAAATCTTTTGTATTTTCGTACTATTCTATTATTAATAATAATATCGGTCCCGCAGTTCAAGTTGTTTCACTGTTTGAACTAAATTAAGGCTAGAGTCCGTATAATCAAATTAGTGAAATAAATTATATTCATAGCTCATATGGATTCATTTATAACGTATAATTACCACAATCTTGCTTTCAATTGCATTTTGTAAAATTCAATTCTATTAGTTTGATGAATAAAAGTTCACATTCCAACGTTATTCAAAGGCCTCACTTATATGTCCATCCAGCTCACGTTATTTGGAAAGTAACAAATCGGAAATTTAAGTACGTGTTTACAATCTGACTACTTGAGCACTAGTAAAAGGTTTGTATTACTGGTCACTGAGGTGGTGGGGTCACATTCGCAGTTAGGCACCGCGGTTCACTGGTAGGACTACAGTGTAAGTGTCATTGGGACGGCTATTCATTGTATCACATGAGTCACCTTCAATAGATCACTAGAGCCAGTGGCGTAGCTAGTGGTGGGCCAGACCTGGCTCTGGCCCAACCCAAATTTTAAAAATGTCTTTATTTTTAGTGTAAAAAATTGCATTTAATTTTTTTTTCAAAAATATTCTTTGTACCGGCCGAGTCTGGCCCAGTGTCCTGGCTCCGCTCCTGACTAGAGCATTGGTGTCAGGTCATTGCGAGGATGGTGTCACTAAAGATTTGGAGTGATAATTTATAGGGGTGGCCGGACACGGTCCAGAGGTCCAATAATTTGACGAATCCGAACTCATATCGTGACTATTGAAACAGTTCGATTTGATTCAGTCTTAGACTTAAATCCGTTCAATACGATTTCATTTCAAACGAGGCAGTACTATGCTATACTAATACCAAACAATGTCACTTTTTCGGAAAATTAATATTCAGTCATCCTTCAAAAATCCACGCAACTTATCAATTTTTATATTACATAATTAATAAATTTATGATAAACTATAGTACTCCGTAGTACACAAAACACAAAACACTAATTTGAGATGTGCATTTGTGTTTACTTAATTTGAGATGTATAAAACATAAATCCACACAATGGTATACATGTACTTCAAACCATACTTCAGTTCGGTCCGGTACCGGTCATCGCATGGATTGGAACTGACGTGCACTTAGTCGTGGTGTGCAGTCAAAATAAATATCAATACAACAATTATACGTAGTATAACGAAGTAAGGTTCGTATCCACAGGGAAAGAAATATTTCTCTTTTTAATTAACTAGTAACAAAAGGGGGGGTTTAGGTTTGAGTGATTTAATTTAATTAAATACGAAGATGAACGACTTATATGAGTTTAATTAATTGATATTAAGACCTGATTTTGCTTTTATCCACTTAATGAAATGTTCGTCGATCCCGGTTATATCTTTAACTATCTTCCTCTCGAATACTCAATCGAGGAGTATGTCCAATTCATCGAGGGTAGTTATTAATAACGAGACGCGTTCATTAATAAAACTTACTACCGAATTAATATAGAACACACGCCGTATATTTACTTGATAGTAGCAATAAATTCAAGATGAAAACGATTGAAATTGATAACCTCAACACAAGCGGTTTATTGGTTTAATCAATATAATTAATTCCCCTTAGATTATTAATCATGAGACGCATGCATTAATAATCCAAGTTTACTACTATGAAAAGATCGAACGATTAACAAGCCTATTCGTCGATCGATTCTAGTAATAATTAATACTACGTATATGAGACAAAACTAGTTGATCCTTTAAGTAATGCTCAAAATATTAGAATGAAATATGAACAGGAATTAATTAATATTCAAGGAAGATTATTAAAGAGGATATAAATCCTACTATAACTAATGTCAAGATGTTAACTGATTGTCATTTTAGCAACACTCTCCAACATTAATATAGAGGAAGAAAATAAATACTACTCTAACTAATGTCGAGATGTTAACTAATTGTCATCTTAGTAACACTCCCCTAACATTAATATAGAGATAGTATTAAGGGAAAAATTAATATTCAAGGAAGATGATTAAAGAGAATAACTCACAACTTACAAATTCATTAAGCTTCAAAGTAGCAAAACCAAGATGGAAGAGTTTAGCTCCTCATTTGGAGACTAAACATGATAGAAAATATAAAGAAAACACTAATCTAAACTGAGCTAAAAAGTATATGTGAATTGGTGATATTCATGGGAAGGAAATGGGGTGTATTTATAGGTGGTTGGGGCATGCAGGGATGTGTATCCGATCGGGCTTTCAGCTCACTCGATCGGGTACACTATGCAGTTTCCTCGAAGCTGGAAAATAGGGTCATACCCGACCGGGTCTGTCGGTCACCCGATTGGGTATGACACCCGAACGTGTTCAAAATCCTCCCTGCATGTTGCTTTGTCTTCGGGTGTGATCCGATTTGATTTTTCAGCAAGGTACCCGATCGGGTATAGGTCATACCCGACTGGGTACAGACCAAAAACGAGATCTTCACTTTTTGTCTTGCATTTTTGCACCTTCCTTCCACTTTTGGGGTTCACCAATGGTCCCTTGAATGATCTTGGACTTGTTTGAGCTCAGAATAAACCTAATCTAAACAAATTACAAACATTTTTACAAACTAAACTATTACACCAAAAGTGTGTAATTTCCAACGTAACAATCAATCTAAACTAATTAAAAACACAAACATAAACATGGAAATTACATGAATGTCAACTGCCCCACACTTAGTTTCTTTACTCGTCCTCGAGTAAAGTCAAATGTTTATACAATGTTCATCAGAAGATCATAACTTCAAAGATAGCAAGAAATAAGAAACTAAGACCACCAAGTATTGTAAATGAGTTTACAAAACAACATTTCCTTGGGTTTAAGGGTCTTCTATGTTCCTTACTTCTTCATTTCCTCTTCTTCTTCTTTTCTTCTTTAAGAGATGATGTCCTGCAAAAAAAAAATCTCTCATTTCTCTCATTTTGCCTAGGAGCCTTTTCAGGTTTTCATCCTAGCATCTTAATGTGAGTTTTCTCTCACTTAAAATGGTTGTAGAAAAGTGGTTGAAAGTACGAGTATCGTCTCCACAGGGACAGACAAAAGAGAATTAAAGATTAACTAAATTCAGCGATTAACAAGAAATAAATAAAATAAAATGCAATTGTGCGAGATTGGTTAATTGAATAAAATAAAACTAACGCTAATGAGCAAATAAAAAGATTGGGTTTTTCCTTAATTAACGACGAAGGGAACAGGAATTCATTCCGGGGTTAACCAGATTTCTGGCAGAACAGGCCGAATTACATGAATTTAATTTAATTGAGTCTAGCTAATCATTACTAAGTTCTTACCGCTCTCGCGGCGTAGAGTACAATAATTTAGGGGACCAGGCTGATATCTCAAGCGTCAGGATCCTAAATTATTGCCAAGACGAGCGAGCTTACGGCCCCTTAATCGCTACTAATCTCTTAGCGAATGATTAAGTGTGTGTGAATGTGTCCTAGAATAAATTAGATCTCTCTTAATTTATTCTACAAGCTATTGTAATTCTAGTCGCGATTCTAGGTTACAAAAGATATCAGTTAAATTATTCAAACACAAATTAAACGACATTCATACAATTAAACCGAAGAGAATCTAGCCTTCATTCATGATTAACCCCTTCATCAACTCCAAATCCCTAATTAAACTACTCACGCATCATAATTGATGAATCAAAAGAATTGGGATGAATAGAATAGATTGTCATTAATTAAAAGAATTGATCTTACAAAGAATCTCAGGTTCTCGAAGTAAACAACGTAAAAACGCAGGTAAAATTTGTCCTAGGCCTCTCCACAAAGTTCGTCACCCCCAAACGGGGTTATGGAGGCCTTATTTATAGAAAACAACGAATTCGGGTCGAATTAGGACCAATCGCGGCCAGGCACGGCGCCAGGCACGACCGTGCCTGCGGAAGAGGCCCGTAATTCGCGTCCAGGCACGGCGTGCCTAACTGCCAGGCACGACCGTGTAATTATCATTTGCTTGAAATCTCTCATTCTTGACCTTCTGAATCCATTTCATGTCACGATTTGAAATATCACCTGTCTTGCTCCCGATAGAAAAAGAGACATAGTTTTCAATCACAAGCCTTCAAGATACTAGTATTGGTCCCTGAAGCAGTCACGTGGTTAAAGCTCCTGTTAGTTAAAATAAGAGTTTTTTACAAGAATATTACTAAATTAAAACTTATTTACATAAGTATGACTATTCATTACTACAACGTAGTGTTGTGGTAATTTAAATTCAAAGCATGAACATGAATTACTATGATTTCATTACTACTCTAGTAACTAATCATATTTTTGTAAATCATCTTTATTTATGTCATATTTATGTAATTATTTCTTAAAATAAATTAAATTTAAATGATACATTAACTTGACAATAAACAAGTATTACGTAATATTCAAACCCCATTAATAAAGAAGTCATAGAGAAAACATACACAAGCTACTGGTACTTTACAAGATGAACTCACATAATTGTCTGTACACAGACAATTTGACCGGCTATACAGGCAAATTGAGTGGCAATTTATGAAGAAAATCGATTTTATACAGTCAAAAATAAAAAAAATGTCTGTATCACAGATACTTTATAATAAAAAAGTCATAGAGAAGACATACACAAGCTATTGGTACTTTACAAGATGCACTCACATAATTGTCTGTACACAGACAACTTGACCGGCTACACAGGCAAATTGAGTGGCGATTTATGAAGAAAATCGATTTTATACAGACAAAAATAAAAAAAATTGTCTGTATCACATATACTTTATAATAAAGAAGTCATAGAGAAGACATACACAAGCTATTGGTACTTTACAAGATGTACTCACATAATTGTCTGTACACAGACAACTTGATAGAAATAAAAAAAATGTCTGTATCACAGACACTTTATGAAAAATTACGATCTAAAATGTCTGCGATACAGACAAATCTTTATATTTTGTCTGTGAAAATCGATTTAACAGACAAATCTTAATATTTTGTCTGTGAAAATCGATTTAACAGACAAATCTTTATATTTTGTCTGTGATACAGACAAAAATTTAAATGATAAATATCAAAAAATCTATTTAGTATAACAAGTGTAATAAGTACTAGTATTCAACATCATAACAACATACCATAACAACATATGTGACATACAAAATTAAAAAGGGAACATATATACCCTAAATGCACAAAAAAATATCAAAATAAAGTATTACCTCATGAATAATATTTGAGAGAGCAAAGTAAATTCAAGTTGTGACTCCTCCTATTTTTCTGACCGGATTTAGATCTGCAAAAAAAGTGAGAGCAAACAGGAAAAAAAAAGAAAAGAGAAGAAAAAAGATGGAGAAAGGGAGATAAAGAGAGGAAAGAAAAAGAAAAGAGGGAAAGAGGAAGAGAAAAGAAATGAAGATAGAGGGAGAAGAAAAGAGGCTGGAGATGTTGGGCGCAGGGAGGGAGAGAAAAGAAAAAGGAAAGAGGTATAGGGAGAAGGAAGTTGGGCGCAGGGAAGGAGAGGAAAAAATGAAAAGAAAGGAAGGAGGGAGGGTAGGGGTTAATAGGTTGGAAAAGAAGGGGGTGAGAGTTTTTGTGCTGTGTAGATGATGTGTACACTGCTGTGTACATAGAGCATTTCCCTACTCCGTATTATGTTCGTGTCATTATTTAATCATTTATTTATATGCAACTGTGTAGTGCGTACTCATAAGGTATACTACCTCCGTCCCATTTATATTATCCCAGAAGAGGGTGGTACGGTTATTAAGAAAAGTGGGTTTGTGTGGTTGATATTGATTGATAAAGTAAGAATAAAGTAAGAATGATTTAGAGCCACACAAACTTTGCCAAATATGGTATGAGATAATTTAAGTGGGATTTCCCGAAAAGGTAAAACGGGACAATATAAATGGGACGGAGGGAGTACCTTGTTTAACATAGTACTCCGTATATTTTTGTTGAAATAAGTGAATAAATAAATTGATTTTTGTTGCCCAGCAATTTAAAGCTAAAATGGTAGCTAATTAACTCGTTTAATTTTTATGACCTAATATTATTTTCAAAAATACTTGAAAGAAAAATCAGTAAGGATGTTTTCTTTTGGACTGAAATTTGCTGGTCTGGTCTGTTTAAGTCTGGTCTGGTCTGGTCTGAACTGATATGGTCTGGTCTGGTAAACATCTAGTCTCTGTGTATTTTATAACTACGGAAGTCTAATCTGGTCTGGTCTGTTTAAGTCTGATCTGGTCTGGGACTGAAAACAGTCCAAAAGAAAACATCCTAAGAGGTGAGACTAGAAACCAAGTAAATGTGATTTATAAAAAAAAATAGTTTATGAGTTAGAAATCTTGGTACAAACCAACGAGTACAACAAATTAAATGCTTTTACACTTTATTTATATAAAGATTTGCTGGTCTGGTCTGTTTAAGTCTGGTCTGGTCTGGTCTGGTTTGGTAAACGTCTGGTCTCTGTGTATTTTATAACTACGGAAGTCTAGTCTGGTCTGTTCTGTTTAAGTCTGGTCTGGTCTAGTCTGGTTAAGTCTGGTCTGGTCTGGAACTGAAAACAATCCAAAAGAAAAGTAGAAAACATCAGAAAAAATAGTTTATGAGTTAGAAATCTTGGTACTAACCAACGAGTACAACAAATTAAATGCTTTTACACTTCATTTATTATCATATAACTAAAGCGTCCATTATTAAGTTTATTGGTAAGACCTACATTTTAAAATGATGAACATTATGATATATAAATAAATTTTGAAATAACAAAATGTGGTGGCATGCAGATCGTTTTTGTTGAAAATAAACGGCTGACATCAACATTGCTGGAAGACATTGAAGAGAGCCAACTCCCAGAGATCTATGGAGGCAAACAGTCCTTGGTCCCCATACACGAAGCCTAGTTGCAGATTGTTGACCTAAAAAAGTACTCCCTCCGTATCACATATATCTTCCCACTTTCAAAGTGGGTGAGATTAAGAATAGTGAAAGGGGATATGAATTATTGAGGGTATGATGAGAAAATAGTGAAATAATGTGATGGAATGAAGGATAAATCCAAAAAAAAGTAGGTGTAATAGTGTATTATTTTTTAAATTATTGAGGGTATGATGAGAAGATTTAGAAATGAGAAGATATAAATGTTACGTCCAAAAAAGTAAAATGGGAAGATATGAATGTTACAGAGGGAATTATTGCAAATTGCATGTCACAAGTCACAACAAAAGAATAATACTCCCTCCGTCCCTGAATGTTGTTCCAATTGCGGATTACGAAGGTTGACTGACGATAAAGTTAAATGATCCCTGTGAAAACTCGGATTATTTTTAGTAAATAAAATTTACATATTCAGAAACTACATTAAACCCGCTACAAAGCCTGCAAAAAAAAATCAATTTTCATAAAGTTTTGATACAAAAAGTAAGAGTTTAAGAGTGATTTGAGTTGACTCTCGAAAAGCGAAATGGAAGTAAATTTAGGGACAGAGGGAGTAAATATTTTAGACATAGATATATGGCCGTGACAAAATGAAGGTAAAAAAAATGTGACAAGCTCGATGTTCCTGTCTCCCCAAAATTCGTGACAATAATAGTGTGTGTGTTTCAACGGTGATGCAGAGCAGGGAGAAAAACGGGATTGTGGACATTTCTATATGTGATTAATTGTAGGAGATATATACTTCCTCTCGTTTTTTATTCTTGCAACATTGTGATTTTTACACTATTCACAAACCTTACTTTGATCACTATTTTCTACTAATATACATAATCAAATTATTACGGAAAAAAAGTTATTGAATTCCTATCAATGTGAATTTCCAAAATATAAACTTTTTATAATGTTTACTAATACATAATTAAATATATTTACAGTCAAAATTGTGCATTGGCAAACGTGAAAGTCAAATTATTGCTAGAATTAAAGAACGGGATACTATTTGTTTAATTTTATAAGATCGAAATCTTGTGTATTTTCGTACCATTCTATTATTAATAATAATATCGGTCACGCAGTTCAAGCTGTTTCACTGTTTGTACTAAATTAAAGCTAGAGTCCGTATAATCAAATTAGTGAAATAAATTGTATTCATAGCTCATATGGATTCATTTATAACGTATAATTACCACAATCTTGCTTTCAATTGCATTTTGTAAAATTCAATTCTATTAGTTTGATGAATAAAAGTTCACATTCCAACGTTATTCAAATTTCAAAGGCCTCACTTATATATACATCCAGCTCACGTTATTTGGAAAGTAACAAATAGGAAATTTAAGGACGAGTTTACAATCTGACTACTTGAGTACTAGTAAAAGGTTTGTATTATTGGTCACTGAGGTGGTGGGGTCACATTCGCAGTTAGGCACCGCGCGCGGTTCAGTGGTACGACTACAGTGTAAGTGTCATTGGGGCGGCTATTCACTGTATCACATGAGTCACCTTCAATAGATCACTAGAGCATTGGTGTCAGGTCATTGCGAGGATGGTGTCACTACAGATTTGGAGTGATAATTTATAGGGGTGGACACGGTCCAGAACGGTTCAATAATTTGACGAATCCGAACTCTTACCGTGACTATTGGAACAGTCCGATTTGATTCAGTCGTAGACTTAAATCCATTCAATACGATTTCATTTCAAACGGGGCAGTACTATGCTATACTAATACCAAACAATGTCACTTTTTCCGGAAAAATTAAAGTTCAGTCATCCTTCAAACATTTATGCAACTTATCAATTTTTATATTACATAATTAATAAATTTATGATAAACTATAGTAGTACACAAAACACAAAACACTAATTTGTGATGTGCGTTTGTGTTTACTTAATTTGAGATGTATAAAACATAAATCTACACAATGGTATACATGTACTTCAAACCATACTTCAGTTCGGTCCGGTACCGGTCATCGCATGGATTGGAACTGGTACGATCTGGTTCAGGATATAAAAAAAATGAGACCCGTTTCAAATCTCTTTTTTCGGTTAGATACCATACTAACCAGGTTCGGTACCATGTCGGTTCGGTATTTTTGCCTACCCCTAATAATTTAGAATGTTTTTACTTGGACTTATTTAAGCCCCACACCAGACCAGACCATTTCGACAGTTATAGAATATAGATCACACAAAACCAAATTAGACCATACTAGATTAGACTAGAAAATTTGAATCCGATAAAAATATCCTTAGTACCTCACATTTTTAAGTGTTTTCAAAGTTTTGTTTTTTGAACGGAGTTGTTTTCACAGTTAGGACCTGCAACAATTCTTGGTGTACACCCTGGGTTACACCCTCTTTATTTGTCATTCCCACAGACAAAAAAGTACAAATACAGACACTTTCGATAAAACTGTCGTTGTGAAAAAATTGGTTTGCTTATTGATGTACCTTTTTGCAGATCTGTCAGAGTGGTTGCACGGAAATCAATGTCTGCGTAGACAAAAGTGTTTGTACATATACAATTTTGTCTGTATACACAGACATTTGTTTCGGTGCAATCTAACCTTGACTTTTTTTAAACATTTTTTATCTGTGTACCCAGACAGTGAAAGAAAACCAGTGTCTGTGTACATATATTTGTTGTCTATGGCGAATATTTGTAGAATGTTACTAGTTTTTTTGTTTCATCTTTCATTACAAACAATATTTATCATTATTTAGTACCATACAAACAAAAATTAGTTTTTTTGTTTCATCTTTCATTACAAAAGAGGAGGAGGAGGGGGAGGGGGGAGGGGGAGGGGGAGGAGGAGAAAGTGGGGAGGGAGGAAATAAAAAATGGGGGTGTACTGGTTATAATCCAAGATGTAGCTAAAGAATTATTCTAGAACCTATTTAGGCTTTGTTTGCAAGTGCTTAAATAAAAGCACTTTTTGGGAAAAAGTGATTAGTAGTAAAAGTTGATAGTGTTTGGTAAAATAAGTGCTTTTTGTGTAATAGAAAAAGTAAAAAGTAGATTCTACACGGAAATCGAGAAAGTAAAAGTTGGTAGTGTTTGATAAAATAAGTGTTTTTTCTTAGAAAAAAGCCACAATCACTTAAATTAAGGGGTTGCAAACAGAGCCTTAGTCATGCACGTTTTTAACAATTTAGAAGTGTCTCTTTTATCAATAATTTACTTTTTGTAATATTTTTTTGTCTTAGTTATTACTCCCTCCGTCCCATTGGACTTTGCCAACTTTGCCTTTTTTGTTGTCCCAAAAAACATTGTCACTGTTAGGACTTTTTCTGGTGTCCAATCTAGTTAGATGCCTTTGTATTTGTGTAGTTGTTAGTTAAATGTGTAATATGGGCCACAATTAAATATTAGTCCATTAGCCTCTCTTGTAAGCCATAAGTTAGTCATCCTCTCCTATAAAAGGAGGCTAACTTATGAGGAAAACCTAGCGAAGGCATAGAGCATAGAGGCATATTAGAATAGAATAGTTTCAGGCTGCTCTCTCTCTCTCTAGAGGGAGAGCATCGGCCATTTCACACGGTGTACCAAAGTTCTCGACATTTATATATTGAATGAGAAATCTATCTCCTTCTTCTATCATTCTTATGATTGTTTGATTGTTAGAAATAGGGATCAACAGGGAGGCACGACCGTGTCTGCCCAAAACGCGTGATTTTGCTCTGGAGGAACGGTCTAAGGCACGGTCGTTCCTGACACCACGCCTACCTCCGGAAAATCCTATTTTCATCCGGATTACCTCGTTTTTGTCTCAGTTCAGCTCAAACTCGTCTGTTTTCTACAAATAAGGTCTCCCTTCTCCTGTTTAAGGGTTACGAACATTACAGAGAGGCCTAGAGACGAAATTACTTGCTTTTTTACCATTGTTTACTCCAAGACCCTGGGATTATTTGTAAGTTCATCTTTTTAATTAATGACAATTAATTCTATTCTTCTCAATTCTGTTGATTCTTCAATTATGAATTGTGAGTAGTTTAATTAGGGATTTGGGGTTGATGAAGGGGTTGATCATGATGTATGGCTAGATTCTTGTCGGTTTAATTGCATGAATGTCGTTTGATTTGTGTTTGAATAATTTAACTGATATCTTTTGTTTGTAACCTAGAACGCGCGCTAGAATTACAATTGCTTGTAGAATAAGTTAAGAGAGATTTAATTTATTCTAGGACACCTTCACACACACTTAATCGTTCGCTAAGATATTAGTAGCGATTAAGGGGCCGTAAGCTCGCTCGTCTTGGCAATAACTTAGGATCCTGTCGCATGAGAGATCAGCCTGGTCCCCTAAATTATTGTATTCTACGACGCGAGAGCAGTGAGAACTTAGTAATGATTAGCTAGGCTCAATTAAATTAAATTCATGTAATTAGACCCGATCTGCCAGAAATCTGGTTACCCCGGAATCAATCCATGTTCCCTTCGTCGTTGATTAGAGAGAAACCAATCTTTTATTTTAATCGTTCATTCGCATTAGTTTAATTTCAAATCAACCAATCTCGCACATCGCATTTATTTTATTTATTTCTTTTTAATCGCTGAATTTAGTTAATTCTTAATTCCCTTTTGTCCGTCCCTGTGGAGACGATACTCGTACTTACACCACTATATTACGATCAATTTTAAGTACGAGAAAACTCACATCAACAAGTCTTACTATTATGACCAACAACTAAACACAAACTACAACTTAGCTTTCTTCCCTATGTGGTCATTTTAGTTTATGAAGAAGCTGCAGGTGACTCATTCCCCCCCCCCCCCCTCATTCTTTTCTTGTGTGGTCTTCCAGGCATCTTAACAAATGGTGGAGGAAGAATTGCAGGGATTTCTTCACAGTGCATGAACTTTCTCCTTGCGACAGGTTGTATTGGAAACTCATATTCTCTAAGGTAGGTATGTTTGTGATACCACTTCTCCAATACATTTAATGGATCTATCTTACTATGAAATAAGGCACAACATGCATGTGGACAAGAGATGCCAGTTAATTCCCAATACCTACAAGAGCATTGTTGTCTATCAAGTTTAACAATATGCTTATCATCAGAGCCGGCCAAGAGGCCAATTTACCTAGGCACTTGCCTAGGGCCTCACTTTTTTTTGGGGCCTCAAATACAAAAGTAAGCTAGGGAAGTATGGAGCATTATAGAGTAATTTTTTATTCACAGTGGGGGTCTGCGTAGTTGGCTTGAAAGTCTGTAACGAACTAGCACGGAGTGTTAAATTTGTGCTCCTTTGGAGTAATACGGAGTATTTTTTGGGGGGGTAATGAATAATAATCATACGAAAAAAACATACTAATGGTTGCAAGTTTGTAAATAACACCGAACTTTTGCTACTCATTAATCACTATTAATCATTTATGTTTTGCAATAATATTTTATAATTGCGATAGTATTGTGTGTTTAGTTATTTGGCTACTAATATTTTATTATTTTAATTGTAATTGTTATTTTTATATATTTTTTGTTGATGTGTTTTCTATTAATTACTATCTATAAATATTATTCTAAATATGTAGGAATTGCCATGACAGTTAAAGAGAATTTGGCTATGAATATATAAAGAGAAATAATATGTTCAAAAGAGATTTGGTTATTAAATCGCTTTCTGACTCTATGGATCGATTGTAAAGACAAATTTTTAATTTCTTCCTCAAAATTGTTGGCAATGGTAATGCGATTTTGAATTACTATTTCATCTTATTTTTATGACTGTCTTATGTAAGTGTCACACTTTCCATTTTGACTTTATCAAAATAAATGTCACACTTTCATTTTTTGAAAGAAATCTACCCAAAAGTTATTTAATATAGTAAACAGTACAACTACACTGTAAAAAATCTCTTACTTTTAAATTACCGGAAAAGCCTAGTCGGAGACTTATTATGATATAGAGGTCTTGTTGAATGTTTTTCGCCTAGGGCCTCCAAACCGCTAGAGCCGACACTGCTTATCATCCCCTTCTCCTATCTCATATCCTGCTTCTCCATTGAATGTAACCCTACAACCACTTCCTATCTCTCTGTTATCACCCAACAGTTGCATTGCACTTGTGGTCCAATCATTGAACCAATTTATTATGGCATCCTTGTTTTCCTTAATTCTTGTCATACACAACACTCTAATGTCTTCTAACATAGACACTATTAGTTTATGCCTAGCTTCTATAATCCAAGAATTGAAGCTTTCAGTTGTGTTATTATCAACAATGTCTGACTTGCACCTACCAAAACTAGGGATTGTACCTCAATAAATCTTCAGGGGCACTTTTGGAAACCTTAAAAATTCACAAACAAAATTAAAAGTTATTGTATGGCAGAAAATTAATTCAACACACAAAATTAAGTATTGATATTACCTCACCAAGTTTAGATAAATTGTCCTTGAATTCCTCTTCAAATGTTGACCAGGCACAAATCCAAAATCTCTTTTTCAGTTCATCCCCATGCCACCTCTTACCCCAATTGGCCAAAATGTGTCTTGCACAAAATCTGTGCTCAGAAATAGGAAGCACCAGTTTTACTGCATCAATATCATGTTGTTTTTGTTAAAATTTTAAAACTAAACGTTAAGAATAACATTTCCATCACCCAAATGAAGTTCTTGAGCAAGCCAGAATAGTAAACATTTCCAATTATCCTTATTTTCTTTCCCAACCACTGCTCAAGCTATAGGGTACATCTGATCATTACCATCCCTACCTACTGCTGCCAGAATTTGACCTTTAGTTAATCCTTTAAGGAAGCAACCATCTAAACCTATAATTGGTCTACAGCCATGCATCCATTCTTTCTTCAACGCTTCAAAACAAACAAACATTCTCTTGAAAATCCTTTTTCCTTCACTCAAACCTTGTTTACACAACTAAATTTCTATAGTACTTCCTGGATTGCTTGTCTTTAATGTAGCTGCATAAGCTGCCAAATATCCAAATTCCGCCTAAAAGCTTCCATCCAACTCCTCTCTGATCAGTTTTTTCGCTCGTTTACACTTACCTAAACTAAAATTAATTTTGTAAGTTTCCTTACACTCTTTAACCATATCTTTCTTCCTATAATTAGGATTAAGATATATTTTTTGTTTAAATTTTCTTGCTGTGAAATTAGTTGAAGCACTTGGAAGTGTATAGTGTCTCCAACACCTATGTTCATTGACCAAAGTTTTTATTCCCAACCATGGGTTCCTTCCATCTCTCGAAATAAATATGTGAAAAGGGTAGTCGTCCTCGTTAACACATTTAACTCTTATTCTAGTTGATTCATTAGAATAAATTTTCAAGTTTACACCTTGAGCCAGCCCATATTCTGCAATTGCCTCTCTTGTGTGCTTAGCATTCGAAAATGTCATGCCTAACTGCCAATGTTTATCTCCCTCTTCACGTATGACTTTTTCAAGAGGTGTATCACCATCAGCATCCTCACAATTTTCATCGTCACTTGAGTCGTTATCACTCTCAGCCCCATCTTCATTCTCTTCTTCATCATCAGTGACATAACCTCTTGGTCTGGTATAGACATCTTCTACTTCTCTAGCACATTACAATAGTTTTTTACTCTAACATAAAAAACAAAAATATGCCAAGAAATCAATTCACATAAATCAACATGAAATATAGCTCCTCCATAGATAAAGTTATTGTATACACACAAAGTTATTGAGACAGAAAGTATGTGGGAAGAAATTGGGATGGATTCAAATCCTTCAAAGCCAGTTTGGGGGATTTAACTTTCAAATCAGTAAAGGACCTAGGAACTAAGGATAGAGGAAAATGATATGTTTTCATTTAAGAGAAGTGATTCATTAGCTATGTTGGTTATTTAATAAGTGAGTACTCATCGAGTACTCAGTACTCGTCATTATACTTTGTTCAGTTTTCTAGCTACTCTGTCCAATTCAAGATATCACATTACTCAGGTGAATACTTGGTGACTTTAGTGACTCAATGAGTCCATTGAATGAGTGGCTCGATCTTAAACAAGCCGTAAGCCTTAAACAATCCTTTGAGTGATAGGTCAACGTTAGGTTAACGGGAAAGTCTTGAAACGTTAGGAAGGGGGTATTTGTACCTCAATTTTAACTTTATCAGCTTTTTGTTCTAAAAATCAGTATAAGGATATATGTGTTTCCACACTAATAGTATAAGGGTATATATGTCCATTTTCCCTTTGCAATACTATCCCACCAGCCTTAGGGGGTGTTTACTTCGCTGCTAAAGTCATAGTTAGGTTAGTAAAACAGGTGAAGTAAACACGCACACTGCTTAAAAAGCCGCTTACTAATCGAAAGAGGTGCTTAAAGTGCCGCTTACTAAGCATCCCCCCATGTATTAATTAAGCGTCACTTTAAGCTTTTTCAGTTTCCGAATTTACCCATTGCCCTTACCCTATTGTTACCCCTACCCCGCCCAACCCTATGACCCCGACCCCACCCTACCCACTACCTCCATCCTCGTACCTTACCCCTTACCCCTACCCCCTACCATTACCCCACCCCACCCGTACCCCTTTTCCATACAATGACCCTACCCCACCCCCTACCACATGCCCCCACCTCGCCCCCCACCCCGATCCATAGCTACCGCCGTCCCTGTCACCTCAACTCCACCCCACCCCCACATGCCCCTACCTCGGCCCCACCCCGATCCCTGCCCCTACCGCCATCTTACCCCCACCGACACCACCCTACCCTACCTTACCCCAACCCACCATACCCCTTACCCCTACCTTGGCCCCACCCCGATCCTGATCCCACCTTATCGCCATCTACCCCTACCCTACCTTATCCTGACCCCACCCTACCCAACTACCACATGCTCCTACCCCGGCCCCACCCCGATCCTAGCCCACCCTACCGCCATCAACCCCCTTACCCTACCTTACCCCGACCCTACCTTACCCCGGCCCTACCTTACCCCGACCTTACCTTACCCCGAACCCTACCTCACCCTATATACCTTATCCTGACCCTACCCACCATCCCCACCCTTACCCCTAACCACAACCCTACCCAAACTCCCTACCACTTGCCCCTACCTCAGCCCCACCCCGATCCCAACCCCACCACAACCACCCTACCCCACCCCCACCCCCACCGCATGCCCCCACCTCGGCCTCACCCCGACCCCACCCTACCGCCATCCTACCCCCACCCACCCCCTATCGTGGTGAGGGTAGGGTAGGGGTCAAGGGTGTGGAATTGGGTGTAGGGTGTTGGGTAGGGGTAGGGGAAGGTATGGGTATAGGGTGGTAGGGTGAGGTCAGGATCAGAGTGGGGCCGAGGCAGGGGCAAGTGGTAAGGGTGTGGGGTAGGGTGGTGGTTAGGGGATAAGGGTTGGGGATGGTGGGGTAAGGTCGTGGTAAGGTATTATAGGGTAGGGTAGGGTTGGGATCGGGGTGGGGCCAAGGTAGGGCATGTGGTAGGGGGTAGGGGGGGTAAGGGGTAAGGTACGAGCGCGGTTAGGGGTTTAGGGTATGGGTACACGTTTGAGGTGACCCCACTTATTATATTATATAATCGTGTTCATGAATGTTTGTGCGTCTGTATGTATAGGGTCATTTTGGACATATTGATGTTAAACGGTGTTTTAAACCCTTTGAAGTAAACACAATCTTACAACATTGCTTATTTTATGTGCCGCTTATTAACACAGGTCTTAATAAAAACTGTTTAGTAACCCGTGAAGTAAACGTGTGCTTAAGGAGGGGTGTCATCTTGTTAGGGCTCTTTTAGGAAAACATCCTTGAACATATTAAACCTTAATCTCCTTCACGCCGCTCACGCGCAACGTGGATGGATCGAATGCCGCCCAAAATATTTGGTCATAGCTGAAGATTAACGGACAGACTAGACGGCTAGTAGAGGAAAAAATGGAAGGAGGATGGGAAGACGTAGCTATGTCGAGCGGGGAAGAGAGAGAGGACGATGAAGCCGCCGCGGAAGCTAAAGAGCGCCTTTGCCAACAATTTCGGCTTTGCACCATCTCCATTGCCGAAGCCGAAGGTGGGTTTTTATTAAAAACCTAATCTTCTTCATGCACACCGGATGTAGTTTCTATATACGAAGTTCACGATTTGTTATTTTACCCGGATAAAGTCTAATTATGTCGCGATGTTTGATCAGCGAAGCGAAATGATATGGAAATTTCACAACCAATTGTGGCTTGCATCGCCGATTTAGCCTTCAAATACACCGGTAGGTAACCATCCAGAACATATGCATCTACAGTGTTCATATCATCATGCATTAAAGACGTCATTTTCTTTGCTCTAATTTGACAGATGATACATTGAAAATACAAGTATACATTTTGAAGGACTGGTTTTTAAAAATAAGATGAAACCCCATAATACCCATAATAGATTATTTAGTCACCTGTTTCATTTAGATGATGATCAATTGATCAAATGCAGCTTGAAAAATTAGCAACAAAGTTGAAGACACATGACCAGGCACACTTAATTAGTCATTCTCCTTCAGGATTCCTAGTTTTAGGGCGTATAGATAACAGCATTGACAATAACTACAAATTCTGTTTTGTGAACATTATGTGGGAAATTTCACTTTGAAAATATAGTTGTTGCTTTAACCTGTGAGGAGTACATGTCTTTGAAGTGTTTATCCCACACTGTTGAAATAGAAACTATTAATACAACTTATAAGATTCTGGACTATTTGATTTTGGTTTGTTAGTTTGCTTGCTTATATGGTTTTGGTAGTCCATTTAGGGCCGATTTGACCTATTTTTCTCACCTCTCCCGGTTTAGACAGAGTAGAAGTGCTAGTGGACGTGTTGAATTGTTTGTTCACATAACTTAAATATGTAGTACTCCGTATAAAATAATAATACAACATATAAGATCACGGCTTAACATTTCTCACGTTGCTCAGTCCGGTTTAAATGAAGAAGGTGTGTTGAAGTGATTGTAGCACATCAGTTAAATATATAAGTAATAATCCAACATATATGATTGTGCATTATTCTTCTTATTATGTTTTATTGCACATAGATTCCAACATATTATCTGCTACACTACAAATACTGGTTAGCATAGATTGCTTCCCATTGTGTGGATGTCTTAAACACGACTGTCGACTGCCCTTTCTGTTTTGCATCAGATAACCATATGAAGTCCAATTCTCAATATTCTGATCTATTTGAACACACGCTCCTAGTTATGTTTTGGTTCCTTGAAACAATAGCCAATTTTGAAAATTTTGCAACTGCATAAACACATACTGGTTGGTAACTAGCTGCGGACATTGCATTTTGGGGGCAAAATACTTGGTCGAGTTCAAACTTTTGCATTTTCCTGCTGCTTTTCATAGTTTACCTTTCAACTCAATATGAATTTTCTTTTTTAGGTGTATGATATCCTACTGTTCTTAGCACTGTAGCTCATAATAAACATATTGAGAGTTTAGGTTGGGCACTCACAAATTAACTTGCTTTGCCTGGGGAGCAGAACAGTTGGCGAAGGATCTTGAGTTATTTGCACAGCATGCTGGCCGCAAGTCAGTTAATATGGAAGATGTCATACTTTCAAGTGAGTGGATGATGTTGCTTGCTTGAGCTTTACCTAAATTTTTAAGTTTCACGAAATGAGGGTGGATTAACTCTAAAATTGTCTCATTGTTACTCAGCGTTATCATTAACTCAATACTTCTCTATGAATAACACTCATGACCACTATATTTCTGTTTTCCTTTTACAGCACATCGAAACAAGCACCTTGCTGCCACATTGAGATCCTTCCGTGATGATTTGAAAGCAAAAGAACCCCAAACTGAGAGGAAGAGTAGGAAAAGAACCAAATAGCTAGACAGGGTTGCTCTAGATGAGCTAACTCTTTGCTGGATGGATATTGTGTAGCACGTCTGATCTCTTAGATTCACATTCACTGAGTTGTAATATTCCCTGAAAGGTGCTCTATTTATCCTAAGCCCGAAGTTGGTGACGTATTATAAGTGGA
The DNA here is from genome assembly GCA_945859915.1 of Cuscuta epithymum. NCBI lineage: Eukaryota > Viridiplantae > Streptophyta > Magnoliopsida > Solanales > Convolvulaceae > Cuscuta > Cuscuta epithymum. Next base: position 1,219,524 of record CAMAPF010000201.1, read on the forward strand.
AATTTTTTCAATAACATACTCCCTCTGTTAGTCTGTTCCATTGGACTTTGCCAACTTTTCTTTTTTGGTTATCCCAAAAAACATTGTCACTTTCCCATTAAAGTAATTACTTTGTTGTTCTGTTCATTTCTCTGTCCTCTGCACAAACCTCTACCACACAATTTTTAATATTTTTATTTCTCAGGTAATTCAAAGAGTGCAAAGTCCATTGGGACGGAGGTAGTAGATCAGACGTGAGCCCAAAAGCTACTAGATCAGACAGTGATGGAACCAACAAGTTATTTACATTGAACATAGTTCAACAGTATCGGATTTTCGGATAGATATAATGCGCCAAACTCACCCGTGATATACAAATAACATTCTAAATCAACAACTTTAGCAATTTAGAAATAATTATGTGCAAGTAAATTTGTCAGTAAATTATGTACAAATAATTATTTGTCAAGAAATAATTATACAAAAATACTAATGGGGTTTAATTCATTTTTCAAAGCATACAAGGCTAAGGCATAAATTTATATACTATGAGGGGATTTGGTGCATTAAACCTGTGTTGGAAGATGTTATGAGATGTTATAAGTTTCCGGTAGGACCACTTTTGATTTGGGCCGCAAATAGGTGAATATTTCTCTAAATAAGAGAGGTCATGATAAGTTTGATATTGTACACTCCAAAACGAATGAAAGAATTTCATGTAGTTAAGAAACATGAAGGTTGATATATACTTTTCCATCAAGTTACAATGCCTACATAGAAATGATAGAATGGTTAGTACTTTGTCAAGTTGTGCATGCTTGGACTTGTGAAAGAAATTTGCAACACTAATAGGCTCATTCTTTATTAGTTCCAGAGTTTAATGCGTACCAGGCCAAGTCTAGGATGTCATGTTTTTTGCTCGATCATGGTCCATAATGCACCACATCAAGAACTAGTCTTCATTGAAGCAGTACTGTCCAAGTATTTTTGTGTCTAACAAGCTTAAACCGCTCGAACCTAGTTTACAACCTTCTCTAGGAAAGCCTACTTGGATTGTGGAAATCGAGAACGTAAAATGAAAGAATGTGGGATGCAAAAATACAAGGTTTGTTATCTTATTTCTCTCCTAAATTTAGGTTCTTTGAAGGGAATTAAGGGATGAAGTCATGAAGGAAAGTTAAATGGAAATACAAATCTTATTTTCTAACAGACAAAATACCGTTTTTGTACACAAAAATTGTTCGCAATGGTCTGATCCAAGTACGTAATTCAGAACCACAAAAGCTTGAATCGGTTCAAATCTTTGGCCTCACATTAAACGGTAGAGATACCAAGAAGGTCATGGTCAGCATAATCTCACATCATTTTACACATTCCTTCCTGCCTGCTCCAATTCTACTGATTAAAAAACGGAATATACTTTTTACATAATCGTCGAATCTACTATGGACTCTGCAGATCCTGTAATCTACAGTTATATTAAATCATCCCAGCACAATTGATACTTCGTATTTGATAAAGACCATTTCTTAGAGAGATTCAGGAAAGGGCTTAATTAAAAACATAATTTGATATTAGGACCTGGCATTGCGCTCCTAATAATAACCTAACCAGCAGGGACAGCCTCAACAAGCCGTGCGAAGTAAAATCGTGTTGTTATTAAATCTCTCTTCCTTATCTTCCACCCCACCTTTGCCAAAGCTTGCTCTACATCAGCTTCAGCATGCAAATATGCCCTTGTAGCCTTTGAAGGCCCAGGGAAGAACTCGCCTATTCTCTTCAAGATCTCATAATAATATGTTTTTGGAGCAAAGCTTAGAACTAAGCGATTCTCAGCCAAAGATGCGAGATGAGCTATCATTGCATCTGCCTTGCTCTGTGGGTAATGTATCAACACATCCAAGCACACAACAGTGTCGTACTTCCCCTCTAGACTTTCCAAATCCTTTACTGCAAACTTGGGCATCACCATTGTAGGGAGCTTGTCACTGTCTCTTCTCTTTGAAATTTCTTCTTCAGCCTGGCATTAGTTTGACAGTTTATAATGTCAAAAGAAAATTTTGACATTCCCATTTATTGGGTTATTCCATTAAGAAAACAAAGCTAGGTCATAGCAATGCACTTGTACAACTCCTTAACCCGTAACTGATTTGTGTTAGCTTTGAGTCCGTTTGTTTCCTAGAAAATATTATCCTGAAAAATGTGTTTTTCTTGAAAATAAGTTTTTTTGTGTATAATAAAATGTTTGACCCACAAAATAGAAAACATAAAATTATTTTAGGAAAAAACATTCCCTTTTCAATGCAGGAAGTCATTTATACAAAGAGTCTAAAAACAGTAAAATAATATTTTCATTCCTGCGCTAATCACAAGTATTTCTTCAAATATGTTTTTCTTGAAGTATTTCGGGGGAAATGTTTTTTGTTTTCCCGGTATATGGATCTACAAAACACTATGATTGCGAAAATATGGAACTAGAAAACATTGCAAAAATATTTCCCAGAAAACAAACGATGGCTTAGAGAGTATGTACTTGTATTACTGTAATTCGACCTAACTATACCATTACCAATCTCATTGAAGTAAGAAAGCTATTCCAATTGTGACATTGAAACATACTCCGTAGTATTTTGGTTGCTTAAATTCCCTTTATACTAAAATTGTCTTTCTATTGTCTTTTTTAGATAGGCAAAAAAATCTTCCACATTCCGTTCAAGAAAATTAATTGTGGTTGATCTTTCTATCTTTTCCAAATAAATCTCAACAACAAAATTTTACTATCCTAAAAATCATGTCAAGTCACAGAAGTAATGTGCACCTATGAGACAACAAATCTATGAGCTTTTGTGACAACTAAGTGATGACAAATGCACTTTGCACAATTACTTAAGCCGCAACCATTTGTTTGTTAACTTCAAAACTGTAATTGTACATCGATAATTGAACAGGAGTACATTTTAATCCTAATCTCATCAGAGTAGGCTATGCCCATTCTAATTCCACAATGACAAAATTCTAGAAAGCATACAGTTTGCAGCTATATACAGCGTGTAAGGAACTTAACTGAGTCAACACCAATCTAGTTGGGTTAGCTATAGATAAATCAAAAAACTTGGGAGAGGTAAAAAGGGGGAAGAAGAGCAACTTCTCCATATCTCAGGTGAAGACTACTGCTTATAGAATTAGAAGGGATAACGACTTAGGAGTTCAAAACGAATGCTACATTTACCTTTTCCTTGGCTTCAGAAACCATAGCAGCTGAAATATCACTCGCCGATACAATGGCGCCTTCTTTGGCCAACGGAATCGACAGACACCCGGTCCCACATCCTGCGTCGCAGACGGTTACTCCCGTCAGAGAACCCTCGACGGTCAACATCTTCATCACATTCTCTACGGTTTTCGAGTGCCCCGATCTGATATCCAGCTGGACCTTATTCACGTCGTCGCCCACTCCATATATCCTCTTCCACCTATGGAACCCGTCGTTGTTAAAGTACTCCTTCACCACCTCCTTGTCTCCGCCGCCGACCTCTTCAGCCTGAATCTGCCGCCTCCTCTCGGGGTCCGCCAGAGAGAGCAGGGCTGCCAGCGCAGCCGCGGAGCCTCCTCCGACGAAGGCAAGAGTGGTACCATCGAAGGCTGCGGTAACGGCAGAAACGTCGGAGGAGGTGGAAAGCGGCGGAACGGCGGAGACGACTGGTCTGTGGAGTTTAGTGAGCTTTGTTGGAGAAAGTGTGCTGAAATTGACCGGAGAAAATAGAGGCCAAGAGGAAGACATTTTTTGTTTGTCAGAGCGATGCACTCTCCCCGCAGGCGGGATAATCAGTGTCATGGAGGATAAGGATAGGATTTTTTTCGTGTCAAACTCGTAGGGTCCGGTGACTTCGATCTCCTTCCAAACCCGAATATGAAACCACCACCCGGGCTATCCTGCAAATGCCAAAATGACATAAGGAACAGTTTTGATAACCAGACCAGATCAGACCAGACTTGACTTCCGTAGTTATAAAATACACATAGACTAGACGTTTACCAGACCATATCAGATCAGACCAACAAATTTCAGTCTAAAAGAAAACATCCTAACACATTAAGCATAAACTAGTATGTAATTACAAAGCTTCCTAACATATTATAACAACGGAATTTTATCAATTCAAGACCTGAAAGATGTATGAATTATCAATTCCGGACCTAACATTTCATAGGATTTAATTTATTTGATTTTTTTTAGTTCTATAACTAGTTTTTTTTATTAACTTTTCGAGTCTATTAGTTCAATAAAACTAAATAATATTTAATAATTTTAAATAAAAAATGTTCATGACAACTTGGGTCCTAGATTAATGATTTTCAATCATTCAGATCCTAGATTGATAGCTTTCAATCATTCGGATCTTATATCAATACATTTCAAGATCATTTGTCTATCTTTCAAGTTCTAGTTTAATAAAATTCCTTAAAAGTATCACAATGATGTCATGTGTTGAGGTTTATTCCTTCAACCCTTGGACCCAACACGTAAGCCCAAAGATTTCGAGTGGAAGTGAGTGTATGAGTATGGGAATATCTAGCCCAACAACTATCAGATGGATCAGGAAACAGAGGGGATAGCAGGCAATGTAAATAGGTATTATTAACTTCGCAATAACTCCCCTAAGTATAATCTACTTGCTAAAAAAGGCACGTCGTCCGTTCGTCTTACGAGGTAGTGTAGATGCTACCGGTAAGAATGCTATAGCTTGAATGCTAAGAATAGAAAGTTGCCAACCCTTTACAATGAAATAAATGCTTCTATTTATACCCGCCAATGGGCAGGTGGCCATGCTGACGTGGAGGCCTGTGGACCGCTTGTGTCCCAACCACCAAATCTTCAGCATTAAATGCACTTCCCGCCAGAATCTAGGTTTCCCGCCTAAATAATGGGGACGTTCGTCCGCCTGGGAAGCGAGCTGGATCGCTCCAAGTGACCCTCAAGAGGTTTCGGCTGTTCGTCTCCTGGCCTTGATGGATTCTTCTCCATGTGGACTGGATTTCCTCCGATGACTACGGGCTTGCTCAGGAGACGTTCGTCGTCATCCCTGATGGCTCGTGGGCCTGCTTCTTGTCCCTTTGTGTTCTAACTGGACGTACGTCTTGTAAAAAGGGGTTAATGGGCCGGACCTCGGCTTGGGCCATTAACCCAACACAAGTCCCCCACTTCTGATGTTCTGAGCATGCGCAGGACATAAGGAAGTATGAAGTCCCTCGAAGTAGACGTTCGTGTCTCGGTACTTGTGTTTATTGCATCCGGTGGAAGCGTACGCTCGTGGTCATGGTGCTTAACAGCTGTCGACGGTTCAGGAAACGAGGTGACGGCTGCTGTAGCGGCGGAGCATTTCCCGAGGAAATGTCATCATTACGCTTTCGCCCCACACACAGCGCGTGAGCCGGAATACGCTCCTTGCCACGTGTCAGCCCCTCGTTGGTTCCCCCATCGGTGTTTCTCCTATAAATGCCGGGTTTTCCCTCTGGATTAGGGTTCCCAATTTCTGCTCTCTTGCTTTCGAATTTCCGCAGCTCTTCAAGTCTTCTTCCCCGCTCCCGAATTCGGCTAATCCCCTTGTAAGGTAATTTCCCCCCTCTGCTTCTTTTCTTTGTTCTGATTCCTAGCCGAAATGACTTCGATGGAGATTTCGTCAAGTTCTGATTCCGGCTCGTCGGGTTCCTCTTCGGGCTCCTCTTCGGACAATGTGAGTGCGCGCTCCCCCGGAAAGGTCAGTATTTCTGGGACCTCTGGTTCAGCCACGACGGTAGGGACCATCCGGGCTGATGGTGAGCCGGATGACGCTTCTCAAGGTAGTGGGAGCGACGCCGGGGATGGGAATGCTGACGGGGCAGTAGATGTTATTGACGCAGTCCCTCCTCCAAGGCCATCATCGTGGCCGATGACTCTGATGGGGAGCCCGGAAGTCCCCTCAAGCGGAAGCCCACTTCCCGGATCAATCCCCGTGCTTCTCCTCCGCGGAATTCTGACGTCCGCCGTCTCCGGGATGATGATGCCAAAACTGCCAACGTTTCCGGCGACGCTCGTCCAACCTCGCCCCCAGAAGCCAGCGGGTCTTCTCTTGGCCTGATTGAGTTTTCCGGGGTTGGTCCCCGCAAAGAGTCAATGATGCTCTTCGGCCAGACAGCGTCCTCCATCTGGTGTGGGCTGAATCTCAAGGTTCCACAGGACTTCGCTGCTCAGGAGGCCCCTGAAGATCTCTTGGAGTGCGGCCAGAGCACCCTGGATAAGGCCGGGCTCTACTTTCACAGGGCTCGGATGGCCTTCGAGCACCAGGGGAGGGAGATGGCCAGGGTGCGGGCCGAATGTGACGCCCTTCTGAGGAATGCAAAAGGCAGGGCTGGCACTCTTCAAGAGAAAGTCGATGCCTATGATAAGCTCGTCCAAGAGAATGCCTCTCAGAAGGAGCTCCTCAAGAAGCAGGAGGCCGAGCTTGTGGATCTCCGCAGCCGGATGTGGGCCGTAGAGCAGGCCAAGGTGGAGCTCCGCCAGACGGGCGTGGACAACCATGTCCCTATTTATGAGGCCGATGTTGCCAAAATCAAGGAGTCTGGATCCATAGCGTTCCAAAGATCCAAGGCTTATACTGGCGCCATTCACACCATGGCCATGAAGTTCCTCCCGAGGCTCGTCGGTGAGTTCCTGGCCACCTGCCCGGATGCCTATCTGGATGGGGTTAAGTTGCTTCAGGCCACCCCCACCGGGCGGCGTTTTCTTGATGATCTCGCCGACGATACTTACCGCAAGGGTATGGTTGGGCTAGTAGCGGAGAATCTCCCGACGTTCGAGCGTCACTTCAGGGCTCCTTTTGATCCGGAGGCGGCTAGTTTTGACGTCCTGATGGCAGATGCCCATGCGGGGGCCCTTGAGCTGCTGAAGGAGCAGGAGGAAACCGAAGCTAGGGAAAAAGCCAAGCAGACTCTCTCCAAGGTCCCAACTCGGGACGTCGATCGGCAGTGATTCTCCGTTCATCACCTTGTAGTTTCCTTGGTCCTTAGTGCCGAAGAATAAAATCATTATTCTTTTCATTCTTTGCGTTGTACCCTCGCACATTGTAGTTTCCCGGCCAATAGTGCCGAAGAATAAAATCATTCTTTGCTCCGTGCTCTTCTGGCATCTTGTTTTTTTTTTTTGGAGTCTTTTAGTCTTCGTTCGTCCTTGGTCCTTGGTCCTACCGGCGTCCCTACTTCGAGGAGACGTTCGGTATCCGCAGACATCGCAAGGAGGAACAGGTTTATCTACATCGAGATTCCCCCTTTTTTCGTTCGTCCGTGGTCCTTTTAGTCTTACCGGCGTCTCTTGCTTCGAAGAAGACGTTCGGTACCCAAGGAACTCGCAGGGACGAACAGGTTTACCCTCACGGGTTCCCGACTTTGTTATCCCGCGTCCATCGATCCATGGTCATTTGTGGGATAAACAGGTTTATCTTGGCAGGCTCCCTTGGTTCGTCTAGCCCCCTCCGCGTCTCTACTAACCTCTACATCGAGAGGCGTTCGTCTTCGGCGGTGGGGGAAGATCTGGCACGCCCGGGCAAGATTCCCTTCCGCATAGGAGCTACCCTCCTCTTCTCCCCATCTTTTTTTTTTGAGGGAGGCTTTTATTCTTCGTTCGTCCTTGGTCCTTGGTCCTACCGGCGTCCCTACTTCGAGGAGACGTTCGGTATCCGCAGACATCGCAAGGAGGAACAGGTTTATCTACATCGAGATTCCCCCTTTTTTCGTTCGTCCTTGGTCCTTTTAGTCTTACCGGCGTCTCTTGCTTCGAAGAAGACGTTCGGTACCCAAGGAACTCGCAGGGACGAACAGGTTTACCCTCACGAGTTCCCGACTTTGTTATCCCGCGTCCATCGATCCATGGTCATTTGTGGGATAAACAGGTTTATCTTGGCAGGCTCCCTTGGTTCGTCTAGCCCCCTCCGCGTCTCTACTAACCTCTACATCGAGAGGCGTTCGTCTTCGGCGGTGGGGGAAGATCTGGCACGCCCGGGCAAGATTCCCTTCCGCATAGGGGCTACCCTCCTCTTCTCCCCATCTTTTTTTTTTTTGAGGGAGGCTTATAGTCTTCGTTCGTCCTTGGTCCTTGGTCCTACCGGCGTCCCTACTTCGAGGAGACGTTCGGTATCCGCAGACATCGCAAGGAGGAACGGGTTTATCTGCATCGAGATTCCCTGGTGCTTCGTACGTCCCTGGTCCGGGGTTCGGCCGATGCTTTTTGCCTCGAAGAAGCCGATCGGTGGCCGTGAGACTCACAGGGATGGACAGGTGAATCTACGTCGAGATTCCCTTCCTTAACGGTCGTTGGCAAGAAACAGAAGTGATGAAAAACAGGGGGACTTATTATTGACGACGTCCGGTCATTTTACATGGGAGTGGGGATAATACAAGGACAACAGCCTCTAACTATTGATAGAACTTCTTCAGGTGTTCTACGTTCCACATCCCGGCATGGTTCCCCTCCAGGGTATGGAGGAGGAACGTCCCCTGGTTGTATCTCCTGATGACCCGGTAAGGTCCTTCCCAGTTCTTCGCCATTTTGCCACCTTCGAGCGGCTTGCTCTTCTCTCTTTTTCTGAGTACGAGGTCCCCGGTTTCTATTTCGCGGAATTTCACGGCCTTGTTGAAGTATCTCTGTGTGGCCCTGTGGTACTCTTCCATGCGACGAGCCGCTAGGTCCCTCCGTTCCTCGATGAAGTGGAGCTCCGCTTGTAGGTTGGCCTTGTTGTCTTCCGGCTGGTAGTGCTTGGTGCGGTGTGTAGGTATCAGCACCTCTGTTGGTACTTTAGCCTGGAAGCCATAAGCCAAAGCAAAGGGGGTTTCCCCAGTCGCCGTTCTTGGCGTCGTCCTGTACGTCCACAAGACATAATTCAGCTGCTCGGGCCAGGTGGAGGTGTAGTCTTCCAACTTCTTCTTGATTCCATCCATGATGGTCCGATTCATGTTCTCCACCTGGCCGTTGGCCTGCGGGTAGGCCACCGAGGCCTTAGAGTGCCTGATGCCCCACTTTGCCAAGTATGCCTCAAATCCTCTGCCGACGAACTGCCGGCCGTTGTCGGTGACGATCTGCTCCGGGATCCCGAAGCAGCATATGACGTTTTGCCAGACGAACTTCTGGCACTGGAATTCAGTGATGGAGGCCAGTGGTTCGGCCTCCACCCACTTTGTGAAATAATCAATTGCCACAATGACGAATTTCCTTCCTCCAGCAGCCGTTGGCAGAGGGCCCAGCAGATCTATGCCCCACCTAGCAAAAGGTAGTGCGATGGTCATCGGGGTGTAGAAACTCGTTGGTCGTCCAGGGACGGGTGCATACTGCTGACATACTGCGCACTTCCGAGTATGGTTGAAGCAATCTTGCTGTATGGTCGGCCAGTAATAGCCCTGCAGGATGATTTTCCTGGCCAAGGTTCGGGGGCCTTGGTGGCTGGAGCAGATCCCTTCATGTATCTCTTCGATCACCGCTGCCGCAAGGCTCGGCGGGAGACACCTGAGGTAAGGTCCGCCGAACGTCTTCTTGTAGAGTTGCCCATTAATAAGTTCAAAGTTAGGGGCACGCCTCTTTATCCATGCAGCTCTTCCTGTGCTGCCATCCTCGTCGGGCTCAGGAAGTGTTCCATCTCTGAGGTAATCTGCTATCTCCTTCGCTCAGTTGGGTTCGACGATGGAGATAACCTCCACCTGGATGACGTCCGTCGCCGGTGCTGGGAACACTTCTTGCCTGACGAAGCCCCTGATGTGGCGGGGAATGCTTGACGCCGGATCATCAGTTGGGGGGTTGCTTAGTTTTGACAGTATGTCCGCCTCTGCATTTTCCACCCGCGATACCTGCTCAAGGATCACCTGCTCGAACTGAGCGGTCTGTTCCTCCGCTAATTCCCTGTAAACCTTCATCCTTTCCTCCCTGGTTTCTGCAGTGCCGTTCATCTGGGTTACCACTAGCTGGCTGTCCATCCTCACCTTCAGACGAGCTGCTCCGAGGGCTTTTGCGCATTTCAGCCCTGCGATAAGCGCCTCGTACTCAGCCTCGTTGTTGGTGACCTTGAACTCAAATTTCATAGAGTAGTAGGCTTTGAAACCCTCAGGGGAAGTGATCACCGCTCCACCGCCACAGCCCCGCGCACTCGAGGCCCCATCGGTGTACATCTCCCACCAATTGTCAAAGTCGTTGCTGTCATGGGATTCGTCCTCGGTGCGCGCGGTGCATTCCGCAATGAAGTCCGACAGTGCCTGTCCTTTGATCGTCGGCCTTGGCTTGAAGTCCACGTCATACTGGCCGATCATCAAGGACCACTTGGTTATCCTCCCGCTTGCCATCGGGTTCCTGAGGACTGTGGCGAGGGGCTGTGTCGTGTAGACGGTCACCGGGTGTGCTTGGAAGTACGGTGCCAGGCGCTTGATGGATGCGATCAAGGCAAGGATCGTCTTCTCCATCAATGTGTATCTCGTCTCGGGGCCGTTCAGCGCCTTACTCACGAAGTATATTGGCCGCTGAACGCCTTTAGCAGCACGGCACTCACGGCCAAATCGGCTACTGCCAAATACATGTACAACCTCTCCCCGGGATCCGCTTTGGTGAGGACGAGCGGAGAGGAGAGATATACCTTGAAATCTTCGAAAGCGGTTTGGCACTCCGGGGTCCATTCAAAGGGGTTAGCCTTCTTCATGATCTGGAAGAAGGGAATCGCCTTATCAGCCAGTTTGGATAAGAACCTGCTCAGAGCCGCCAGACGCCCGGTAAGCCGCTGCACGTCTTTTAGGTTCTTCGGGGCCTCCATGTCCACAATTGCTTTTACCTTCTCCGGGTTAGGCTCGATCCCCCGTTCGCTCATCATGTAGCCGAGGAACTTGCCGCCCCTGACGGCGAAGGCACACTTCTTCGGATTGAGCCTCATGCTGGCCCTCTCCATGATGCTGAAGACCCTCTCCATGTCCCGGACATGGTCCTCCTTTTTCTTACTTTTGATCAGGATGTCATCTACGTAAGCTTCCATTGTTTTCCCAAGCACGTCTTTGAACAACATCCCAATCATCCTCTGAAAGGTAGCCATGGCGTTCCTCAGGCCGAACGGCATGACGATGTAGCAATACACGCCGTCCGCCGTGACGAACGCCGTTTTTTCAGCATCATCGGGGTGCATGAACACCTGATGGTAGCCTCTGAATGCGTCCATGAAACTGAGCAGCTCGCAGCCTGCTGTCTCATCCACCAGCAAGTCGATCCTCGGAACGGGGTAGGGGTCCATCGGACAAGCTTTGTTAAGGTCCGAGTAATCGACGCACATCCGCCATGTGTCGCCCTTCGGGGCCAGCACCACGTTGGCCAACCACTCCACGTGGATGACCGGCCGGATATGTTTGATGCTGAGGAAAGTTGCTGTCTCCTTCCTGATGAAGTCGCGTCGGTCGGCCGCCATATATCTTTTCTTCTGTTGTATAGGTTTGGCGTCCGACCGCACGGCGAGTCTATGGCATATGAGATTAGGGTCGATGCCCGGCATGTCCTCCGGCCCTCTGGCGAACAGGATTCTGAACCTTCGGAGGACAGCTATGACCCCCGCTCTGATTTCCGGCTCTAGATCTGCACCGATGGACACCTTCCTGTCCGTCGGGTCGTCGAGCTCGATTTCTTCCAGCAAGGTTGCTGGTTCCAGATGGGCGTCCAAGTCGGCCTGCTTGGCCTTCTCGGAGATGCTGTTGACCCGAGCCTCCCGCTCGTTGAGCTTCTCCATGGCCTTTGTGTAGCAGGCCCTGGCCATATGCGGGTCCGTACGTGCTACCCCCACTCCCGTGTCGGTGGGGAATTTGATGCATGAGTGTCGTACGGAGCATATGGCCCCCAAATCTTCCAAGCCGGGTCGGCCCAAAATGGCGTTGTGGGCGCATTTCAGGCGGACCACGACGAACGTCATCCCGATCCGGGCGGTGTGAGGGCCGTCGCCGATCTCTACTGGCAAGATGATGGTGCCCTCAGCGTCAACGCAGTCCCCGGTGAAGCCGGACAGCGGGGTACGCAGAGGGTGTAGCATGTCCTTCTTCAGCTTCATTCCCTCGAAAGCCTCCCAGTAGAGGACGTTCACACTGCTCCCGGTATCAACAAGGACGCGGCGGACGATGGCATCGTTCACGTCCATGCTGATCACCAGCTCGTCTCTGTGCGGTGCTGGTGACATCGGCAGATCGGCGGAACCAAAGGTGATTGCCTCGATCTTGTTGCGTTTGGTGGGGGGTGCTGATACGGAACCCACGTAGAGTGACCTCTCAAATTTTTTACGTTCGGCGGGCGTATCCCCCGTCTCAGCGCCCCCGAAGATCACCTTGATCTCCAGCTTCTTCTTTTTGCCCTTCGGGCCGAGGGACCCCTCCGGACGTTTATCCGCACTTCGATAATCCACATCCTGGGGGTCTGCCTCGCGCCGGTCATCGCGGCGCCATGTCCGAGGCCTTGGGTTTGGCTTCTGCTGGCTGTTTTTGTTCAACAGCTGGGTGAACTCGCCCAAGTACCCCTGACGGATCAGTTCGTCGATTGCTTTCTTTAGTTGGCTGCAATTGTCCGTCAGATGGCCGGCCCTCTGATGGTATTCACAATAGGCCGATTGGTCAAGCCCCATATGCTTCTTCACATCCTGAGGTTCCATCAGGAGGCCCTTGTCCTTGATGGCCTCAAAAATCTGGCTCACTGGATAGGCCAAAGGGACATAGCGGTCGTCCGGCCGCGTCTGAATATCTCCGGACGGAGCCTTCCAAGGGACCATCGCCCCTTCCGCCCTCTTCTTTTTGTTTGGGGGGAGGGCCCAGGCCCTGGTCTGGGTCCGAGCCTGTCCGCCATCTTCCGCGGGTGGGCCGCGGGAACTCCGTCCCGCTGCCTGATCTCCTCCTCAATGGAGGCATACTTCTGGGCCCGAGCCAGAACCTCGGTGTAGGCTGTGTAGCTGGTACCGGGGTTTCTCCTCAGGTCCCGGTACAGATCTCCGGTGGTTAGGGCACTGGTGAACATGTTTGTGGCCAGACGTTCGTCCAGATCGTCGACCTGCAGGACTTCGTCCCTCCACCTTACCAGGAACCTAGCCAGCGGTTCGTCCCGCCCTTGTTTGATGTGGGCGAGAGCCGTGACGTCCTTCCTGGGGGTGGTGCTGGCAGCGAATTGGGCCATGAACTGCCGGGAAAGCTGTTCATATGAGTCGATGGTGCCCGGCCTCAGCTGGCCGAACCATTCCTGTGCCGGCCCCCTGAGGGTGCTGAAGAACAATCTGCAGATGGCCTCGTCCGATGCTCCCAGCATGGACAGATTCCCTTGGTAGCTAATCAGATGGGCCTTGGGATCACCGGCCCCATTGTACACCAAGTTGCCCGGCGGCCTGCAGTCCCGGGGAATCTCGACGCTCATCACCCGAGGGGTGAAGGGTGATGTGAGGGAGAAAGAGGGCGTGGCCGAGCCGGCGTCCGTCCGCCTGTTCATCTCGGCAATCTGCCGCTCCATGGCTTCCAGCCTTGCGTCCTGTGCGGCCCTTCCGGGGGACACAGGGGGCACGGCTTCGAGGACAGCGTTTTGCTGAGCGGCCACAACACCGTGCGGCCGCCTGAGGATCTGTGCCCCTCGCCGCTGGAATCGTCATCCAGCGGTGTTGATCCTTGGGGTTTCGTCTCCCCGCAAGACTTGGCGGGGAACTGATGGCGTGTGCGCCCTGAAAGCAGCAGTGCTGACATTGGTTCGCCCTCCCGTTCCATGGGAGCCTGAACCTCCACCCAGCCGCTCATGGACTGAGGGCCGGTGGTCGCTGGACCCTGTCGTATCATCGTACGACTGCATACGGCGGATGGGAGAGAGCGGTGTTCGCTGGGTGCTTGCAGAGTACACCTGCTCTTGAGCTTCCCGTTCGTCTGCCAAACGGCGCATGGTGTCGGCAAGTTCCCGCATGAGGCGGGGATCCTGCCTGGCCTCAAGGGGAATGAGGTCAGTGATACCCCCGTTTCCCCCGGAGGTCCAGATCGTTGCGGACAGTTCCGAGTTCTGGCCGCGATTCCGGCGGCTTGACTCTAGACGCTCGGAGAGGTCGCGCTGGTTGTTGCTTCCTGACATCGTGTTTGCTGTAGGTAGATTTAGTAGCTGTTTGGGAGAGTTTCTGGAAACTTTTTGTTCAGTTTCCCACAGACGGCGCCAGTGTTGAGGTTTATTCCTTCAACCCTTGGACCCAACACGTAAGCCCAAAGATTTCGAGTGGAAGTGAGTGTATGAGTATGGGAATATCTAGCCCAACAACTATCAGATGGATCAGGAAACAGAGGGGATAGCAGGCAATGTAAATAGGTATTATTAACTTCGCAATAACTCCCCTAAGTACAATCTACTTGCTAAAAAAGGCACGTCGTCCGTTCGTCTTACGAGGTAGTGTAGATGCTACCGGTAAGAATGCTATAGCTTGAATGCTAAGAATAGAAAGTTGCCAACCCTTTACAATGAAATAAATGCTTCTATTTATACCCGCCAATGGGCAGGTGGCCATGCTGACGTGGAGGCCTGTGGACCGCTTGTGTCCCAACCACCAAATCTTCAGCATTAAATGCACTTCCCGCCAGAATCTAGGTTTCCCGCCTAAATAATGGGGACGTTCGTCCGCCTGGGAAGCGAGCTGGATCGCTCCAAGTGACCCTCAAGAGGTTTCGGCTGTTCGTCTCCTGGCCTTGATGGATTCTTCTCCATGTGGACTGGATTTCCTCCGATGACTACGGGCTTGCTCAGGAGACGTTCGTCGTCATCCCTGATGGCCCGTGGGCCTGCTTCTTGTCCCTTTGTGTTCTAACTGGACGTACGTCTTGTAAAAAGGGGTTAATGGGCCGGACCTCGGCTTGGGCCATTAACCCAACATCATGTGATCACAAATACTTGGCATCATTAAAATGTTATATGCTCATTAAAATTATTGCTAAATGCACACATATTGCAATCTAAAGTCAAATTTAGAGTATTTTTTTACTGCGTACTACGTATAATGTAATGGTTTTCAAAATTACCAGTAGAGATGAAAAACACGCTAATTTGTTGCTTCCATTAAGAAAATATGAAAGGATACAAAATGTAGAGAATGTGTATGTGGTTAGTAGTATCTTGAGGAAAGAGAAGTGTCGTTATATGAAGTTTGAAATGTCTAAATCTTGAAACCCGGGAACTAATTTCAAAAAAAAAAAAAAAAAACTTGCTGCAAAATAAAGAAATTAGTGTTTTGCAAACTGATGTACAAATCATTATTTGAAAGGAAAATTTTCTGATTTGATCTAAACTGATCTAATATACTCCGAACTGGTCTGGTAAATGTCCGGTCTCTATGTATTTTACAACTGCCAAAATCTAATCGGGTCTGGTCTGAAACAAGTCCAAGTAAAAACATTCTTGTCATCCCAAATTTGTTTACAAGACATATATCTACGCATTTTATGTATAAATTTAATAAGACTTCAACTTTAGCCACACCAATAAATTTGCCCCTGCAACCCAAAAACTCAGCTCCGCCACCATCTTCATGTCCGCAAGTAGTGATACGCAGCATGCTTGTTCACCCGGTTGATCAAGGGTGGATATGGAGAGCTTGACAGTCTTTGAGCTCCACTCCTGTGATATGCCTCGTCAAACCCTGCCTAGGGCAAGGGCAGTGGGGGTGGGGGAGCGCCCTTGTGTGGAGGAGGGTCATCAAAATAGCCCCACAAGTGTTGGGCTCTATAATAATTAAAACATCACCACAAGCAAAGATGTACATCAACAAGACATGTACCCCTCTGCAGCATTGGAAAATTCTAATTAAAACATCACATAAGCAAACGAAGAGTAAGTTCGGGCATGGAGGGGTCAAAATGTGCTATTTGAAGGACTTATACCTAAAGATCAAACTAATTGCATATATGTGGCCATTGTCAATTTTATTGGAACAAGCAGTTCCATTCTGTAATCATTATTCTCGGACTGCCCGACTTCTCAAAAGCTAAAACTGCACTCCCTGTACACAGAAGAAAAAATGGTCACAAAAAATACAAGTGATCAACATGCAGCATGAATGTTATTAGTAGTGGAATGAATCCTCTACCTTCTAGGAATCACTCTTAGGGTATGTTTGGCAAATGGCTTATCAGCCGGCTTTTAGCTTGTTTGACTCATTGCAGCTGTTTGATTGGTCAAAGAAGCTAATAATGATGTTTGGTAAATGACTTTTAAAATTAGCTTATTGAGTTTGAAAAGCTGAAAAAAATGGATTGTTGAAGAAGCTAAGGGGGGCAGCTTATTAATTCGGCCGGTTCAATTTACACTCTATCAACCATTTCGAAACAACCAATTTTACCAAACAGTTATCTATAATCAGCTAACATAACCAGCCGGTCAAAACAGCTAACACAACCAGCTGTTAGGAAACAGCTGACACAACCAGCTAACAACAACAGCTAACAGCCATTTGCCAAACATACCCTTAGTATTAGATTAGCTGACGGAAATTCAGCTATGATGTTTTCTGGAATTAATTCACCTCACGCCCTACGCAGTGAAGTTGTTAATTCCATAAGGCGAGAATCCCATAGAGTGGATGTGAATTAATTTCGAAAAACACCATAGCTGAATTTGCTTACCTTCCGCTGAGTTCTATCAGTCCATGGACCAGTCTTGTACCTTCTACCTTAACATGATGATTACATAGCCATAACAGCAAGCACAGCTTGATTCATTCACACTAGACTTGATTCATTCACAGGTGAATGGGAGTTGTCAGTTAAAACTATCTTCACTGCATGTGGGTAAGTTGGCATTTCCTGTGTATTTATAAAACAAACAGTTACTCCCTCCGTCCAAAAAACAACTTCCCACTTTCCTTAAATGGATATCCCAAAATTAACTTCACACTTCAATACTTTCTTTATTTGGCAAATTATCTACATCAAAACAGTGCCAAACATTGTCAAACAGTGTTTAACAGTGCAAAACAGTGCACTCCACAGTAAAGTCAAATTTATTTTCTTAATCTGTGTGAATGTCAAACTGTGAAGTTGTTTTTGGGACGGAGGGAGTATAAAGGTGGGATTTTTTTGCTATTCTGAGCAACTTCCTAGCCATCTTTGAGTGCAATTTTGTACACCCCCACCAAGGAGGGTGAACATAACCCCCTTTGCTCTATGATTGCCATGTGGCATTTCATCCCATTTTTTCTTTAAAATGTTATAACTTTTTTATTTGTAGTCTATTTTTTATAAAAAAAACATATCAGATTTTTTAGTTTTTTATGATCTTTCCAATGTTACTAATTTTGTATATATAAAAATTTGAAAAAAAAATCATTTATTTCCAAATATCTATTTTTAGTTGATTTTTTTTTTTTGATTTTTTTATATGCAATATTAGTACCATATGAAAGATCGTAAAAAAAGAAAAAATTTGATATATTTTTTTTAAAATTGATTAAAAAAGAAAAAGATAAAACAATTGCCAAATTGTAAAGTATTGCCTTGCCTCATGGCAGGCAAATAGGGGTGGAGGTGAACATAACCCTCTTAAATGAGGGTGAACAAAATTGTTCTCGCCATCTTTAACCATGACAGAAAAATAATACGGAATAATTATATCCTGGTAAACTATTATGATCCCAAAATACTGAAATAGAGCCTTCAAAAGCATGAAGCTTGCCTTCTTGAGATGAGATGCAAAATTAAATTTAAATATATACTTTAGGTTTCAAAAAATAATACTACGTAGTAAAGAGAGATGTAGAAGTCTTGAAGGTCAAGAAAAATAAATTGGCACAGTAGGGCCTAAACTTTCAGCAACAGAGATGCAATACTCACCGCAGCTTTGAAGATCACAGAGTGTGGATAGAGAAACAATATAAGCTTCTTGGGTTTCACTCTTCCAATTCACATGAAAACGCTGAGACAAATTTTAACTCTCAGGGCTCTATTTTGAAGTTGAACAGCAAAATCTCTTATGAATTGTGATAGCTGTAAATTGCATTTGTCACTATATCATTCTGGACGAATGAGTTTCTCTTAATTACCAACTCAAGATGATATTTGAACATCAGCCATATTCATAACCCCTCTTCATCATGTCATTCTGCAAGAAAAGAGCTTCATCTGTATTGCCAAGCTCATAGTATTTTCTTATTAGACACCGATAAATAACTCCATCGGGAAGAATACCCTTCTCAATCATCTCACCAAGAAAACATCTTGCTTGTTCCACTTGACCATTCCTTGAAAGACCCCGAATCAAACACGAGTAGGCAAGAAGGTCAAGTTCAATACCATTCTCAATCATTCTTTCCTTTAAAAACAAGGCATCCTGCACATTTCCCTGCTTCATGTTTCCATCAATCAGAGATGTGTAAGTAGCTTTATCCGGAAGTATACCTTTCTTAAGCATTTCATTAAAAAGGGTTTTGGCAGCCTCTAGGCATGCATTTTTACAGAGTCCATCTATAAGTGCTGTGTAAACCATCAGATTAGGTCGCAAACCAATGTTTGGCATATTATTGAAATGATCAATTGCTTCCTGTACGAAACCCAAACTGCACAAACCGTCAATTAATGTGCAATATGTCACCACGGTAGGGGTAATATCTCTCTTTTGCATCTCATTTAGCATATTGTGTGCTTCTATGGATTTTCCAGCCTTAAAGAAAGCATCAATGAGTGTGGTGAATACCACAGAAGAAGCTTTAATACATCTCCCCTCCATTTCATCAAAAAAAATCTTTGCATCCTCAAACTTCCCTTGTTGGCAAAGTCCCCATATAACAGTTCCATAGAGTAACTCGTTTGGCCTGATATTATTTTCCTCCATTTTTTCCAAAATATTCATAGCATCTTCCAATCTTTTTGATTTCATATACCCATGCACTAGAGCAGTGAAAGACTTTTCATTAGGAATTATCCCGTCTTTTAATAATATTCTAAAAACATCTTCAGCTTCTGTAAGCCTCCCTTCTTCACAAAGACCATCTAGTAATACTGTGTAGGTAACAATGTTGAGCTTGAGTCCCACTTCCAACATCTCTTTGACTAGCTTCAGAACTTCGTCCATCTTCCTTGCTTTAAAGGTTGCATCAATTAAGGATGTATAAGTGAACTCATTGGGAAGCAGACCAACTCGCCTCATGTCCACAAAAAATTTAAAGGCTTCTTGCAGCATCCCTTCTTTGCAGAAAGCATCAACAAATGTGCTATAAGTCACTATGTTGGGTTTTATACCACTGCTCTTCATCTCATTCAAATATTTGAATGCCTTGTCCATTTTGTCATATTTACACAAGCAATTAATCATTGTATTATATGTTACTACACAAGGACTACACCCAGCTTCCTTCATTTCCTCAAATATATAAATCATTTCGTGAAGCTCCCCTAACTTTCCAGTCCCGTCAATTAGAGAATTATATGTAACAATATCGGGACTAACATTGTTCCCTTTCATCTGTAAAAATAATCTTCTTGCAGCATCCAAGTTCCCTTCTTTGCACAAATAACCAATCATTACATTATATGTGTACACGTTTGGGGAAGGTCCGGAAGCAATCATATCCTCAAAAATATTCCAGGAAATAACTTGGTTTCCTGCCTTTATAAGTCTATCCAAAAGATGATTGCAAGATCGTGTTTTAGGAAACACTTTGAAACTTCTCATCCTCAAAAAACACCTATATGCATCGTCTAGAAATCCCAGTTCTACTAATACACTGAAAAAAGAATCAAAAATCCCATTACCAGGAACACAGACATGTCTAGTTGACCACATGATGTCAAGTAAAGCCGCCTTATTTCCATTGTTCAAACTAATCAGTTCTTTTAGAACATTGCTTGCATCACTATACATTCTTGAACAGAACAGAATGTGAGCAAGCAGACAATAACTCTCTGTGGTATGATGAAATGAAATCCGTGCCTTTGCCCAATTAAACAAGTTAAGAGCTAATTTAGGTTCCTGTTTTAACTCCACCAAGATTCTGGAGACCCAAGTTGAAGTTAAATCAGAGTCACAGAGTCCCAATCTTCCAAAATCATCCCACCTACCTTCATGAACAATTTTCTTTATCATTTGGGCATCCAAGAAAGCTCCCTCAGAAGTACTATAATTGGTGCTTCTGGCCAGCGAGCAGTGGGAAAAGCAAATAAAATCATTAACAAACATCAAGAAATTGTACGAAATTGGGCTTACACGGTGACATTTGCCTCTGTGTCTGATATGCGATAATCGATGGAAAAGAACGAACATGGTTCGACGAGCGATGAAGCAATTTATGGAATATATAAAAATAATGGCTTTCTTAATCCGCTCCATGTACACGCCAGCTACAAGCATTCATTGTGCGTAAAGGAGAACGTTTAGTAATGGTAATTGTCTAGTGGAGCTGTTGAGTGTGGTGACAGTACCGAAGCTTAGGGTTTTAGGCTAAGGTTCAGGTTGCTAATGGAGGTTTTGGTGGTTTACAGTGGATATGAGCCGTAGACAGAGCGGGTGAGGACTTAGGTTGCAGAGTCACAGACTCACAGACATAGATACGGCCATACCGGAGACTTAACGGGGAGAGATATTGACTCAAACATGACTATGGACTTTTTTACTCCGTATGTAATACTTCAGCATTTTCGGGTTTCACTTTATACTTGATAAAGTTTGCTGCGGTTCATTATTCTTATTTTATTCTTTTTTAATAAGGGGTTTTGGGTTTTGCCATCAATATTGCTAAAAAACAGAGAATGGACAAAAAAAAGTGACTTTTTGTTTTAATTTCCAAAAATGTGACTAAAAAGAGTTAGGAGACCATTTCACCCTTATAAAACTAAATAAATGACCAACTTTTACCGTTACCAACTTTATAGTGACTTCCGCTCAGTGACCATTTAACAAAGTGACTCTCATCCACTGACCAACGACCACCCGTTCATTGACCAACTTTCACCCGTCCATTGACCAACGTCCGCCTGTCCAGTGACAAACGTTTGTCCGTCCAGTGACCAACATTTGCCTGTTCAGTGACAAATGCATGCCCGTACAATGATCAACCCTCGTCCGTCCAATTACAGTTATCCAACCCGTTACAGTTACAGTTATTTGATTCGTCGGTTATAGTTACACGACCAGTCACTTATAATTACCCAATGCGTCAATTATAGTTACCCAATTTCGACCAATTATAGTTATCCAATCCAACCAACCGAGTTGGTCCATTTACCATTACCGGCCACCGTCGGCGACCACCACCTCCGACCACAGTCGGAAACCACCGCTGGTGACCACCGTAACCCAACCCCTACCTCATCCAACCCCATTTCCTGCGTCACCAACCCCCCTGCCTCACCCATCTCTCCACTACCCCATCCCTGCCCCCTTACCCCTTCGGCACCACCACCCCACCACCGCCTCCATAGCGCACACTCCCACTCATTCAAGCACAACCCGGTCCGCCCCTGTCGCTGCCGCTTGTCGGTTCCTCATCGGCCCCCTACATCCGTCAGCCACCGCCCCACCACCCAACCAAACCCCTCGCCATCTGAATCTGGAAATCTAGCCGCTGGAAATTTACAGATTTGGTCGGATTTTGAGCGACGGTGACTCCATCGAAGATGACAATGATGAAGGTGATCCAAACTGACGAAGATAGAATTGCAGACGAGATGAAAAGAGAAGAAGAAGGGTGGCGGCTCAGTCAGAGAACTCAAACGGCCGCGACGAGAAGGGGAGCACGCAACGGCGTTTGATAGCTGTTAGTGATATTTTTAGTATTATGATCAATGTATTTTATCTAGCCTATTTGTAGTATTTATTGTGTAATTATTAGGCTTTAACTGGAAAGGACTAATGAGCTAAAATATGAATGAGCCTCCTCAAAAAGAGAGCCCATATCATTGTAAACCTACCATTCTATGGAGGCTATAAATAGACCTCTTAGAAATGGCTAGGTTAAGTTTTCTAAGAATTATTCCACCTGAGAGACATAGAGCCTATTTACACGAGAGAAGTTTTATACTAAGTTGCAATATCATTATGTAAACTTCACCTCTTCAATGGAAAGCTTCCTTCATCCCCTTTGATCTGTTTTCATACATTATAGACTAGAAAACAGGGACCTAACATCTGGTATCAGAGACGGAGCTGATCGTTAGATTGCAGACGGAAGAAATAGTCGTGCGCGAACCCCATCGGCATTTTTCTGCCTCTTGCGCGACTTTCAGTACTATTTTTGTTGTTGTTTTTGCAGGAAAATGAGTTTGGGATACTGTTATTGTGATTGTTGTGCTTCATTTTGTGCAATATCGACACTCTTTCTGTTGGCGTACGGGTTAAGCCGAGGAAGCGCGAAATTGGAGGTTCACGCATCTCTCTCAGCGCGAAACAGAGTTTCACGCATAAGCTTTGTGCGCGAACTTCTTCTCCTGCACGAAAGAAGTTATGCGCAAAGTTTAAGCTGAAAATTCCTTGCGTGATCTCTCCATGTGTGATCCTCCTTGCGTGAAAAGGTTGTTGTGTGTGATCGTCCTTGTGTGACTTCTCCCCGTGCTAAAGGATCCTTGTTGCGCAAACATCTCGTGCACAAACAACAGCTGTGCAATCCCCTGTGCGCGGTCTCCTCGTGCGAGAAAGCCTTTGTGCGCGAAAGTTAGCCAGTGCGCCAAACTAGGCGTGCACGAAGCTCTCTGTGCGCAAACCAGGCGAGCGAACCTCCGTGTGCAATCCTTTGACGTGCACGAAAGATCTCCGTGTGTGGACCCTGTTGTGCGTGAACTTACAATGCATGAACTTACTGCTGGAAATTGCACTTAAACAAAAACAGGAACTCAACAATCAACTTATCAGCCCGATCAAATCCAATATGGATGCTCTTTTGATCGGAAACGAAACTAGACCCCCAATCTTGCGAAGAGGCGAGTACGATGTGTGGAAAAACAGATTTCTTAATTTCCTAGAGAGCAAGGACCAATCTTCTAGACTGTTGGATTCCATAACTAATGGCCCCGCTCAGCTACTGATTGTTATTGATAGGAATGAAGAAAATAACCCTCCCGTTGGTGATGGAATGAGACCCAAGACTGCTGAAGAATATGATGATGAAGACAAAGCTAGACTCCGTGCAGATCTCCTTGTTAAGACCTCCCTGCTTCAGGCCATCCTGAACGACATCTACATGCAGATTGATAGTATGTCAACTCCAAAGGAGATGTGGGATGAAATCTTCAAAATCATGCAGAGGACTGAGATAGGAGTGAAAGCAAGGAAAGATTTCGCTCGAAGCCAAACTCGGAGAATCGCTCGAAGATACTTACATCATATTTCTGCACCTCATCAATGAAATGAGAAAGATAGGTGTTCATAAATTCAACATGGAGCTGAATGTGAGATTCCTATCGGCACTTGGACCAAATTGGAAGAAGCTATGCTCGTAGATAAGACACGCGAAAGATTTGGATGAGATGGATATCCATGCTGTGTACAACACTCTTGACCAGTATGCAGAAGATTTCTTTGACTTTGTGAGCACTACAGTTATGGCTATGAAGGGTAATGCTACTGTTGACAA
Organism: Cuscuta epithymum; assembly: GCA_945859915.1. Classification (NCBI taxonomy): domain Eukaryota; kingdom Viridiplantae; phylum Streptophyta; class Magnoliopsida; order Solanales; family Convolvulaceae; genus Cuscuta; species Cuscuta epithymum. Next base: position 1,243,091 of record CAMAPF010000201.1, read on the forward strand.
GTTGGCTGATACCCTGGCCCTGATGCTTGATGAGTCTCTAGGTACTTGATTTAGTTTGTTATGACATAGGTGATTTTCTATCACATAATCCAACTAAGAAGTTGAGTGGACGTTCCTGTTAGACCATTTACATTGGGCCTTTTTATGAAGAAAAAAATGTGAAAAATGAGATTATCAAATCCCATTTATGTGCAAACTGCATTGATGATATTTTGGGGGTGATTATATGGATCAGTGAGAGTATGGAGTGGATTTCTCCATCCTCAATTGACTCCCTTATAAAGAAAAATAAAAGGTGGGTGGGTGTGGGGTGCCTGGGGTGGGAAAAGTTGATCCAACGATCCAAATTGAATTTCAATAGTTAAAATAATTTCATAGCATTTTCGTAAGAAGATAATTGAATTTTTACTTCAAACTACCGTAGTAGTTTTTTATTAACTCACAAAGTAAAATTATTGATGATGTTGAATTGCAAGGAAAACCATATATTCACATAGTAGAGAAAATCAACTAAGTAGTATTTGTGAGTAAAACATACGTAGTATTACTTTTTCTCAAATAGGAGTATATATAAATCATAATTGATTTCTTCTAAAAATAGGACTCGTATGCAATTCTATTCAGGGAAGTTTTTATTCTTTTATTTTTTAAAATAAGATTATAAGTCTCCCATTTGGGGAAGGAAATAGTTATACAGTCTTATTTTGAATTTTGCTTATGTTTTATTTAAATTTTGAGCAATTATTTTGAAATTATTGATAATATAGAGATAGGGGTAGTGTTAGATCATCTGTAGTCCTAGAGAAAATTGGAGTCAAAAGAGTGTTGAATAGAAATTTTGACTCTTATTTTATTATTACATTGATGAAAATTTGAGGAGGGGAAATAAAGAGTGAAAGGTGAGAGTCGTTATTTGAGGGAGAAGATTACCTCCCATAGAGGAAGAAAGAAAATCAGTGATAATATTATGTAGGTAGTGGTCCCTAGTGACGTCGATAGGAGGAGGAGCCCCAAATTGAAATCCAATGATTAAAATAATACATTTTATTTTTCCTTTATGTTTAATTTTTTTGAATGGAAAAATGTAAGAAAGATAATTAAATCAAATTTTAATTTTTGCATACCGAAATGTGTATTTTAGAATTTTATAGTTATTCAGAACACAGCAACAAATGGACATTGCTTATAATAATTTAAGTAATGTTTTACAAACCCGATATGTATAACATATGCAAGCTGACTTTATTGATTGATAGTGCAGAAATAAAAATAAAAAGGGAAAATGGTCAGATAAGGTCTTCCACGATTAAGGAATAATCACATTAGGTCACGTAGTCAATAAAATGTCATATATATACGTCCACTTATAAAAAGCAACCACATGAGCCAAAATGACCCGTTGACAACCTCCTAATCCCAAATTTAACTTACATGTCATTATTTTTGCCTTGTATTTAAGTTAATCCTAGTCAAACATTCCACGCAAGCCTTATAATCTATTTGAAAAAGATAATCAGAGTACGCTAAACCGTGATCATGAGGTTGTCAACAGGTCGTTAGGACTCATCCAATTGTTTTTTATAAGTAGACGTATTTATATGAAACTTTATTGAGTATATGATCTTCTGTGACGATTTCATAACAGTATAAGACCTCGTTTGATCCTTTTCTCAAATAAAAATTATATGATGAAGTGGTCGAACTCAACTAGTCTCCAACTTACTATCCACATGGGAGGTCTCGAGTTTGAAACTCCTTTGAGCGAGTTTCAGCAGTGTTTAGTTCGGGCTCCCCCACCCCCCTCCCTCGACTCACCTGGGGTTAAAAAAATTATGCTACACATGTCCTCATGTCCGTAGTTCTGATGGGGACCGATGTCCGAATTGAGGTATTTTTCGGTGATTTTTTTATATGAAATGTTGCAAATATGTTATTCGTGAAGTGTATATTATATTCACAGATTTTCGGCTTAAAATTTAATCGGAAATTCAGTGAAATAAATATTGAAAAACACTATGTTTTTGAATATACACTTTCGCACATTATTTTTCAATAATTTATTTAACTCACTTCCATATTGAAGTTTAACTAAAACTTTTGAATATAATCTAAATTTTATAAAAGAAATATTTTCACAATATTTTATAAAAAAAATCCACCCACAAGCAACTAGGTTAATCATTACTCTTATTAGTATAGGGGGAGTTTGGTTAGGAGGCCATCATGCATTTTTTGGCTGATTTGACCACTTTTAGACTTTTGACCAAATAAAGAGCTAATTGAGGTGTTTGATTAATTGGCTTTTTCACTTTGGCTCCGTTTGGAAAGGCAGCGGATTAGCCAAACCGCTAATGTTTTTATACTTGGAAACGCTGCTTTTTGTAGCGGGTGGGTACCAATCCGCTAGGAAACAAACGATGCCTTTGCTTTTTATCTCAAACCGCTAAAATTTAAAAAGCTATGTAACCTAGCGTTTTGCACTTGGCCATTGGAATATGTAGGGCATGTTTGGCACAACTAGCTGAAAAGATATTTTTGTGAGTTTTTTAATAACTATTAGCTTTTAGTGACTGAAAAGATCTTAAAAATAAAATGTGGTAGCTGTTTGATGAAAAGCTGACTGTTTGATTTAGTTCGGTTTAGTATACAAACTGTTAGGATTAATTAATACTAAAAGTCACTAGCTTTTCTTAGATGCTACTCTTGGTAGCATCTCAAAAAAGATCATTTAATTTTTGAAAAGCTCTTAAATATTGTCATGTCAAACACACAACTAGAAGCTTTTAGGAACTTTTTGAACAGTACAAAAGCTAGAAGTCAGTGACTTATGTCCGCCAAATATAACCGTATAGTGAATTCCTATTGTGCCCGCATTACTTCCCTGTTGCCTTCGTCACTTCGTTTTCCATATTGTGCCTTAAGCAAAAAAAAAAAAGTATTGTAATTATTGGTGCAGCGGGAGAATGCCTCCAATAATGTATAACTATGGCTATCATGACTAGATAATTAATTAAATAAATTTATATATAATAAAATATAAACTTGAAGCCACTGCACGACTGCACGAGTTTAATGTTGGGACATGTTTGGTAAAAGCATGCGTTGAAAAACTTTTATTTTTATTAAATAAAAACGGATTAAGTAGCTCTATTAATAATTTTAGCAAAATGTGTGAAGCAAGTACTGACTACTGATATAAGTAGTATAAAAGTAAGTAAACAAAACAAATTACTTGATGTCCTTAAAAGTAAGGAAAAATTGAAAATAATAATCCCAAACAGATTATCAGCCGATTGCAAACAGCCATATAACCAAACACTGTTTTATAAACGGCTAATATTATCAACTAATCAAAACAACCAACAGAATCTGCCGTTACCAATCAGCCAACAACTGCCAATTGACATAACATCCCATACTACCGTAATTGATACTCCATCCGTTTCTAAAAGAAACTCACACTTTCCTTTTTGGGATGTTTCAAAAACAAAGTCACACTTCCCTTATTTCCTTATTTGACAAAGAAATCTACATTCAAACAGTGCCAAACAGTGTGAAACAGTGCCAAACAGTATCCAAACAGTGTCAAACAATGTCTAAACAGTGTTTTCTACAGTAAAGTCAATTTATTTCCTTAATAATCGTGAAGTCAAACCGTGACTTTCTTTTGAAAACGGAGGGAGTATATGAAAAAGTTTAGAAAGGCAGAAAGCCCCATTTTCATAGGAGTGTAGTTCAATTTTAATAGGACGAATCTGAAGAGAGTCGATTTTTAGTACTCCCTCCGTCCCTAAATTTACTTCCAACTTTCCCTTTTCGTCCGTCCCAAAAAGAACTTCACTTTCCCTTTTCGGCAAAGAATTTGTGGTTCACATCATTTCTCTCTCCTCTGCACAACTCTCCACCATACAATTCTCACTTTCTTAATCACCGTGCCACTTTAATTTGGAAGAACAATCAGGGACGGAGGTAGTAATAAATAATACTCCGTAATAATAATACTAGGAATATGTAAACACTTTTACCATTTTCATTATGGTTTGACCGAATTCTTACCTCGTCTCGAATCTCAAGATTAGGAAGAAAGAAACACTGGAGCGAGCTCAGTCATAAAATGCAGCACCATACGTGAAGAACCGAAAATGCTTACCACACAGTAGACTAATAATAGAGCAGACACAGAACGTAGAGTGAGAAAGCTACCAAATCCGGATATTTCCTTGCCGTGGAACAAGGGCGTCGGGGAGATGAGAGATCTGTAGCCTTGCAATTTGCGAAGCGCACGCACCATTATGGCTAGCTCAGAGGTTTCGATCGGAGGTTTCGCTCAGCCGAGTGACGGCTCACGACCCGCCGCTGCAGGGAAGGGTAATTATACATACGAGCCTCTGTCTGTTGTTGTCAGTCGTGTTTCTCTATTTGTAGGAAACAACGGTCTTTTCAGATTCTGAGCTGATTATATATACACACACGCGCGCATATGCATTTGAATTCATCGGGATTTGTTTTTCTTTTCGGATTAGGTGAAACTGAGTCGGCCTTGTACATGGAGCTATGGCGGGCTTGTGCTGGGCCGCTGGTGACTGTGCCACGAGAGCAGGAACTGGTGTTTTATTTCCCCCAAGGACATATAGAGCAGGTTGGTGTTCTATACGCCTTTGAAGCATTTGTTGCGCTCAATTATCTTTTCCACTTAAATGCTTTTAGTACTGTGTTTTTTTTCTCTTCGTTTATATTTATTTGACAATATTTGCTGAGCTCCTTATAGGTCTCTTTTGACTTGGAATTTGACTGTCCATAGCCACAAATTGGGTTTTATTAATCAAATGATTTTTTAATGGTTCCGTTTCGTAGGTTGAAGCATCCACTAATCAAGTGGCTGACCAGCAAATGCCTGTGTATAATCTTCCTCCCAAGATACTTTGCCGTGTTGCCAACGTCCTTTTGAAGGCAATGTTTGTTAATATGAACCTATTGTTGTGTTCTTAAAGGGTTTTTACATTTAATATTCAGATTTTAGAATGATTTCTTCTCAACATTATCTCTTGATGTTATAATCCTGTAAATGTTCAGGCAGAACCAGATACAGATGAGGTTTATGCCCAAGTGACCTTGATGCCTGAACCAAATGTAATTTATATTCATACAAAGTCAAATACCTACTAATGCATTCTCAACCAGGATTTAATGTAATACCTACATGTGATTGTTGGCAGCAAGATGAGAATTCTGTGAAGGGGGGATCCATGCCATCTCCACTGCCACAGTTTCATGTATATTCTTTTTGTAAAACTCTGACTGCGTCAGATACCAGCACACATGGTGGGTTTTCTGTGCTTAGGCGGCATGCAGATGAATGTCTCCCCCCACTGGTTAGAATATTTATGAGACTTTATTACTGTCTATATATGTGTTATCAGTTAATATAATGTGTTTCTGAAAGATTATTTGCATATTAAATTAATTCGAATTATTGCTGATCTGTGACAGGACATGTCCAGGCAGCCTCCAACTCAGGAGTTGGTGACCAAAGATTTGCATGGAAATGAGTGGCGCTTCAGACATATATTCCGGGGTATATTTACAAAATTCCAATTTTAATGAACTATGATGCTCGTGATACTTTCATACTTTAATCAATAAAGGCAAATATGGATAATCACCACGCACTGCATTTCCTGTGCATTTATATTTATAATCCAATGACTTGATCTTTAACCAATTAGCGAATAGAATACTAAATGCTTCTTATGTTCAACTGCTTCATACTTGAGTCTTTTTTCTTTTAAGTTACAGTAGTGTTGCATTGTTCATAAGTAGTAATTCCCTCCATCCCATAGAAAGGTTCCCACTTTCCTTTTTTGGATGTCTCATATAAAGGTTCTCATTTCCATTTTAGGAAACAGTTAACAATCTTAAATGACAAATTTATCATTACATACTAAAAATAATACATTTATAACATTACAATTATCAACATTAACCCCATTATATTATATACCTATTAAAATTATTTCTCAAAATATACACAAACTATCTTATTTAATTATTGTCTGAGGGTCTGTTTGCAACTGCTTTTAAAAAAGCACTTCTCAGCTTTTGACTTTAAAAAAGCACTTATTTTCCCAAACACTACAACTTTTATTTTTCTCGGCTTCCGCGTCAAAAGTGCTTTTACTTTTTCTATTACACAAAAAGCACTTATTTTACCAAACACTACCCACTTTTACTTTTCAAAATCACTTTTTTCTCAAACACTATCAACTTTTATTTAATCACTTCTCCCCATTTCATTAAATAAGCGTTCCGTTTTGCTATGGGAACCTTTCAACAGGACGGAGGTAGTAGAAGATTTATGTTCTTTTTACATTTTTCTTGTTCATCTTTTGGTTCTGCCATTTCTGTAATAAATATTACATTGCGTATTGCGAACTTAATCTAGGGCAACCAAAAAGGCACCTCCTTCAAAGTGGTTGGAGTGTGTTTGTTAGTTCAAAAAGGCTTGTTGCAGGGGATGCATTCATATTTCTAAGGTTGGTAGCCATTCTTTGTGCTAGATATCATAATTTTTTCAGGACAACCAAATGACAAAATGAGTGTTCCTGTGTTATTATCAATTTGTTGTCAGAGGTGAGAATGGGGAGCTCCGTGTTGGTGTAAGGCGGGCCATGAGACAGCAGGGTATTTCTCCGTCATCTGTTATATCCAGTCACAGCATGCACCTTGGGGTTCTGGCGACAGCATGGCATGCCATTCAGACTAAAACCATGTTCACTATATACTACAAGCCCAGGTCTGCAGAATCGCATGAATGAAAAATCCATTTATCCTTTTCGCCCATAGTTTATCACTTTACTAACTTGTAAATGTGTTTTTACAGGACAAGCCCTGCTGAATTTATCATTCCATATGATCAGTACATGGAGTCCATTAGAAACAATCACTCCATAGGAATGAGATTTAAAATGAGGTTTGAAGGGGAAGAAGCTCCTGAGCAGAGGTATGTCTAGTGTATTTGTACATCTATGGTTACATGTTTTTTCTATCTATAAATTCTAGGAGAGCTGCTAATGCTGTGTGAATGTTATATGGTGGTAACCCCCTATGTACTTAGATTTGCTGGGACCATTGTTGGCATTGCAGATTGTGATCCCCAGAAGTGGCCTGAATCAAAATGGAGATGTCTGAAGGTACTAATACCCTTTTCATATTAGAGGGAGCGAATTTTGGATAAATTTCATTTATGATGCCAAAAGGTTCTGTCCTCTTATCTTTAGGTGCGGTGGGATGAAACTTCGACAGTTCCTAGACCTGACAGGGTTTCACCTTGGAAAATAGAGCAAGCTCTTTCTCCTCCTTCACCAAATCCACTCCCGGTACCTAGACAAAAAAGGCACCGGCCCACTTTTTTACATCCCGATTCCCCTGTCCTTGCAAGAGAAGGTAGTACTTATCCTTTCTTTTATATCCTTCCTTCTTTACCTATCTTCTTTATCATTCAAGCTTACTAAGCTTCATATATGTTTTTAATTTGTATAGCTTCATTCAAAACATCCATAGACTCTCCAACAACTTCCGCTGGGCTTTCAAAGGTCTTGCAAGGTCAAGAAGTGTCAACCATGATAGGTGGTTCTTTTGCAGAAGTTAGTGAGTCAGACCCGTCTGATAAGCCAATAGGATGGGCACCATCTTTAGATGATGAAAAGATTAACAATCTTTTCACAGCACGCCGATATGGTTCAGACAAACGGTTTCCATCAGAAAGAATCAAGCAACCTTGTTTCTCAGATTTATTATCAGGTGTTGGCACACAAATGAACCCCTCACATGATTTTTGTTTACAGTCTGGGGATGAGTCTGCAGTTGATGCAAGTTCGATGAAGCAAAATACACTTCAGCATCAAGAACGAGAGTGTAGCTTACTTGGGAAGCAATGGTCTATTGTGCCCTCGGGCCTGTCACTGAATTTGACAGATGCAAACACTGAAAACCATGTAGAAAGTTCTGATATTCCATATCAACCACGAGGAGACTATTGGTATGGGGGTAACAACAATTATTTTGTGCTACCAGGTAACAAACTAGAATATCATCAAAGGAACTGGTTGACTCCCCGACAAATGTCTCAGATGAAAGCCCCTTCTCATTCCAGAGATCCATTGTTTACATTCGAACCATTGCAACAACTTGAGGTCATGAAGCCAAATGATGAGAACTGCAAACTTTTTGGCATACCCCTCATAGGTAATAGCTCTGCTGTACCCATAAACACAGTGTTTGAGTCAGGTCACATCCATGCCGGTATGAACTCCCTTCATTCCGCTGCAATTGAGCTAAATGAAAGTCTTGAAAAGAAGGCCAAGGTTTCTAAAGAGTTAGATTGTCGACCTACTGGCAATGAGCAAAAGAAAAGATATCAATCTTTTTGCCCGGATGGTAGAGAAAATGAGGGGAAAATCTACAGTGGTTCTACAAGGAGTTGCACCAAGGTTTCATTTCCCCCCTGTTATTGATGTGCTTATTTTCTTTATGACATTTTCTAAGATTGATTTGTAACAACTTCAGACAACTGTTTTTAAGCTCAGGTTCAGAAACAGGGCACAGCCCTTGGAAGGTCTGTGGATCTCTCCATTTTTAAGAGCTATGATGAATTGATAGCAAAACTAGACCAGCTGTTTGACTTCAATGGTGAACTTATGTCTCAAGACAAGAATTGGATGGTTGTGTATACTGATGATGAGGGTGATATGATGCTTGTGGGAGATGATCCATGGACGTACGGATTCTCAGTTTCCAAGCACTAACAAATAATAATGTTTTCTTTTTCCTACCGTGTCAAGTATATTTAAATGACTAAAAATGTTATCTTCCTATTTCTTTGAAACAGAGAATTTTGTGGTATTGTTCGTAAAATTGGTATCTACACGAAGGAGGAGGTACAGCAGATGAATCCAGGGGAGCTGGATTCGAAAGGCGATGATATGTCATCTGTTGCAGAAGGTCTGGACACTATTGAAATGAAGAGTCTGTGGTTCCCTTCAGCATCCAGTGCTGAGGAATGTTAAATTTCTCTGAAAAGACCTAGGTATTATATGTATAGAGCCTACAAATGATATGCGGAGTGCTTGGTTTTATTATTGTACATCTTGGTGTTTGTGTTATTTAGCTTTTGTTTGGGATCTATGAATATAATCTGCACATAAATTGAAAGATGATGTAACTGCTTTTGTATAGTACCAGTGAATATGACTAGTCATTTCTCCAATGATACTTCGCAGGTTTATAGTGGCCTCAGGGAGAAGACTGAAGTCTTACTGATCTGTCTCTAGTCCTTTAGGGATGGGGGTGCATGAATCCCTTTCAACTCGTATGAGAGGGTCTCTCTTCCCTTATCTCTACGGTCTACAAATTAGTATTTTTATCGCGATATATACTGTATATAGTTGCTATGCTCAACAATGCATTCGTCTTTCTTTGAAGGTTCCAATGTTATATATATAGCCCATCTTGCCGAGTTTCTTCAGCTCTGGATAAAAGTAAGAGGTAATGTGATGCCTACATCCACAATGAAATTTTTATTGGGGATTAGGGGAGTATGGAATTCTGAATGAGTGTTTTTGTATGGTATTTCAACTGTTACACCATGTATTATTTAATAAATTATTTCACTTCTTGAATATATGTGGTAACAAAATAGGTTAATGAACCAGACATATAGTAGCAGCACACCAAGTTTTAGTGCTGAAAGTCTTGACTTCGGCAAGCCAATGTTAAACCATTTAGCAGTGTCTATTTAAGGAAGTATATATGATGACATTTTGTCATTAGCAATTTAGCAGCCAATGTTAAAGCTAGTTGGTACTGCCAAATTTCAGGCGTAGCTGCCCCCACTCAAATTGAATATTGGCATCAATGGTTTAAAACCTGGATTGCCCTGAATGATCCTATTGGAACGGTTTAACCATGATGGTTGTATATTTGGTTTGTTTGTTGACCTGTTGAGCTGTTTTAGCATTTGACCCGGATTAACCTGCCAAGAACTTGAGTTGAATTGCTGACCTGGAGAAATATCGCAATCCAGTAGCTGGTTTTAAGACTGACCCAGTGCATGAACAAAAAAGTTCCCAATCCACAAAAAAGAGAAGAAAAAGATATTAAAAAAAAACATCTCATTTCATTCCCGTATTACTAATCTTTTATTATTACGTATATAAATATTCTATATGTTTGACTATATTAGTTTTAGAAATGCTCCCCTCAGCTCCCCTGACTTCTCGTTAAGCCTTTTATAGTATGGTATATCTGTCTCGTTTGTAGTTATGCTGTGCAGGTTTTACTTTAATTAGATTTAAATGTTTTGTGATTTCATTCTCCCGCTATATTTTAGGGGTTAGAGGAGACGACGGTATCCCTGATTTGGGATGAAAACCTATGTTTTAATTGTATAAACGTGTATGTTATTATTATGGGATTCAGATTCTATGTTACATTCTTTTTCAATTTCTTATTACATGCTCCATTGATTTGCAAATAAACGGTGTAGCGAGTTTAGTTGAGCATAAAGGTACTTATTGCTAGACAATTTTAGATTAGTGATATCAATGAAAACTTGTGTGTGAGACTATGAGTGTATCTAGAAACTAGACAAAAAAATCTATTATATGGCAAAAATCAAATCTAAAAAATACTCCGTAGAAGTGAATACAAATTGATACTCGAAATTAGAAAATAAAGTGAAGTTATGTTGATTGAGAAGAATAAAATTGAAAGTTACAAATGGAACACAAAGTTGTAATAGATGATTGCAGACGATTATTATACTTCATAATTTATATTATCATAGCTCAAGTATAATTCCCAAATCCCAACGTCTTTGATTTCTAGCTCTATTTTCTGTTTTGAAAATGTTCTTTGATTATTTCTGCTTCTTCCATTTTTGGCAAAGTAAAATGTGGTGGGAGTGGTGGGACAAAGGTTCATGTGCTCTTCCACTTTTATAATTTGACCATCGATCTATTCTTATACACAATTCAATACCTCAATAATGTGTGGATTTAAAACTCGTTGGAAACCCTAGTAAGTAGTAAAAAATAGAATAACTTGTACAGTTGTACTACTTCATTTTCACAATTCTAAACCTAAAATTTATTCATTTAAGCACATAGAATTCTAGCCAAATGCTTTCATTATGAAATCATATTGTTATCATGGATTCCGAAGATCGTCAGTCATATATAAGGTTGGACCGGTTCCGGACCGGGTTGGGTACCGGGCCGGGTTTGACCGGGCTTTTTTTTGGGAAGTGAGGCCCAAAATCGGTCCTGGATGGGCCGGTTCAATTTTTCTTCTTCTTCTTTTGCTTTTCTAATTAACCCCCGACCCCCCCCCCAAAAAAACACCCAGCCCTACCCGGGAAAAACAATGAAAAAAAAAAAAAATTGACTGAACCGGGCCTGGCCCGGACGGGCTGGTTCCATTTTTGCCTGACCTGAGCCCGCTATGACTAACAGTCGGTGCGGTCCACCCGGACCGGTCCAGGACCCGGTCACTGGGCCTGGTTGGGCCGGTCCATTCCTAGTCATACATTGTCATCTCAAACTAAAAAACATAAAAAATAGGGAGAACTACCAAATAAGCTCTTGAACTTACATAAAAAGTGCAAATCACCCCTTATATAGGAGGCTCCGTTCGTCCGTCGCCATTAAGTCTAGTTTACTCATACCAAATTTTAGTTACAAATTCAATCGAGAAGGCAGTCAAATGAATTTTTGAAGATAACAGCGCAGTATATTTCAGAAAATCAATTGAATGCCTTTCTGGTTGAATTTTTAGCTGAAATTTGGTATGAGTAAACTAGACTTAATGAATAAGATGCTCAAAAAAATTCATCAAAAAATTTCACCGGGAACCGCCCCAAATGGCGACGACAGGACATAGCTTTCTCTATAAGGGGTGATTTGCACTTTTTATGTATGTTTGATGGCTTATTTGGTAGTTCTCCCTAAAAAATATCAATGATACCAAAAGGAAACTACACTTCATTAAAATATTAAAATATATATTCCCCATAATTTGTTTGCCCCCCTCACACAATTCTCATCTTCCCATCCATCTTCTTTCAACATGATACTATTATGTTCTACACTTCTACACATAACATTCTAACATTTACTTTTCTCTCAAAGACATTGTCACTAGGGATGGACCGGGCCCGAGTTGACCGAACCGGCCCGAACTGGTTGCTCAGGACCGAGCCTTGGGCCCGACGGGGGGGGGGGGGGGGGGGGGGGGGGGGGGCACGGGCTGCCAATTTGTTGGACCGGCCCGGGCCCATTTTTTAAAAAAATTTTTCGAATGGATTGGGTCATTGGGGTGCTAGGCGGGTGGGGCTGGGTGGTTTGAGGGGTAGCCCGGCCTGGTCCCGGAAGGTCGGAACCTAGCCGGGCCGGGTACCGGGCCTCCAGTTCCCAAACCCGGTCTCGCTCTTAGTGCGGGCCACCCGGACCCGGATGGCCTCGGTGCGGTCCACCCGACCCGGGAAGCCCAGCCTGGTACTGTGTGGGCCCGGCCCTGGAACCGGGTACCGGTTCCGAGTCTAGGCCCGGTTTAAGGGATGAAACTGGGGCGGTTTTGGGATTGAGTAAATGTGAATTGGCCCGGCCGGGCCAGGCCCGGTTCGGGCCTTTTTTTTTAATATGGGCTGAGTTTAAATGGGCTAGGTGTTTCTGATGGGTTTGGGGGAGTGGGGGGGGGTAGGGGATGAAATAATCAAGAAAAAAATAGAACCGGACCAGGCCCGGTCCAGAGCCGGTAGACAATCGGGCCTTTCCCGGGCCTAAACCATTGTCATCCAGACCCGTCTGGGCCTTGGCCCGACCCGACTTGACCCGGACCCATCACTAGCCCCGCTCATAGCCCGACCCGGATCCGGAACCGGACCCGATCCATCCCTAATCGTCACATTCGACGTTAAAGTTATGACAATATCATCTTTGTAAAATATTGTCTTATGGTTAGCAATGTGAAAGGGCTCCCAAATGAAACCAATCTCTTGATATGAATTTGACAACATTCATATGGTTGTTAGTGTTATTGATTCAAGGGTTACATGTTGATTTTTTCGATTTGATGTCCTAATATTGATGGGTGCATCGGGGGGCCGACAAACTTGAGTTGGGCTTGATCGAAGATTGATTATATGAGATTTTAAAACTACAATGAGTTGGTTAACTATGGGGATTACACTAAATAATTTAAAAAGAAATTTTATTGGCCTAAACTAGCACACCACAATTCTAGTGTAGATCCACTATTAAATCACTACTAAGAACATTTGACTGCAAATTTGCAACCTTAGAGGTGAAGGGGTTGTTAAAAGGACTATGAAGGGGTTTAAACATAAATCAACTGACTACTCACAAGGAGTAGAGGGATTATATTCATGGACATTTCGAAAGGAGCAATATGACTCAAGGGTTCTTAAAAGTAAGGAAAAATCTCGAAATAGAAGTAAAAACAATGTACTATATCATATATTGCATTTTTACCTAAAGAGAAATAGTTTATTATCTTGAAATTTTTCTGTTACACTTTGACCTTTTAGGATGAAACCCCATGTCTTAACAGAGTGAACACAAAAAAAAGTATTCACTTTTTATTTATACCTAATTTTCATTATAGACACTTAGTACAAAATTATCAATAATTGCATAAATGTACGGAATGAGTACACAAAACATGTACAAGTAGCATTTTTATAAAAGTACGGGTAGCTATCTACCTCACTTATTTTCATACCCATGAGACACATATCCATATTAATCAAACATGTCAAATAGAGGTATCCCTCAATTTTTGTATCCTTCACATCTATTTCGTGAATTTCATGAAGTACATCTTCACATTTGTTTCATCCCCCAACTATTATAGAATTTGATCTGACGATCCCAACGAATTTTCCTTGACATCTTCACCGAAAAGAAAGCACTTCATCTCCAATAATCGCGAGAACCAACAGAGTAGTTAGCTAAGATTGCTAAACTATATACCTAAAAAATTGTTCTAAATGAAAGTAAAAATAAGATTATAAGAGTATTATGTCTTTTATTTACCGAATATGAATAATTATTGTCATGTTTGAGAAAATTGCCACTTACGGCAGTATATTATCATATTTAAAGTCTGGTAATTACAACATAATATCATAGTGTAACAGTAAAATTTCAAGATAACAAATGTGAATACTTTGTCTAGAAATACAATATAATGTATTCACTTTGTATTCACATTTGTATTCACTTTGTATTATGTTGAAATTTCAACATAATATCATAGTGTAACAGTAAAATTTCAAGATAACAAATGTGAATACTTGGTTCCGGTGTGGGACATTTAACACCCCTCCTCACGACTAGACACTTTGTCTGGATCGTGTCATCATTCATTTTTTTTCATCGGTCCGTTTTTTTTCACCTGGCCGTTTTTTTTTATCATTTTACATAAGGGGCCCCACACTATGGATCGATTTGGCTCTGATACCATGTTATGACCTGGGGTACCATCCTAAATGGTCAAGCTGATAGGAGGAGTAGTCCATGTGTTAATATAGCACTTCGTTCATCCAATTTTTTCCGGTGTGAGACATTTAACACCCCTCATCATGACCAGACACTTCGTCTCGATCGTGTCATCATTCATTTTTTTTCATCAGTCCGTTTTTTTTCATCTGGCCGTTTTTTATCATTTTACATAAGGGGCCCCACACCATGGATCGATTTGGCTTTGATACCATGTTAAGACATGAAGTTCCATCCTAAAAGGTCAACCTGATAGGAGGAGTAGCCCAAAGCTTTATATAATGTTTAATTATTTTATAGCTTTCCGGTGTGAGACAAATGCTTTTAACACGCCCCCTCAGCCCGAACCGGGCTGGACAATCGGGGGGTTTAAACGGGCCAAACAAACCCTTAACAAGCTACCTTTAATCATGGGTGCTAAACAAGCCGTCAAACCACAACCAGAATTGTCTCTGATACCATGTTAAGACCCGGGGTTCCATCCTAAAAGGTCAACCTGATAGGAAGAGTAGCCCATGTGTTAATATAGCACTTCGTTCATCCAAACTTTTCCGGTGTGGGACATTTAACACTGTCTCTATTTTATCCGTGTACACGTTCATCTCATTTAAAAATATACTACATCCATCCCACTAACATTGGAACATGAGGAGGTGGTATGATTATTAAAAAAACTAAATTTATGTGGTCAATATTGAAGCGATAAATTAAAGTAAAAATAAAGTATGAATGATTTAACCCACATAAATTCAACCAAATTTGGTATGAGACATTCTCAGTGGGATGGACGAAAAAGGATAGATGAGACTTGGGACAGAAATAATTGTCTATGTACACAGACGAGTTTATAAAAAGTGTACACTTGTGTACAAATGGAGTTGTTCGTCCATATAAAATGTACGTGCACATATAAGTAAGGAAAAATGGACATGAATAATCACAACTATTAGTAATATGCTCATAATCATCCAAAACATCATTTTTCTCCAAATAATCCCAACTATTGAAAAAAGTCAAAATACTCCAATGACTTGTAATAACTCCTAAATGACTTATACTGCCTCTATCCCACTAACATTGGAAAAGAGAGGGTAACACAATTACTAAAAAAGTGAGTTTATGTAGTTGATATTGAATAGTGATAGAGTAATAATAACGTAAAATATTGCACAACGAGCTGGAGCTAGAGTTTATTGTCTGATTTATGAGCTATTGCCTAAATTAAAGACTACAGTCTGGAACTGAACTTCGAAGTGCTGAACCTGAACTACTAACTGAATGAAGCAAATCCGTTTGAAAAAATGAGCTGAAAAGATGTCGGGATATTTTGAAATTACATTAAAGGACATATAATTAATTTATTAATAATACAATATACGAAGTATTAAACTTATTAAGATGAATAAAGGAAATTAAGACAAAAGGTTAAATTTATGAACGACGTAGATCCAAACAAGTAATTCCTGTATACCACCTGGTTCACTAAACCGGATGTTAAAGTGTTAAACCTGTAAGGTGTTAGAGAATAGAGTTTGTATAATCAAGCTCATTCCGAATTTTTTTGGGTCCTTTTATGATGAACCACGAGTTTTTTGTACTGTAGTGGGCCGCGCGCACGTCCTATTCTGTTTTACACTCTATTAATAGCAATATCCTTATTTGGTAGCACCCCAGACATAATCATTCGTGTCGAACTGGGTCTAATGGCCTGATTATGACTCTCGGACTCTTCATTTCTAAAATTATGACCATATCCCAGTTTCCGAAAAATATGACCTCTCCTTACTACCGTTTCAGCGCAACGACCCAGACAGAAAGGGGGAGATCAAAGCAGTTGGAGCTTAGGAGAGAATCGTCGCCGCCGATTCATTTCTGCCGGTGAAGGACTCGCTGACACCACCGCTCCCCTCGTCACCGCTGCACCGCCGCCGCATCTGTTATTTCGTCCGCCGCCGCATCTGTTATTTCGTCCGCCGCCGCTGCAACTCGGATTATCAACTTCTTCTATTTTCTTCTTTTTCAAACCGCCGCCGTCCCCTCTCCTCCTAGGTTTCGATCGGAAGGAAGATTTAAACTCTGAGCTGCTAGAATGCCGTCTTTGGCCAGATCCGTCGATTTTTTCGGCCAGATCTGCCGTCGTCTTTGATGTAGCAGATGTCACAGGTGCCGGATCTATCGTCCATGATGGACGGAGGCTGCAATTTGGGACCGCCGGTGCCGGATCTTCCATTTTGGTGGTCGACGACTCTGATTTGGTGCTTATGCTTCTGGTGGGGGTGCGACGAGCGTTCCATGGTGGTGGGGGTGGTGGTAAGGCGGCCAAGCTTTTGGGCGATCTGGTCTGGGGGAGGACGGGGGGAGGGGCAGGGAAGGGGGCTGGACGACTGGTGACCGGAAATGGGGCCGGGGATCGGGGAGGGTTTTGGGCGTTGGGAAAGTGGATCAGATGGCGGTGGCCGGAAAGTGGCGGCGATTTACGGAGTTGGACGGACAGTCACTTTTGGTGGTGGGTGAGCAGTCACTTTGACTGGGGTCACTGTGACCGGTGGGTGGACGCGCAGTCACTTTGGCCATGTGCGGCGGCAGCCACTGGCAGGACGGAATCACTGTAGCGGCACTGTCACTAACGGCGGAGTCACTGTGGCGTCATTGTTGCCGGAGTCACTTTGGCCGGAGTCACCGAGACCGGAGTCACTTTGGTGGCAGTCACTGTGACCGGAGTCACTTTGGTGGCTGTCACTATGGCCGGAGTCACTTTGGCCGGCGGCAGCGGTGGCGGTGGCGCCGGTGCCGCCGCCGGCGGCAATGGTGGTGCTGGGGTCGGCGGCCTGGAGGTGCTATAAAGGAATAATTAAAAATAAATATATGGTTAATTATAAGTAGTAAATGACATTTAGTCACATTTTAAGAAAAATGTAAAACAAATCACTTTTTTATCTTTTTCATTTATGTTAGTAATATTGGAATAAAAAGGCCTATCAACTTTCGTGTAATCTTCATATTGTTTTTTCGTGTTGCGTAGTTTAATTCCTAACAAAACCAACACGTTTCCTTCATTTCGTCTTTCTTGGAAAAAACTGTAGAATCTATATAAACAAGAAGAAATTTTTGGAGATACCATACCTTACAACTAATAACAACAAACAATGAGAAGAGGCGGAAGTAGTGACAGAATTTTCCGAGAAGAGAAGATAGCCGCACAGGGATAGTTTTGTCTTCTACAAGGAGTTATACCATGAACCATCAATCGAATTGAAAAGCTAGGAGGTAACTGTGAGATTGGTACTCGAAGTTGCATAAACAGGGTCAAATAAGTCCTTACTATCCGTCCGTCGCCATTTGAGGTGGTTCCCGATGAAATATTTTGATGAATTTTTTTGAGCATCTTATTCATTAAGTCTAGTTTACTCGTACCTAATTTCAGCTAAAACTTCAAACGGGGAGGCATTCAAATGAATTCTTGAAGATAACTACGCTTTTAACTGCACATCTATCTTTAAGAATTCATTTGAATGTCTTCCCGGTTGAATTGTTTTTTGAAATTTGGTATGAGTAAACTAGACTTAATGAATAAGATGCTCAAAAAATTTAGTCAAAACATTCCACCGGGAACCGCCCCAAATGGCGACTGCCGGACAGAGCCTCCTATATAAGGACTTATTTGGCCCTTTTATGCAACTTCGAGTACCAATCTGACCCTTACCTCGAAAAGCTAGGGACAATAACGTTCCTATTCAGCTAATTATTTTCAGCTTAAGCTTAATGAAGCTATTTATCCAAACAGGGCTACTTTTATCATGATTAACTGAATTTAAAAAAATTCAGCTCATTTTTATTTGAAATGGCACGTCAAACATAATTGTAAAATCACACAAATTTTATCAAATTTGGTATGAGAAAATCTTGGCAGGATAATAAAACAATCATACTGAAATGGAAAGAGTAATATTTGAGTCTATAGAGCATTTTAAGATTTTTTTAATAATTTAGATTATTTTGTGATGATTATGCTTTAAATATCTCAACATATTACTAATAATAATTGAGATTATTCTTGTACATGAGGGTTAGAGAATGAATAATGTGTGGTGTATACAAAATGTGTACACTTGGTTTGTACACTCGTCTGTCTTCCATAGACAAGTTGTCTGTCGACAGACAACTTGTCTACAGGGGATAGATGAGTGTACAGACAAAGTGTACACATCCTATGTACACCTAACACAGCACTTAGAGAATATGTGAGTATGTGATTGATATGTCCAAAAATACACAAAATTTTCTGAACTTCTGATGGTTCGTTCATGGGGTATTACATTACCTAACTAAGAGTAAAACATTAGAAAAGTGCAAAAATAGGACCTAGGAGTTCCGTAAGAGCTAAAACATAAAATCTGACAGATTTGCCCTTAATAAAACATTTGATTTCTTTTATTTAAAGCAATATAATACGGAGTGAAACAATACAAATGAAGCGGTACAAGACACGGAAGACAACCTAGGGCACGATGGTGCGCCTTCTCTGCTGCCAGTCATCTCATCCGTATCCAACGTCCTTGTCGCCGGCGGATCTTCCACCACCGGCCACCACACCTATTACCGTCACTGGTGGCTCTTCAATTCCACCGTCGTCCGCTGCCTCTACAACTACCATCGTCGCCGGCGGTTCTTCAACCACCAGCCGCCACCTCTGCAACCACCATCGTCACCTCTTCTTTGGCATCATCTCTTCTGCCATGGCCACCGCGAGCTGGATCTACACCGCAACCATCACAATGGCACTCTTTCTTACCTCTCGTGTTGTTGCCATACTCACAATGTTGTTGTCATCCTCACAGTAACAGTGACATGTTATGACACATTAAGATCTACAATATGACACTTTGGGATTAAAAAATTATGGCATTCATAATACAAAAATATGGCATTGGAAAATAATATTAACATATTGATAAAATAATTTCCATAAAAATGGCACTGTTTGTCCAATGTGTATATAAAATGGCATTATAAAGCAATAATGATCAAATACAAATAAAATTATGTCATTTTGTGACTTTAGAAATGGCACTATATAATTCCATAAATGGTATTTTTAAAAATGAATAAATGAGAAATGGCACTATAATGTTCTAAAAATAAATAAATCAGAAATGATAGAGCAAAAGCTGAAAACAAATAAAAAACCGAACACCCGGCATTTCTTGATGCCCAATGTTATTTCTTCATGTAATCTTCCTTTTTGTCATGTAAAATGCGTAACTCCTAGTCCGTATTATCGAACTTTTACTTTTACTACTCCGTCCGTTTTACTCTCCGTTCATTCACGAAAACTCAGCCGATTATAAGAAATGTTCCGATCGACGTCATCACACCCGCCATACGAAAAATATGACGTCAGAAAGCGCGATCCGGACCCCAAATCGGCCGTCTTGTTAGTGGTTGACATGCAAAACTACTTCCACTCGATGGCGAAGCCTATCCTGCCGGAGATCAAGGCCACAATCGATCTCTGCCGCGGCGCGTCAGTGCCTGTGATCTTCACGCGACACCGTCACCAGTCCCAGGAGGACTACGGCATGCTTTACGAGTGGTGGGACGGCAACCTTATCATGGACGGCACTGTTGAGGCCGAGCTCATCCCCGATTTGGGCAGGGTGGATTCTGACTTGGTGGTTGAAAAGTGCACTTACAGCGCCTTCAGAGGTAACATTCTTTGCATTGATTTCCAAGTTCATGTGAGTTGTACTGCGATTGAATTTGAGGATCTAAGCATGTCGGTTAGTGCAGTCGCTAGACCTCATGCAAGTAAAGTCTGCGCCCTAAGCTTGTGCTGCTCTTCCTCCCAGATGCGAAGCCTCCTGAAAATTGATTGCAGAGCCGAGTCAATTCCATTAGTTACGCTCCTAATAAATCATTAGTTACATGCTTTGCCTATGCATTTGCATCGATGATGCTAACATTGTTGTGTTGGACTGAGGTTTTACACACTTGGATGTGAATCTGACCTTTTTCACTCTAAAAAACGCTTTCTAGAGATCTCTCAAAGTCTGCCAACATGTCTTAGAGATACGTTATCTTCAAAAGTCTAGCTAAACGGTTTAAGGAAAGTTGGTAGAGTATTCCAGGGAACGTCTTATGTGTTTTGCTTTCCAATCAATTTTAGGAAGATCATCATTAATAGCTTGAGTGTTCAAAATGGGTTTAATGACCTTTCGTTCAAAACTTTTACCGAATGCTTCTCCTGATCCTCCCTGCTTGAGTTCGCCACCATCCGCGGGCCTGGTTGTTAGAAATGAGATCCTGGTTATCTTCAGCAGTAGCATTAACAACACTCTCCTAGTTGTGCATCGTGCATATTATTGCATTAGAACTGCTCTAATGCCCTGATATAACCCATGGCACATCATACCAAACCCTTTGATTTTCTTCATCCTATTCAAACAGATCTATTAAGATAGCCTTACAAGTGTGGCTAGGAGAAGAAGGGAAATGATGAAAAGATATGAAGATGAATAACTATACGCCCTTGGCAGGGAGTAAATTTCAGTGTTTCGCCTTGCAAAGATACAACAACAACAACAATAACATTACCCCTGTACTAAAGCACAAAGAAACTGTTTCCGGATGACCCATGATGAAAATCGCGTCCAAAAGTTGCATGGACTGACTACTGCTTCATAACAAAGAAGCGCAGACAGTTCAGTGAGCCATTTTGCTTTATTCCATCAAACAAAATGTGCCTATTTATGCATGATCTATCAGAACCTCACTTCAAGCCTTGAAAAGATACATGAATTATATCTGAAATAATTGATAGTATACTTGCTCCTAAGAGTCTTGATGGTCACAAATTAGAGTACTTGTAAGCTGTAACCAATTACAATTTAGAGTTTAATCCTTAATAACTTAACTGAGTAAAATATTATTGCCAATAGGAAACTATTACAAAGTACAAACTAATACCAATGTTACTCTAGGAAACGGATAATAATACACGTAATAAAAATCTATCACGAATCATGTCGGGGCGCCCACATCAGATAGTGCTGATTACCCAAATCGATAGGTTTCCTAAGAGTTAACTAAACAGAGACAAAAAATTGAGTATTTTCACTTTTTTGTTAACTGATTAACAAATTAATTGACTGATGCACCATGATGTGTGTTAGGTACAAACTTAGAGGACACTCTGGCTGAGATGGGGGCAAAAGAGGTAATTGTGACTGGCGTAATGACCAACTTGTGCTGTGAGACCACTGCAAGAGAGGCTTTTGTGAGGGGTTTCAGGGTTTTCTTCTCCACAGATGCTACTGCTACGTCCTCGGCAGAACTGCATCATGCAACCTTAATGAACATGTCATATGGTTTTGCATATTTAGTTGACTGCAAAAGTCTTCATGATGCATTTTCAAAATCTTGATTCTCACCATTGTTGTAAAATATTGCATTTAAATGCCCTCTGCATGTATGCAAATGCAGAATAAATATACCCATCTGAGTGTGGAAAATAATCATGTGGCTCTATAGTTATGTTCACTGTTCGATAATACTCCCTCTGTTCCATAAAATTCTTCCCGGTTTGACTTGGATCGGAGTTTAAGAAAGTGAGAATAAGTGGAAATGTAAGGTTGTGTTTGAGTAAGAAAAAGATAAATGAATGTTAGCCACACAAAACTTTCCAAAAAAAGAAATGAGAAGATGCATTGGGACATCCCAAAAAGGTAGGTGGGAAGAATTTTATGGGACGGAGGGAGTAATAGAGAGCGTGTTCTACAACTTGAGATGCAAGTTTACAGTAGGATCTGTGTTATGTGCATGCTTGGGATCTCCTTTCAGATCTGGTGGGAAGAACGAGAAAGGGGAAGAATGAAAAGAGATTATTTAGAGTCCATGCTTAAAGTGGAAAAAATTGATGTCCGACTTTTCAACGCAAGAATTAATTCGTCAATAGTAGTTTATTAATCTATAATACTGTTAGGAATCTGCCTATTTAGTATTTTAATAAGGTATTTGAAAGGAGAAATAAAATGGGCTGAGGTCAATTAAGTGGGCTGGGGTCATTTAATGAGTATGTTTATCTATTTTAGTCCCTGCGTGGACCTACTACTATAAATAGTAAGTTGTGTAGCTACTAAAAGGTAGACTGTTATTTGGATATTGAGTGTTGCCTTGTTGCCTAAGAAGTCCCTGTCCCTGTCTGTCCCTGTCCCTTGTTACCTACGGTTTACCCTATTTCATCAATAAACAATATTTCCCCCTGAGTTTATCAGATCTGTGTGTTCTTCCATTACTTTGGACTGGATTGTTACCATGTCCTAACATTGGTATCAGAGCATCACCGCTCCTGGAGATCAGAATTGAAGTGCGACTACTGCAGAGTTTTCGTTTCAGGCTTAAGACCAGATCTAAAATGGAAAATCGCTTTGATGCGTGGCAACAGGAGATGAGGGCAATGATGACAAACTTCGCGATGAAGGAACAGATTCAAAGCAACATTGAAGCATCTATAGCAGCAGCGATGGAGGAACAAATTCAGTCCAGGAGAAGTTCGACGCGATCTTATCGTTCCAGTTCGCTGAAGCCGTCGCAGTTAACAAACACAGCTTGCCAAGCTAATAGTGTGGCGAAAGCAAGATGGGCTGCTATAGTGCTATATGTAGTGACCCAATTGGGATTTGCCAAACTCCTGATCAGTAATGGAGTTGGAATAGAGTCCACATGGATTTGATTCCCTACTAATTGGCATTGAACCATACCCCTTTCCAAATGGACTATGAAACTCGCCCCCTCTGTTTCACACCAATGCCTATTTTCATTCCTAGAAACTTGCCAAACACACACCTTATTAATTCTTTAAAGATAATAAAGGCAATGAGTTGAATGTTATATATATTTAAGGAGATCTACCCTTGATCTTTAGGCAAATGATCTTTTCTCTTACAAACCCAGTGGCACACAAATTGAGATGAGTTGTGCAGTGCCACTGTGCTAGTGAGATAAACTATACATGCATAGAAACATTGGAATATACGGAGTATGTGTCACTAAGAAAAATTACATTAACACGTTGTTGGTCAAACAATGAGTTGTTGATCATTTTTAATCCAAATGAACTTGGAAATTCGTGTTGTGAAGCAATCACATTAACACGACAATGCATAAGGAAGCTTTGATTGTTGCTTTGCACCTTGTGTCTAAAGTTCTATGTTCGAAAGCTGTGGGTTGACATTGCAAAAGTGTGGACTTTGTCGACCCACTTATACCATGTTTCTTTGCTTTAATCATGCGAAGAGACGCGCCATCAATAATCAACATAATAGTGATAATGCATGCTTCAAATGTTGGTCTGTATATTCTTTTTTATTTGCTACCTAATTTTTACGTAAATAAGTTTGTTGCAGATTGGAATCTGTAGTTAACCCCAAGTGGCCAAGTCCCTTTTGTGTGTGTAGATTCAGGCTTTTATCCTGTCATGGCAGTGATTTTTCGGATAACATGTTGAGGTGAATATTTTGTGTGTTTCCTTCATGTTTTTAATTATGTTTTTATTTCTTAAATGAGATTAAAATCTGCATTTTACATAATTGAATCGAGCCTGATTACACAAAATAACTGAGTAGACATTTAAAATGGGTGGGAGGTATAGTAGAAGAAATTTACAATACAAAAAAAAACATTCCTAATCAGCTGTATATCCACCACAATCCTTGAAACACCACCCTGTCTATGTTTTAAGGTACCAATGAAGAGTAGAAGACAAACAAAGAGTATATAGTATTAATTGAATATGGTGGCCTATGAAATGCTCCTCTTATTCATTGTTCAGATAATGGTGAAGCTCAGACTGATCACGCCTTGAAAGTGTCACCTTCAAACCATATTTCATGTACAGTGTCAGTGCCATCCTTGGCACTACTGGATGATTCTTTACCACTGTCACATGATAACGGCACAATATGGATGCAGCTGCAAATTTCATTTGGTAGTAAGCGAAATCCTTCCCCAAACACAACCTGGGGCCACCATTGAACGCTGCAAACTTGTAGGCAGACTCGCTTGTGAATCTCCCATCTCTAAGCCACCTCTCTGGTTTATACTCTCTGCAATCTTTTCCCCACAGACTCTCCATTCTTCCCATTGCATAGATTGCATATATCACCTTGGTTCCCTTCTTTAGCACTGTCCCATCTGGGAAGATATCATCCTGAAGGACCTGTAATGATGATGCAGAAGTCAAGTAATTTAACAAAAGGGTTTTCTTTACGGAGTATTATTTTATAGTGGAGGAAGTACAAGAAAAAGGGCTACTGAAAAGAAGAGATTTTGTCTTTGTTGCAGTAATTCATTAGTCCTAACTAACATTCTTTTACGGTGGATTTTGTTGTAGGAAATAATTTTTATTAGTTTTTGCTTTGGAGAATAGTGTATTATGTTGTTTATGGTTGAAGAGTCTTACCTCCTTGTGATCCACAGGAACAGAAGGGTACAATCTCAGAGCCTCTGACAGAGCAGCCTGAAGATAATCCATTTTCTTAATATCCTCTGGCTCGAAGATCGGTGTTTTCCCATACCCTTTTTTGGTAATATGGTTTTTCCCCCTTGAGTTCAAAATCTGGCAGATTTCTGCAACGATTCTTTCCTCCACCTCTGGTGTTTGATTCAGGAGCCAGAAAAACCAGCTCAATGCTACAGATGAAGTGTCTCTACCAGCCAATATGAAGTTCACACAAATATCACGCAAATATTTATCTGAAAACAGCCTGCCCTTTTCATCCTTGAGTCCCATAAATACTGTTAGTAGATCTGATCTGTGTTTGGTGGCACCTTCTGACAATGCCAGAGACAGCTCCTCCTTCCTCTTCCTGATCACTTCATCTGCAAAGTGGTCTACCTTTTCCAGTGATACTTTCAGTCCCCCTTCTGCCCCAAAGCCGAGATACCTCATGGCCTTCCATATAAATGTGGGGAAGACAAAACGCATTATGGTTGCCTCTGTTGCATCCTCGAAAGCTTGGGCAAAGGGAATATCTGGCAAACCGGGCCGCAAACACCCCGGGTCAACTCCAAAAGCTATCATGCAGACATTGTCAAATGTGAGCCGTAGGAGAATGTCCTGCAGATCAAGGGCAGCAGATTGGTTGAGTGACTCCTCCAGCACAGGTAAGAGCCTCTGGTGGACAAGCTCCAGCAGAGAATCAGTTGTGAGGTTTCGGAATTTGGCAGAATGGAACTCAAGTCTTGCTGTCTTTCTCTGCTTCTGCCAACTCTCATTATCTGCAGTGAATATGCCGTCGCCTAGAAGATCTTGTACCGTGTTCCGAAAAAATTCTCCTTTCGGGAAGTTTGAGAATCTTTCCTTCAGTAGATACTCCAGGTTCTTTGGGTCACAAGTCACCACACAGTTGAGATTAGTGAACCATGGACCTCTGAAGGTAAAGGTGCCATTCATGCGGCAGAGAACTCCTGAAAGCCACTCGTATAGGTCTTTCCGAACGCCAAGGACTAGAGCAGGCAACATTCCAACAATTGGCCAACATGCCAACCCATGTTTCTTCTCCTGCCTCAGAGCATGTATGGTCAGGAAAACCATGAGAGCAAGGATCAATTCCACCGCCTGAATCTCCGGCAAGAGAAGAAAGCCCCGTGAAGGTAAGTTGCCTGCAGCGTCATACGCAGAAGAGTTGGAGAATGTGGTCATTTTTGTAAGATTGTTATTGGTTGTGTAGTTGTGCTCATAATGCTGTGGGATGCATGAACATGTTGTGATGAGTTATATGCATGGTAGTGTTGGCGTGCATGAGTTTGTTTGTGTTATACATCGGTATAAATTTGGTGAGCTGAAAGTTGAAGGTTGCCATTATCATGTGACTAACCATATCGGCGTTTATTTTACCATGTCCAAAACCGAGTGCTATTGTGCATGCTGTTCCATTTTTCAGTTTCCTTTTTCGCTGGGTGACTGTATGGAAGATAAGAAGTTGGTGTAACCGTTAACCTAATTCCTTCTCCATTTGGATGCATAGTTACCCGTTTATATTGACCTTGTTTGTGATTTCTGAAACCTAACAAAATTAGATTGATTTGGATGGTCAATTCCATTTATCCTCAGTTGTTATAACGATTATAGTTGAACACTTGAATGAACTTTTTCTCCTTTGCAACAAAAGGCCGATTTTTTAAATTTATTAATGGAATGTCCTCGACAGAAGTAAAAACATAATATTTCAAAATAGAGCTACTTTCCTTCTCTTGTACGGAGTATTTTTTCTCTTTTTTTTTTCTATTTTTTCCCTTATACGGAGTATAAGAGTAATTACTTACATATTTGAAAAATACAATTATTTTGTAAATATGACAGTAGGATTTTAGCAATGATAATAATAATATATACTCCTACTTAAGGAAATGTAAAATATTCCAATTCTGGAATTTTGTATTATCATTACTCCTATTTTAGGAAATTTCGAAAAACAATGAAACATTTTAATGAAATAGGAAGTACGTAGTGCTCCATATAATTTTGGGTTTTTAAATACAAGAAATTAACTTCCAAAAAAAATTACAAGTAATTTTTCCTTTAACCTAATTGATTATAGACTTCTGTAGATGCTCCAACGCACTTTTTGTTAAAACTCTTTACTTTCTAAGAGGTGATTTTTAATCTAAATTATTAATTGTTCCAGACATGCTCACTATTAATTTATTCAGTAATTATTATCCTTGCGATTGAGGAAAAGGTGTCTGAGATTGAAATTCGAGTTGTTATAGTATCCATGATAAATGTGCATTTTTCAACTTCATAACAATTCCTCACCAAGTCACATAATTGTGAAATTCTAGTGTTCGAAGGTCACGAAACATGCATCTTTTATTCTTTTATGAGCCCGTTCAGTGAATTCACATTTCACTCAATTTTA
The DNA here is from genome assembly GCA_945859915.1 of Cuscuta epithymum. Lineage (NCBI taxonomy): Eukaryota > Viridiplantae > Streptophyta > Magnoliopsida > Solanales > Convolvulaceae > Cuscuta > Cuscuta epithymum. Next base: position 1,270,587 of record CAMAPF010000201.1, read on the forward strand.
TTAGTCCAGTTTTTTTCACACTCAATTGTTTATATGACATGTTGAATCGTGTAACAATCAAAATTACAGTTACTTTCTAACCGAATCGAGACCATTGTAACTATTTTCACATATATTTTTACTTTATTAATAAAATATATTTTAAATATAAATTATACAAAATTCAAAAGATTCAATTAACTCAACCACTTGAAAATTTATCTTCAGCTAATTTCAATGTTAACAAATGGTCATTAGGTCATAAAGAGTGTTCTTAAACTTGTTTTACCAGATTACAAAAAATGGTCATAAAGAGTGTTTTTATACTTGTTTTACCAGGTTACTAAAAATATCAGTTTCCATTCAAACTAGATTATTTCTTTAGCAAAGCGGATGCAGGTCTGCTAGATGGTGTAACATATGGATTTATGGTACACTATTTTTCAGTCTACGGGCCTATTTAATTGAATATTCTACTTTAAAGTCTGACTTTTTCAACTTTCAGATACATTGAAAAAATTGTAGTTTTCTAATTCAATTTTCTTGTTTTCATATTAAAGAAAACAAAAAACAGGTTTAGGACATCAGCACTAAACTCAATAATGATAGAAAAAGCAGCACTACATAGGCAATAACACACAGAGATACATACTTCGTATATAACGTATATATACGAAAGAATGAGCGAGATTTGTGGTTGTACTTTAGATAAATGTTCCCGCAATTTTTTGTCTATTCAGGACCAAAAAAATGCGCATTTTGACTAGTAAAATCCCATGCATCACTAATCCTCTTTCATACTCTAATAATAATAATAATAATAATACAACATTGGGAACCAACAACCTCTGTTGGAAATAAAATCCCGCATAAATCCCATGCCTAAGGCGGATTAATATACTCCGCTTGTAGACGTCCAGCTCATACGCCACCAGAAACTTCAGTCTCTGTACACGAATTATTAGCACACGGAAAACTTCTCATTTTTCAGTAAAATTAAATGGAATACACGTAGTTTCAAGCTGAAATATTCTCCAAAAGAAAAAGGAAAGACTAAAAAATAACTTTTTCCCATTTTACAGAATTGTAAATTGACAAATAACTTGTGTTCCAATAGGATAAAGGCATGTGTGGAGCCCTATGAGGCTATGAAGCATGGAAACTCTCGGGAGAGAGTATGTTTCCATTTCAGAAACTCTACGGAAATCCTCTACAGTTGTTTTTTATTAAAGGGAAAACTGTCAAATAGGTCCTCGAACTTTCATAAAAAGGTCAATTAAGTCCTTCTATAGGAGGTTCTGTCCGGCCGTCGCGATTTGGGGCAGTTCCCGGTGGAATTTTTTGATGAAATTTTTTGAGCATCTTATTCACTAAGGCTAGTTTACTCATACCAAATTTCAGCTAAAAATTCAATCGGGAACACATTCAAATTAATTCTCTGTGCATTTTTGCGTTCTCGAATTAATTTGAATGCGCTCCCGATTAAATTTTTAGTTGAAATTTGGTATGAGTAAACTAGACTTGATGAATAAGATGCTCAAAAAATTTCATCAAAAAATTCCATTGAGAACCGCCCCAAATCGCGATGACCGGACATAGTCTCCTATAGAAGGACTTAATTGACTTTTTTATGAAAGTTCGAAGACCTATTTGACAGTTTTCCCTTTATTAAAAGGTAGTGCTTCCCGTTTCAGTGTCCCTACTATTCTCAAGTTTCCATGCAACATAGGCCCTTGCCCCTTGGACTAATATAGATATAACAACACTTGATAATGAAAATTTGTGAAAAGGTACCATATTGTAGGAACTTGATTTCCATATTACATAGGCCCTTGGACTAATATTAGATAAGTCTAACGCATCAGATTATCCAGTAAACATACCGTACAAAATCTTTCTTTCAAGGGATTTCTATACTGTAGGTCGTGTCATTGTAGACGAACCACGACCCATAGGAATAACATTCGAAAGACCACCATCAATTGATTCTTCCACTTCTACAGGAACTAGAACCCCAAACACCAAAACAAAAGACAATTTTAAAGCAGAATATGGAGAAGATGCATCAAATCCACTCAAGGTTTACATACATAAAACCAGATGAAAGTGTATTTTGCAAATCTATAATACTCGTCATGGTCCTCATGCACCCAAAAAAGTCCACATTTATAAAATTCAGAAACAAGTAGAAAAAAAAAAAGAGAAACCCAAGACTAATTTCCATCATTGTGCATCTTAATAATGAGTTTTAAAAAGAAAAAAAATCATTTATACAACTTTATGAGAAAACATTTCACCAACTCCTTAGGTATATACTTCAGATTATGTAAGCATAGTGCCATTGAGAACATAGCAAATTTCAGAGTACATCCAATGAGGTCAATTGTGCACCATTTAGTATAAATGGGGCATTAGTTACATTTATAATATATGTGCGCCATATATAGCAGTGTAACTGTGTAAGCTTAAGCTACAGCAGAGTATATCCAACCAGGTTACCTGAAATGTCTTCCCCAGCATTTCCTCCAGCAATTCCAATGCAAGAGAACAAGGAACCTTCATCTATCTTCAGCTGTTCATAGGCAACATATATGTCTTTAATCGTAGCAGCCTCATACAGTGCAGTCAGCTCTTTAATGCATGATATGTCCTGAGAAATTAAAAGGGATAAAGTAAAAAATATAGTGATGTGCCACCTCCACAATTTTCACAAAACACAACTACCCAAATAAAAGTAAATAATAATAGTACAAACAAAGACTTGTTACTTCACCTTCCTGGGTACTGATGTAGCTTGCAAATGAGCAAGCAATCCAAGCCAATAAGCATTTGATTTACTCTCAGCTTCATGCCTCATTAGCAATGTTCGCCTTGCCTGAGGGAGAACAATATTAAGCCTTAAGAAATGCCTCAGTCACATTAGCTTTTTTATTTAGATAATAAAACCATTCTATAAAGAAAGCACTGAGCTAATGTATGAGTACGAAGTATATCATTCCTACTACAGCAAGGGAATCTGTATTCTGTAACAACAATCACAGCTTTGGAAATTTATATTACCAAAAATACCAAAAGTAGAGTTACTTCATGAATATATGGGTGAAATGCAAAAACTGTAATCTGGAGAAATTTTGAGAGGCAAGTAGGCCACTAACCCTATCTAGCTCCCTTGGTGTAATGATGTTGCTATGCAAGCCTCTGAGGACATTTTTGCAAGCATCAACAGCTTTGTGAACCTGCACATAACCCATACTAAATACAAGTTGGCAAATAAATGGGTGAAACAGTCCAAGACTTAAAAAATGTAAATCTGCACCTTGGAGGGGGTTGATGTCACTGATATCACATACCACCCAAGCCTCAAGCGGTCGAATAGGTTTAGCTCAAATGAAACATCGTATGTTAATCCAAGAGAATCTCTTACTGTTGTAAAGAGCCTGCATGAAAACCGTGCCAAGAGCAATACATGAGTCATAAACTTTTTACTTGCTAGTGCATAATCAATGCTATGCTAGGTTGCACGGAAACGGGAAACAGGAAACACAAGAAACGAAATTTTCAGAAAATATAGGAAACGAAACGTGGGGGAATCGCATAAATATAAAAACTTAGGGATATTTTTGTAAATAATATACACACACATATACATATATGACTACTAATAATAATAAAAATAACATTATGAATAATAACAACAGTACTTCATCAAAATAATAAAGGAATCAATATTATGATCACTACCCAGAATACTTGATTCAGTTTCATACATAATACAAAAATATCAAAAGCATACCACAAAATTTTACTCCTTACATTAACTACATAACAAATCAAAATAAAAGTAATAAAATGATGCCAAATAAATTGAATAGTCCCGCTTTTACATATGTAAGGGGTAATAAGAGGTGTGGCTTTTTCTGGCGAGTCAAGTGAGCATGGCATGCCTGTCTCCTCCAATGTTTAAAAGGGCTAGTTCGGGTATCGAGGCAGTTTGTTCGCGAGAGGCGAGGCGTAAGCCTCAAAATTTACCAAGTAAAACTTAAAATAATTAAACTAGTAATGACCAACTATAGATATGTATAATAAAAGTCCAAAAAGTCTCAAACACACACACATATATGCTCACATAACCAAACACGATAACTCAAAATGAGAATTAAAACAGACAGATCACATAGATGACAATTTGAAACTTTTGAAGTTTAATCATTATGACTGGAGGGTCTTCAGAAGAATCATTATATATTTATATCCTATAGCCTTCTCACCGTCATCCCTTCTATCATCACTATCATAATCCTTAAGTTCTTTCTCTTCTTCATCATCATTTACCTCCATTACTTGTTTATTTTTCGTATTTTTTGCTTGGTTACACATCTGCTTCTTTGTGCAGAAGTATGAATAAGTTTCAACGACAGACAGAATGCTCAATAGGGAGGATATGTTAGGCTTTACATGAAACAAGACTTGTTTGGGTTTAGTGTAGGCACGTGTTTCATGTATGAGCTTTTTATTAAATGAAAACACTGCCTTTTAAGCTACAAGCACATTAAAAAGATAGAATAAAAGGAAAAAAACACCTCAAGGTGCGCCTCAGGGCGTACGCCTTGAATTTTGAGGCGTAATCCTCTTGTCCTCCAAAAAAAACCTAAGCCTCAAAACCTTTTATGTACGCCTCACCTTGAGGCGCGCCTCAAAACCCGCCTCTTAGACCATTTGTAGAGGTCAAGAGTCCAAATTGTTTAGACTCCGTCAATACTATTTTTCCCGGCATCCGTGCACCGTCAATAAAATACACACTGCATATTTTTTACACATCAATTTAGTAACCCATTAATTAAATTATTATAAGTAACATTTTCCTTTTAATTTTTTCCTTCTTTTAATTTTTCCCTAGATAATTATGAAATAAAAAATACACATTTCGAAGTAAAAAAATAAATTTCATTAATTTTTTTATGACGGTTTTTGGTTAACAAAAAATGAACTTAGTTCAAATAAAATTCGATTATGGAATATTAAGTTAGCATTTGTGAAGGCTCAATGAATTAAAAATTTGTGTTTCGTGTTTTTTTGGGGATCAAGAAAACTTCAACAATTAAAACTTCAATTTTTTTTCCATTTTCTATATTACATATTGGTGTCATTTGAAAGATCATAAAAATTCATAAATTAATTGGAGATTTTAAAAAAATTGGAGAACAAATAAAAAAGTTATAAGTTTAAAATTAATTGGGATTTTAATGACGCCTGCGTGACATCATCAAGACGTCAGCAGAACGCTTGAACAATGCGCAGGAGCGGCCGCTTTTTCTTCTTCTTTTCTTTTTCCTTTTTTGTTACCCTGTCAACCCAACCCTCTATTTTTACACTCTTCCACTCCCTTTCCCACTTTTACTCCCCTTTTAATCTCCCATTACACCCAATTAAGAGTAAAAATTCCATTTTTAATTTTTTGACTCCTAATCTTTAACCACTACAAATGGTCTTAAGCGCCTTTTTAAACCATGGTCTTGTCTATCGCGAGGACGACTAGTCATCGCCTAGCCGAAGCCATAACAACTATGCTTACTAGTTTCTTTAGATCAGAGTGAGTTAAAAAAATAAGTTGGGCATTGTGCTCTTCTCAGTTATCACTAGAAAAAAATGCAACGATCTTCTGAACAGCCATGACACAATACATGCTTAGCTTACTAGCATACTAAACAGTAGGCACACAATGGCCTGTAATGACATATGCACACACATGCATATATCAATATACATGTATAGACCTGCATATATGTATAAGGGTTATAGGCATATGTATGAGGTGTGCTTATACCTTCAACGTAATATTAAGTATTAAATATAAAATAATATGTCGCATGGCTACATAAATTTCTCAATCCGCCAATGAGTTGGCGGAAGAGTACTCTTATTCCCCTGTTTAAAAATAAGGGTGATATACAAGAATGTGCCAACTATTGAGAGATTAAGCTTATGAATCACACCATGAAACTTTGGGAGCGAGTAGTTGAGCGAAGTCCTTGAAAAAGAGTGAAAATGTTGGAGAATCAGTTTGGTTTTATGCATGGACGCTCAACAACTGAGCCCATTCACCTTCTTACACAATTTATGGAGAAGTATAGAGACATTAAAAAGGATCTACATTTGGTGTTCGTTGACTTAGCAAAGGCATACGATAGGGTACCAGGTACCTCGAGAAGTTCTTTGGTGGGCCATCACTAAAAAAGGCATATCACGTAAATATATCACTATCATCATGGATATGTATGAGACTTGTACTACAAGTGTCCGTACTAGTCTAGGGAGGACTGCAGAGTTCCCTATTACTATATATGTGCACCAAGGATCGGCTCCGAGTTTTTTCTTATTTGTTATAGTGATGGATGAACTTCCAAAGTCAATTTAAAAAGATATACCGTGATGCATGATGTTTGCCGACGATATTGTATTGATTGATGAGACACAATCGGGTGTTAAAGCAAAGATGGAAGTATGACGATAAACATTGGAGACCAAGGGTTTCAGACTGAGCCAAAGCAAGACTGAGTATATGTAGTGCATGTTTGGTGGAGGTAGAAGTAGTAGTGACAATGGGATTACCCTTGATGGCAAAGAGATACCGGTGTGCAATATGTTCCATTACTTGGCTCCATAAGTCAGATCGATGGTGAATTAGATGGAGATGTATCCCATAGAATCTAAGTATGATGGATGAAATGGAAGAGTGCATCAGGATTTCTATGTGATCACAGTATGCAAACTAGACTAAAGGGTAAATTTTATCGGACTAGGCCTGCATTAATGTATGTTGCGTAGAGTGGTGGGCGGTAAAACAATGTCACATTCAAAAGATGATGTGACAAAGATGTGTATGTTGCACTTGATGTGTGCACATACCAGAAAAGACCGTTTGAGGAATGAGATATTCAGACAAAAGATGGGAGTAACACCCATAAAAGATAAAATGTACGAGTCTTAATTGCAATGGCTGATCATGTGCGTAGAAGACCTATTGATGCACCTGTGAGATGACTTGAGAGATGGAGAGAAGAGGCAGGGAGGACAGGGAGAGGAAGACCCAAACAAACTTGGATTAAAGAAATCTGCTTCTTCTTGGGTTGGATGAGAGTATGACTTTGGAGAGAGCATTGTGGAGAGCGCATAATCGTGCGGACGATTGATCTCTTTTCTCTCTCTCTCTCTTCTCTCTCTCTCTCTCTCTCTCTCTCTCTCTCTCTCTCTCTCTCTTATCGTTTATCTTTTCTATCTTTCTATGTTCTTATGTTTTTTAATCTTTTACTCCCTCCGGTTTTTAATAAACTTCACATTTTCCTTTTTGGGACGGTCTAAAATAAACTTCACACTTCCTTATTTCCTTTTTTGGTAAAGAAATCTACATCAAAATAGTGCCAAACAGTGCCAAACAGTGTCTCAACAGTGTCAAACAGTGTCTCTACAGTGTCAAACAGTGCCTCAACAGTGTACTCTACAGTAAAATCAAATTTCTTTTCTTATTTTGTGTGAAGTCAAAGTGTGAAGATTAAATAAAACCGGAGGGAGTATCTTTCTTATGTTCTTTTATCTTTTTATCTTTCTTATGTTCTTTTATTATTATTTTATCTTATATTCATGTGTATCTTATCCATTTTATCTTACTTTATCTTTTTATTTTTCTTATCTTTCTTCTTTTTTTAGCTTTGATATCATGGATTGATTCATTTGGCGGACCCCAAAATCTTTTGGGAATAAAGCTTGGATGTAGTTGGATGTTGATGTGATGTTAAGGTTTAAGGAGTGTTGTGCAAAATTGAAAGACAAGCTATCATGGGCTTTCAACTAATGCAAACTTGAAATGAGCAAACTTCAAAATTGATATAATTGCTCCAACTGTAAGAAGGAAATCACCTGGAGTTTATTACTTCAGCCAACAAACCCATGGTGATGGCAAAAAACAATGGATGAGTGTGAAATCTTCCTTGCAGGACCTTTTCCACATTGTCTGGATTGTTGGATTGACCATCGTATTTTAGTTGCTTACCTGAAAAACAACTTGTTAACACTCCGAAAACCTTTTATCTCCAAACTCTAACTGAATGGTGAAGGCAAGCATTAAATAGTCCACCTCAGCATACTAATTCCGTAGGCAAGAAGTTCAAGTAATAAAAGGCACTAAACATCAATGCATGGTATTCTGTGCAAACTCACCATCATAAGCAGAAGCATCACTGACAGATTCTAAAAGATCAATCCCTTCAAAAGTAAATCCCCAACGGTTTGGGGCAGGACCCGCAATATAAGCACATGCTCTCTCGTCTGTGTCCTTCAAGAAAACCTGAAAAGAAGTAAGTGAACAAAATTAATGAAAGATTTGCAATGGATAGAGCACAAAAGATAGCACTACACAGGCAATGGTCGGTTAGAAAGCAAAACAAACAAGAGTAAAACCATCTGATCTAAAGGCATGTTTTCTCACTTGCTGCAACTCAGGATATGGTCTAAATACGATCGGGTCGTACTTCTGTGCTCTCTCAAAACCTCTTGTTGCTCTAATGGTTCCCAGATAGTCAAGAACACATGACTCAATATCCTCCTCTGAGAAGTCCCCAACAATAGACACCTAATATATATTACACAAATCCAGATGAGAAATTACAAACATATGCCAATTTCATCATAAAACATCCTATAGAGGCAATAATCCACACTTTTCACCAAAAAGATAAAATGACAAACCTCCATATTGTCACAGACGAACTGATTCATAACAGCATCCTTCACACTTTCTAAAGTCAAATTTTGTAAAGAATGAGGTCTTGGCTCAACAAAACGCTCATCCCCATTCAGCATAGCTAGCATGAGCTTATGGGCAGTTGCACGTTCAAGACTTTTTGGTATAGATCGATAATATGACAAATATAACTGCCGCGCTCTATCAAATGCATCATCTAACCAAACACTGTGCTGCAAGTGGTTTAGTTAATTGTTAGGGTGGCTGTAATAGGGAGGCAGATGGGGGAGGCTGATCGGTCCCCGCCCACCCCAAGTTCTGTGGAAAATAATCACATGTATAATTCTGTATAAATCTAAATGGATGAAGCCTCAGCTACTCCCCTGACTACAAATACAGCACAATTTCTCAAAATTTGTGGGAAATCGTGAAATATTGTAATAACATATTTTCTACTTTTACAAACATAGGATGGAGATATTCACAATAAAAGCGCCCCAATATTCACAATAAGAAGGCCCCCTGATTTATAAAGTAAAGCCAAAGTTGAATCAAGATCAGGACGCAACTCTATGCTAGTAAGGGAGGATGTTTAAGCAGCACAACCACACATGCATAAGAACAATGCCTACCTATGTTGCACAAAAACATGGGGAACATGGAGAAACGGGAAACACAATGCTTTAATAGAAAAACAAGTGTTTGGATAGTTTTAAAGAAGTAAAGAGTTTCCATAGAGTTTCCGTAACAGAAATGCACTCTTTCCCGAGAATTTATGTGCTTCATTGATGCCTACTACTGCTCATCAAGGTATTCTAAAAAAAATTGGATGACTCCAGTGCAATTACCTCAAGTACCATATGAAGCAACTGGAAGGCAGCACGCATCCCATCATCTCTCAAAGAGAACCTGAACTCCATGCAGATAAATTCTTCTGTTGATTCCAGCGAACAATTTATCAGATGATTTACACAGAAAAGTTCTACCTGTATATGTGTATAAATGTCAGAACAATACTGCACACAGGTCATTTGAGTGCAGGTCAAAAGGCGATGCATAATAGACATACCATGATAATAAGTTACACAGCTCTCCTTACTACTCAATTCATAAATTACTGGTTACAGAATTATATCCAAGGAAAAGAATTATATGCCATTAAATAAAAATAAAAAATAAAATAACTTGGCCATCACCTGTTCACGTGAGAAACTTCCAACACGGCCACCCTCACTTAGAGTCCGCACACCCACAATAACAGCTCCCTTTGCATCTGGAGTTTCAGCTGCCCGCCCACCACCAACAATGAGCCTCATTACTCCACAATTGGCTTCATTTTTTGATATCTGTGCATCAAAATGTTTTTAAATGGTGCAGTCCATACTCCATACTATGGTATATTCAACCTTAAAATAAGTGAGCTTCCAAAAGATACTGCAGCTAATAACCAAGAAAACCATATACAATGTTATGATAGAATTGTCTAGCTCAGTAAAAGTATCACCTAAAAAGTTATCACTTATCAGTATCCACATCATTGCATGATATTAAAACTAAAACCCTATAAACTGCAGGTCCTTTGGAATTACTTCACATGTGCTTTACAAACAGTAAATACTGAAACAAAAATTAAGTTCTCCACTGACCCGACTAAAGATAAAAGTTAAACATTCAAAGAAAAATATACCTTGTAATTTACAGGAATTCCATTTGAAAGACGCCGTTGAATGATACCAGTTTCATTGTCATAGAGTTTTGTTCCATTTTCTTCTGTACCGATGGTTACAAAGGATGGTTTTGAATTCAGTTTTAGCTCTTCAAGCTGCGTTGAGGAGATCAATTCCTTTGGTACTTCAACCTACACATTGAGGAGATCAATGAAGTAATGAACCAAGAGCAAAATAAGAGACCCGTTCCTTCTGCTTACTAGTAATATTGCTTCCCTCTTACATTCTTGTTGTGGGGCACCATTGGACGCATACAAACAAATACATTGCCTTACTTCAAGCAATATTGTGTGCATATTATAAGAATGATTAGTTTAAGATAAATACCTCTGGCTCATGTTCTATGTTTTCCTTCAGACCGTCTTCTATAGCAGCTTTTATCTCATCTGCTGTTATCTGGAATTCTATTTCTCCTGCCCCATCAATGTGCACCTTCTTTGGGACACAAGCAACAATTGCTGCAGGATGCGGCGCAGATGGTTTTCCAAAATCAGATATGAATTCCAATACCTTTGCACCAGTAGAATTAACCTGAGAAAAAGGTTCAGGATTAAGATTTTATAAAAACTCAATACATATATCTTCACTGAATGTGAGACAAGTCACGAGTAGAGTTAGATGGAGCACTAGTTGTAGCAAAATAGCTCAATCACAACAAAGTCATGATCATGCTCTTATGCTTCCTCAATTAGTGGGCACAGCAGCAAAAAAATGTCTCTCCCAATCTTTAAATTTTGTAAAACGCCAACTATATTATGTATGTATCAGATCATTTAATTTTGAAAACCATATGACTAAATACTGAATATTAACTTAAAATTCTGCATATAATTATTGCACTGAACCCGTCACAAAAAAGCATGACAAGTGATGCAATTATTAATGTATTTTAAAACTATGATGCTATTCTAAACAAACAAAGCATGAACTCCTTTGGTGTACTGAAAATTTTACATACCAATTGAATCAAAAGTTGATGACATAAAATAAAAATGCTCGCGAGTTTTAGTGTAAGCATCAATTGCATGTCAAAAAGAGCATAACCATAAACCATTATATTTTTAATTTAATGGTTGAAAATCAGCAACCATGTATAGGTGCATATCTTAAACCCATAGCAAACCCATATGTATCTAACATTTTGGGACGGATGGAGTAATTGAGAAAAGGTACTATTTGCAGATCTGCCCCACTTTTTAAGAATTGAAACTATATTTGGTCACAGCACTTATGAAGTGGCTGACAACGCTACTTAGCAATTGCGAAGAAACCAAATGGGCACTTAACAGGATGTTCATATTTGTACAATGGCTAAAACAGTGAACACACTTTTAGTGAATATCAGGACACTTATTGTGGAAGTTTACAATTACCTCCTCAAGAGTGACTGTTCCAGCAATAGCAATTAAACTCTCATGCCCTTGCCTTTGATCCATTACAGTATGCCCAAGTGCATCACTCTCCATAACGAAATCCAGATTATCCACTGAGGACACATTATCAATCATAGCTGCCAACTGCTCACTATCTTTGAGTAGTGCATCCATATAGCGAGCTAATTCACCTTTAGTGACACCAAATTCTTTGAGCCTTCGAACCTAGTAAGGACATGTGATGTGAATAGCAGAAAATATGAAATGTGATCCACACTGCAGAAGAATTCTTTCGCATGGAATATATTTTAAGCCTTGTACAAATGACTTAAGTACTATTGACCAAGCAGGTGCTCTGGTTCATTATTTTAGAAAATGCTAGTACCAAATCCAAGATAAGAAAAAACCTCTTGCACGGCAACTTTTATAGCGCCTTGCCAGTTTTTGGGCTCAGATGTAACTGTAAGAGTGGTCACGGTGCATCCTTCCCTTCCAGAATCACTGTGGTCCAGTTCAACTGATGTGAATGGAGGGTTTGAACTCTGAAAAGTTCATCCAATTAGCAAATGACAACCACAGCATATACATTGAGAATAAAAGAAAAACTACATCCATAGTTCCATACTACTCTCTAATCAATGCTATCAAAAGAGCAATAGCCCAATAATGAGATCCAAATTGTTGTAGTAGTCTAATAAGTCATTTCCATGCTTTGATGTATTAGTTTCTTCCATTGCAACTATGTCCACGCATGAATAACTATTTTTCTTTTCTGGCAAGTGCTTGGATGACTATTAACTCTTTAAAATATGTTTTTTTTTGAAATTTTTAAATAAGAAATGATAATAATAATAATAATAATAATAAAGAAAGGGTTTCGACCACTAGAGGCGTACGTCCTTTATTGATCTCGGTCAAGGAGTGGTGCTCTTTCTTCTCCGGCAATTCGGCCGGTGTTTCAGAGAGGTGATTCAAAGGTAGTGACAGAGACAGAATCGGGCGATATCGAGGTTCCGCAACCGGTTGTGGTTCGTCGGGGATTGCAGGACAGGTTTGACATTTCGGTGGTGGGGATTGAAGCGTAGCCGGCTGATTGAGGTTCATGTACGTCTGACTGCTACAGACCAGAGGAGATCCAAGGCGGACTCGAACAAGGAAGGAGAAAGGTTGCATGGAACAAGTCGTGAATCAATACAAGAAAATGCAGATCGGCGAGGACGTGGAGGAACTAGATCTGGATGATGGTGAACTGGATGATGTCCTAGCAGAGGAGGTTCGGCCGACCTACCCGGTGGTCGGAGTTTATGACAAACAGGAAGATCAAATTTCCAGTGTTCAAAGAGCTTATGGCATCGCTGTGGAGGCCAGGAAAGGGTGTAGCGATCAAGGAGATCAGTGATAAGAGGTATCTCTTTACTTTTTATCATCCTGTTGACATGAAACATGTGCTTGATAGTGGTCCATGGCAGTTTGAGAGGAATTTGTTTGATCTTGAAAGAAATTAAACCAAATGATAGTCTGCATAAGATCTGTTTGAATGAGGCTGAGTTTTGGGTGCAATGCATAATGTCCTGTATAGCTTAATGAATTTAGGTACAGCAAGACGGGTGGGTAATTTTATCGGAAAGTTCATCAGTTATGATGATAAACAATTTGGATAAAAATGGGAATCCTATCTGCGTGTTAGGGCCCTATATGAATGTGGAAAAGCCCTTGAAAAAAAGCACTAAACTTAAGAAAGAAGGTATCGGGCATTGGGTGGATTTTAAGTATGAGAGGTTGCCAAATTTTTGTTTTGTCTGCGGAATCATAGATCACTCTCAAAAATTCTGTCCATTGGCATATGAAGAAGATTTAGTGCTGGGAAAAAGGTTTGGAGTACAACTCAGAGCAGGTAGTGGGGTGAAGACCAGTCCTACAAGAGGGAGTAAATGGCTAGTGGACAGGTCCTCAAGCTCGAGCCGGGATCCTCATAACAAGGAGGATAACAAATCAGACGGAAGGATGGGAGGAGGGAAGGAATACACGGCGGGTTCAGTCAGCAGCTCGACCGAAGATGCAGTCTTGGGAGTTAACGAGGAGGCAGCGAGGAACAAAAACGCAGGCGTATCTGGGAGGCGGTGGAAAAAGAGAACCAGGTGGGAGATAATATGGCATTGGATGGAACAAAAAACGGGGAGGAGGCGGGCTTAGAAGGGTAAGCCCGCCATCGTCAACGTTGCAGAGGTCAGCGCCAGAGATTTGGAAGATGGTGGTTCTTGGAAGACCGAATGAAGATTTTTACTTTTTTGCTTTTATTTATTTAATGGTCAGATGTTGTCAGTCTGCGTTTGTTTTTTTTATTTCGGTTGTAAGACTGTGGATTTTGTTTTGGATGTGGGTGATAAATTAACTGCGATGATCGTCTTTGGCTCATTTGTGCCCATGAATGAATCAGCGAGTTATATTGCTGAGATGATTAACTCTGAGTCTGGTTCGAGGGACGGCAGTTTTCAGAAGTCTTTTTTTCGAATTACCTACTATCTAAATGATGTGTTATCAATCTAAGCCTATTTCTTCCAAAAAAAATAATAATAATAAAGAAAAATATTGGATGCTGTTGTTGTTATAAAGAAAAATGCAAAAAGAGTCTTTATTTTCATCAATATAAATGGCCACTTAGTCTTGTTAGGAGTCATACTATTTGGAAAATAGTGATTTCATATTATTCATTGAGTATCCAAATGAAACTGATTTGCACAGTGCAGTAAAAGCAATACTAGAGCTTAATAACCAACAGCAGATGGAGAGCAAACCCTTGCACCTTGTATCTGGTGTTAATGCGAAAATGCAAAGCAGAAAGAAAGATTCTCTTCATCAGAACATTCCTCAGATCAGCATATGTTCTGACCTTTTTCACTGGGATCTGGAAAGAAGACAGTGCAACAGTTTGGAACACAAGGAAGATTCAAATATCAGGAGAGGAATTCAATACAAAAGGGATGACATTGAGAATACTAGCTCATACACAAATAATTGTGACTAAGGATTTTTAAAATTACAAGACTAAATAGAAAAGAAAAACATCAACCCTGCTTTGTACCTTACAGAACATATTGATAGAGAAATTCTGAAGCAACTCATGCTGAAATATCTGCGGAGCTTTTACATCCTCGATATTACCAGGAAGGCACCAATTGTGTTGTACAGGAGGCCGAACAACATGCCTCTCCTTCCTGATAGTTTTTGATTGCTCAGTAGAAATTGAGGACCTTTCATGGGATGTACTTCCACCCAAACCTACTGAGAATTTTGGGACAAGGAAACTTGCCATTGCACCAAATGCGCTTGGTGATAGTGCAGCACCAGTCCCATTTTCCATGCCATTCTGCCCGCCAGTCTGCCCAAAAACAGCCTGCATGATACCATGCAGTTACTAGTTGAAGTGAGCAGATACTGATGAGATTTTTTAGGAGAAAATGTTCCTAATCAATGTGCAGACTTGAAGAACAGAACATACTTCGATATGGTCAACTGTCTTGGAAATGTTATCTATATCTCCAACAATGTACAACGTGGCATTTGCAGGAAAATACCAACGCTCGTGGAATTTTCTGATTTTATCAGCATCCCATTTCTTAATCTGTTCTTCCAGTCCAATTGGAAATCTTTCACTCAGCTTGTTCTCAGAATGCAAGTGTTGTAGCAACTGCAGTAAATGGATTTCATTTCACCAATGATTTGACAGAGCAACATAAAGTAGATTAAGAAATATCATCCTCTGACAAATACCTGACAATCAACTCGGTACTCAATTGTATTCATCATTTGCAGTTCTGACAATATTGCTCGTCTTTCTTTTTCAACACGTGAAGACAGAAATTTAGGGTGGAAAGCTATCTAGGAAAAGTTTGGTAAAAATATCAGTTCTCATTGTGCAATTTATAATCAATCATAAAAAGTACTAGCTGGTCCCAAAAAAGAGTCAAAAATGTGCAGTTACAATTTGCAAAATGACCTTTTTTTGAACGGCTGGAAGAGTAAAAGAAATATATGTGCGGTTAATTAATGGAAGCAAGATGCTTAAACAACTCAAGAGGACGTTGCATCCACCAATAATACTAGGAAATCATTCAATTCTACCTCATTCAGAGCATCCAAGACAACTGGTAGTAAATCACCTTCAGAATCCTAGAGAAAGAATTTCAATTACTCACAGTCATATGACTCATATTTGAAGAAAATATAATTCATATAAAGCTTCCCAAACTTCTATGAGAAGATATGCACCTTTGTACTTGAGGGGGAATGAATATGGAACACCGTGTGATGAAAATCTGTGTAAGCATTTGAACGCGCCCCTGTTCCAAGAAGTTTCTCTCTTTTCTTGCTCCCAAGAAATGCAACATGTTCAATCATGTGTGCAATTCCTTGTTCATCATCTTCCTCGTCAATGGATCCCACATGAACTTCCATGTGTGCCTCAAATCTGTGAAAATTACAATAAAAGAAGAGACTAATACCTTATCATCTTTAGCCGGAAAGTTTATAAATAGTTGTGATGTAGTGCATCGATAAAATCAACTACAGAATATGGTTAATGCATGATGTATTAAAAAAAACAGATGAAAGATGATAAGGATGGATCGACCAGCCGCTATGCAAGCAGATGGCTACTGATGGAGAGAAGGATGGATCCAACAGAAATACACAAAATCATCTACTGATGCAAGCAGATCCAACTAATTGAAATTTTAGATAAGTGTACACATATTAAAATCCATTGCAAAAGCACCTCTATACCTAAAAAGTTCAGATGTTTCACATTAATGACCTTGTTTTTTTCAAATCACATATGCATTTAATATAGAAGAGTTAGTATGGGTAAATATGGGTGATTTATTCAAAATATGAATTTAATTCATAAATGAAAATTATTCCGGGGCATTTTTTGCTAACACAACTTCCCGAAGTAATGAACTATTCTTCCAGTGTTTAACGGCCTGTTTGGATTGAGGGTCAAGAAGTGTTAGTAATGGAAGTGTTAAGGGGTGTTAGCCTTAACACTTGTTTGGGAGAGAAAATAAAAAAATATTGGAGTGTTAAGGTATACCTTTCCAACACCTCAATACGTAGCATTTTTAACACCCCAAACTGGGGTGTATTGAAGTGTTGACCATTCTTCCCCTTCATTATATCCCCACATCATCCCCTCCCTACAATCTAGTTCTCCTTACAATTCTTCTCTTGAGTTAATCTTATCCCATCTTCTTTTATTGGATTTCTTCAATGAAGGCCGAATATATACAGTGATAGATCGGAATCCACCTTTCCCAAACGTGGTTTTCAATTTCTTCAACACGCTCGATACCTCTATCACCGTCGGCCATCTCTCAGGCATAGAGTCGGGGATAAGGGGCCCATCAATGATGACGGGAGGACTGATTGGGATGAAGGGTTTATGCCGGTGTTAGTGTTTCTCTTTTTAATCTGATGAATACATATGCATATATTCTTCACTGATTTCTTGTTGTATATTATAAATATATATGAACTATATATATGTATATACCATCTATCCGCGCGTATAGATTTGTGTAACCAGGAAAAAATGGGTCTTCTTTAATAGGAGTACTTGTTACTAATAACATGGATAACCTTTTTTATTTTCGTAACATGTATTGGATAATCTGGATTTCCACATATATAACCTTTTTATACATATACAATTTATATATGTGCGCGAATAAAGTTTAAGGTTAATTATGTCAACTTAATCAAAAAACTTTCTTTAATAACACTTTATTCTTTTTACTCTCCCAAACAAGGTAAGTTTATATTTTACACCTACACTTACCTTCCCATCTTTTACCATCCCTACACCTTCTAACACTTCCATTGCTAACTCTTCCAAACACTTCATCCAAACAGGCCATAAGAGCCTTCCGTTCCATATATCCAGCTAGCATAAACATGTGCACACTAAAACTAGCAAAAATGAAAACTATTTGTTAAAAGTCTCATCCACGAATAAGATAATACCTGTTTGGAGGAACCTTATTAGGTAGAATAAGGTAACGAAGTCCATTGCCCAGTTGTCCCCGATACAATTTTGGATGAGATGGAAGTTCAGAACTAAAAAAGCGATACAACTCTGCTCTTTCCAACTCAGGATCCAACGGTTCCAGAGCCTGTTTTTCTAGCACACCATCTAGCCAGGTTGTGCTTGTTGCATGTGGCTCATCTGGACCAGCGGATGCACATAGCACACGGGATTGTTTTAACTGTAAGTACATTTATTAGTCTACAAGATAGTTCCACTCTTGGAAGTGCTGAAATAACACAGTTGCTCTCTCAAACTTTCTTTATAGTTATTTTATTTTTATTATATATTAAGTGCAGAATAAAGGCTAAAAGAGAAAGACAGTAAAGATACTTGTACCAATAGGTAGAGACGAAGAATATAAAAAATAAAATAACTGAAAACACATTTATAGAAGATTGTTATTTGTTTTTTGAAACGAGTAAGGTTTAATATTTATAGTTATATAGCAAAATATATCATATGCATATATGCCTTGGATAATGGGACATATATTGGGGGGTAAATTTCTTGTACAACAAATCATTACTCAAGCCATACATTTCACTAAAAAATACTCTGCATTACATTTATGTGCAAGTCATCCTAAGTATACCTAAGATGGTGGATGTCATAAGGGTTTGACCTTCAATTTAAACTCACAAGCAGATTACTTACAGCTACAATATTAGCCTTCAATTTTGACAAATGACAGGTGGATGTATCATGAAAAGCTCTAGTTGCCAATCTGTTAGCAACACTATGCTTTCTTTGCAGATAAGGGAAACGTGATACATGACAACATCTACTCAGACAACTTTCTTTTGATGGCAGTTCCTCAAATTGAGATAGATATCTTCTCACTGGATTCTGCAGTTGAGGAGAAAAATTATTAAGAGAGAGAGGTGACAGAAGCCACAGTAAACCCATAAAAGCATGCATTTTCACTCATTTAAACCTTAAACCTGTTTGGTATGACTAGAAAATCTAAAGTGGCGGAATTTACTGAAGGAGGTCACAAAAGTAAGTTCATTCAGCAATACAAGCATGTCTGTGCGCTCGTTTAAAGACTTGAAGCCTGTGTGGTAAGGCTCAAAATAGAAAAAGTGGCTGAATGTACCTAAATTGCTGAAGTTGTTGCTGAAATGGCTGATTTGGACAAATCTGCTAAATTATCTAATTAAATCTTTAAGAATATGTATTTATTAAATGTGAATCAATTAATATCTATAAGTAGAGCTAAAGGTATTAAGTTCATCTATTTCAGCCTGCCAAAAAATAATCCCTGAACTACTTTTATTCATTATCAGTCAATTGAGTTGACGCAATAACAATTCTTAGTTTTTTAATACACCACAAGAGTAACGATAGTTTGTGTTTAGTGATATACTGATATATAAGGCCAGGAAGCTAATACTATTTTCTACCAAAAGGGCTCTTAATGACACAAATTTCAAAGCAGCCTGTAGAGCTAGGAGGGTTAAACAAGGTTTAAACTTGGAAGATGCATTCTTCTATTGCCACTGACATCTTTACTCTCTGTCCAACATAATTCATAATTTGGCAAATTACCAGCCTGCCAAACTCTTAACAACACAATTGTTATTAAAATATCATAGAACATTATCGCTAGACAAATGATACAATAAACCCACAAAATGCTGAGAGCCTGAGATAGCATCCCCAGTAAGAAGAAAACAGCATTTTGTTTGTTTACTGTGTCGTAAATGCAGACATAGGGACGAAAATCTTACTGCACAAATTAAATCCAGTTTTAAAAAAAAAAATGCCACAGCTATACATACACATAAGAATTGAACTGATACTACCTTTTCGGTAAGGAGATAAGCTCGAAGCTGCGGATGCCGACCCGAACTTAGAGCCATACTCCTCCTCGTCCGAACCCAATCGAGACGAGTTGAAAGAATTCGATTCGACGAGCAGCATGGTGGTGAAGATGGATCACTGTGAAGCGACTTGGCTTGGATAGGAGCCAATACTGGCTTAGTATTGAATATAACTGATGAGACTTGCATGATCTTATTCTTTTATTCCCGAATGGATAGAACCGCTAGGGTTTATGGGAGGGCGGGATACGGCCGCGGCGGCAAAGGTAGCGACTTTTCGTCGGCGGTTGAGAAGAGTGAGGAAGAGAAGCCTGGCCTCTGTTTAAGCCTGTTGGACAAGGCAGTGTGGGCGTTGTGACCGGTGTAAGTGGTGACGATTTGGCCAACTTGGGACTTGAATCAGAATTTTCACACGCAGTACGGAGTATTTCTTTATTTAATCAAAAGGTTAGGAGCACCGCCACATGTACCAATAGGGTGTAACAAGTGAGTATCCTACAACCGGTGGTACGGTGAGCACCGTGGCCGACCAGTAACAGGTCCATAGGAAAATAACAAATTAATTTGGTGGCATTTTTATAATTAATGTTAAAATTGCAGTTTCTGCTAAATGAGCATTGGTGTACTTTTAATGAGCAATAATCCAATTTTAATGAGTATTAAACGTCCAATAATGAGCATTGTGTTATTACAAGAAAGTTGATATCACAACTAAAAAACGGTAGCATTTTCGTAATTTCAGTGAAAATTGGGGTTTTCGTTAGATGAGCATTACATTTCTAATGAGCATCAGATGTATCTATTGAGCATTAAGAGTCGAATAATGAATATTGTGATATCAATTTCATATATTGTAATTTAATTTCTATAATCAATTCCTATAAAGTTTATTTAATATGCGGATCTAATGTACCATGATAATTTTAAAATAAACATTGATATGCCATTTTAAAATGAGCATATCATCAGTACTTAATGAGCATAAATAACTTTTAAAATGAGCAATGATATGAAAATAATAAGTTTTGTTAGTTGATCATCAAGACAATTTCAGTGAGCATCAAACTTTTTCTATTGAGCATTAAAAGTATGTAATTGAGTATTTGAGTATCATAATTTCTACTCTTGTGTCTATAATCAACTTGATCTCATGGGAATCTAATGTAATATAGTAGTTTTAGTTCACTTTCTTTTTCTAATTTTTTAAAATACCTTCAATGAATCCATATAAGTCCAATATGTGAATATAATCTAATATTGAATTGTACTTTTAAAGTATGAATGAATATGACATTTTAAAATGAACATTACACCAATATCAAATAAGTATACGTAGCTTACGAAATGAGCATGTATATTTAGGCGGAAACCAAGCAAGTGACAACAGATCTTCAGCATTTTATTTTTAGCAACATCACTTTTGTATTTCTCTTATGCATTTTTGGCTTTTCGTATTGTGTATTCCTGTATTTTCATATTTCTTATAAAATCGGGTGACCCATTGTGTAAAAAAAAAGGCTTACGAAATGAGCAACGTAAAAAAACAAAAAGCTCATTGAAATATATAGTATGCTCAAATTTTCATTTGTGTATGCTCATTTTCAATATAACATAAATTTATGGTAATATTTAAATATTAACACACAATATTGAAATATAATATTAAAATATAATAATAAAATACAAAGTTGGAAATTGGAATTTGTCCTCATACGAATTGAGAACGAGGACACAACGTGCACCATTCTTCTTTATCCAACTCCCAGGAGTGGACGTCGTTCACCAATCCCCAGGAATCCAGCAAGCGACACCTTCTTCACCAACCTTCGGGAATTCAGCAAGCAACAGAATTCGTCGGCGCCTCCTTCATCGACTCTGAAGACCGCAACGAGCAACAAACAGAGAAGAGCATAATCCCTAATCTTTATCACTTGGAGTTGCAACTAATTGTAAAACTATCCGGTTGTACGGTGAGCACCGTACAACTGAGTGTACGGTATAATTTACCGTAACAAGTAACAACTAAGGTGTACCGGGTTGGGCGCAAATTATTTGGTACAACTAACGGACTTAAGTAGAGACTAGAGATTAGAAACTCAAGGTGTGCCGCAATCCCCCAAAAATATTTATTTCATTATATATATATATGAGAGAAATAAAATTGACCCCAACAAATACAGGCCGTATACCGTGCAACCGGTGCATGGTGAGCACCATGCACCCATGGTTGTATGAAATGTAACTCGTGTGATTCGAGATGTAACTTCATGTTAATCCAAATGTAAATTGCACTCATTCACATGTAACTCGTTGAAATGTAAACTGCTTTTATTGAAATGTAACTTGGGGAACAAATTAGATGTAACTTAACATATGTAACTTTAATCTTTTGAAATGTAAAACGCTTTTACAGAGATGTAACTCTGGATCCATGTATTAATTAATATATATACACAATCCATATATATATACACACACACTCATGCTTGGGCAGAAATCAGAGATCATCGTTGCTTTCTAATCATACAAAGATGAGGAGAAGTTGGTTCCAGGATATGACAACACTAGGGAGATCACATCTGAAGATCATAGTTGCTTTCTAATCAGATTGGGATTTGGGATATATGTTGGTGAAGGAGAAGCGCATTAAGGAGAAGACCCAGTAGATGCTCCAACCTGGTGTTGCTCTGCTTTGCCGCGGCGGAAGATGATCGATGCTCTGTTTTTTTTTCTTTTTTAGGACCCGGCACACCGTCCTCGTGGTGTGCCGGTTGTAGGATATAATTTGCGCAACAAATATGTTGGCTCACCCAAAATATACGTAATTGTAATATTTGTTTTTCAAAATTTTAATTAAATACTACTCTCCTCGTTCCAAAAAATATTTCCTGATTTGACTCGGATCGCTTTTTAATGCAAGTGTAAAATGTCTTTGACTTTCCAATAACACTATTGGCGCTGATCGACTAAAAATCATAATAATAACACTATGTCGTGCATTAGGGAGTTGCCCCTCCTGCAAAGCTTCGTTCCCTTCGGCGCCTAGCTAGTCTGAAGTTCCTTCGGCATAGTCCAGCCGCACTAGCCAACAAAGTACTCCAGTATTCAAACTTTATGATTTACTAATTTTTCATTCAAGCGCGCGGCTGTTTGTCCCTCTAGTTAGGGTTTTAGTTCTTCCACTGATCTGATAGATTGGGCGGTTCTTTGATTTGGGGTTTTCCCTTACGACGAGTTTCTTGGTGCGAACAAGAAACAAAGACAACAATAGTGAGAGGATGACATCATCGAGTGAAGGTCATGAGCGAAGCTTGGGGTTAAAAGCTGGAACAGATCTGGATTCAAGATCATCTGTGATTAATGGTGAAAGTGGAGGCTTGACAGAGAACATGATGAATAAGAGGCAGAGTGAGGAAAAAGCTACAGTACTGTTGGTCCGTCCCCCTCCTGAACCGACGTCGGAGTATATTTGGGCGATGGGGCAATAGTTTTACTTTTTCGCTTTTCTATTTTTTAATTGTCTGAAATTTACTATTTACTTTCGGTAGTGCGTTTACTTCATTGTAAGACTATGAATTTGGATGTGGGTGACAAAAGGTCTGTGTTTACCGTCTTTGGCTCATTTGCGCCCATTAATGGATCAACGAGTTATATTGCTTCGTTAGAGGTGACAAAACTCTGAGTCGGGTTCGAGGGTCGGCGGTTGCCAGAGGTCTTTTTACCCATTATCTGAATGATGTGTTATCAATTTAAGCTTATTTCTTTTTTTTTTAAATAACATCTTTGGTGCTTTGGCCGAAAAGGGGAGGAGGTAAAACAAAAATTACTACAAAACATATTAAAAAAGATAGTTGGATGGATAGATGTGATCAAAAGTGATTAGTACAAAAAACTCCAAAATTGGTTTTAACTGCACCTTCCCTCTTATTTTTGGATGGAGTTTCTAGTTTTGACAACTACAAATACACTCATTTTCCTATTCACTCTCACATTACAACACTGCACACTCACACACAATTAACGAGGGCTGAAGATCATCCTCCGGAGATGGCAGCTTCCATAAATGTACAGTCAATTTCGTCTTCCATTAATGCTTCTCTTTCTTCATCTTCACCAACCAACCTACAAACAACAATAAATGAGGGTCAACCATAAGAAGAAGGCAGCAACAGTCTAATATGGAAAGGGAGAGTATATTGGATGAAATCCTACTAAGTTCAAAAAGAGACATGTTTGGGGAGTTGATAGCTCAGAAAGTTATTTTCACTAAACATCTATTTTTAGCATATGGGCCACAGTAAAAAATAACTCAAGAAAAGGGAGGGTGGATGTAAGAAGCGGGTGGGATGGAAATTCAAGCAGGAAAATGATTGAAGTGGATCTAAGCTCCATTTCTGAAATCCCACTGTATAGAAGGACTAATATCCAAGGACACTAGCTGCCGTCAGTTCCATTCCAAGGACAACTTTGCACATATGTGTTAAAAAGTATGCTTAGAAGTCATATAAATGCTATTAAGCCTTTCTTAACAGATGCAAATAAACTGGCAAGACTACAGTTCTGTTATAAGCAAGTTGGCAAATCAAATCCATGTAAGCCAACATTTCATAATTTTTAAAATGTAATCTATCAAAATGTGATACAAATTGATGAAAAATGGTTTTTCATGTCTAGAACTTCACAAAGGTTCTACATCGATTCAGAAGAGCAGGATCCTCATAGGGTGTGCAAGTCAAAGAGGTTCATAAGTAAGGTATGTCCCTATGTAATGGGCGGACCTCTGTTTTCAGACAGTGGGGAAGCACTCTTGGATGGTAAAATAGGCATGTTCTTATTCATTTAAAAGGTAATAGCTAAAAGAAGAAACAAAAATAGAGATGCAGGGGGTGATGAAAACAAAGCTTATAGTTAGCATCACAAAGGAAGTGTTCAAAGAGATGTTAATCATCACTGTGTTGCCATCAATTAAGGCAAAGTGGAAGGAATACTTAACTAAGGACATTGTAATCCAATAGGATAATGCAAGGCCACACATTTTAGGCTTAGGTGCATATTACATGGCTGCATCCCAAGAAAATGAATTCAATATAAGCCTAACTAACCAACCACCGATTCCCCAGATCTTAACATACCAGACCTTGAATTCTTCAGGGCAATATAGTCATTGAAAGATCAAAATGCACCCAATTTTTTTAATGAACTTTTACATGCAGTTAATGATGCTTTCTTCCATCAATCACCCATCACTTTGAACAAAGTGTGGTTAAGCTATCAATATGTGATGGTAGAAGTAATGAAATTGGAAAGGTGAAACAATTACAAGCTACCACATTACGGAAAGGATAGAATGATCACAGAATGGAGGTTGCCCATAGCTATTGAGATAGATGTTGGATTAGTAGAAGCCATAAGAGGCTTCTTATCCCAACATCCAACCTCTTATACCGACGTACAAGAGGAAACCGAGGGGCGGTTCATAATTGAAGAGTAGGAAAAACTGCATTACGATGAAAAATGGGTTTGGGTTGCCTTTTTGTCATTTTTGTACAGGCCTTAAGAGTAAATTTGCTTAATGGTGTACAGGTTAAACCAATAGACTCGTAGGAGTAGCTATCCCTATATGTAGGAGAGGCCTAGATTTTGTCATTTTGTAAAGGCATATATTTTTGTCATTTTGTAGAGGCCAATATAATTGTTGTGATTGTGTAGAGGCCTATATAAAATTTGAAGCTACTTAGAAAGGAATTCATCATTATAACATAGAAAAACCCTTCTCAGACCCAATGGTTATCATAATAGTCACACAGATTACTTATCATAACAGCCTCACACTAACAATGTTCACAACGCTCAGATTAATATAGTCACCATAGCAACCTTTTACAAATGATTTTCAGGTCAATGTGGTCATCACAACAGCCTAACAAACACTGCTCAGACTCACATTGGCATCATAGCAGCCTCATACAAACCTTGCTCAGACCAATATGGTCATCATAGCAGCCTAACAAACATTGCTCAGACTAAAAGAGTCATCGTTGCAGCTTCACACAAACCTTACTCAGCCCACATTCTCATCACAATAGCCTTACACAATCGTCACATAAACACGAGCTTGGATACATATCAACCCATATATTCATCAATACCAACCATTTCAGAAAAAGAAGCACCATATATTCATCATTGTTGCCCCAAAATAAAAAAAAAAACTTCTACACACACAATGTATATATAAGACAAGGCAGACAAGCATGTCCACAAGAATACCAACATCCAAACAAGCCAAAAAGGACTCAAACATAGGAAAAACGATTAAGAAAGAAACTCCCTTGTTTGAGAAAGGACTCAAACATCGACGTCCCACGTCCTAGATTCCTAGCCGGGTAGGGTGATTTTTACGAAGGCCTCTAAACGAGGAGAGCTAAGAGGGTGCATTCTTATATTTCCACCTCTTTCAGTCTTTTCTCCTTTTGCTCTTCACTATACGGAACATAAACCTCTTTGGGGCGTTCACCGTCCTCTTCTTGTTCACTGTCCAGAACCACTAAATCCATTGGACCTTGACCGTCGTCCTCATCCGACTCCTATTCACTATTCGGAACCACAAGATCCATCATACCTTCACCATATTCATCGCCTGGCTCCACTCCACTGTCTGACCCCATCAACTTGTCCATGCATTGATTGCATGCACCTAGATCTTCACATAGGGTACAGAGCTTGATTCTAGATCCATGGATGTCGGATGTAAAGTTTAGGGATTTCAAATAAAGACAGACGACTAAATCAACAGAGAAGCTAAGGTTGTAGTATATTTGAAATCAGAGAAGGAAAGAATAATAAAGGGACAGAAGAGTGAAGGAGGGGAGGCGTTCCACCGGAATTGTGTAAGAGAGAGGGAGAGGGGTGGACTAGGGTAATGAGATAATGCAACAGAGTGCCAGTAAAAAAGACCGAACAAAGATAGTGGAAAAGCGAGTGTGAGAAGGTAAATTATTAATAGGGGCAAAATAGGAGTTTTAGGAGTAAAAACTTTCCATTTTTAGTAAGTGGGAAGTATTTTTTGGGACGGTTCAAAAAGGAGAGTGAGAAGTGTTTTTTGGGACGGTCCAAAAAGGAAGTGGGAAGTATTTTTTGGAATGGAGGGAGTACGTATTTACTAAGGGTAAAAAATGCAAGAAATCAAAAAATAGAAAATAAAAATTAAAAAGTGACGCATAGTCTATATGAATCTATTTATGATGAATGATTGTGTATTCTTTTACACACAAAACTATAAATTTGAGGGCAAGTGGAATTCCAAAAAATAGAAATTGAAAGTAAGATGTACTCTAATATTCTATACTATATGAGAAAATAAAATGAGGAGATTTTCATAAGCTTTTGACTCAAAAGCTGTGATTGACGAATTTATTTCTTTGAAGCAATACGGAATACAATACCAAGGTATTAACTTTACTCTTTTGTAATAATATATTTGTCCCTTCTTCTAATTTTTTTCTACTATGTACTATTTCAATGCTTCATTTAATATACTACGGAGAAGTATATAAAAAATTATAATAATAAACTTTTGTAACTATTTCGTTTTAAGTACAACGAGGGACATATCCATTGTGAGGGCAATGGGGATAGCTGCTCCCGCCCCCCGCCCCAACCATGCCCCTTTATATATAACCAAAAGTTTTACAGAAAATTGCTCAAAATATAATTTAAACATATGAAAAATTATAAAATAGGATTAAAAGTATTTTCTTCCCTAAACATGAGATTTATGTAATCCTATTAAAAGAATAAAAGGATAAAAATCCACTGCATAAAAAATTCACTGAATTTTGTTATGTTTAACTTCTATTCGGGTGATTTTCTCAAATTTTATCTACAATTGCATCTTTATACACACGTAATATAAATTGATCTTCTTTTTATACATGCTTGTACATTTATAACTTAAACTAAGTATAATCAAACAATATTAATAATGTGATCTACTATTTTTCAAATATGTTACTAAGTTCTTGCGTAAGTTGATCACAACTCAAAAATTTCTGGATCATGTGCCACCGAGTCTCATTCCTCAAGATAAATTTTCTGGGTCCGTCTCTGGGTACAACTAAGTATTTTGTAATATGTAAAAACTTTAAGTGAGTGAATCATATATACTTAACAACATACTTAACAACTGGTTAAGCATTGGCTTCATCTCAAAAAGTGCTAGAATCTATATGGTAGATTGGTAGTCATATGAAAATTTAAACCCCCATTAGACTACAATTCAAGTGCTCAATCCCCTTAAAGACTACACTTTGGTTTTATTTTTGGGAAAATAACTTTAAATAATACCAACTATCTTTCATGCACCAGGAAATAATACGAACTTTAGAAATAACTTTTAATAATACCAACTATTTGAATATATATTAAAGGTGATATTTAGCAAATTTTCACTAAAGTTCGGTTATTTAGCTCATTAAAAACTAATATCAAAATATCAAATAAGTGACTGTATTTTCAAATATCAACTATTTGATGATTTGATATTAGTTTTTTATATCAACTATTTTCTTGTAGAAAGTGGCTCTATTTTGATATTTGTTTGTATTATTAAAAGTTATTTCTAAAGCATGTATTATTCTTGCAGGTTAACGAAAGATAGTTGATATTATTTAAAGTTATTCTCCCTTTACTTTTTGTAACAATTCTGAGATTACATTGTTATCACGTGAATCGTGAGGGAGTGAGGGTGACATTTTATTTTTATTGTCTTTGTTGGACCAGACCATATATGAGTAGTATACTACTAGTGTTATACATGTGCATACACTGAGCTTCGGTGCCTACGTCCTCCACTGGCCACCGTCGTCTTCTGTTGCTCTCATCGCCACAGTCGGTCGACCGAAAATCCATGGCAAAAAATGTGAATGATCCAACTCAATGGATAATTAATTGGTTTTTGGAAATGCAAGATTGCATTGATAATTATGGCATAACCTCAAGGGGGTTTATAGTAATTTTCCAAATGAATAATAAAGTCCTTTGCCACATAAGTCATACAAAAAAAGGACTGGTAAAATAGTCTTCCAGACAATGCAAAAGAGAAAATGAAAACTTAATTAGGTAGTGATAGAGTATTGTAAGGAATTAACTCCATCTCAAACCACACTCAACAATTCACACAAAGCACCACCTAAAAACCGAACGAAAGGGACAGTCACACTCAGGACAGGCCAGCCATCTCAACGCACACCACAAAGATAAAGGATATAGAAATGGAGGAGAGTACACACGAAGGGACAACGGAGAAGAGGACTGTCGCACATTCCCCTCTATCTATAATCTATACTCTCTAGAACAATCAGACAAAAGACTTACACCAATGAGATGGTGATAGAGGATCTTAAATACCAAGGGACCAGGGGAAATCCTTATAGAGGGTTCTGAAAAAAAAACACAAATGCAACAAAAAGGGTAGGCCGGTCAAAGGGACACATCAAAGGGGCTCAACAGTGGGAGAGAGGGCTGCTTTAGCCCTAAATAGGTCAATACCTCCACATTCTCCATCTTATTGGCCAACATGGTGGTGCTAAGTATGACATAGTATTAACATAGTACATGGTTCATCATTGCTAGGTCACTAGTGATATCCTAAGACACAACTAGCAGACAAAATTGGAGATACACAAAGCCCTTCTAGGTCACAAAAGGACTCTAAAAGCAAATTGGAGAAGTACCTGAAGTACTCTCCGAGAACAAAGTGTGAGTTCTTGTAAGCATAAAGCAAACACAGAACCAACATCGCCAATACCTACAACAACAAGCAGAGTCAACCACAGTCCAAATTCAAAACTCCTTTACAAGATAATGATTTTTCAACAGATAAACACTTCGTTAGTTCGTTCCCATATTGTAGGGTTGAACTCTGAGGGTACAAAATTGTCGCATTTGATTGTCCAATATAATGTCAAAAATATATTTGAATGATCCAAATTTTCACCCCTATAGATGATAAATGACTACAAGCAAATATTAGAAAAACTCACTAAAAAGCCTATCAAAATTTTGTAGTATTGAAAGTTGAAAAGTTCAAGACAAGAAGTAAAAATAACATACTACTTCCGTCTCGTTAACATTAAGCCATGAGGAGGTGCTGTGATTATTAAGAAAAGTAAATTTGCGTGATAAGTATTGAATTGATAGAATAAGAATAAAGTAACAATAATTGAAAATTACACTAACTTTATCATAGTTGATATGAAACACTCTTAGCGGGACGAACAAAAAAAAGACAGGAAAATCTTAGCCAAACAGAGAGCAATATTAAGCGGATTAAAAGTGCAAAAGTAACTATATTTGTATATTTCAATTTCATGGCTTCATGTAGCGCTTTCAATTATTTAAAACACTACTTCTGTCACACAATATTGGGATATGAGGAGGTGATGTGGTTATTAATAAAAATCGATTTACGTAATTGATAATGAATTGATAAGTAATACTCCGTAATAAAGTAAAAATGAATTGAGTATTGCGCACAGTGTTCTAAAAGGCTTAAATAAGCGGCGCTTAGGCGGGCCTAAATGCAAGGCGACATCGAAACGCCCCGCACCACCCAGACGCGTGAACAAAGGCGGCCCACGGAAGGTCGGGCCTTAAATTTGACTCAGTATCAAGCCCATAGGCAGCCGTCCTCAGCATATGAGTTCTATCGCCTTACAAAGACTATGAGAAGAGTTGTTATTTATAACTACGTTGGAATCCACCATTTAAAATCAAGGAATCGGCCGACAACAAATTTCTTTGCACCGGCATCCTTGCTCTTATGTTTGTGGTCCAAAGCATTTCATAGCTCCTTAGTCATAGCTAATTTGTTATAAACGTCGTACAAAGCATCATGCAGCCCATTCAACATGTAGTTTCCGCAAAGGAAGTCAGAATGCTTCCATGCTTCAACCGCGTTGAAAGATTGCTTCAACCGGGTTAAACCCAATTCACCCTCGGTTAGAAATGGAGCATCCTCGGTCAAGAACCTTGCAAGACCTCGGTCAAGAATCTTGCAAGACCGGGAGTAGTGAGGTAGAAGAACATCTTTTCCTACCACCTCTTGAAGTTTAACCCATTAATTTTTTCGGGTTTCTCCACAGAGTTGCTCGCCACGGTCACCATAGGGATCACCCTTTGGTTGGCCAAAGCAGATACTCCGCGTTGTGAACTATTGTTCACCGGAGCTCCACTTTCAGAGTGATTGTCGTTCAGAACATTCTGCCCAACAACATTTTCGTTTTCTTGAGAAGTCATTTTTCGTTTCTTACGTTTTCTGAAAAAACAAAATATAAGCTCGTTCACCAAAGTGACAAACTACAAGTTTAAGATTGTCTACCGTAGTAGAACAATCAACGAATATGTTTTAAGTTTGTTGGGTGTGTTTTGAAAAACAAAGAAAATTAATTAATAAAAATTAATCAAATACTATGACTAAAAGAAATATAAGAAAAGAGATGGAGCAGAAACTAGTCAAAGCTCGTGCTACGCACGATTTCCTTAAACGTATTCGTTGCCACCCAGAATACGATGACTACGAGCTATTTGTTGAGCACTCAACCGAATAGTTCCAGCAAACGAGAACAACAGTATGAACACTAAGGAAGGTTTTTCAGAATGCTAGAGGTGTTTTTCAGGGTGCAGAGGTGTATGGAGTGTATAAAAACTGTGTATGTTGTAAATCACCTGCCAGCCCTTTATAGGGGAGGAGTTGGGTGTGTTAATGGATGTTTAAGACATACAAACGTTGGACATCAATGTCCTGAACGTTGGGCATTGATTCCAGCAAAAAACGGTCTATTTCGTGTGCATTAAGGCATATGAACATTGGGCAGTTAATGGAGCAAAAGATAGGAACGTAACAGAAGAACAAAAATTAACGTTATCTTTAGAAGATAGATTTTCGGATGGCATTCCTGTTCGCATATATCGCTTTTTGTTCTCCGGTTTCGGGATTTGATTCACACCCTCCCGAGAGAGAGCATTTCCCTTTAGGAATCTTAACTCCTTAGAAGGGGTTTCCCTTTATAAAGGGTTCAAATTTCATAGGGTTTTCCGGTGTGGAAGAAAACCACATCAGAAACTCATTTTTTCCTAGTTTTCTCCATTTCAACGAGTGAACTTCGAGAATCAATTTCTCATTCACCCGTTATCCGTTTTGAGCGTACCATATATCGAATTGTAGCCTTAAGCAAGGAAAATCCGAAACCACTTTGACTCAACTCAAACTAGAAGTGGACCCCAAAATGAATATCTCACTATATCTATTATTTGTTAATTTTTAAAACTTTATTGTATTTTATTTTTGTAGGGAAATTCAAAATATGATATTTTGTATGATATTATCAGATATCATATTCATATACTTACTAATACCTCTAGAAAAATTAAAAAAAGAGTAAAAAATTACAAACACCTTTTCACGCCTAAGTCCCGTCTAAGCCCGCCTAGGCTCCAAAGGCTTAAGGCTTGGTCATGCCGCCTCGACATGTCTTACACATTTTCGAACATTGGTGTACACACAAAATCTGTACGAATTTTTCCTTTGACAAATTATTTCCATAGAACGTAATGAAGCTTTTAAAAGTTGATCATGCTGTTAGATGAAAGAAGACAAGGATTCGAGATACATCATATGTTATCCCCTGAATTTTTATCAGTCGCTAAAGTTAGACTGGCACTATGTCCCCAAATCCTTTCTTCTCGGTCAATTTGAACATCTTCGAGACATTCCGATTAGTTTGATGGTAGCTCTTGAAGTCTATACCTAAATCGCTTTTGATCAATTTCACCTCTTCTCAATCTAATCATCATATATACTCTACATCTCAAAATTAAGAATAATAATTAAAGACGCTAATGTCTACAACCATAAGTTGAAATTATATTAGCCAATTCCTCTGAATCATCTGTGTTTACCCTGGAAAAAAATCAATCTCTAACAGCGATGGATCTGTTGGAGCAGAGGCCGAGGGGCGATCTCGAGTGCTGCCGCCGACCAACAACCGGCGGGAGCCCCTGCGGACCGCCGGCCTGGGCCGGAGACAAACTGTCTATGGAGTTCCTTCCCGTCGTATCTTCTTGCTTGATCTTCTTTACTTGAATATGAACTAGAAGATCCGGATGATGGTGGTGGCGGCAGCGGTGAACTTGCTCTGGCTCTGCTTTATCCCGATCATCCATATCTTGCTTGTAATGAGTTGTGAACGCCAAGCTCTTCGTATTGGGAATATGCATGGGTGTGTATTTATATACGGTTAGTTGGATTGTGGTTGGAAAGAGGGGAGAGATTTGTTGGAACTTTTTGAGGGGAAAAGGATATTATTTAGGGAAAGTTTGTGAAATATGACTAAAGAGTTTGAAAATTTTAAAATAGGACTGCATGTTTTTTATTCCCAAAATAGATGTTATTACTGTCAAGTTTGGAAAATATTGTCATGTTTGAAGTCTGGTACTGCCAAAACATGATAGTAATTAGTCCTATTTTAGGAATAAAAACATAGCAGTCCTATTTTGGAATTTTCAAACCTTTTTAGTCCTATTTCGGGTAATATCTCTATTATTTATACTTAAAAAAGGATGACACAAATATCATCACCACTACGATGTTTTTACTTGGACTGTAATTTGCTGGTCTGGTCTGATAATGTCTGGTCTTTTTGTATTTTTATAACTATCCAAATCTGATCTGGTCAGGTTTGGTCTGATCTGGTCAGGTATGGTTTGAACTGGTATGATCTGAACTGAGACGGATTGCAAGTAAAAACATCCTAAATTGAGTTTTGATAAACATGGAGAGATAGTGGTTTGGGAGATATTGAGATTTCAATTTGGGCAATCCAGCTGAACTACGTCCTTATCTATCTATTTTATGTATAAGAGCATCTCCAATGATAAAATGTGCATGGTGCACACGTGCCATGAGAAATAGCCACATAAATATTAGTAAATAAATTCTTTCTCTCCTTATTTGAATGATTTTATACAGTTTTGGTAAGTTTTTCTCCACACTGTCAATGAGACCGTCTAGATGTTGACATTGTTGTTGACATTGCAGGAAAAAACTTACCAAAATTGTATAAAATCATTCAAATAAGGAGAGAAATAATTTATTTGCTAATATTTATGTGGCTATCACTCATGCCACATATGCAACGTGGACATTATAGCATTGGAGATGCTCTAAGGAAGGAGGAATTAGGAAGATTTGGGTAAGAAAAAGTGGTTTTATGTGATTGATATTAATTGATAAAGTAAAAATAAAGTAAGAATGATTTTGAGTCACACAAACTTTACCAAATAAGGTATGAGACAATTAAATAGGGACAACTCAATATGATAAAACGGGACATTAAAAAGGGGATGGAGGCAGTGGCGGGCCCAGAAAATCAGAGTCACGGGGTCCCTAAATTAATATAACTCTTAATAATAATATAAAAATTGAAGAAAAATATCAAGAAGCATAACGTTTCATAGTTAATGTATTCAACATGTACATAAAACCTGTATTTTTTATTCCATGCTGAAAATCCTATTCCCAAGATATAATGACCACCAACTTCCCACTCATTTCAAAATGTTGCATCTTTGACAATACTATATTCCAACCATTTGTGCTCATCAAATCAACTTGAAACAAATTTACGTTTTTAGCAACAATTACTTTAAAAATGAAATCATGATCCCGAGGTTTAAACGACCCTTTTTTAAGGTAACTACGTCATACCTCGTCTTGAACACTAAGATGAAATCAACGTGTTGTTTATGTAGATTATAGGTCAAAGTGGTTTCACTTTCAGCAAGTACATGATCCGATTTTTTAGTTACTAAAGGTGAATCATTGGAATTATTATCTTAACTACTCTCAGTACTTCGAACTTCTTTAAATCTGGGTACACTACCGAAATACCTTTTCATCTTAAATTGTAAAATTTCAAAAAAAAAACATTCATAAATACATAAATTTGTTACATTAAGTCAAAAAAAATTATAATTAATTAAAAAAATGAATTAATAAGAAGTGGTGGAGGTCTAAGGGAGATACGTTGATGGCAATAGATTTGTTGTAGTCTGCGGTTGGTAGGGGTTTAAAAAATAAAAAATAGACCAAAACGGCATCATTTGGTGTTTTAAAATGCCGCTTTCATGGACCAAAAACAAAATGAGCGTGAGGGTGGATTCAAACCCGGTACCTCACGAATCAGGAGGTTTTTAAGCAGGTGCTTGCTTCCATTCCTCTACTACAGCCATTTGAACTTTAATTCGCTTATGTTGTATATATACATTTACCACTTAATATTGTTAAAAATATATGTAATATATATAAGCAAATTTTTCGAAGTCCACGGGGTTCCGGGACCCCATGGGACCCTTAGTGGGTCCGCCACTGGATGGAGGGAGTAATTATTATGTTACGCTAATACATAAATTGAGCTGCCAATAACGTGAAACTTCTCAATCACGGGCGTAGCCTAGCTATTGTTTTACGAGTATTGAATTCAATTCAAAGATACGTGTTGAGGTGTTTTGGAAAGTCATCCATATTGAGTTGCATGCATTATGTGTTTTTGACCAATTCGGAGTATATGTTCGCAGTGTCAATTTAGTAATTCAGTTGTTGTACCATTATTACTTATAAGGAAGGGAAAACTGTAAAATAGGTCATCGAACTTTCATAAAAAGGTCAATTAAGTCCTTCTATAGGAGGTTCTGTCCGGTCGTCGCGATTTGGGGCAGTTCCCGATGGAATTTTTTGATGAAAATTTTTGAGCATCTTATTCACCAAGTCTAGTTTACTCATATCAAATTTCAGCTAAAAATTCAATCGGGAACACATTCAAATTAATTCTTGAAGATAACTGCGCATTTTTGCGTTCTTGAATTAATTTGAATGTGCTCCCGATTAAATTTTAGCTGAAATTTGGTATGAGTAAACTAGACTTGATGAATAAGATGTTCAAAACATTTCATCAAAAAATTCCACCGGGAACCGTCCCAAATCGCGACGACCAGACATAGTCTCCTATAGAAGGACTTAATTGACTCTTTTATGAAAGTTCGAGGACATATTTGACAGTTTTCCCTATGAATCGAATTGATATTATCTAGAGTGTGCTCTATCATAATTAAGTTTATTTTAGGATCATGTGAAAGATTTTTGTTTAAAGATCACGATCGAGGAAAAAAGATTATGTAAAGAAACATAGAAGTATTGAGTGAAGTTTCTACCAAAATCTAATTAATTTAATAATTACTTGGAATTACCAAATTGCTTATTTTGACACTAAGCATGGTACCGTGCGCACGGTACAGCCGGCGTTTTCTTTCCTTCTAGGGTTATGCACGCTACCTTCTTCGATCTAGCTTCGCTACCTTCGCCGGCTGCTTGCTCGATCGTTCCCTTCCCTATTCGCTGATGCTCGTTGCTCGTTGTCGCAGACTCGCAATCATCCGGCAAGAAAAACGGACTCAGACTCCAGCTTGTGCACAGAGACCACAACTCTGACGGATGAATAGGGCTGCGCTCTTTCTTTTATTTTTTTGAACTCTTTCCGTTTAGGTTCAATGTTTTTGGTAACTTGTTTGGCTTTAACTAAGGAGAAACATTGGCTATACCTAGTTGTACATATATGGACATATACAAAAGAAATTTTGAGCATTGTACACATTTTAAATGAGTTTTTTTGATATTTTTGAATGCTCATTTTGTAATTAATGTGTACTCATTTGATATTAGTGATCTCAAATAAGCTTTATATTAAACTCAAATGAGTATACGCTTAAAAAAATGAACATACACAAATGACTATTGAACAAATTAGAAATGAGTTTTATGTTAAACTCAAATGAATATAACGCCCAAAATGGATGAACACACAACTGAGTTTTTTAATTTTTTTATACTCATTTTGTAAGTTATTTAAGCTCATTTGGTACTGTTTTATGCTCATTTTAAAAGGTTGCACATATAAAATATAACTCCCAAAATCAATGAGCATACACAAATGAGCTTTTGAATTTTTTGATACTCATTTTGTAAATTATGTATGATCATTTTGTACTGCTTTATGCTCATTTTAAAATGATGCACATATCAAACATATCACACTATATTAGATTCACATATTGAAATTATTTATAAACATAATCTAAGATTTTTTATAAACGAAAAAATAATAAAAAGAAACTGAATTAGAAGGTATGAAGCAGAGATCATTGGTGCTCATTGTTAGGCTCCTAATACTCAGAAGAACAGACTTGATGCTCATCCAAATTACATCAATGCTCATTTAAGAGAAACCATGAACTTCATCATTATTTACAAAAATGCCACCGGCTGTACGGTGCCAGCCGTACAGCCGGTTATATGGTATACGCTTCCCAAATCAGACCAGACTTCCATAGTTATAAAGAACACAAAGACCATACATTTACCGGACCAAACCAACAAATTTCATCCAAGTACAAATATCCTAGGCGGTTAATGAGTTATGTTGGTTATTTTTGTGGATTGCAAATATATAATCGTTAAGTTAGTGTTTTGCTCATTGTTGTTAGTAGAGTTTTTTTTATCCCGGGGGAAAAGTTGTTCTTTTTTATGAAAATTGGGAATGTTTGCACTTTTCTATAATATGATGCATATAAGACTTTTGTATGTTGCACTCTTTCAGACGGATCCAGGATTTCGATTCAATGGGGACAAAATCTTTTTTGTTAGTGTAGGGGAGATATTTTTTGTGGCGCTAGTGTAGGGGGAATCCCCCCCCCCCCCCCCCCTCCGCTTGTGTAGGGCTCTGAGACTATTTTTTATTAAAGAAAATCTAATAATACATACACGACGATACTTAAATCTATTACGGAGTACATTCTAAGTTTCTAAGTTTAGACAATGAAAAAATTACTTTGATTTTATAATTGAAGTGCTCTAGAAAAAATTATTGATACACTAAAGCGTAAGAAATGACAAATCAAAGGATTTTTATTTTATTTTGGCTGAACTTTCTCTTTTCTCATAGTATTTGTTCAGTTAAATGCCAACTTCCTTGACTAGGATGAGTTTTGAACATGTGACCTCCTCTTTGGCAAAGGATAACAATTTGAAAATAAAAAGAATATACAACACTTTTATCAAATTATTTGAAGATAAAGATTTCATCTGATACACATTCACCGATGTTTTTTAATTAACTTCTGCCTTGTTTAACCATATGAATCTTATCGAAATAAAAATTGGTTTTGAATTGAAATGTTTATCTACCAAGGAGGGTGCTCGTGATTCACGAGAAGTTTTCTCAATATTACAATAGGATGTATGAGATTATTTATTTTTAGAATAATATTATATTGCTAATTCATATAGATGATGCATATGATATTTATATTAATGCTAAAATAAGTTAAAGTTTATTATTTGTGCAATAAATAGTTTTTTAAAAGTAAGAAGTAAGAGAACTGTGTAATTTAATATCAACAAACACTTACATTTTGAATTCACTTCAAATGACCTAAAATTGTTTAACTCGCGTGTCTGGTATTTAATACTACATATCATTTGATTTTTTACAAAATTGAGTACTAATTATCTAATAAATATAATTAAACATTACAAAACAAGGAATTTTTATATAATAGTATCCTAAGTGACTAAGTCTTAAACCATGAATTACTCTATTGTTTATTTGATTAAGTAATGATAAATTATTTTAGAAGTTTCTTCTTTTAAATCTACTATTAAGTATTATACTATGTAAAACTATATTAATTTTGAAAACTAAACGTTAAGGAGGCGAACACACACACACACACACACACACACACACACACACACACACACACACACACACACATATATATATTTAATTAAAGTATGAACATTTTATGAAAATATTACGTATAAAAAAAAATTGAAAGTCCAAGGGGCGGTCTCCCCCCCCATCCATCCCTGTCGACCAAAGTTCAAAAAGTGCAACAGACAAGTTCTAAAGTTAATCGTATTGAGAAATATTTGGCAATCTGCAATTTCCATAATAAGGATAGCTTTTATTGGAAGCACACTCAAAAGAGATAAGTAAATGACATGAACACATTATTAGGACTCAACCACTGCGGATTATGGCAGCAAAGGTTGACAAATGACTTATTACGGAGTCTAAAACTTTGAAGGCCGAATGCTACTAATCCAATGATTTTTAGTATAGCATTTTTCATTTGAAAGCCAAGACCGACCACTATTGTGCAAATAAAAAGTTAGAGTTTTCACTCGTGAAAACATCAATTCAATATGGATCAAACGGCTAATTTTTATTTATTGTAACACATTTTTCAAACACATTCATTTTTTATTTATTTTATATTTTTGTTTTTATGTGTAAAGACGTAAAATTGAAACATAAAAACAATTTATAGAGTGCTCTAATGATTTTTTATATCCATATTTCTTATATGTAGTAAACAATTTCATTTGTACTCAGATTTGTATGCATATCTTTGAAATATAGTTACTGAGTCAAAAAAAATTATAATATTCATATGAGTGATTGTATAACTATGGACAACCATGGATGAAATGTGATATGGGTAAACATGGATGAATCATTGGAGACTTATATATGTGTGTGCATGGTGACGATAGACGGACTATGGTAAAGTTTAAGGAATACTAGTGTGCGGCAAGTCGACGATCATGCACTGCTAGGGAAGGAGATCAAGGAGTATGAGTACATGGTGATCCTGGATTATGAAGTTGAGGATGCTTGAAGAAGACTACACATGACGCCCTTGGGCGCATGTTGAGGACCCTGTGGGGACCATGGACACAAAATAGTATAATTAATTGAAGACTATACACGATGCATATGGACACAAGATCGTAGAAGACGTACATGGCGATCATGGACGCAAGTCAATAGAAGATAGGTTGTGCGTGGTGACCATGACCGCAAGACAATCATAAGGGCGTACATGATGAGCATGGACACAAGACAGTGGAAGAATGTACATGGTGACTATATGAACGCAAGATAATAGAAGATCAATGAATGCATAGTAACCCTAAATGCCATGGTGAACTTAATTATCTAAAGACTATGAAAACAATGATTGTGGACAAGGTGGTAAAAGTCTGTCCAAATCACATGTACATGGCTACCAACCTACCCTGAACATGGTAGTAGAAGCTTGTGAAGGGAATGCATGTACACGAAACCTATGAATGGACAATCTACATCTCAGATGCTTTTTCATGATCTTCACATAGTCAATGACAAATCCAACAAATCAGGGTATAGTGATGAATGTGTGTCAATTTAGGCATGACGACCATGTCATCCGAATAATTATACTCCGTATCTTATTTTTATTATTACAAATTCATGTGATCCTTGAGAAAACACTTATTGCTTTTGTATAATTATCTTCAGCTATGTCTTAATTATTATTTTCCAGTGGATTTAATAAGAACAAGTACAAACTGTAAAATGCAGTGTACTACTATTTATTGCTTAGAGATTCCACCAACATTTTTTGTATACCCAAAAAACTCTAACCTTCATTGGGATTTATAATATTTTAGACATTATAAAAATAAAACAGAAAATAGAAAGTAGTCTAAATTGAAAATAACATAAGTAAAT
This sequence comes from Cuscuta epithymum, assembly GCA_945859915.1. Taxonomy (NCBI): domain Eukaryota; kingdom Viridiplantae; phylum Streptophyta; class Magnoliopsida; order Solanales; family Convolvulaceae; genus Cuscuta; species Cuscuta epithymum. Next base: position 1,310,983 of record CAMAPF010000201.1, read on the forward strand.
AAAGTTCAATTATGTAGCTCTTTCGCTTTCATCACCTCCAGGCCTTCATGATCGACCTTCAGTTGTGGGATAGACAAATTGTTGTATTGGAGCTTGCCCCCTTCCCATTTTTGGTGACCTTATCTCAATATCCATATCATTGTGCACTGGTTCTTCAATTCCTTCCCTTGATCAATCCTCATTCGTTTCTGCTCGATTTCCACCACTCCATACCCATCCGATTTTTGAGGTGTCCTCCCTTATTCACAATCAAGATGCCTAGATGATTCAAATTGAATCTCACCTTGAAGTCATATGTAGCCAAACCCAACAGCTAAATGCTCCGTCATTTGAGCTTTGTGTATGGTCCTCTTCCGGTATGCTGCAACGTCACACCATGACAACCACTGCCCTCCATCAAAACAAACTCCTGAACCTATATGGCATCACCTCGCCCAAAAACTCCAACCACCATCGAGCACCAGAGGCATCAAAGTGGATAAAAACGCCGAACTCGAAAGTCATCACCAAAACAAACCCTAACTTGGGGGTACCAACCGCCGCTAGAGAGAGAACCTCTCGATTTCTTTTTCCCCAATGCCACCCTTATTCTTTTAACAAGCATTATTTATTATTATTATTATTATTATTATTATTATTATTATATTTTCAATTTCTTGAATATATTTTAATTCCAAATCAAACTCAAGAAATTACCAACTTTATTTAATTATAAATACATTTTAATTGAGTATAATAAATCTAATTTTTTCTACTTAATTAATTCTATCAAATAGAACTCTCCTTCAACTTCATGAATTAAACATGTTTAATCTAATTAATATTTAATTCATTTCTAGTATTACGAATTAAATATCAGTTAGATTAAATGATATTTAATTCTTTCTAACAGTTCAATCGGAAGGTATAAGCACTTGTTGTGTGACACATATGGCCTTATATATTAAGCATTAATCAAATGGACCCATATGGCCTTATATATTAATGCATCAGATTTCACTATAATTTGCCTACATCCCAACTCTTGAGCCTAGTTAAGCGCCTCTTCAATAGCCATGACCTCCGTCAAACCTGGGGAAAATCGCCCCTTTCTATGCACACTTTTACCTACAATAGACAAACCGTTCTCATCCCGAGCTACAAGTCCCAAACCCCATCCATCATCCGCAAGTTGAATAGCAGCATCCACATTTATTTTTATATATAAAGCCCACTTCAGAACATTCCCACTTCGATGGATGGTCTACTCGAGAAGCGTTCGCCATTGACTTCTGTTAGTTAGCTTCTTTCCACCCCGTGAGTACAACATCACCACACACCAAGACTCCCTTCAAATTTGGATTTATATTCTTCCAACTACAATCATTCCTAGCCTTTCACAAACTCCAGCAGGTTATAATAAAAGTACTAAAATCCTCTATTGAGCCTTTAGTAACTATTTTCGCAGCCCACTCTCCGAATCTTGTCGTTGAGCTGCGCACCATGCCTCGCCCTCTGTTTCGCCACACCCCTCTTGCTAATGCACAATCTTGAAAGATGTGAACGACACTCTCCTCCTGCTGTCCATAGACCGAACACATAGGCCAACCGGGAACTTTCTACTGCACAAATCGTTGTTTGCTTGGTAAACAGTCCGAGCAAACCTGCCAATTTTTTTCTACGTTTGGCGGTAATTTAAGCTTCCACACTTTAGCCCAAGCCACCTCTGGTTGTGTATTGCGGGTTAACATCCGGTAACAACTTCGAATCGAATAAACCCCCTTTGCTTCCGCCACCCAAACATGTTCATCCCCTACTTGTCCCGACCGCAACGGTATTTCGGTGATCAAATCCATGTCCTCTTCATTAAACAAATCTGCCAATATGTCACAATCTCAGTCAATTCCTTCTTCCGTCATAAGAGCCTTAACACAAATATCATCATGCCCCGGTTGCATATTTTGTGTTGGTCGTACCCCTTCAGGGGTGATAAGCCATGTGTCTTTCCACACTCGGACAAATTCACTATTTCCAATCCGAAAGCCTATCCCCTCCTTAACTACCAGAATAGCTGCCGCAATGCTTCGCCAAATACGTGATGGCTTACTCCCACATCTAGCATCCAAAATGTTACTATGTTTGAAATATTTGGCCTTTAAAATCTTCCCGACTAGAGAAGACGGATTCTTTAAGAGACGTCACACCTGCTTACCTAGCATAGCAATGTTAAATTCTCTAAGTTTCTGAAACCCCATTCCACCCCTCGATTTGGGAGCACAAAGATCACCACAAGCTTTCCATCGTATGCCTTTTCCTTTGAAAGCATGCCCTATCCATCAAAAGGCATTCATAGTTCGGCTGGGAGTAGAAATACATTCATGGCATATTGGGGCATGGCCTGGATCACCGTTTTTAACAAGACTTCCCTTCCAGCTTTAGATAGAAAACAATTGTTCCGACTCTGAATTCGTTGAACAGCTTTCTCCTTAATGTAGCTAAAAAAAACCTCCTTTTTATTCCGCCCCACCAATGAGGGTAGTCCAAGGTACTTCCCTCCTCCTCGCTCCTCCGGAACACCAAAAATATCACTCAAATAATCTCTATCATAGCAAGCGACATTCCCACTAAACCACACGCTGGATTTGTCAAAATTAATCAATTGGCCTGAGGCAGCAGCATAGTGTCATAAAATCTCCTTGATTGCGAAACAATCTCTTTCATTTGCTCTGCAAAAGAAAATATTGTCATTTGCAAACAACAAATGGGCACCAATGGCGCACCTCGTGCCACTCGGATGCCCTGGAGCAGCCCTTCCCGCTCCTTTGCCCGCAATAAAGCATTGATCCCCTCCGCTGCCATAATAATAAATAAATAAATAAGGTGATAATGGATCCCCCCCTGCCGCAATTCCCGAGAGGGACAAATAGGGCCTATCAAATCGCCATTCACTTGGACATTATATTTCACGATTTCCACACATTGCATAATAATATTAATCCATCGTGCATGAAAACCAAAGCACTCCATAAGACCATAACGTGTCTGAGAAAGTCCTACTCAAACCTGTCGTAAACTTTACTCATGTCTAATTTCAGAGCAATATATCCCTCCCTACATTGGGTTTTCCTCTTCAAAAAATGTTGAATTTCAAAAGCAACAATTATATTGTCCACTATAGATCTATCAGGAATAAAAGCACTCTGATTCTCAGCAATATCGCAATCTAAGAATTTTTCAAGACGATTAGCCAATACCTTAGCAAACATCTTATAGGCCACGTTACATAGAGCAATTTGTCTCCAATCTCCTATTTTTTTTTCAGGTTTCTCCTTTTTTGGAATCAGCACAATGGTGGTATCATTGTACCCCTCTGGAATATATCCTGAATAAAAAATATTTGAGCAAAAATCCACCACTGTCGGTCCCTCCACATCCCAAAAAGCCTGAAAGAAACCTGGATTTAGACCATCCGGGCCTGGAGCCTTATCTGGAAGCATATTGAACGTCGTCACTTCTGCCTCTGTAATTCCCTTAAGCAGACTAGCATTTTGATTATCACTCATTTAATTATGAATATCTTCCATCGAAAATAAACTCGTGGACCCCCCCCCCCCCCCCCCCCCCCGTAAAAAGAGTCCCAAAATAGTTAAACACGAGATCATTCAACTCACCCTGCTCCGTCACCCACCTACCCGACTCAGAATACAACCCTTTCATTAAGTTACGTCGCCTCCTTTGTTTTACTGAGTTATAAAAATACCTGTTGTTAATGTCTCCCTGTTGTAGCCAAAACTCCTTCTCCCGCTGCTTCCAAAAAATATTCTGCTGGTCCAAAAGATCCAGATAGCATTCTTTTGCCCTTGAAAATTCCGCCAACCCTGTCGCATTTGACCGACTCCTAGTTCTTTCCATTTGCCTTTTACATCCATCAATATTTCTTCTCTGAAACCCATTGAACTGTAATCTGTCCAAAAGAAATTGATTTCGGTTAGAGCTCCACACATGCTCCACAACGTTTTGCAGTCTTTCTCGTTTAGCCAATGGTTTTCAAACTTAAAACTCGACCACCTACGTTGTCCCTGTTGCTGGCCGAATTTTAGGACTAGCGCTAGATGATGACTACTGCTACCCATAACTGACGTAGCCCAAGCATCTCCGAAAACTGTTAATCAACCATCATTTACCAGAATACGATCCAGTTTTTCTTCCACCCAACCATATGAACCCCGAATTCTTTCCCACGTAAATTGATAGCCGTCAAATGGGAAATTCACCAATCCACTCCCTCACACTGCATTCTGAAAACCCGAAATCAACCAGGGAGGTTGGGGACAATGCCCCCTCTTCTCATACTCATGCATAATATCATTAAAGTCTCCAACTACCGCCCATGGATTGTTATTTGTTGCGGCTAAACTTTGAAGACGAGCCCATGATTCATGTCTTCTCTGTCGCTCAACAAATCCATAGAAACTCGTCAATTGCCACAACGGAATCTGCCCTCCCAGTGGGAGGCACAGTTGTGTCAATGAAATTACTTGAGGAGCCGACAATCGTTAAATCTACTTCATCCTTCCATAGTAACACCAAACCGCCACCCCTTTCGTCGCATACAACACTAAAGTGGTGATGAAAACCTATCGACCGACAAATCTGAGCGATTTGATCATCTCCGCATAGCGTCTCCGTTAAAAATATAATCGACGGATGGTACGTCGATACAATATCCTTTAGAACATGAATTGTGGCTAGGTTGCCCAAGCCTCGACAATTCCAACTCACACAGCCCATCACGAGCCAGAAAACATCACAAAGAAAGAGAGAAAAAACCTCCTGATCGAAGCTAAAGCTGACGGGGACAAAACAAACTCCCCACGTATAAGGGAGACCAAAACCTCCGGAAGAAAACTCTTGGACAAACTTGGATAATACCTACTAGAATCGACGGTCCAACGTCTTCATCATCTCTGACAAGTATGGAGCAAACGACTTTAGGGTTTTCATCGCCCTTTCTGAAGCAAAATCTCCTTTTTAAAATTACCTAAAAAGAATAGGTTATGAGCAATACTAACGAACTTGATGCTTGATACTTCTACTCCGCACGAGAATAAAACTCTATGGGCACTTGGTCAATTCCCATGTTACGGACGAGAAAGATGGCCGCCGTGAAGACTCTAAACTTGATCAGATCCTCGCTGTCGTCCTGATGCGTGGTATATTATCTCTGCCGGACTTGCAATCGTGCGATGGAGCTACTTCCAGAAAAAACGATGACCGCCGTAGGGTTTCAAATCGACACTTTCATATGGCCCTCTTCTTCTCTCTTGTTCTTCGAGAGTATTAAAGGCATGATTAATCATAACACATAGAGCCTTTATGTACTTCTTGATTCACATCAAATTAATGTATATACCTTATATATCACTAGGAGTTTGGCCCATTAAATCTTTACCAAGAATAGCACAAAAGTAAGAAGAGAGGAGGTGAAAGGGTCAAAATTATGAAAAGGAAAAATAAATACTAATTAGATCATTTGATATGATTGTATTATTTCCAAATTCCAAGTCATTAATAAGCTTCATAAAGGATATTACAAAATAAACAAATTACATTGTAAATGTTATGCAAAAATAAACAAGTTACATTGTAAACGTTATGCATTACAGTAGGTACTACCACGTCCCACTAATATTGAGACATCAAGAGATGGTACAATTATTAAGAAAAATGGATTATATGATTGATATTGATCTGATAAAGTAAGAATGATTTAGAACCATACAATCTTTACTAAATTTGGTAAGAAACAACAATCTTAATGGGACGGACCGAAATGAAAAGATGTGACAATCTTAGCGGGATGAGGAGGCTTTGAGATGCCGTACAGATCCTTTATCTATGGTTCTGCAGAGTTTCAATAAATATGATTCTATTATACTTGCGGTCGGGGCATCTTCCATTATCTAGGGTTGGACTGGGGCCAGGCGGCCCGAACCGGAACCGGCCCGGCCCGGTCACTGTTTGAACCGGCCCGGCCCGGCGGCCCAGCCCATGGGCGGTTCGAGTCGACCCGGCCCGGTGGCTACCGGTTCCGGGCTCGAGCCTTCATTTTGGTGAACCGGCCCGGCCCAGCGGCCCAGCCCATGGGCGGTTCGAGTCAACCCGGCCCGGTGGCTACCGGTTCCGGGCTCGGGCCTTCATTTTGGTGAACCGGCCCGGCCGGTTCGGGCCCGGTCCGGGCCGGATTTTTTTTTTTTTTTTGAATTTTTTTTAAGTTTTTGGGTTGGATTGGGTATTTTGGGCCATTTGAGGTGGTTTGGGGTGGTTTGGGGTTGAGGGGGAGGGTAGGGGGTTGATTAGGAAAACCCAAAAAAAAACAATATAGAACCGAACCGGGCCCGAACCCGGGATTACCCGGGCCGGTTCCGGGCCTCCCCTACCTTGAACCGAGGCCCGGCCGGTTCAAGGCCCGAACCAGGCCCGGCCCGGAACCGGTCCACCCCTACCATTATCAAAATTAGGAGTAGAAACAATTCCACTGCCAAGCCAAAATCCAGACCAATACCTAATTTTGAACCGGACGGATCTGTTCATAATAATATGACCGACTTTGGTCAGTCCGGTCCAGTCCCCCCCCCCACCACCACTCATGACCCACCCTGATTTTTGCTTTAAAATCTGGTCTGGAACTGGGGCAGGACCATAAATCAAACCGTACCCGCAAAAAAACCTTGCGGAACAAATCTAAATTCAAATGTAATTGGAAATTTTCTAATACACATGAGGTGACACGCAATACACAGATGGGTGCAAATTACCATGCAATCATGTTGTATCAATATTTATACCAGAGTAACAAACATGAAGCATTCACTTATTTACTTGTAGCTCAGACAACTTCCCTCACTGCACAAAACTTCCTCCACTAATCAATCTTTTTGAGTGATAATAACAGGGATACATGTTGCCACATCCAGCAACTTCATTGGCGTACCTCCTCATTTTCATCTCGGAAACTGATGGAAAACCAGAGCCCTCCATTGTCAATTTGCCACCACTGCTCATCTTTACGAATGGAGAGGAAACACCACAGAAACCAAATACCTTTGATAGGGGATATGTTCACATTGCTTTTAAAAAAGAAATTGCCTTAGCGAAAAGGGCATTATGCCCTCCTCAAGAATCATATCATGGGACAAATATTACAACAGACCTCAACTCAAACAAAACAACTCAGCCATAATATTTTTTTAATCTCACTCCATGGAGTTCAGCTCAGGAACTAACCACACCCCATGTATTGCTCCATCTATCTGTTCTGCAAGAGGTAAGAGAATAAATAAGATGATTTGATGCATCTCCTTTCAAGGGAAAAGTTCCAGTACCAGAAACTGAAGAACTATGCACAACAGAAGTCATACATGTACATGGCCTCAGGAGAGGGATATGATTGATCCCACATTTTGTTTCAAGCTGTTGGCCCAAAACCCCCAGAAATGGACTATGGATGAGAGGATTCCATAGTTATGGGTTTGGACTTGTCGTCTGGTCATCCTTTAAACCTTTAGTAAGCAAATCATAATTGATTGACGCAAGCTGGGAGAGATTCTGGCGGATATGCAATATAAAATTAGAATATGGTTACGTAGATGCTAGAATAAGTGCTAAGGAAAAAATTTACATGATCTCAAATGTTGTACTAACAGTTTTAGTAGAGCATTAGGTGACTGATCCAGAAATATTTAAATAGATGGACACAACACAAAAATCAACAGGGATTTTACGGAAGTATCCACGGTTGAATGATTCTTTTATATTCTGAAGAGATGAAATATATAGAGTGAATAAAAGACAAGGAGGCTCTCCTCTTTCCATTGCCCGGATAGTGCAAGAAATCAACTTAATGTATGGAGTATATGTATTATGTAGATTGTAGAACCGCCAATATGAGATGATGAGCTTTACAATGATAAATGAATAACCTTGAATGAGAAGTTACTAAAAGAATATCTGACAGGAGAACCCGACTCAAACTCTGCAAGGCCCCCGCATTCTTCGCCTTGTTTGTCCTTCAAAGGGAATCAGAAGAAAAGCATAGTAAAAAAATGATGGAGCATTAAATAGAGCATACAACTTAACCACATTACAAGGCCAACCTACCAGTTCGTCATGACGACTTAGGCAACTACTGCTACCACTTGTGCTACCATTATCACTTGAATACTCAATGTCACTGGTTGCTAACACACGCTCATCTGAAGGATTCCAAGAGAAGCGACTAGTGAAATAACTGGTATCCAAGGCACTCTCTGAGGTAGGTACAAACGCAGCCTGATAAAAACAAATAGAAACATAACTATTTTCAGGACTAAATTTGAGGTAAAACAGTAAAAATAACCAAAATGGAAAGAGATGGAAACAAATGGAAGACGTACCTTTTGTCTTGCTAGGGTGTCCCAGTTAATATTCATGAAAAAAGGATGTTGCTTGACCTACAAGTGAGAAAATGGTTATTCTCCTCCAAAATACCCCATGAATACAAAGGGAACAAATACTAACTCAACAAAAATATAATTGACTAAAGAAGCTATCACCTCAGTTGCCCCTTTAGCTCCAAGCCTTTGGTTAGGATCTTCTGTCAGTAAGCTGCATGAAAATAATTGCAGAGTTAGAGTTATAAGTTAGTAAATGAAACATACCTACACATCTACCTGGAGCCTAAATCCTAAGAAAAGAATTGCTCCTAAGATACACCTATATCCATATTAAGATAATAAAAGGAAGCAGCAGACCAAGGGTGCCAGTGATCAGGGAATAATGCTACTCCGTATTAAAAAGTAACTATCACACATCATGTACATGCTTCAAACGTGATAATGCATAAATGTCAAGTTTCATGGTTTCTAGTTTAAAAAATCTAACCATTTTCACCTACATTTTTACTTCCAAAAGCAAGATTGTTAACAAGAGGTCAAGAGCATCTCTAAGTTCATGAGGCATATTGTGTAAGCATAGAAGTCATGCTCAAATGAAGGAAATTTGCTCCAGGTAACCCGGCACCTAAACCTGAAACTTCTAATTAATAATCTGCAAATTCTTGGTGTATATTTTAAAAGAAAAATTGCACTCCTTAACAAATAATTTGTGTGTGTGTGTGTATTGAGACGAATGAAATGAAAACAAATGAGAACTAAGTACCGATCAATCAAGTCCTGTGCTTCAGCGCTCATTTCTTCAGGAACCAGAGGCCAAGGTATCTTCCGATTAAGAATGTTATCAAATATTTTCTATGAAAAGAAATTGACACAGAAAATATTCAGGAAGATTGCAATAGTGCACAATTAGAAATAAATTCAGATCAAAAGGAAAATTTGTATACTAAAGGGTAATATTTAAAAACTCATGCCAGTCTATCCAGCAAAAAAAATGACACATTTTCAAGAACCTACACTATGGCTCTAGGGAAAAGACTGGAGATGACAGAGTAGTTACAGTGTATAGAAAAGAAACGGAAACATGAGAATAGATAGAAATACTTACCTGAGGATGCTCTGCATTGAAAGGTGGAATGCCCACGATCAACTCAAAAAGAATAACACCCACAGACCACCAATCAGCTGTGAACCCTGAAATGGAACAAATAGTATGGCAAATACGAACCCAGATTGATAACAGAAACAAAAAAACAAATGGTCTATTCCACTACAACCATAAATACTAAATTTGCTAGAAAGAAGCGATGATTATGGCATGAAATACAAACTTCTATGGTCACAATATAGTTATTTCAAATTCCTTTGTTGGGAGCTGATACTAATAAAGTGAAATACACACCATGTCCTGTTCCTAGAAGGATCTCAGGAGCCAGATAGTCTGGAGTGCCTACAGCAGAACGCTTTTTACGCCTTTCATGCTGATGCTCAGATAAAGATATCTGAGATTCGTCTTCATCCATCACGGATGTTCCACTAACGGCTGGACCAGATAGATCATCAGTGCTATTAATGAGACCAACTTTTGAAAGGCCAAAATCTGTCAACTAGCAAAACTCAAACCAGTTAACTTGTAAGAGTAAAACAGTCACAATAAATCATTAATTCGATTATGCATAAAGAACTGTATCTATTATATTTGTTTCAAGAATAAACCCATAGAATGGATAATACCATGAAGCAGGACACTTATTTCAAAAAGTGTTGCAATCAATGGGGACACGTACTGATTTACGAGTGACGCCTAAAATGTGTCCTCTTTTTAAGTTTTATTCCTTAGCGTGGGAACAATGCAAGGACCCTTTGGGACACGGCACATGTTTTTTACATTGAAGAATTGGGTATCTTTTAAATTACACTTAAATATTGGACTAACTAAAGTATTAAAAATAAAACCCTAGATCTATCTCTCTAACTCGCCCTCATCACCCCGCCTCTTAGACAATGTAACGTGATAAGGTTATGTTCATAGTTCATACTCAACGGGATGTTCACCATAATCCGATTAAAAGTTTGCCTCGTGAAAAAATTGGGACACAAATAGGTTATGCACTTATGCACCAGCTCTGCATGGTAGCCCCTCTCACCGCTGCATCGCCACAAGCCCACAATCGTATCCCCAAAACACTCAAACTTGATCAGTCTGTCCATGACTACAAACTCCACCACCGTGTAACCATGTCCCAAAAACTTGGCCGGACTGTCTGTAACCATGTGACCATGCATCAGTGGTATTCCATGTTGATCACCGCCCCCACCCACGTCCAGGCTACCCGCCACCTCCTCCATTTGCAAAGCAGCACACATATCTTCTAGTGTTGTTCAACTGCCTGCAATCACTAACTATCGCGGCAATACAGCAAACTAGAAAAACGGAAATCAAGTAAAAACACAAAGCCACTGCACAACCTCTTGCCGCTGCACTCCAAAAATTAAATGAGAAGAAGCAAAACGCTGGCAGTAGGGGGGGAACCTAGCACGCCGTGGAGAGGAAGACTAAACACCACCATAGTTTTAAATCTCCAATGTTTGATAGTTACAAAACTATTCCTTTTGTAATTGAAAACCCACCATAGAGAACTACTGCTAAATTTGATTTGAAAGACAAAAGGATAACATAGATATTTCTATGAAAAATAAAATATTAAACTACGATTAAAATGCCACAATAGTAATGGTGTCCAAATGCAGAAAAATCAAAGCACTAAAGATTTAAATGCTACCTTGATGTGGCCATCATGTGCAATCAACAAATTGTCTGGCTTCAAATCACGATGAACAACACGCAAAGAGTGCAAGTATTCCAAAGCGAGTACCTAAAAGCATCAAAATTGCAATACCTAGATTATTGTATTTTTAAAGGTGTTGTGGCTAAAAGGAATGGTCATGCATGCTTCTGAGAGAGAATTAGATATAGACTGCTAAAGTACTTTGGTATCGTACTTACCACTTCAGCTATATATACACGAGCTACATCTTCATTCAAGCACCCTAGGCTTCTCAATAGTGAATATAGATCCCCACCATTCAGGTACTCCATCACAAGATACAAATTTTCACGGCAAGTAAATGAATAGAAGAAGCGAACCTAGAATGGAAGAAATATGATTAAAGTTAGATCATCATTAAATGATCATTACTTTACTACAGTAAAAGTATAGTACTTCATCTTGATGTTCTCACCACAAATGGATTTCGAACTGATATTAAAATGTCGCGTTCTGCTAAAATACTTTCAACTGCATTCTTCCGTATCATATCAGCCTTCTTAAGAACCTGTATAATAATCTGATAAGTATAGCTAAAAGCAAATTGTCAATGGATAGACAGAACCCAGCCATCCAATTGCCAATAACAATTCAGAGAAGCAAGAATAGCAGAAAATGACAAATTCTACTCACATCTGAGATTCTGAAACCAAAACATTTCATACAATCTACTAACCAGAGAAATGTTTTGTGAATTGAGCTCAAAATAACTAAAGCTTCCAAAGTAGATACACTCATATCACGCTAGGCCGAGCTCATTTTACACTCCACTTAATCACTTAGGATCAGTAATTTTCCATTGATATAAACTTAAAATCCCTGCATAGGCGCGAGGCTCGGTCTGCCCCATGTCCAGCTTCTAAGCTTTTAAAACATTGCAGATTTACAGATCCATATCATGAAGTATAGGTATCATGAAGGGTGTGGATCTGATGCAATGGAATCACTCCACGTGTCTTGGAAGGTCATCTAAATATCCCCCCCCCTATACCACCAATTAATGTGATATTTGGCATTTTGTACACCCTTTTAGAGATATTGATAGTGAAATAATGTCCCATAAAAAAATAATTATGGAGTAGTAAAGTGTGTACCTTAAAAGCACAGACCCCATTAGTTATAAATAATAGTGGGGAAGTAAAAAGTAACAAGGAAAGCCATGTATACACATTGTAAGGCAAAGGAGAACGAAATGATAGATGATGCTCTAAATTGCAGGGAATCGCGAAACGGAAAACGATATAAATGTCATTTTAAAAAATCAATGATACCAAACTATGGGGGGGCACATGAATAAAAAATTAGTAGGGCCATATTTATAAAATGTCTGTGTGCATTTTACTTACTTTTGGAAATATATACCTATTAATACAATTAAGTTATAAGTTACTACTGATGAAAGTGTTATTGCAAAATATTTATGACCTTTGCTACATAACCGAATGTAAAAAAGGTCTAAATATTAATAAAGGACTTGTTTTCAGAGTTCTGGTTTTTTGTTTTCAAAGTTTAAACACTTAATTTGAACATTAAACCAACAAACTTTAAAATAAAAGTCATCCGATCATATTTCATAGATTACATTAGTGAGTACTATATTGAAATTAAGAGTACTAATGAAACTTGGGAAAAAAACTGCAGCAGATTTATTTTAAAAAGCAGGGCGAATTTATTCATCACTTGCTATGGCTGAAGAACAGTAACTCATCGACATGAGAAGGAATTCATATGCTTAGGAGATATTTCAACTCCAAAATGCTCGGTGACAACAAAATAGCATCTCTCAAGGTAGATGTGATCAGGAAAAAGATTATTAGAATAAGCAGCTTTAACGAATTCTATAGTACCTTAATAGCAAAGAGATCCCCGGTGGTTCTCTTTTTTGCCAAGAATACCCGGCCGAATGCACCACGACTAATTGGCTTGATAATTTCAAAGTCGTCTATAGATGTACGGTCTTTGTTGGAATGAATGGGACTGGTTCTCAAGCTACGTACAACATCATCTTCAAAAGGAGCATCTTCATCAATGACAGTGCTTGTTATATCATTGTTATCATCATCAACCAGCTCACATAGTTGTAAATACTTCTCCCTATATAAGAATAATAATCAAACTTTAAACTCATCATGGCATAAAGAAGATTCAAAAATGACTTTCTTATGTGGTGCTAAAATCAGGAGGCCACGATGCATGAAGAAATGAAATTTAACTTACCGAATTAGCTTTTCTATGCGGTTTCCAAATGTCTCTACAGTAAGTGCGTCCAACTTTCTCCGATCAATGACTACTTTCAAATCTTCAAGGCAAGTGATCAAGTAAGACAATGATTGATCATCCTCCATAGGTGTATTTGCTACACATCTAGCAATATCAGCAAGTTCATTCATCTACAATATTCACAAGATTTTTAGTCAAATTAAAATTTCTATGTAAACTGCATAAATTTATAAAAATGACCAAAGAAGCATAACAAGGATATCAAAGTACTGTTGTAAATCTCATATTGTAATTAATATTTCCACCACCCCTAAGTAAACCCCTAATTTGACAAGGCCAATTTGACCGGGCACAGGGGTTAAAGATAATGAAAAACAGTGTGGTTGGAATTTATTTAGGGGAAAGAGAAATTATGTGAACCAAATAATGGTTTCTTTAAAGAATATGAGAGATAATATGTGAAGGACCAAAAAGGGAAGTGTATGGCTTATTTAGAGACAGAGGGAGTAAGAACTTCAAAATATCAGACTCCTCAAGGACTTAAAGCAAAGAATCCATAGAGTGGAAGGGTATCACTTCAAGCTTAGACACACTAGTGCATCAAACTGTGACTTAAGAATTTCAAAGCAAATAATCTCTGAGGTTTAGATAATAAGGCAGAAAAAAGGATGACTTCATCATTAATTTTAAATGGTTTAAACATTTTACAGTTTATTACGCCTCTATTTTCAGTCTGTCACTAAAAGAAAAGGAGAGAAAAAACCAATGCCTCTGTCCCATTTTATTTGTTTTATACTTTCCTTTTTGGCCTATCCCAAAATAATATCTATTTTCTTAATTTGAATTACTCATCCTAATTATTTCTCTCCTACTTCTGAAATGACTTTGCAAAACCAGTCTCGCCTTAGGCAGAATTTTGGGAGGGAGTACTAATGTCCCACCTACCTGAGAGAGATCTTCATGTTCAGGGTAACAACCTTTCCCGAGCAATGTCAAGTCCATTTGACTAGTTCGTGGTGTGAGCAAAGGAGACCTAGGGGTCATGCTACCGGCAGAAGATGTTGTCATTCCTTGATCGGACTTGGGGCCGAAACGAGTTTTACATGATATGGATGATATAGTCTTAAGCTCATCCACGTAAGCAGAATTATCCACTTCAGGTAAGCAGTCGAGCATGTCCTCGGAGCCTCTGCGAGACCAGTCACTGAGATATGGAGATAATAGATCAGATTCTTCAGTTGCAATCAAGTTTGACGCTTTTGCACCATCTGGACTTCCAGCAGTTGGTTGGAAATCCTTCTGCGAAAATGTCTCCATTAGCTTCTCAAGTGTATAGGCAATGCTAATCAAACGCTCATTGACACTAAGACCCTTTTGATCACAACGATTTGCAATTGCACAAATTCTAGAGTGCTCTTCAACATGCAAAGTTGGGACCTCCTCCTCACAAATACGACAGATTATTGAACTTTCATCAGAGAGACTTGGTTGGTCTGCCCAGTAACCCCATGAAACTTTGTGCTGGTGTTTGGAAGATCCTGAGGAGTGTCCATAAGAATCTCTGCTAGAGGGGGGCTCTTGATGCTTAACAGTGGCGAGATCTGAATCTGAAGTTCCTCTCTTGTTGATTAGCAACTTCGAATCCTCTAGAATATCACTTTGCTCCTTCACTGGAGTAGATTCTCTGGGAACTTTTGCCACAGGAGACGGTAATTTCTTCCAAGAAGCCATCCGGTCCCTACCGTTGGAAGAATCTGGATTCTTAACAGTTTCAGCTGGTGATATCTTAAAACCCTCTGGGTGTAGGCCCTGATCTCTCTTCCAATTCAAACCATGTTGTTCCTGACTATATGATTTTCTTGTTGTTGTAGCAGGTGTCTTTGGAACTTTCGCAGCAGTGGATATCATCTGGTCCAATCCCATGCCTCCAGAAACATGCTTTTTGGGAGGTTGAAATGACTGGCGAAGCTGCAATATAGGTTCATCCTCAGCAAAACTTTCCTTGTGGAACTGAAGCAATCGTGTACACCGTGTGAGTATAAAAAGCATTCGAGTATGCAGCTGCTTCAAAGTACCCGCCGGAAGCTCCTGACGCCTATCATCCAAGTCTTGAACAATTCCTTCACACTGAAGCCAAAACTCCCCAGATGATGTCATTGCACATCTTCGGGCTAAAATCAGCAAATCTTCAATCGTTTCTTGCCATTCAGGATGAGTTTCTGCGTTCTTTTCTAAAACTCCAACGAGATCTGCCGCAAAGATATGAAGATCAGAGTCAACTTCCTCCTTTGCTTTAGCAAACTTCGTCCTTATCATTGTTAAAACCTCCTGTAGATATTCAAGATTTGATTAATTACTGAAACTAGGATATTAAACATCCCCAGTGTTCATTATCATACGACAATTTACTTACCTCCAAGTTGTTTAAACCTCGAGGCTTCCAAAATGGAAAAGGACGTACACCTTTAGAATTCAATTCATGAGAAAAACTTTTGATATCTGTCGGAAACCTTTTCCTGGGTGCGCTAGTCAAACGAAGTATAGCTTGAAAGCGTGGAGATTCAGACTCCTTTGGGTTATCACAATCATAAGATGTCTATAAGATCAAATATAATAGAGTGAATATTTCACTTAAAATGTCAAGAGAATAGAACGACAGTTTTGTTTATCACTAGGATGCATTTTACCTTCAAATCCGGAGTACAAGCATCCATGTTCCTCAACACTCCTGAATGGCCCCGAGATGGATTGATCTGAGCTGTTAAAACATTCATAGCAATATAAATATTGAAACAAATATCAGTCCATCTGCTATTAAAAGTTTGAGCAGAACTGTCAAAGTACACCAAAAGATATAAGACACTTCAAGTGTCCTGATAAACTTTATTTTCTTGCATATGGATGACCATGAGTCTGAGATATTCTAGTGGCAGTAAAGAGGTAGGCAATAAAGGTTGAAAACTAATTACGAATGCAGCGGATTGATTATAAATAGTTTAAAAATCAATTAGGTTTAGTTTCTATACCTTTGAAGAATATTTTTTTCCATCATTTTCAATGGAGCCATTGAGCCAAAGACTCGCTATTGTTTGGCTTGGAAATATGATGGAATAAAGCAAAATGGTTCACTAAACTGTCTGCGCTTCTTAGTTATGAAGCAACGGTCAGTCCATGCAATTTTCGACGCGATTTTCACCATGAGTCACTCGGAAACAGTCTCTAGGTCTCTAGGAGTAAGACTGCGTACATTCGACCCCCCTTACCCCACCATAGGTGGGAGCCTTTAACGGTGATGATGATGATGACCTTTGAAGAATATCTTAGTAGTATATTATCAGTGATTTAATGGTGGTATTACTGTATCAATATAGAACTTCACTTATTTACGTATTCAGTAGTGATTGTACTTTGCAGTTTGGCTAAGATATAGGATGTTTTCTTTTAGACTGTTTTCAGTCCCAGACCAGACTTCCGTAGTTATAAAATACACAGAGACCACGTTTACCAGACCAGACTTCCGTAGTTATAAAATATACAGAGACCAGACGTTTACTAGACCAGACCAGACCAGCAAATTTCAGTCCAAAAGAAAACATCCATAATACAAGCACAGAATTGCCCAAGGAAGTCTTGGGAGTTTTGGGTCTCAAAAAACCCAACTTGGGGAGTTAAGGAACTCAACTGAATCCCAACATACAATGCATGTTCTGTGTAACTATACAGCAGAGATCGTATAGATTGTAGTTGCAGCTGAATGAAATATACTTTTACTAACAGTTTAAGTTGAATGAAATATACTTTTACTAACAGTTTACAAAAACAACATTCTACCATTTGTATCCTCAATAAGCATATGAGTTCAATCTACTCCTCTCTGCCCAATTTTATACCAATGAAGTAACCATAGTTCAATCTCATAATGCATTTCCAGATGGAGATAATATTCTGTAATAATTTGTTCTTCTCCTGAGATGAAAGTGGCAATTTAGATTTTGTGATGGCTCACAGGCGACTAGAAAAGTGAAAAAATTATAATACTGTATGGAAGTATGGATACTCAGAAGTCAGAAATCAAAGGCTAGAAGAGCATTGTAGCCTTCACTATTTTTCAAGTTTATATGTTAATTAAAAAAGCAGGGGAGCCTTGGCGCACTGGTTACGGTGTTGCCGTGTGACCGAGAGGTCACGGGTTCAAGTCTTGAAAGCAGCCTCTTGTCAAAATGAAAAGGGAAAACTTGCACCTAATACACCCTTTTAGTGGGACCCTCGCCTTGCAGGGATGCCAATGTGCCCATTGCATCATGTTGCTCTTTTTTATATGTTAATTAAAAACAAGTACTCCCTCTGTTCCTAAAAAATTGTCACAATAGGCCTTTCACATAGTTCAGGCCAAAGATGAAACCATTGTAAGACAAATAGTATGGATGATGATATGTGGTAATATAGGATTATTTGTGATAAGCACTAGTGCCGTATGGCCCGTATGTCTCAACTCTCAATAATAGGAACCAAAACCCACAATGAAGTGCTACCAGTTTAAGGAATTCTTCAATGGTTTCAGTCTCCTAATATCAAACTTATTCAAAGGGTGGTTTATCACTAGCACTTAAATCTGAAACTTTTTCCAATGTAACATATGGTCTTTAGATCATCTTTAGATCTTCTGTGAGAACTATCTTGATTAATTATGAAGATATCTCTCTCCATATGAGTATGAGAGACTTTCTCTCAGACCTATAACTAACTATTCAACACAAATTTCCACCAGGTACTACTCCCTCCGCCCCGCTAAAATTGTCTCATTTTACCTTTTCGGTCCATCCCACTAAGATTGCCTCATACCAAATTTGGTAAAGTTTGTGAGGTTCTAAATCATTCTTACGTTATTCTTACTTTATCAATTCAATATCAACCACATAAACCACTTTTTATTGGTTTGCGTGCCACTCCCTCTGGTCTCATTGTTAGTGGGATGGAGGGACCGAGGGAGTAATAATTAAAAGCCCATTTGGTAACATTGGAATCGGCTAATTCTGCTGAAATTTATGAAGTTCTGGCTGTAGTAACTGAATCGGTTGATTCTGCTGATTCATCAAAAAATATATTTGAAATATTTATTTTAATAAAATAAAGAAAAAGTTATATGAAAAAATAGCTAAGATGATCCTCTACGGTAACTTCAGCCAATAAAACCAGAAAAGCATGCATGCAAAAAAGAAACTTCAACTTTACTTTTTCTTATTATTACACAATTCAACGCACGAAATAAAAAGTTACGTGTCTGGTAAAAAAGTTGGCTGATAAGCTTGATAAGCCGAAAAACGAGGTCACCAAACGGGCTCTAAGTATGGTGTATCATAATATGGTCAAAGTATGACGGGAACAAATGGCAGTTTCCTTATGCAGACAAACCTTTTCTGACCATTCTACACAGCATACATTGAGGATCACGCTACCTTGGAGCAAACACTATGCCTTGTGGCTTGTACTGTAAGTATATTGGTCCTAACTCTTGACTTAAAACAATTCATTTGCAGAATATACATTACATTTACTCAGTGTTCTAAAACGCGCTAGGTGCTAGTCAACGGTGATTGGCCGCCTAGCGCCTAGCCCACCTAGGCGGGTGCCTATGTGGAGACTAGGTATTTTCCCTTGATTTCTTTATTTTATTTTTATTTCCTTTGGATTTTAAATATATTACTAATAATTTCATAATATTTTGACCATAAATATAGCTCATGTAATCACAAAATGTTATGTTTTTTGTAGTAAAATTATCAATAATAAAACAATTAATAGATAAATTAAGAGATTTGTGTTTAAAAAATTTGTATACATTCCAAAAAGTTTATATATATTTAAAAATTGTTTTTTACTGTAATAATATGAAAATAAATCATATAGGAATAGAATAATTACTGATCAAATGGTGTTTTAAGACAAAATGGAAAGAATAAGTCGGGACAGCCTAGCCACTGCCTAGACTGCCTAGGCGCCTGACTAGCTGCCTTGGCAGCCGCCTAGCACGCCTTTCCCAACCGATTTGTCGATTATAACGAAATTGGGGTGCCCGGCCACCACCTAGCGACTAGGCAGGCACCTAGTCCAGTTTTTAGAACCATGCATTTACTACATAAGCTCTGATTCATTTTGTTGACGGAACACTTATTTTCATCTAAGCAGACTTCATTTCATTTTTGAACATACTCATTTAACTGACACTGCAGCAAAAAGTCTTCTGCATACAAATCACCAAACAAATTGAAGAGTTTTAGTGGGCACTCGCTGAAAGCAACAACGAGTGTTGATTAGTGTTATGGTGTTTGTTGAACAGTCTTCAGTTCATTCAGAATATGACTCTATATAGTAGTTCCAATGGAATGCACCCTAATTTAGGAAGTTGTGGGGCGCCTTTAGCTTCACCCTTTGAACTTATTATCACAACTGGTGCAGCCTGAGAAAGTGTAATTAATAGCAATGGCGGCATTAGAAAAATACCTGTTTCACAGGAAGATTCGCCACTTTGCAGCCTAGACAAACCAAGGACCTGAGGGCTTTTGTTCCTGGATTGCACACTCTCCATTGGCGTATGCTCTGAAATGCTCCTGTTCTCAGCCCAACCAGAACATTCCAATGACCTACTCTTCTCCTCCTTTCCAGCATTCTTCTTTGCCGAACTTGATGCCCCATCAGCTCTACCAGTACTTGCAGCAGGCTTGGACAAGCTACTAGCACCCAAAGCACTTACCTTATCTCTGGTCGCGTAACCGAAGAAGCTCTCCTGTGGCAATGGTCCAGATCGCGTCTTAATCTTGTTCAAACCCAATGAAGATGCTAGAATCGGCGACACGGATACCGCATTCTGCTGCGGACCAACTTCCTTGACTTCCGCAGTAACCAATTTCTTCGACTTAAAAGAGCCCAGTGTTTCTCCGCCCGATCCGGACTTCCCCTGAGAGTTCGAACTATGAACTATGCTCTCTTTACCTTTACCATCATTTTTCTTATCCTTGAAGCTAGCAGCTAAACTCGACATCGAAGTCGGGGTCACGGGAGAGTTGTCCTTGGAATTGGAACTTGATTTTCCGAGCTTCTTATCAGATCGGATCGGGGAATTCGAACCGATAGAGCGCGGGCTATTAGATGATCCATCTGGGCTGGAAGCATCGGCGGATTTCTTAGAAGAAAAAAAACGGCCTTTGAAAACCATTTGAGCTTTACTCGTTCCCTGCGTTTTGAGCTAGGCGTCTTAGAATCTTCTTCGGCGCTCGGTTCATGGCGGACTAGTGTCGTAGTGTAAGGCTGCGCAGCTTTTCCATTTTCCTTCTGATTCCATGTTGACTGTTGATGAATGTGCTGAGCGAGAGAGAAGTGGGTCTGAAACCCAAGGGGGGAATAGAAGAGTCACGGAAATAACTTGCTGTAATTTTTGGACAGTTGCGCCCCCGAGACGGCTAGACCCAGGGCAAATTATGGGCCTGTTTGGATAATGGCGGTTCGGCCATATTTTAGGGGATTCGAACATTTTCACCGGTTTTACCTCAATCAAACTTTAACTTATGTGTTTGGTTAATGGCTGATTGCATTAGCATTTTAATCAAAATCGCAGAATCTAAAATCGCTGCATAGAGCAGCGTTTGAAACTGGCGTTTTCAATTTTATTAATCAAAAGACCAATTTATCCTCCTTGTAAATAACTTGCCAGCAAGAAACCAGTATTAATGGAGGTTCAAAATTGAAAACACTGTATAAACTATCATCAATCTAACAAGGACGATGCAGAATTAAAAGAGGAAGTACTTTAGTCTAATGAAATTAAAATGAAATATGAAAGAAAAATGAAGGAGAGAAGGATCGGCCAACTAAATTAAATTTTGAGGCTACCTCAGCAAAGGATCTGCAATTAAATTAATGGATTTTAGTTTTTAAAGTTTAAGAGGAGGAGAAGGATCTGCTACACGAAGGAGAAGAAGGATCGGCCACCAATGTGATAATTATTTCGTGTCTGGAGTTTTTGGATTCTTTATTTGTTACTAAAGGTGCCTAATTTATTTTATAAGGTCATCAATACTTTTATATTGACTTAACTCATTTTCTAATTCATTAACATATTAATACCATGGACTTGTATATTATTTTAGTTATGAGAATGATATGAACGAGTAAAAAGATGGATTTTACAAAGTAAAATTTACGGATGCCCTTATATGTCTTTTTATCTACTAATCGTCGTTGTTGAACAGCTAAATTACCAAACATGTTTTTGAAACCCGCCAATTCAATCCACAGGTCAAACCCGCTAACTGAATCCGCTATCTACAATCCGCTAATACAACCCGCTAATCGCTAACCGCTGATTGCCAAACAGGCCCTATATCCTAATAACTTCGTCCCACCAAGATTGTCTCGTTTTACGTTTTCGGTCTGTCCCACTAAGATTATCTCATTTCAAATTAGGCAAAAATTGTGTGACTCCAAATTATTTTTATTTTATTCTTACTTTATCAATTCAATATCAACCACATAACTCATTTTTTATTAATTTGTGTCACTCCCTCTTGTCTCATTGTTAGTGGGATGGAGGGAATACAACACTATTTTTGGACAATTTTGTACCTTGAGCATTGTATAGCTGGATTTTTCGAGACACAAATTAAACGACATTCACGCAATTAAACCGACAAGAATTTAGCCATACATCATGATTAACCCCTTCATCAACCCCAAATCCTTAATTAAACTACTCACAATTCATAATTGAAGAATCAACAGAATTGGGATGAATAGAAATAATTGTCATTAATTAAAAAGATGAACTTACAAAGAATCCCAGGTTCTTGGAGTAAAATAGCGTAAAACAATGAATAAGTTCGTCCCTAGACCTATCTGTAATGTTCGTAACCCTCAAAAAGGGTTATGGAGGCCTTATTTATAGAAAACAGATGAGTTTGGGCTGAACTGGGACTAAAAAGGAGCTGAAATCCGCGTTTCGGTGGTACGCACGATCGTGCGTACCTTGCTACGCACGATCGTGCGTACGTGGCAGTGGCTCTCTTGCTTTCTCACCTCAGACGCACGCTCGTGCGTTCCCCTACGCACGGCGTGCGTCAAACTTCCGAATTTGACAAAAATTTCTTCATGACAGTTGTAGATAATGAAGTCCTCTATCTACCCTAATTTGCCGAATTGGATTTGAATCATCCAATCAAGAGATATGAATAGAATGGTGGAAGGTGTCATTCCGAAATTGCAACTGAGATCGTCTGACTTCATCGTCTGTTTTCACCTTGATCCTCTCAGATTCTCGGAATGATGTCTTCATATGATTTGTAGACCTTGAAGTTGGCTTTCATATACAACTTTAATCGTGTCCTTTGGATGATTCCACATAGAGATATGCTTGAACGATTGACAGAAGGTCATCCTGATCGTCGTTTTCCAGCTCTATTCGTCTTCTTTTGATCCAGTAACCAATCCTAGAGCTCTTTTGTCATCAAATCTTCATCGTAAACCTCCCGGTTACCTCCATAGCTCTCAAATCAATCTCAAATGCTTCTCAACTCATCCCGATTTCTCCTCAAGCGCCAGTGCTGAACTCTAAAATCCGGATTTTTACTCCAAATGACACAAAACTCGAACCAACGCCTGTTAAACATAACTTGAGCTAAAATTGAGACTTGTAACACCTTAAAGCTAGGAAAACCATCAAAAGCCGATCTCAACACACATCAAATGCGTGTCTAAATACGGACTTATCAGATTCTTCCACACTTAAGTGTTTGCTTGTCCTCAAACAAACTGAACAACGGGACTTACGATAATCACCACACGGAATTAAAACAATTAGCATGCACACGTAGTTAAAGGGATATTCACATAACAGATAGTCCAAACCAAGAAAATTCTTCTCAAAACCACATATTTGTACTCTAGCTAAAATATTTGACAAAATTATTCACAACATCCTCAAAGTAGTGACAGCACACACAAATAAACTAGCTACCGATCAGAAGGACTTGTGAAGACGGTGGTGAAGGGTGAATGGTAAGGATAAACGGTTCCTTTCTTGAGAGTTTTGAACATTTTAACAAAGACTCAATGCATTCAGGAATTTCGGGGCTATTCTTAGGATCAAAGAACTTAGCAGGCCACAAATTAGGAACAATCATCTAAACCTATGCAAAGAGTAGACATGGTGTACAACTAAGCTAAGCCGCCGCAGCACATTTGTGCTTTGACGTATACTTGAAGTACGCGAAGCACTAAAGCTAATTTTGCAATAGCCTCCAAGTTCAATTAATTAGATTCAGTTTTTCTTGTCATGTTGGCACGAGAACGCCATTTCTTTTGAAAGATACCCAAGTCTCATCTTACGCTTTTTGACTGGGGCTCTCATTCTCTTTTTCGCAAGGCAAGAGGTCTAGCTATATTAATTTTTCACCTTTCGGATTTTCACTAGACATTACCCCATTCTAATCTCGGCCTCACCAAGGAAAAATAGCAATTAAAGTTCATTTATTCAAAGTGAATCCATGCCTACAATGCAATCATCGAAAGCATCAAATTCTCTAAAAAGTGACTGTTCTGACCCCATTTAGGGCATAGGAACAGTGCCAAAAATGGCTCCTACAAAAATTCCATAAACTTAGCAAATTAATCTCCTAGTTCCCTAAACACCAAGACTATGTCAGAAATATTCACGGGTAAGGAAACACAAACCATTTGGCTACGGAGCTCAATTAATTGGGTAAAGAATAAACGGTCAGGCTCAAAATGACTTCTCCTAAAGGACTTTTTCAGGTGGGATGGAAGATTTATGAATTAATTCAATGGGTGACTAATGTCTTCATCCTCTCAACAACTAGATTATAGTGCAAGCAATTTAAGCCTAAACCCTTCGAAGATGTCCTAAAAGCATAGTCAAAACGCTAGCCAGCTCACAAAGAAACAATTTAAAGAAAAATTTGCAAAAATTTGACATGACTTTCTTATGAATGTACAACTAACACCTGTGCATGCTGACTCTAATAATCACATGTAACAACTACTGCCCGAATGCCCAATTCACTCTCCCACACTTAAACTTTGGCATCGCCCTCGATGACCAAAAATGCACTATGCACAAGGGGTAAAGGGAAAGGGTCACGCGTGCTCAACTTAACTCAAGTCAATTATTACAAACAGGCGATTATAAAGTCGCAGAAACTTCCCTAAGGCGCTGGTCGGTGCAGAACTAAACGGAGTCAATGATCCTTGGCACATCATCCCTACAACAAGACCCTGAGCTGCAACAAAAACAAAACACACACAAAAACATACATAGAAAACAAAAGGTGCATAAATAAGCTTGGGTTGCCTCCCAAGAAGCGCTATTTTTAACGTCGTTTGCCCGACGCAACTACCTCATACGCTCTCAAATAACAAAGACTGCAGTGGTGCACTAATAATCAACGTCTCCAGCTTCCTCTCAACAAATGTCATTAGGTGTCGCAGACCTTTAAATTCTCGAGTACACGTAGGTAGCATATGGTCTTCATAACCCTCATCAGCGCAGAAGTGAAGTATGAAACTCTCATCCTCTTCGGGCGGACAGAGAACATGAGTGAAAACTTTGATTACTCTAGGTGTCACTGGAAGCTCAAAACATGTCTCAAAGCAAAGATTAGGAGCAACACCGTGATCGAACTGCACCATAGAAAAGTCTTTTTCTTCTCCACAAATATCATGAACGTTCACAACCTCTCCTCCAGACTCTATATCACTCCCGATGAATGCATCCCAATTCGTTTCGTCACTCTTCTTATTAATATCCTCCAAGCAGTTGTGATCATTCTCCACACACAAAGAAATATCATCACCAAGGAATGGATCAAAGAAATCCAAATCTGAAACCACGTAAGAGTGGACCGGTGCATGTGTACAAGAAGGGAATTTTTGCTTGTGGAGCGGGACTTCTTCATTATGGACATCATCTACCCCGCCCCCACTCTCTTGGAGCATATGATCATCTTTTCCCAACTCATCTTCAGTACCCAAACCTACCTCAGTGGCTACATCAATGTCATGACTAATCTGCTTCTTGCCCTCCTCAGGTGTTGAGACTAATGGCAAATCAAACGGTTGGGAAGTTTTTGTATGAAAATCGCAGTGATCAGTGACTTCATCAGTTACAATTTGTACCGTTTGAAACTTTCTCTTGTATTCCAGGAAAAACAACTTGACACTATTATCTTCTTCGTCATCTTCAACCATAGGTGGGTCTTCAAAGGCATCAGGAAGTGTATCATCCATCATATTCCCACCATCATAGTCTGACTCAATCCCATGATCATCCCTATTGGTCTCCTCAAATTGGGCTTCTGTGTCGCTAGGATGAGATCTCTCGGACTCCTCAGATAAGGCGTTAAACAGCTGATCCAAGTGATTTTCCATGTTCTGAAGACTCGATTGCGTTGATTGATGATGCGCCTCAGTTGCTTGCATGAATTGCTTGAGTGTTTCTTCCAGGTCAGACAGCTTCTCTGAAATTATCTCTTCCAATTCGTCGTGTGAATCTTGTGGCTCATAGCTCGGCAAAGACGTAGGAGTGATTGAAACATTTGTGTTTGTAAGTTGTTGGGAGGACGAAGTGGGGTATGCAGACATGCAGTTGCCAGTAAGGATGGTTGTATGGAGGAATGGGGCAAAGACATGAATGGTGACCACCTCCACAGAAGGAACAAATGCTATTTTTAGGAAAACAATCAACCAATTCCTCAGGACTTTTAGTTTGAATGAGAAATCCCATCATGGAGCCTGGTTTTGTACGAGGATATTGTGGATAAGGATAATGATTAGGAGAATGAGATTGAGAGCATTGCGTATTTGGAGGAGGGTAAGAATAGGACGATGGAATATTTTGTGGTGTAGAAGAATAATGTTGGTGAGGTGTGTAAAATTGAGGAGGAGGAGTGTAAGCAGGGTATGACGTATATGGTGAATATTCCATGGAGGTTTGAGGGTAAGGAATTCCTCTAGGAATTTGGCTGAATGAGTTCATCTCATGCCTCTTAGAAAAATACCTGAAAGGTTAGCACACAAAAAATCCAACGAAGAACAAAAAGAAAACTAACTAAAAAAAATCTCGCTGAAATTAATTAACCCTTAAAACCGACACCGTCCCCGGCAACGACGCCAAAAACTGATGTGAGTTTTCTCGCACTTGAAAAGATTGTAGAATAGTGGTGAAAAGTACGAGTATCATCTCCACAGAGACTGACAAAAGGGAAATAAGAATTAACTAAATTCAGCGATTAAAAATAAATAAAATAAATGCGTCGTGCGAGATATGATTGGGTTGGAAAATTAAACTAATGGGAATGAGCGATAAAAATAATCAGGGACGTCTTTAGTTGGTTTGGTGCCCCAGACAAAAACTAAAATTGCATTTTAATATTAATCAGTAATGTTTTTCACAATTAATTACATATAGTAATATAGAGTAGTTGATTAAAAATATTAAAAAGAAAATACAATCAAATATATAAATTTGAAAGACAATCACAAAAAAATCATAAAAAACCTTCACATTTTCCTTCCAAAAATTCTCTTCCTTGAGGCCTTCACATTTGTCTTATGTTCCAATTTTTTAATTAGTTTAATTTAGGAGTTTGGTAATTTCTGAAATCTTTAAGTACAAATAAGGCAATAATTCATAATGAGCTACACCAGTCTAGCCGTCTAGGCCACATGAAACATAGATATGCTTTTTATTAAGTTTTGCAATTGTTTTATCTTTTATTAGTATTCCCAAATACTAGTACTATATACAGAGTATGAATTACATAATAATAGTAGTTTTATTTTTGATAATTGGTGCCCCCATATGATAGTGGTGCCCTAGGCATATGCCTAGGTGCCCCCCACTAAAGACGACACTGAAAACAATAGATTGGTTTCTCTCTAATTAACGACGAAGGGAACATGGATTGATTCTGGGGTAACCAGATTTCTGGCAGATCAGGCCTAATTACATGAAATTAATTTAATTGAGCCTAGCTAATCATTACTAAGATCTTACCGCTCTCACGGCGTAGAGTACAATAATTTAGGGGACCAGGCTGATCTCTCATGCGACAGGGGCCTAAATTATTGCCAAGACGAGCGAGCTTATGGCCCCTTAATCGCTACTAATCTCTTAGCGAACGACTAAGTGTGTGTGAATGTGTCCCAGAATAAACTGGATCTCTCTTAATTTATTCTATAAACAATTGTAATTCTAGCGCGCGTTCTAGGTTACAAAAGATATCAGTTAAATTATTCAAACACAAATCAAACGGTATTCATGCAATTAAACCGACAAGAATCTAGCCATACATCATGATTAACCCCTTCATCAACCTCAAATCCCTAACTAAACTACTCACAATTCATAATTGAAGAATCAACAGAATTGGGATGAATAGAAATAATTGTCATTAATTAAAAAGATGAACTTACAAAGAATCCCAGGTTCTTGGAGTAAAATAGCGTAAAACAATGAATAAATTCGTCCCTAGGCCTCTCCGTAATGTTCGTAACCCTCAAAAAGGGTTATGGAGGCCTTATTTATAGAAACCAGATGAGTTTGGGCTGAACTGGGACTAAAAAGGAGCTGAAATCCGCGTTTCGGGGGTACGCACGATCGTGTGTACCTTGCCACGCACGATCGTGCGTACGTGGCAGTGGCTCTCTTGCTTTCTCGCCTCAGACGCACGATCGTGCGTTCCCCTACGCACGGCGTGCGTCAAACTTTCGAATTTGACAAAACTTTCTTCATGACAGTTGTAGATAATGAAGTCCTCTATCTACCCTAATTTGCCGAATTAGATTTGAATCATCCAATCAAGAGATATGAATAAAATGATGGAAGGTGTCATTCTGAAATTGCAACAAAGATCATCTGACTTCATCGTCTGTTTTCACCTTGATCATCTCAGATTCTCGGAATGATGTCTTCATATGATTTGTAGACCTTGAAGTTGGCTTTCATATACAACTTGAATCGTGTCCTTTGGATGATTCCACATAGAGATATGCTTGAACGATTGACAGAAGGTCATCCTGATTGTCGTTTTCCAGCTCTATTCGTCTTCTTTTGATCTAGTAACCAATCCTAGAGCTCTTTTGTCATCAAATCTTCATCGTAAACCTCCCGGTGACCTCCATAGCTCTCAAATCAATCTCAAATGCTTCTCAACTCATCCTGATTTCTCCTCAAGCGCCAGTGCTGAACTCTAAAATCCTGATTTTGACTCCAAATGACACAAAACTCGAACCAACACCTGTTAAACATAACTTGAGCTAAAATTGAGACTTGTAACACCTTAAAGCTAGGAAAACCATCAAAAGCCGATCTCAACACACATCAAATGCGTGTCTAAATACGGACTTATCAACACCCCATTCCACTTAAAATTCCTTTGACTTTGCACCCCATTTAGAAAATTTTCTTCACAAAATGTTATGTGTTGGGGTGCAAAGTCAAAGTTTTTTGAAAGTGGGGTGCAAAGTCCAATATCACACAAAAAGTGGGGTGCAAAGTCAAATTCCCCCCTCTATTTAACTAGTAACAATCTAATAGTCTTGTTAAAATTATATTCTAAATAGTAATGACCACCAACTGTCCGTAAAAAATCCGAAGTGTTTTTTTTGTTCATTTTTTGAGCAAATTTTAAATAAACTTTGTTGTAGTTGAATATAGTATTGACTATGTATAATTTATTTTGCATAATAGTTCCTATTGCATTGATTTAAATACCTTTTATGGTAATTGATTTGGGACAATAAACATTTTATAGCTGGTGCCATTATCTCAAATATTAAGGAGTATTGTCGCCATTGGACTTCTATTCTGCCTAAAAAGTATCTCAAGGATATTCAGGTGGAATTCATTCAGGAGGGTATTATTGATGAGAGGATTCGAAGATACAAGCTAAAAATTCTCACATGGAAGAACAATTTTCCATTTAAGTTGAGGATGTCGGTTGATGCAGCTTTCTACAATGGTAGGTGCGCTGGAGGCTGAATCCTTCGAAATGACAGAGGAATAATGATTGCCGCTTTCTCTACGCCGATTAGGGCAAAAACGGTTCTCCAGGCTGAGATCCAAACAGTTCTCAAAGCTCTTCAATGGTGTGCTAGGTCTGGCCAACATGATTTTCAGTTGGAATCTGATTCGGAAATGGTGACTAAAATTCTTCTGAATAAATCCGCAGCTCCGGTTTATCTTCAGAATACGATTGATGAAGCTCAGATGCTCTGCCAGACACTTGATGTTCATATAAAACACATTTACAGGGAAATGAATGGAGTAGCTCATTCTCTGGCTCGTCTTGGTTTGGACAAGGTCGATTTTAGAAACTTCACCGTTCCTTATTCCTTACCGTCTGATATTTTCGTGTTATTAGAGTTGGATAAAAATGGTATTCCTACTTTTAGGAATTAAAAAAGAATATAGAAAATTTGACTTTAGTTTTTTGGTTCTTTTTTTTACCATATTGGTTGATTTTGTTCTTTTCATCTGTTTTGTTTTATTGAGTCAGGTATAGCCCCCAATGTATTTGGCTCTATTTTTAATAAAATTTTGGTAAATGTCCCCCGGCATTTACCCCACTGATTTTGGTGGTTGGCCTTCTGGGGTAAAAAAAAAAAAGATTCAAGGAGTTCTTGATTTTGTTTGTTATTTTCTAAGTGTTATCTCAGGCGCTAAAACGGTTGAGCTTTATTGTTAAGAAAGATTTATTCTAAGTTATTTGTAATGAATATTTTACATGTGTGAGTTATCGAAATGATTTTTATGTTATACGTATATGAGCACAACTTTCAAAGAAATGAGCATTGGTATAAAATTATAAAATGAGTACAAAAATGAATTTTATGTTAAACCCAAATGAGTATAATATTTACACGGCATGTACATTGATATACCGATGTAAGATAACTAGATAAGCCCTATCATGACTTACTATTCAATGAAGATGTTTTGATGCTCATTATGTTTTGAAATGTTTATGTAATTGCAGAGTTTCAATATTCAATAGAAGAGACTTGATAATCGATGAAAATGTTTTGATGCATATTTCAAAAGTTTAATATTAGACAAATTCGTATATTGGAATCCATATGAGTTGATTATGGATATAATTTATGAATTTTGTATGAAAATAAGAAAAAGAAATTGAATAAAAAGTTATGAAGCAGAATTCACGATACCCAATAATACTCAACATAATAGGTTTGAGGTTCATTAAAAGTTCATTAATGCTCATTTATACACTCAATATTTTTGTAATATGTACCAACTTCAAGACTTTGATCCTCTCATCCCTAATCTCTGAATTGCTGATTATCTTCCTCGCTCAGTTATGCGCATAAAATCGCCAAGCTGGTAGGGAGAGAAGGCGAATTGGCGGACTTGGACTCTGCAGCTGCTCCGAGCTCTGGATAACTCGATTTCCTCTATTACGTCACACATCGAAGCTTTAGATAACTCTATTTCGTCTCCTACGCCACACATCGGAGCTCCAAAAATGCCTCTTCTTCTATTGAAAAAAAAAACCTCCGCAATTGTTGCGCTTTTCAGAGCCTGCAACTTTCTCCTTTCCCCTTTTCAACTCACAAATTTAATGATTCAATTAATTGAATGTTCAGCTTTATATATTAATAATTAATAATACTGAGCACATTAGAAATGTGCTTTAAGATGTTTTCTTTTGGACTGAAATTTGCTGGTCTGGTTTGAACTGGTCTGGTCTGAACTGGTCTGGTCTGGTCTGGTCTGATCTCAATAGAGGATGTTTGATGCTGAATGAAAATGTCGTGATATTCAACTAACAAACCTTACGATTTTCATATCAATGTACATTTTATAAGTTGCGTATGCTCATCAAGTACTGATATTATTCTCATTTTAAAAATATCATATCAATCCATATTTTAAAAATACCACATTTCATTAGATTCTTTTTTTTTGACAGAAAAAGTAAACTTTATTGAAGAAATAAATAACGGTACAAGATAAAGAAGAAAATGAAAAGAGAAACAACAAAAATAAAATTTAAATCAAAGAAACCCTACCCTAAGTAAAAATAAGAGATCCCTCCCTCCCTAAATAAACCCAACCCTAAACGAGCCCCAAACAACACTTCAAATCTCTATCCGAGATTGAGATATAGTCTTCATCAGATGTGATCGTTGATTCCTCTTTTTATACGTTCTTTTCTGAGTGTTTAGGTTTTTTGTAGGTAAGTAATTCTCCCGAGTGACTAGTAGAGCTTTTTGACAAATAGTCTCATTTCCATCAGAATCCCAAAGATCTTCCATCGTCGAAATGGGAACCCTTTTTTCATTAGATTCATATATTGAAATTCATAGGAGTTGATTATAATTATAGTTTAATAAGTTTTTATAAAAGGAAAAAAAGAAAAAAAAAATGAATTAGAAAACATGAAGGGGTGTCCTCTAAAATGCTCATTATTTGACTTCTAAAATAGGTCAGATGTTCACTAAACGTACACTAAGGGGTGTCCTCAACTATGACTTTGATGAATTTTAAATGATCGTTGATTTTGAAATCCGAGAAGAGTCCACAAGATTGTGATGAAATGTTTTAGTACGTAGAAATCCATCAAAGTTCATCAAAATAACCAAATGTTTGAGGACCCCGTATAATTCATAAATTCCATAAAAATTCATTTTAGTCATTGACTCATTGTAGTCGAAGCCTCACCTAAATTCCTAAAATGACACCTTTCACGGGTGTACCATACTGCTTGCTGGAGTCTTGACGGTAACTGGAGTACAGACGGCGAGAGAGAGGGGGGATTGTGGGAGAGGTGGACATGGATGCAACGAGGCTGGAAGATCTAAAGTTCTTTGTTGATCGCTGCAAAGCCGACCCTTCAATATTATACAATCCTTCGCTTTCATTTTTTAAGAACTATCTCGAAAGGTACATTCCTGGCTAGTATTTGTTCTCCTATTTCCAGCACCCGTTCACTATAACATTTGATTGAGAAAATTGATTTTCAGCCTGGGAGCTCTAATTCCTCCGAAGATCAAAACAGTAAGACCCCATTCACTGATTCACTGTCCACCTACTTCTGCTATTGTGTGGGTTTAGATACTTGTAAGTTGTAACATGCTTCAAAGAAACGAATCTTACTTACTTGAGTGTTTGGTGTTGGAGAAGTAAGCGAGGTTTATTTGAAAACAAGAGCATATCAGCTACTTTTTTTTCGGAGCAAGTAGCATGACTCGCTTATAGTCACTGTAGAGTGACTACAGTTAGACTAGCTGCAAGCAAAGTTATAAATCCACCATCAGAACTGTTACGTAGCTATTTCACCACTTTACCCCAAAATGAATAGTATTACACCAGATGGGATTAAACTTTTGCCGCCCTGTTTAGCAGCTATAGCTCAATTCACCACTTTATATTAAAGGAAATGTATCTAAAATGTTTTTTCTGTTTTTTATTAATCTAGAAAGGTAGAATAAATGGATCTGATGAGGGTGCACAATTTGGCTGTTCCACCTCAACTTCATACTCAAAGATCTGATGAGGGTGCACAATTCTTAAAAATGTTTGTGTGTCTTTAGGAGGCTTTTAGCTCTATCTACTTATGTAGGAGTCTTTGTACTTAAATGATAATACCAGAAAATACTTTGCTCCATTTTAATAAATATGTACTCCATATCACTTATTATATAAATAGATGTCATATCTTTATATTACTTGTTGCTGCTTTTCCTTATTCTAGTGGTTGTGGCAAGTGGCGTTTCCAGAAATTCGGGTCAAGGGGTCAAAGTCGCATTATGGTTGTGGCCGGTGGCATATGACACAGTTTATCAGAAATAATTATTAATTTGAAAATTTATTGTTGATTAAAATCTATGTCAATCAAAAAATAAATCCAATAAGAGACGGATGAAATATGTAATTAGAATTAATTTAAGTTGCAAATGCACAAGTATATGTAAAACTGAGACCAGTTTGTATCATGCGTCTGCAAAGATGTATTTGCAAATATTTTATCAATCATTAGTTAAACTAATGTTTTTGGTTATTTTAAACTAGTTTAGATCCTTCAAATTGGGCTAAACCAAACAGGAATATCCATGTGTAATTTGATAACTCCCCTACGCGCAAAAAAATTGCTCTTGTTCCATCATTGCTAGCTCTTATCGTCTGTTCCAAGAAGCCATGAACAGATTATATATCATTTTTAGCACAATAGTGGGGCTGGGTGGGGTTGAGGGGGATGACCCCCTGCCCCCTTTGGATCTGCCCCTGACTTGTGGCCTAAACCACCTGCCAAACCATTCAATTTATTATTAAGCCATAAAAGTATTTGATGTAAAATGTATATGAGTAAATGTGTATGAGCATATGAAATTATGCCTGCCATCATTAACACTTGTTATTTAACACATTAGAGGTGTGGAACTTTTGTTCTTTCACTTTCTTGGTTGGGGTTCTGTTAATTGATTTTGATTATCTCCATAGCTGTTGAAGTTTTTCATGAATAATTAACTTCATCTCTAGGAGAAATATGATGAAGAGTTTCCTGATTACAAGAAGCCCAATTTTTCAAGTAACGATAGTATGTACGGAGACATAGTTGAGTCTGATGTTGAATTGGATACTACTAATGTTGTGGGGCCTGACAATGATCCTCCACAAAAGGTATTTGATGTATGTGAAGATGAAATTGAATCGTACAAATGTTGTATACGGAACCAATTCATTTCTTGTGCCATGTCAGATGGGCGACCCTTCAATAGAGGTAACAGAGGAAAGCAAAGATGCTGCTCAGATTTTGAAGTGTAAAGCTGTGGCTGCATTCTCTGAGGGTATTACTGTGGTTGAGATCGTGATGCGTAACTTTTTATTACTTTGAAAGTACATTTGCTTATGGCTAAACTTTTCTGTCAGGGAATCTTAATGAAGCTATAGATCATTTAACAGAAGCTATTTTGTTGAATCCAATTTCAGCGATATTATATGCAACAAGAGGTGATTCAACTGCATAAAATCAATCTGAACTAAATCCATAAATGTTCTTGTTCTGTTTATTTTTTGCCCCATACTTGAATCTGTCTTAGAAATTGATATTCTTCCACACTCCACAGGTAACATGTTTGTTAAACTTAAAAAGCCAAATGCTGCAGTCCGTGATGCCAATGCTGCTTTACAGGTTTGTTTGTGTTCAGCTATTTAAAGATAAAACCAAATATAACCCCAATAGGACTATCTGGCTTTTCTCCTAAACCAGGACTCATTCAGTCGTTGAAAAACTAAAGCAGTTAATTTTTACATAGAGTGAGTGAGTCATATTTTCCGGGGGAAAAATGATTGTCCCATTCAAACTATGTCCTAAGTTTGATATTTATGATTTTTTTTGTTTAAAACTACAGTGAGTTGTATCTCCTTAAAAATAAAATCAATGCAATTAAGAGAATGACTGTATCTCGACTTTATATTACATTTATTTGATATTGATTTTTTTTAATAATGTAAGATCAATCCTGACTCAGCAAAAGGATATAAAGTACGAGGAATAGCAAGGGCAATGCTAGGATTATGGGAAGAAGCTGCTAGTGATCTGCATGTAGCATCAAAAATAGATTTTGATGACGAAATTAATGAGATGCTAAAAAAGGTGTGGTAGTGATTGTTTTGCGTCTAGTGTAGTTTTCTCTCACTAGTTCGCTTTCTTTGCACTCGGAAGATTTCATTAAAGCTGTTCTTCCATCTTTGCAACATGGCAGGTTGAACCTAATGCCCGTAAAATTGAAGAGCACCGCCGGAAATATGAACGTTTGCGGAAGGAGAGAGAGCTTAAGAAAATTGAGCGTGAGAGACGATGGAAAAAAGAAGAGGTGTTCATAATGATATAACTCTATAAGTGCATTTTATAAATTCTTTCATTAACTGGCTATTGAAGCTCACATATGTAAATACATTTTCACCGCAGGTTGTTTTTAAACAGGAGAAAAAGGAACACACTTTTGTAAGTAAAACTTCTATTGAAGTGATTTTTATTATCTATTATGGTCTTTACAGCCTTGTTGTTGGCTAATTGATTCTTGTTGTGTTCTGCTTGTCATTGTTTAACGTTTCTCCTCCAATTAGACTATACAAAAATTTGTGATATATATATATATATATATATATATGTATGTAATTAATTTATTCACATGCTAATTGATTTAGTCAATCAATTAATAACTTATGTATGTATGCATTATTATCTTCGTATCATTGATCGACATGTCTCTCACGTTCTATTTGGATAAGTGAAAGTTATAGGTAGCTAAGGGGAGATGTAAGAGAGGGTTAGTGATAGAAGGGGGGGGGAGGGAGTGTAAATGGGTACTTACTATTGTTTGGCTGAGGATGAAGTGTGGAGTGTATTTAGTGGATGTGTGGTAACAAAATAACCTCGACATGGGTAATAAACCCTTGCTTTTAAGGAGAATACATTATAATTTCGAAGTTTTTTTTAAAGAAAACTTCCCACTATACCCCGGTAGCAAAACAAGTTGGCCATTTCTTACGAAAGTTACAATCCTCTTGAACATGGTAATTGACCCCCCTTCCATTCGATAGCAAAAGTACTGAGAAGGGTTCTCGAGAGTGTTGAGAGCGTTCTCTTGCTAGGCTCCTCCTAGTTTCTCTCTCTTCCCCCTTCCTCAGGTGTGGCACCACCACTCACGGTGGTCACTGCCGCCGGAGCCCTCCTGGCTCCGGTGGGTCTCACATGGCTACAGTGAGTTTACTTTGGTTTGCCGGATGTTTGGAAACTGGCCACCTTGGAGGTGGTCACTGCTACTTGATGGGTTAACTGGTGAATAGTGCACTGAATGGTGGGACAGGGTCCGGCGGTTTCACTTCCACCGGTTTACCGTTCGATTGTTTGGAAGGTGTGTCCACTTCCTCTCTCCCGTCTACAGCCTCAACCAAACGAAAGCTTTTCTCGTGCTAGCAGCTCTCAGTCTCCGGACAGTGCACCGGACTGGTTTGAAATGGCAGGGGAGGGTGGGGTCCTGGTGGGGGGGACACTAGGCATGGCTTTCTGGGATTTCTGGTTGAGGATGGGCTTACTGGTTCTACTCTACTGCTGGGTCGCCGGTAAGATTCCTCTTTTTCACCGGTGATGGTTTCTCTCTTTGGCGGCGAGAGGATGTGCTTCCACAGTGATGTCCTTCCTCTCTGCAGGTTTGAAACGTTGCTGTCACTGTGTTTTCTGTCACGACGAGCCCTTACTTGGCCAGAGCTTGGGTCTCCGAGATGGCAGCCACCACCGTTCAACAATCGAGGCCGGCGGATTTCCCCACTCTGGCTTTGGACCTGGACTATTTGAAGGTGCTCTGCTTTTGCTGGTCGCGTGGATCTAGACTCCTGATGTTTTGGTGGTTTGATTTGACTTTTAGTTACCATTCTAGCAGGTTCTTTTTTCCCTCCACCGTTGCCGCCTGGTTGGATGCTGGGGCCTGGTGGGGGTGGGGGGCAGGGGCGGACTCAGAAAATTCATCTTGTGGGGGTTCAAAATTTTTTTTGGGGTGAAAATTATTGTTTGCGGTGACGATTTTTTTTAGTATATATATACACTAAAAAAATTTGTTGTTGTTGTTGGGGGGGGGGGAGGGGGAGTCCCCCAGGGTCTCTACTACGGTCCGCCCCTGGTGGGGGAGGTTTGTTTTCCGGTAGGCTTATGTCTGGAAGAGCGGTTGGGGGATGTCGGTCGTGGTTGGAGGTTTGCCGGAGCTCGCGCTCGCTGGTGGTGGCCTGAACTGGCCTGCGATGAGATGGCTGCTGACAGCCTGTCGATTGTCTGTCCCTCACATGGCCCATTGCAGCTGGACCGTTGACTGAGGCGCGGATGGAATCTAGGGTTCCAAGCGATGCGTGGGTGGGGGCAAAGGTTTGGGCTGGGCTGCTCTTCTGGATCTGGGCCTACACGTGTGGGGATTGGATGCGAGAAGGCTGGGCTTTGTTCGCTGATTGGACGCTGGAGGCTTGCTGCACACATCGTGCACGTGCAGGATGCTGCTGTGATTTCTTTTGATTGATGCTGGACTGGAAAAAGGCCTCCTTGGCCCTATTAATGGCCCAGCTCGGCTACTACTAGGATTTGGTGACTTTGCTGGAACTGGGCCTTAATTGGCTCACAGACAGCCCCCTTCGAGAGGGTTTGACTCGTTACTGGGCTGGCTCTTCGGGGCCAGTGCAGCTTGGTTACTTTGATTTTTGGGATACAAGCCAGGGCCTGTCCTGTGCCGTTTTGGACTTTGCCATAAAAACCTCTCCCTGCCCATCCCTCCCAAGGGGGTTGGTGGGGGAGGGGGTTTGCATGGTTGGATACTATTTTAGTCAATTCCCTTACTAGCCTAGATAGTTTTGATACATTGTAAAATGTTATTTTTGGTTGTTTAATATACTTACCTTTCATCCAAAAAAATTACCTCCTGTCCACAATTTGCTTCATTTGAAGTTTCACTTCACATTATACCATTTTCAACTCATTTATCAAAACTTAAGCGCTAAGTGGAATCCACGACCCAAACACTAAGCACAATATACTAAGGATGTTTTTACTTGGACTGACTTCAGTCCTAGAACAGAGCAGACCAGATTTAAACAGATCAGACCAGCCTTTGACATTTGTAAATTACACATAGAGACTAGACATCTACCAGACCAGACTTAAACAAATCAGACCAAACCAAACTAGAAACTTTCAGTCAAATTAAAAACATCCTAATAAATATTTGGATCAGACACGCAAACCAGCCCCGTGCTTCTATGTGGCTTAAGTTGTGACTGGAGTTATTCCCCTGCACATAAAAA
The DNA here is from genome assembly GCA_945859915.1 of Cuscuta epithymum. Classification (NCBI taxonomy): domain Eukaryota; kingdom Viridiplantae; phylum Streptophyta; class Magnoliopsida; order Solanales; family Convolvulaceae; genus Cuscuta; species Cuscuta epithymum. Next base: position 1,349,319 of record CAMAPF010000201.1, read on the forward strand.
GAATGAACCATGAAACCAACTTACCGAAAAAAAAAAAAGAGTTGGAAGTATAATACCTTGTCTGCCAGTTTCCATTTCTCATAGGAATATTCTTTCTTAAAATGGTGCAGGGTCCTGAAGCCACTTCTGCTCTGAAGGACGGTATGTGGTCCATCGAATTGATTTCCTTTTTGAAACTAGTTTATTTGCTTGAGACTAATTAACTATTATGCGGTTATGATCTGTGAGCATTGCCAACTGCTTTAACAAAAACTTAATATCTTGTTTCTAATTACATGTTTAACACACACACACACAGGGACCCTTACCGGGTTCAATCCACTCTCTCTAGGATAAACAAAACAGGCCCTTAAGCTGGAGCATACAAATCATGCCCAACTTGTCACATATCTATCCCACTCTTTCGCTATTCAAGTGCTATTGTGAACAAATATGTCATACGGTATCCGGGTCCATGTGCACAGTTGAGTCTTGAGACCGATTGTTATTAAACATTCTTTTGGGACTACATACAAAATCCATTTCTATTTTTCTTGTCCATTCATAGAATACTAGATTGTTAGTACTACAAATGGTGGACTCATTAAACACACCACAATTTGAGTGGTACTTGTATCTTCTGGTTAATCTGTGGTTAACAAACTGTATATCCGTTACTAGTAGTGTGGCCTATAACGCGATACTTAGACTCTGTTATGGATCGTACATTCAAATTTTATCTTCTTGCGTGTCATTGAAACCAAGTTTTCTCCAATAATTACACATAATCTTGCATTAGATCTCCTATCACTTGGTGATCCATCCTAGTCTAGTCAGCACCAAAGAATGCCTCAAAGTTTATGGTGTCATGATTGACATGTTTTTATACACCCTTGTGGTGGGACCAATCCCCGGACCCTCGCCTTGCGGGGATGCCTTCGTGCATCGGGCTTCCCTTCTTTATCCAGGTGAAATTATTGGAGTTAATGCTCAGGAAGAGCTGGATGGTAAGCTAAAGGCTGCATCAGAACTATCCCGACTTGCAGTAGTTTACTTCACTGCAACATGGTGCGGGCCGTGCCGTTACATGTCCCCACTTTATATGAGCCTTGCTGGGAAGTATCCAAAAGTTGTGTTCTTGAAGGTTGACATTGATGAGGCCAAGAAAGTGGCTGCTAAGTGGAACATTAGCAGTGTGCCAACTTTCATTTTTATTAAAAAGGGTAATGAGGTTGACAAGGTTATAGGTGCTGACAAGAATTCCCTTGAGAAGAAGATTGCTGAACATGCTAATCCATGAAGGAATCTAAGCTTTATACTATCTGTATTATAAAGCTCCAACTCTGGCTTTTTAGGACACAATTGAAATGGACAAAGTGTACATGTGTGTGCGCGTGTATTGGAGTAGACGTGAATGTTAATATTTATGCCAAACTTGACTCAGTTTTATATTACTTTCAGTGTTTCAATGGCTATGTTGTTAAAATTTTGACAGTTCTTACAGTACCTTTTTTGCTTACGTGGTCTTGCTTCTGCCGTTCCGCCATCCGCGGATGCCATTTTGCCCGGTCTTCATTTGGTTATAAACTTATACAAGTGCATTTATTACTATGATAATCGAAGGATGCTAATTTCTTCCGGTCTATAGTATCTCTGCTATGTGTTTTTTTGGCATTCTTAAATCTTACTAAAGGCCAGTGCAATTGGTATTTGGGCTTCGCTAGATTTTAAATGGGCTAACATCAGTTATATGGTTCTTGTGTTCTCTCTATCTTATTATTACTATGGTTGTCAATGTCATCTTTGGCCGCAAGATTTAAATTTATGTACTAACAAGTAACAATAAGAATTGTTATTTTAGTACTACGTAATAATTTATAATAGAATTAGAAAATACTACGTACTATACTACTATGTATTGTTGAAGAGAAATTTGATGCCATGGAGTTGGCAGGCAGGTTGGCCAACTCCATGACTAATATTAAACTGGAACAATTAGTAGACCAAAAATACCTTTCAATGTATTCAAGACTAATATATGTGACAGATGGAGTTGGCCCATAGGAGTGAAATCTCGACCATAAGAGGCCCAGACTACGCAGTAATTTTGTTTTGGCAACATATACTACGTAGTAATTAGGGACATTGAGGTGTAAACACTTATTTTTTCGTAGTTTTAAGAGAGAAGTTAGTGTCAATATAAAACTAGAGAGATCTCAGTAATATTAGTGTGAATGTAATTGCATATAATAAAATGAGAATGTAATCAACCAAATTTAAGATGTTTTTCAAGAGATATGTACGTGAAATACCATACAATTTACATGTATAGAACTATACTGTGTTAATTAAAAACAAAAAAGTTATGATAAAAAAATTAAAAATAAAAGTTCTATTAATATAACATGATGTACATCTTAGATGTACAAAAGGGAAATTGCTGTAGCAAGGAATACTCTTATTCTTTCACATTTGGCTTTTGGAGACGACTTGATGATCTTTTAGCAAGGAATACTCTTATTAAACCCCTCCTCGCTTTTAATAATTTCCTCTCCAATTATCAGTTGGCTACCGTGCAGAAGGTGAATCTTCACAAAAGCACCTTCATCACTCATACCAAACTCCCAACGTTTCGAAAAAATAGTCTGTAAAAGGCTCTTCAAATGAAAAGTTCAAAACTCCCCTTCACTTATTTAGGAGTACCTATTCACAAAGGTATTACTCGAGCTTCCCATTGTGGCAAACTGGTTGAGCATTTCGAGAAAAAACTAGCTCCATGGAGACTCAAATCTTTATCTCAATGTGGTAGAGCGGTTATTATAAGACATGTACTATCCACTATACCCTTACACTGTTACACATGCTGGCAGTGGATAGATTACCAAAAAAAATAAAATCCATTCTTGAGAAGAAAATGGCACGCTTTTGGGGGGGGGGGGGGGGGGGGGCTGCTCATCCAACAAACCATCTTATCATTGGTTATCGTGGAAACACATTTGCTACTCTAAACATGAGGGGTTTGGGTATTAGATCGTTGCACCACCTACAAGAAGTGTATTCTTATAAACTCTGGTGGGGGTGGAAGGAAAATATATCCCTTTGCTGTTTACCTACATAAATGGTATGTTAGGGAAGATATGATCCTCGGACTATCTGACTCTCCGGTATGGAGAAGGCTTTGCATGATTTAATCACGCTTGAGGCAAATTGATCTATCACTTGGAATTCCAGCTTGAACGGTCTCTTCTCTCTTTCATCTGCTTTTGAGGAGGTGCGGAATAAAAAATGTAGCATCCTCTCCTTTAAACAGTTATGGCACCCTAAACAACAACAAAAAATACATTTTTTTTGGAAAGTCATCCATAATATTCTTCCCTTTTCACCTAATTTATGCAAATTTGTAATTGCATTGTCATCTGACTGCCCATTCTGTTACAAGCATGAAGCCGACCTCAACCACTATCCTTACTCTTGTCAATATGCTACAGCTAGATTTGTGGCATCACTTCATGGGACTTCTACGCATACCTCGACCCTCTACGCTCCATATGTCCCCTGAAACAACAACTTATTTATTGGTGGTTGCAAGCTAATGATTCAACAATCAAAGGATTATTGATTAATATTCTACCTATGGTTATCTCATGATATGGTTTCTTTGGAAGACTTATGCGGCTTTTGCTTGGGGAGATCAATTCATCCCTCCCGCCTTCCCTGATCATATGCATCCAAAAACATCTTTTCGTAAGGGGTAATGCGTTCAGGGGTAGCAACTAGGGGCACACTTTGCAATAGTGAGCTTTTAATACCCAATTGGTACTACAAACCTGCAGTGCAACTTGGAGTAGACCAATTAGTAGTCATAAACTCAATTTCCATGCCTCTTCTAATGGAGGAGGTGCGATTTTAAGAAATACCAATGGAGAATTTATATTAGCCATCACTTACCCATCAATTGCGGCTAGTATGCTTTTTTCGGAGCTTTATTGCATGCATGAGATACTTACATGCATTACTTTGGTAGGGCACCAGAATTTCATTCTTGAGATGGATTCATATGCAGCCTTTTGTTTACTTTCCAAATCCAAGACGATTCATGCAGAAAATCTTATTCCAATGGTGCGTAAAATCAGCCTTATTTTGTGACTACTTAACATTACACCAACCTTTTGTCCTTTGGCTACTAATAAAGTGGTTAACCTGCTTTCTACTTTAGCTGATTTCATTGCCTCTATCATTATTAGAAATTTCGTGGAACTTCATTCCAGAGTTAGAGGTGCGTTAGCTTTAGATGCTCAAAATGTTCCCTATGTATTCTTTGATCCGGGGTAAGGTTCTATCACTCTATGCCCTTTCTCATTGGGGGGGGGGGGGGGGCTTATTATTAAACGTTAAAATGTGAATTTACACAAATTTGGAGTAATGTTTTTGATTGGACTGTTTTTAGTCCCAGATCAGACCAGACTTGGTTAGTTTTAAAATACACATATATAGACCACACATTTACCAGATCATATCATACCATACCAGACCTGACCAGAAAATTCCAATCCAAGTAAAAACTCCTAAGCTAATTTTGGTTGTTCTTACTTATGAATTTCCTATGGATCCAAAAGGTCTGTGTCCTCAAAGTGAAGGTTGAAGATAATTTTTGAATGCTCAATTTTTTGTATGGTATGGTATACAAACTCTATAATTTGTAGCTTATGTAAAGAAATAATAGTTTACAAATTCCCCTTAAAGTTTCGTCCGCATAAAAAATATAAAAGTTCATTCAAAATCTCTAATAGGTTCAACTTTTTTGGTCTCTATGCTCATATCAGTATAACATAAAGAAGCTAGAATTCATCCTGAGGCTGCCATCTCTACGACAACTAGAACCCATCCAGAGGCAGCTGAGATTCATCCCGCGGAATAAGCCCCCAGCCTTGCGATGACATGTTTTCCGAAGGGCTTTGTCTCCCAAGTGTCAATGATTTTGGCTTGGAATTGAAGCGACGGGATCGCACCTTCAGATCTGCGACGATAGCAATACCTCTGGTCACGATCTAGAGACTTCAACCAGCCACCACGTATATGGCGGATAACCTAAGGGATGAGTCATGTTCGCGAGCGGCGCATGACAATATATCGAAACAGTGTGTCGATTGGAGATGGAATGCTGGAAGAGGTCCAAAAATACCCGATTGTACCATGCTCAATGTACAAATATTTATAGGATATAATTTTCTCAAATTATACAACATTCATATATTTTTATTTAGTTTAACAGTTTAACTTTTAAGATACTTAATTTGTTATTTGGTAAATGTCTAAAGGCTTGAGAAAAATCATATTTTAAAACTTTATATTGAGAGCAAGCTTAACAATGTAATTTATAATAGGGGAAGTTACTTTTTTTTTTTTTTTTTTATCCCAGAAGGCAAACCACCAAAATCAGTGGGGCAAATGCTGGGAGTCATTTGCCAATGTTTTATTGATAGAGTAAGTCACACAAAAATTTGGGGGGGCTAGACCTGACCCAAAAGGGAAAAAAAGAAGGAAGAAAACTAAAAATATCTAAAGAAACTAAGACCGAGTTTATCTGCAATAATAGATTTACGAACAACACAAGGCATATCCATAGCATACGAGAAAACCGTAAAGGCATCTAAATTTAATTTGGAAAGAAAGTGAGCTGGCCTATTTTCTTCTCTGTAAACATGTCTGAAGTGTAGCTTATCCTCGACCGTCCATTTTCCTCGTTCCTCCAAACACCTGGGTGCAACACCGCCCAGATTATTATCACGAACAGCTTCAAGAGCCCCCTTAGAGTCCGATTCGACCTCCAAGTTCCTGAATCCCCGTTTAAGCACCCAAGAAACCGATTCAACTATAGCTACCAGTTCCGCCTCTAAAGCCGACCTTGCTGAGATGGGAAAGTGAAGTGCCAACAAGAAGTCACCTGCTCCGTTTCTGAGGACCGCCCCTCCCGCTGCAATATACTCATCGAATGAGGCATCAATATTCAACTTATAATCCTTATCAGGTATTTTCCATTTGATTACTTTAATCCTGGGAAGCATTAATTTGGCAGATTTGGGGATGATACATTCTTCAAAGAGTATAGGTTCTGGTCTCCCTTTCAACCTCAAATTTTTAGATTTCGAGTAGTACCACTCTTGCACATAAAGCCGGATTTTGTGAATCATGAATTTACTCGATGGAATGTTATTCAGATCCCCCCAAGTAGCCTGAGTATAAATTTTCCATAAATGCCATGCTATAATCCCAGGCATGATGTGTCTCAGTACATCCATTAGCGTTTTCGTTCCTGCTTCCATCCACCATGAAATGAATATCTGCCTAACTGTAATGGAATCAACATAGTTTGGAATATCAAATATTCCCATAAAGTATTTCCAAACTTTCCTAGCATATCTGCAATTGTAGAGCACATGATCCATAGAGTCATTGTCCTGCTTACAAATAGGGCACATAGATGGGAAAATAGATAATCTGAACCTAGTTAGATTATCTGGGAATGGCAGTATTCTATGTAACATTTTCCATTGAAAGATCTGAATTTGATTGACTTGTTGTTTATGCCAGGCATGCTTGAATGAGAATGTCTCCGACGTTCTTCTTCTAACAGTCTGAAAAGCAGAAGAAAGGGAGAAATCACCATTACTTTCAGGTAACCAGCTCAGCCTACCACTTGGACTCACCTCAGTATAACTCATCCCAATTGCATTGATAGAACAAATTCTTTTCCAAATGGGAGAATCATAAGATTTAGGTATCATATCCTGACCTCTTGGGTATCTTAGATTACAGAACCTGGCCCATAAGGTGTTATTACACCTCCATTTCCACCATAATTTCAAAGAGAAGGCCTTTTCAATATCTGCAATAGACCTAACCCCCAGACCCCCTTCACTTGTAGGCAGACAAATATCCTTCCACTTGACCCAATGATATTTGAATTTATCATGAATAGATCCCCACACAAATTGAGCCATTCTCCTATCCAAGATTTTAATCACAGATTTAGGAATACTGTCCACAGCAAGAATATGCAATGGAATAGTATTTAAAACATGATTTACCAGAATAACTCTCCCTCCCATATTTAAATTCTTTTGCTTCCAGGAGGATAGTTTTCTGTCAAAGGCTTGGATAATACCACTGCAATATCTAATTTTATTTTTTCCTTTATGCAGAGCAACACCCAAATATTTCATTGGCAGTTTGACCATGGTCATCCCCAGAAGCCTTTCCAATCTCCTAACACTGGCCAGAGAAGTTTTACCACATGTAAAGTTACTTTTGCCATAATTAATTGCCTGGCCCGATGCTCTTTGATACAGTCCAAGAAATCTTTTAAGAACTTGAATAGATCTAGCCTCTCCATTTAGGAAGATAAGAATGTCATCTGCAAAACATAAATGAGACACAGATTGTCCAGACTGACCAACCCAAAAGGGCTTAATGGCGTTAGAGGAAACTAATGCTTTAAGACCCCTTGAAAAAGCTTCGATGGCAAGAATAAACAGGAATGGAGATAGGGGATCTCCTTGCTTTACCCCCCTATATGGCTGAAAGAATCCAGTAGGCGTGCCATTAATAAGAACTGAAAAATGGGTGGGTCTAAGATGGTCCAGAACAACCTTAACAAAAGGTCTAGAAAAGCCAATTTTTAAAAGAATGCTCTCTAAAAAAGACCAAGATAACCTGTCAAAGGCCTTGGTCATATCTAGCTTAACAACTAGATTGGAACCCCTGACTTTCTTGTCCAAAGAATGAATCATTTCTTGAGCAACAAGAATGTGGTCAGCAATATCCCTTCCTTGCATAAATCCGGCCTGCTCCACAGAAATTAGCTTAGGCAAAATAATGTTGATTCTTGAGGCTAAAATCCTTGTACAAACCTTACTAATAAAGTTAGAAAGACTTATAGGTCTGAAATCCGCAAAGGTAGAGACCTTATCCCCTTTAGGAATAAGCACAATTAGAGAACTTGCCATAGCTTTAGGAATGTGATTTCCAAGAAAGAAATCTTGAACCGCCCTAAGCACATCCATGCCTACAATGTCCCAACAAGTCCTAAAGAAAGTGCCATTATATCCATCCGGCCCAGCCGCGCCATCTTTATTAAGGCTCCAAACAGCTTGTTTTACTTCATCCAGTAATGGAATTTTCATAAGCATATCATTATCCATATCTTCCACTAACTTTGGAACATATTGCAGGATTTCTTCCACATCTTCTACTGGTTCAGCAGCAAATATTCCAGAAAAATACTCTTCTGCAGCTCTAGCTATGGAGGCAGGGTCATTGCATAAGACACCAGCTGAATCTTTAATAGAGGCTAAATTCTGCATCCTTCTTCTAACATTGACATATGAGTGAAAGAAATGAGTATTAGCATCTCCTTCATTCATCCATTTAATACGCGCTCTTTGCTTCCAAAAATCCCTTTCTTGCTTGTGTTTATGAAGCAGAAGAGCTTGTTGAAAGGACCAATTTTCCCTGTTAAGTTCAGAGGGGTCAGATTCATATAAAATCTCTGCCATCTTAACATCTTCTTCCAGTTTTGAGATATCCTCAAAAATATTGCCGAAAGACTTTTTATTCCACTCCCTTAATACATTTTTAAGATACTGCAATTTGTCATACAAACCTCTCATGCCTCCCCCCGACTTGTAATTGTTCCAGGCAGTTTTAACCATATCTAGAAAATTAGGATTAGAAATCCACATATTTTGGAACTTGAAAGGTTTAGGCCCCCTAACTGAGTGATTTTTGCATTGAACCAGGATAGGCGCATGATCTGAGGATGCTTTATTCAAGTGATTGAGCTGAATCGAATCAAAGATATTCAAGAAAGAGGAGTTAAACAAAACCCTATCCAACCGGCGCCAGAGTCTTCCATTAGATCTTATACCTGACCACGTGTAAGAACTTCCATGAAAAGGTAGATCCAGTAATTCACACTTCTCAATACATTCTCTAAACTCGGTCATGCTACTCAGTGGATTTAATTCTCTCATTAATAATAATACTTGGGATCTGGTGCCCTTTGACAACTCTAAGAATATTGTTGGTTGTAAGTGGATTTAAAAAAAAAAATATCACTCCGATGGGCCAGTAGAACGCCATAAGGCTCGATTAGTTGCTCAGGGATTTAGTCAACATGCCAATATTGATTTTTCTGAAACATTTAGTCCTGTTATTAAACCCACCACAATTCATATTGTTCTTACCCTTGCAATTTCTTTTGGTTGGGTTATACGTCAGCTTGATGTTTAAAATGTCTTTTTGCATGCTCATCTTACAGAGGAAGTCTATATGCGTCGACCGTGTGGTTTTATTCATCCACAATTTCCCCATCATATGTGTCATTTGCGTAAGGCCATTTATGGTGTTAAGCAAGCACCACAAGCATGGTTTCATAGGTTTAGTAGTTTTCTACTGCAGCATAATTTTTGTTGTAGCAAGTCTGATAAGTCATTGTTCATTTATCGCCATAATAATTCTATCATTTATTTATGATTATATGTAAATGATATTATTATTACTGGTAATTCTGAGTTTACTATTACCCAGTTTATCACTCTTATTTCTAATCATTTCGCCATGAAGGATCTGGGAAATTTACATTATTTCTTGGGCATTGAGGTGACCCGCTCTTCTAAAGGTTTCTTTCTTTCTCAAAATAAGTATGTTTCTGATTTACTCACCCGATTTCATCTCCATACAGTTAAGTCAGTTCGCACCCCGCTAGCGCAACGTCTCGTACTACTCTCTCTCTCTGATGGTGAGTTACTCTCGGATTCCACTAAGTATCGCAGCATTGTAGGTGCATTACAATATTTAACTTTGACACAGCCTGATATTACTTATGCAATACATTTAGTGTCTCAGTTCATGCATGCCCCTCATACTACCCATCTACTAGCAGTCAAAAGATTTTTCAGGTACTTACAAGGGACATGTGATCATGGGTTATGGCTTCAGAACTCTGAGAGACCCACATGTGTTTTAGCATATTCAGACGCAGATTGGGCTAGATGTCCCGATTGCTCTCGGTATCGCAATGTTTTGCAGTGTTTTTGGGTCCTAATCTCATATCTTGGAAGTCTAAGAAGCAACCTACACTGTCCAAATCCTCTACGTAAGCCGAATATCGTGTTATTGCCTACACGGCTTAGGATACCTTACACATTAGATCTGTTTTATTCGAGCCCGACTTCCCCATTAAAGTACCTGTGCATTTATTGTGTGATAATATTTCAGCTTCATATTTGACTGCTAATCCTATCCAGCATGCCGAGAGTAAACACATACAGATTGACTCTCATTTTGTTCGCGAGCATGTTGCTCATGGAGATCTGATTGTTCAACATGTTCCTACTCACTTACAGTTGGAAAATATTTTTACTAAGAGTCTTCCTAGTCAGCATTTTCTTTTTTTAAAGGATAACCTGCGCGTTGTATCTCCCGCATAGATTGAGGGATGTAATAGTATAGAGATAGTTATGTATTTTACATTAAACTCTTTCCCTATAAATATATCTTTCAAGGCTCCTTAGAGAGCATCATATTCCATTCTCTCACAATATCTTACACGAGTCGAATGGAAGAAATATCGAGAAACTAGAATGACTATAAATTAAAAAAAATTCACGAAGTTAAATGTGATTCGTGTTGATGGAAAGATAAACGATAAGATTAATCAAAACTCAGGTTATATACTACGTAATTGACATTTAAAAAATAAAAAATTGAACTACTGATCCTCATAATTTTAATTTTCCATTTATAATATGATTATTTAAGAAATTACTTCATGTATTAAATAAAATGCCATCGAAGTAGTAAAAACTCCAAGCTCATAAACTATCACCATTCAGTAGTGGTTATTAAAAATAATCACTACAATATTACCAAAATATATAATACAAAAATGAGACTAGTAATTTTAGTGACTAATCAAGAGCAGAATCATGACAAAATTTGAGAGGGGTTTATAAAATCAATTCGTCGGGTTGGAAAGATCTATAATCTCTATCGTATTTCTTTTTGAAATATTTAGTGTAATTCGATCTCAAATCCAATACGAAAAATTATTCCAATTTTCATGAATTGACACTTTATTTGGACCTATATACTCCGTATAATACACACAAGCGCACACATACATATACATATCAACTTAAATATGGACATTTATTCATTTTTATACTTGTTTTGTTATTGCCTAAACAAAATAATAGACTTCTCTTACCAAGCGAGTTTATTTTGATTTAGGATGTTTTCACTTGGACTGTTTCCAGCCTCAGATTAGACCAGACCAGACTAGATCAAATGAAATTAGACCATATCAGACTAGACTTGAATAGTTATAAAATACATAGAGACCATACCAGTTCAGACCAGACAGACCAAACCAGACCAGGTCAGCAAATTTAAGTCCAAGTAAAAACATTGTTAATACATTTGTCATTTTATTTTGAAACATCATTGTTTAAGTAGCAATATAGCTAAATAAATGCAGGAAGACAAATTAATAACTTATATATAAAGCTACTAACTTGTCAAGAAAATAATAGGGAGCGATATGGTTTTTCTCTTTCAAATCAACGTTAATTTAGGTCGTTAAAAAATCAACGTTAATTTAGGTTATTTGTTTTTTCAAATGATATTTGTTTTTTTAAGAAAATGTATTACATAAATTTAATTATAACAATATATAAAGTCTGATATTTGAAATTTTAACCAGAAATTTTGGCTATTTGCACTAAACCAAAAAATAAATAAATAGTTATGTTAAAATTCAAGTCGTTTTAAAAACATTCTTGATAAATTGCTTGTAAAATGATAAAAGTCAATTTTCGGAGACGGAAGAAATGGTTAAAGGTCATTTTTATTGTCATTGTACTAAACAGAAAATGTAAATAACATGTCAATATTCGAAAAAGTAAAAAAGATAAGGGAAGATAAACATTATATAAGCTAATCGAAAAAGCGGACGGGTCTAGCATTCATCGGCTAGGGCGAGTTTTTGGGGGATCGGCGCCCCCGTGTCCCAGCGGTACGGAATCGGAGGTTGTGCGACCCGACAGGTTGGAGTAGTACAGGACAGTATCACAACAAGCAGGGGTGGACTGCGATTCTGTGATCGTTCGAGATAGGCGGTGCGAGGATCTGGGTCGTGAGCATTCGATCATGATTGAGTCTCGATTTTGGGGGGCAAGGGTCTGGCCTGAGTTTAATTTGCGATTGCTTGGGGAAGGACCTGGTTCGCGTTTTGATTTGAGATTGTTTGAGGCGAGGCTCTGCTTTGCGATTGATTTGCGTCCGATTGGGCTTCAGTCAACGGAGTTCAGTGGTTTCGAAGGCAACCGTGGATCTGTGTCGACTAGGGTTTCGAGATCTAAGTTTCTGGTGCTTGGGTTGGCCATTTTGGCTTTGGTAGTGACTGAGGTGGGAGTTGTACCAGTTGTGTTTGATCCGGGTGGAATGCTCGCAGTATGGATCCCGATTAAAGAGGGTGATTTTGGCCGTCTAATGTGGAGGAGGAAGTAGATGGTTTGTGGATGATTCGTCCCCCTCCTGAATCGCCGCCACAGAGGAATTGCGTGGCTAGAGTTTGGAGGACACACTTGAATAATGGATTTCGCGGTTCCACTAGCCGAAGTTTATTTATTTTTGCTACGTTCTGTTTGCCAATCTTTATTTTATTTTTATTAGGTCAAATAGCAAGGGTGGTAGATTTTTAGTTTGGTTTATCTTAGTTGCTAGATTTTTGTTGAGAGGCAATCAGGCTGTCGCAGCCGCTGATAGCCTCAAAGGTCTCACATTTTCGACGATTAACCTCGCTCTTTTTTGGGTGAACTACTCTATGTCTGATAAAGAAGTGAGGGGGCCGATGGGCTTATGATTATGCTTGTCAAAAGGGAGGGTAGGGTCGGATGGTTACTTTATTGTTTGCAATTTTCCTGGTTGTACTGCGAGTTTTGATTTAATACAAAGAAAAGTAATTAAAATACCCCAAAGTTTGAAGGAGCGCGAGATAAGCACCCCAAACTTGCATATGTAACTTAAATACCTCAAACTTTATATAAAAAGTTATTTTAACATCATGGTCATGTATTTTTCCTAGGGGTGGGCAAAAATACCGAACCGGCATGGTACCGAACCGGACCAGTATGGTACCGGACCGATAAACGGGGTTTGAAACGGATCTCATTTTTTTTGTCCCGAACCGAACCGTACCGGTTCCAAACAATGCCATGACGGGTTCTCATAAAATGAGAACCGGTACCGGACCGAAACGTACCGAAGTATGGTTTAATACTTTAATTATTTAAATTTCTATTACTATAGTTTTGATGGATAGTCTACCCGGGGGGTATCTTATCCGAGGGGTTATTGCGGGAATAAATAGAGAGAAGTCAGAGCAAAATAGGAGGAGAGAGAGTCGATTTATTAAATGAACTCAGCGTGTGAGAGTTGAGATGTGGATCGTTTACAAGGAGAAATAGGCTGCTATTTATAGCAGCAATAAATGCGATGAGAGTACACGTGTCAGTAATTCAACGGCCGAGGGGTCACATCAGCCGGGTGGCACCGGCAGTGGTACGTTCACCGCATTGAATGCGGTTGGCGGATGTGATGTGGCATTAAATGCGGTGGTTGACTGTCTCCAAAAGGAATCTTCGATGATTGAGCATGCTTGGCCGAAGGCTCCTCGTGTAGCCGATGGCTCTATTTGACCAAGGACCCCTGTGTAGCCGAAGGCCTTGTGTGACCGAAGGCTTGGTTCAGCCGAAGGCTTCTCTGATGCCGAGGGCTTGATAATGCCGAAGGCTCCTGTTTTTCGCCGTTTTCTCCCAGCAGCTTCTTATGCCAGAGAAGGCCATCCTGTGAGTTTTGGAGCCTTCGGCCAAGGAGGCCGAAGGCACCCCAGTGTGCATTCTGGGCTACTTTGAGGCTTAGGCCGTTGCATTTGGGCCTGAATTGTTCTCTGGGCTCAATGGACTTGTGTAGGAGAAGTAGGAGTCTATGAGCCGGGGGTTCCTGGGCCATATACTCCATCAAGTTTATCTCAAATTTATTAATTACCTCATACGTCCCAAATTGATTTGCAAAGTCAACATTTTTTTGTCAATGTTAATGTTAAGTCCTACCTAATGATAACTAATACAATTATTGATAATTAAAATTTTTCATATTAAGATACCACATTAAAATCTCTTTAAAGTTGCAGAATCCAAATTAGAATATACGAAGTACTTTATTTGAAAGGCCAAATTAGAATATAATTAAAAACTGAAATCCTAATTAAGTGAATAAAAATGAACTATTTGACCAAAAAGGTTGACTTTGCAAATCAATTTGGAACGGAGATAGTATGAAATACGAAAAATGATAAATTGTGTAGATTTTTTGAGGTTGCTAAACTTTAATTTTTCCTTAAACACTTGGGGAAAATGGCATTGTTTGACATTGGTATGGCATGGTACCGCCCCGTTTGAAAATGGACTATACCGAACGGGTTTAGGTCTAAGACAGAACCGAACCGTTTCAATAGTAATGATACGGGTACGGGTTCAGCAAAATATTGGACCGTACCGTACCGGACCGTGCCCACCCCTAATTTTTCCTTAAAAAATGTTAATTTCATAATTTAAAATATTTTAGCTAGCATTCATGAAGATACAATTAGCATTCTAAACTTCTATTGTAAAATAAATAGTATTACCCCCACCCATGACCCACCCCACCCTATATAATTGCAACATTTTCGGTTTGCTATTTTAAATTATGCAATCAACACCCTAAATTTGCATTTTAAAAATAAATAATACATGACCATGATGTTAAATTAACTTTTTATAAAAAGTTTGAGGTATATAAATTACATACGAAAGTTTGAGGTGTTTATCTCACTCGTTTTCAAAGTTTAGGGTATTTTAATTATTTTTCTCTTTAATATAATATGCCAGTTTACAGTCAAAAAAGGGGAAGAAAAATATTTTGAATTGGAAAAAATAAAAATGTAAAATAAAAGTAAAAGAAATCAGGGGTGATAGGAAAAAAATTAAAACTGATACAATCTCAAAGAGCCAAAGAGCTAAAGAGGCATAAGTATGCTTCTACCGTCACGGCCACTCCTGCTATTAGTTCAAGTTCGAGACAATAAGGGCCTGTTTACTAACAGAAATATTTTCTGTTTTTTCAAAAAAATGGAAAACTGGAAATAGAAAAATTAGAAAACTTGTTTACCCAACTGTTTTCAAAATGAAATAAGGGAAACATGTCTCGCCTTTTTACTCGTACAACGGAGAACTGACTTTGAGGTGTTTTCGCATTTTAGAAAACTCGGTGCTACAGTGAACTGTATTTACTCGCTCTTCTTCCTCTGTGTACCGGCCTTTACTCGCTCGTCTTCCTCCGTCTACCAGCCTTTACTCACTCGCATTGACTTAGCTTCAGCGCCCTACCTTTCTCCCCCTACGCTCTTTACTTCTTCTCCAAACAGCTGCACCGCTTCCGTAGCTATTAAAGTCGAAGGAAAGCTTCGTCAAACCACACGCTACACCTCCTACCTGCGTTGAAGTGACGACCCGGAAAGCATCGCTGCTAGGAGCCCCGGACATCACGGAATCTCCCAAATCTTCAGTCGGGTCGTGTTTTGTCAACAACTTAATGGTAAGGTCTCAAATTAAATGGAATTTTCACTTTACCTTGTTAAAATTTCGAATCTGTTTGGATTCCTGAAATTCGTGAATTTTCACTATGCCTATTCTAATTTTGAATTTCGTTCTTAGGGTTTTTCATTGTTTATCAATGGCTACCTTAGTCTGTACTTATTTCCTTAGGAAACCAATGGGTGTTGGAATATTTTTGCTAATAGGATATGTATATAAAATCTCATTGTCAAGCAATGAACCAGTATATAAAATTGATGTATGAAAAGAACCAACAAATTTGTGTTTCTTTAAAATTGCACTTGCATTTTCCCTTGGTTTCTTGAAGTAAATTAAGCTTCAAAATCTCTCTTTTGCCTTATTAGTCTAGGAATTAGACTGTCATGAACGCTGTGAGGTTTTATTACTCTAGTAGCCTGTTATAAAAACTAAAACAGTAGAAAAGCTGCCTGGTGAGAGATGCATCACCTGGAGTTGTATTTTAAGATTTCATATCCACTTGGTCTTAATGTATATTTCTTTCTTTTTTCTTCCTAGAAATGCTTGGGGTAGTTTTAGTATGTTGTCCTCCACTTCCCTAGTGATCTGATATCAAACCAGTCACAAACTATTACCATCACGAAAAAACAGAGATGATCCATATGGAAGAGACAAGTACAACCATGTGAAGTGTTGCAGGAATAGTATCTTTTACAAACTTCAACTGCTGCACTTTGTTCATCCAAGCTACTAGGAATATTATCCATATTCAGCCACCGGTGAGCCTCCTTTAGTGTCTTGGGGGTCTGTTTGTAGGGGAAAGTTTGGAGGTTTAGTTAACATCCTGATAAGGATAATAGAACATTTCTAAAACTGGTGAAAGTATTATGTTGATTGACACCCACTTTGTTAATATTTTGTAACTATTCAAGTGAATGTCCAATTTTTTGTGGTAGATGAGTTTAACTCAAGAAGAAAAGGATGATGCCATTTGACCCGAATGCCTGATGAAAGAGTGACTTTATTAACACGGCAGCAACTACGAGGAAGAAGATATGATATGTCTCAACAACAAATGCACGAAGTTCGAGAAAGTATTGCAAATGCAATATGAGATGATTACAATGTATAAGATGTCGAAGTAGGACTGTTGTTTGATTAAAATAATCTCAGTATTTGAACTTTCAGTGCTTGGGAACATTTATGTTAAATTTTTGTGTTATTTCAAATGTTTGTAATTGTGCATTTCTTTTCCAAATATTAAATCAACATTTTTTTGGAAAAAAAAGAAATGGAAAATTGAAAAACTCTGGTAAACATGTTTTCTGATTTGGAAAACAAAAAACTGGAAAATGAAAACAGAAAACTGGAGACTTGAAAACAGAAAATGAAAACGGAAAATTATCTCTGTTAGTAAACAGGCCCTAATATTGTACATGGTATAAAAGCAAAAAACAAATCTCATTTTTCCCTCCTTCTCCCTCTCTCGGTTCTCTCTTCCTTCTCTCTTGTTCCTCTCTCCCTTCTCTCTTTCCTCTTTACCCAATCTCTTCTAAGTTGGGCCCCACAACTTAGCTTGGGCCCCACAACTGAATCCCTGCGGCTGCTCCATTATATTCCAAGGGGAGAAGTTCGGCACTTTCAAATAAAATGGCCACATGGTATTGCTAGAACAAATGAGAAAATTAAGGTGAGCTTGACACCTAGGATTCATTAAGGGTAAAATTGTATTTTTATGAGCTATTCCTTTTCTTATAGATAAATAGAAGACTTGATTGATTAATCCTATTAATCCAGTGAAATAAGTACCAAAAGTGTGCGCCAATCCTATTATTAAGAGAAATGAGTTTATACGGTTGATATTAAATTGATAAAATAAGAATAAAATAAAAGTGATTTAAAGTCAGATAAATTTTACTCCCTCCGTAACTTAAAAATCTTCCCACTTTCCTTTTTCGTCCGTAACACAAAAATCTTCTCATTTCTAAATCTTCCCATCATACCCTCAATAATTCTTAAAATAATACACTATTACAACTACTTTTTTTGGATTTATCCTACATTCCACCACATTATTCCACTATTTTCCCATCATACCCTCAATAATTCATATCATCTTTCACTATTCTTAATCTACCTACTTTTGAAATGGGAAGATTTTAAAGATACGGAGGGAGTATCAAATTTAGATAATGTTAATTCATTTGAGAAAAGGAAAATAAAAAATGAGAAGGAAGGACTGAAGGAGTACTAATTGTGGCTAGACCTGCAAAATACAATCAGGAGGACTGGACATCCATATTTTCGGTTTCATATTTGGTTCCACCTTTCAGTAGCGAACTTCTGATATAAATTCGACTGGGCCGTAGTTATCTGCGAAAACCACAGGTTAACTCTTCATCGCTTCTCGTGCTCTGAATTTTACAAAGTAATGAAATTGTGAAAGTGAATTATCTAGGAAAGAAGTGTTAAAAGCCATCTTTTTGGTTTGTAGAGCATTGAAACTTAGGAGAGTATATTATTGGGCATTGGTTATGTGAAATTAAATCTGCTAAGAAGTTATGCTATAATCAAGAAATTGTATTTTTTTGTTCTATTTTGGTTTATGAGAACCTGAAAGATTGTACTGATACGTCCTAAATGACAGAATGGAAGGGCTTCTGGTGGAAAAGCATGTCAAGTACATCTTATCAGTTGAAAAGGTTTGAGTTGTTTCTGTTATCTACTACTTATCTTGTGATTTTTTCTGGAAACCACAAAAGTAAGAGTTAACTTTAGCAACGCTATTTCCTTTTATTAAAGGTGTGTTTGTCATTACTTAAATTAAGTGCTTTTTGGCTTTTAGATTAAAAAAAGCTAAAAGAGGTGTTTGGTAATCCCAGATTTTGATTAAAAAAAGTGCTTTAAAGTTAAAAGCTGGAAGTTGGGTTAGAGGTGCTTTTAACTGCTTATTGGTTTTTTTGTAAATAGTTTGAACTTTGGGGATGGTTATAATGCTAAATATATTGAAGTGCACCCAGAATACCCTTACTCCCTTCTGCTTCTGTCAGAAGAGAGCACAGATCGGCGAGAGAAATAGCTTCACCGTCGTCATCAAATCCGGCCGGATTTATCGCTCCTTAGTTCATCATCGTCATTGCCGGAATTGTCAAACTCATCCACACCACCATTATCCATCCTTCGTCACTTCCTAAACACTCTGGGCGGAGCCTGGAGATGCCCAACCCACCCAAATCTCCATTCGTATCGCAAATCCATCAAGGTGATAACTCCCAGCTTCGTTCCTGTCATGGCCGGAAAGGCCAAACCCACCACATCGTCATTTTCACCCCATTAGTGCAACTTTGAATTAATACTTCGTACGGCATATGTTAAATGAGTATAAGGGTGTTTTTGTCTTTCACTAAATTAATACATCAAAAATCACTTTTTTATCAAACACTCCAACTTTAACTTTTCCACTTTAATCACTTCTATTCCCAAACACTATCAACTTTTACTACAAATCACTTTTGCAATAATCTCTTAAAAAAATCACTTTTAAAAAGTACAAGCAATCGCAAACACTCCCTAATTCACACACTGTAGAAATGGTTTCACTTTATCATTCTAAAGATTAAATTTCCCAATACGGAGTATGAAATAGTGAAACTTGAATGAGATTATGGCAATGCAAAGCGGGTCTTTACGTGAGTCTGTTTGTCTTACCTTCAGAGTAAAGATGACATTGAGTCTGTGGTGATGGAGCATCTTAGATTAAATGGAGCATACTGGGGATTAACGACTCTTGATATTCTAGGGATGATTAGTGTAGTGGATCAAGGCGAGGTCATATCTTGGGTTATGCAGTGTCAACACGAATCTGGTTTGTGTTATAGTACTAAGTTATTCTCTGTAGTTTTTGCACTCTATCTTTTTCTCCCTGCTAGTATAATATCTTTTTTATCTGATTATCTCCCTTTTGGAGAAGGTTCTAGTTGAGTTGGACATCATTGCAAATAGTTTGTGTATTTAACCTGGAGTCATGGATTGAGTTGTAAAAGCTACCATTGTGCTACAATTGTGATTAACTTGTTCCATAATGTCATCTCTTTACCCTTTCTAGGTTCCACTTCTGGATGCTAAATAGAGTAGAGAGGCTCCAGAAAGTTTAAAAAAGAAATAAAAAAGACAGTAAAAGAGTTGAAGATAAACCGTCAATGATCCCTGAATGCACTCTCCAGCAAGATATTCTTTCCCCAACAAAGCTGCTAAATACCATCAAATTATTGACTGCCTCTTTTTCTCTAGAAGAGGGTTTATTTATTGCCTACTGCAGCCTATAACTAAGGTTAGAAATGAATTGCATATCAGTCAAGATGCTAGTCAATCAACATTGATTTTACCCTAATCAATGATCCGCTTTTCTTGGTAATTGGTTCCCTAAACTCTAAGCAGAGAATCAGGCTTCTAATTAGTGTCTTTGTTTTACTTTCCTAAATTTTTTTTGCTATCATTGATTCATTGCCACACCAGAAAAGAGCCTGCTCCACAAAGCTGAAGGAAGAGTCCAAGAGATCAACTTGTGTGGTCTTACACTCTTACCCCTTCAATAAATTATTATATCTTGAAGTAGGTTAGCTTTGTATTTCTTTTCTGATCTTGTGCATTTTGAACCCCAAGCAATGTTCCATCTCTATGTTTTTGGGCTATCTTTATTTTAATTGGAACGAGGTGTAATGTGTTTTTATCCCTTTCCCACGAACACTTGATTGTTTTCTCTTTCTTCGTCGCCATTATCCTTCTATGCTATTTTTATCCTTCTCTGAATTACCTATATCAGTTTGATGTGTTTCTCTTTTTCCTTATTTTTTCAAGCTACATGACATTATGTTTGCCATGTGAGGACAGTTGTACAGTTGAATACCCAAGCCCCAGCATTATTGTAGTCAGAAGAGGTTTGGTGCTTTCCCATCACCACCTCTCGTAGCCAGATTGGTTGGCCGAGAAGTGGTGAGATAGGTATCGGTTGCATGATGGTTGGTGGTGACATTTGTAACAAACTGTGGGTTGTCTTGGGGTTGAGAAAATTGTCAGGTTAGTTGTGGTATATTTTGGGTTGCCATAGCAACTCTATTTCAAATCATGTCATGTGACTAAGTGATACTGTTGGCCGTCACACGCCTACCACAGGATTGATTCATGTTAGCCGACCCCAAAATCTTTTGGGAATAAGGCTTGGATGTTGTTGTTTGTTGTTGTATAGCAACTCTATTTTCTTTTGTTGGGCTTGTGGTAGGTTATGGACATGTTAGGTTCCATTTTGAGGTTTTTTGTGCCCATTTGGTGATTAACTGGTAGTTGTTTGTTGGGGTGTTGATACATTTTTGTTGAATTTGTTCCAGAGCTCCCTTTTTAATGTTGCCAGTTGATGAAGGGTTGGCGGTGTTGGCATCCATTGGTCCAATGTAGCACCTGACCTTTTATGTGCCGAAAAGATATAATGAACTATGATCCGCTAATATATTTAAGGAAAACATATCGCTCAGCCTTGGCAAATGGCAATCACCCAATGGAGTCATTCCTATTGATATATGGGACTTCAATCAATGTGGTGGTGAACTACAAATCTTCCCCATGAGTGTGGAGTGCAACCACCAACCTTTCTGTGAATGGTCGTGCACCTCTTTAAGCTTTGTCAAAGCTTCTTTTAGGCGATTAAATGTATGAGACATGTTTTGCTAATGCCTCTAGCCGCTCCTACCTAATATAGATTATCACACCAACGAACAGGGAAGGTGTTGTGAACAGAAAAATAAAATCAACGTGGTAAACCGTTGCCCAGATAATCAATGATAAAAATACCGTTGCCCAGAGCCAAAAGGCTAAAATCAATTTTATTCCAAGATGAACAAGAATGAATCCTAACAAGGGGTTTAAATACCCATCTGCTAATTCTCAAACTAGGAAACAAAATCCTAGAAGTCCTAATCAACTCCAACTAGGAAACAGAATAATAAAGATCCTAATCAACTTCAAATAGGAAACAAATAATAGAAATCCTAATTAACTCCTAATAGGAAACACATATTAGAAATCCTAATTAACTCCAAATAGGAAACAAATCAGGAAAATTAAAAAGAATAAATATTAATTAAGCAGCCCCGCAACCAACCCACGAAGGTGGGCTCAAGCCCGTCCCACCTTTAGTAAACCCATGGGGGCTTCTGCCCCTCTTCTTCCGAGCCCGAGCCCAGATTCTGCTTCATATCAGAAGGGCAGTAAAACAAGTATGCTAATTAGAAGCCTAGCAGGAAATGTAAGTCTACGATTAGAGCCCAGGTAACCTATTAGCAAGAAAGATTGATCTTTGATGAGAGTAAATCAAGGTTTATCTGTTAGCATCTTGATTGATATGTTTCATTTCATTTCATTTTCATTTACCCCAGTGCCGCAAAGGCTCCCACCTATGGTGGGGTAAGGGGGGGTCGGATGTACGCAGTCTTACCCCTGTACTAAAGCACAGAGAGATTATTTCCGGATGACCCATAGTGAAAATCGCGTCCAAAATCGCATGGATTGACTGCTGCTTGATTGATATGAAATATATTTCTTACCTTAACTATTGGAATCATTAGATTATATAGTATATACAAGCTCTCTGTTAGAGAAGCGAGGCATGCTGTAGCTTTAAGATACTTAGCAGCTTTGCCGAGTCAATAACATCTTGCTAGAGAGTGCCTTTGGGGGTTTCGGAGGGGTTTGTTGAACTCTTTTACTGTCTTTTTATTTCTTTCTATTTAATAAAAACTTCATTCTCTGGAGCCTCTTTTGTCTATCAATGCGTTAAGGCTTAAAGGGATTCCTTTTCATTGGATCCAACACTCATTGGATCTAATAAATGTTATGTATGCCATCATATAATGTATACTACTATTAAATCGCCATAATGCCTAGCATCTAGCTGCATTAATCTTGAATTTGCTGTTAAACTTATAAGATGTCGTGTTTACCTATGCAGGTGGGTTTAGCGGCAACATTGGACACGACCCACATATAATGTATACCCTTAGTGCCATCCAAGTTTTAGCATTGTTTGATAAAATTGATGTTCTTGACATCGACAAGATCTCTAATTGTATCCTTCAACATGGATTCTTGAATCTGTAATTGTCTCTAGTTTCATTCAATACATACATACTCGTTCCCCACTTTATCTGTTGGGATATTTTGCAGTTTATACACTACTTCTAGCGTACACTCTTCTATATACTGATCTGACTTTTCTAGAAAAAAACATATCTCATCCAAAGTAAAGTACATATGTTGTAAATTGAATTGATGAGTGATTTGCTGTTGAAGTATAGAGTTGTTGAGCTTGACCAACCTGGCAGATATTGTAGGCCTGCAAAATGAAGATGGGTCCTTTTCGGGTGACATGTGGGGTGAAGTTGATACACGGTAATCATCTCCACTTTCAGACTTTCTTCGAAATGGTTTGTCTTACATTTATATTACCATTAAGACAATAGAATGACCAATACAATTGTTTCTTTAGGTTCTCTTACATAGCAATAAGTTCTCTTGCACTATTGCGACAGTTGGATAAAATCGACATGGAAAAAGCTGTTCAGTACATTTTAAGTTGCAAGAATGTGGATGGTGGGTTTGGATGCACGCCTGGGGCAGAGTCTCATGCTGGGCAGAGTATGTTAGTTTGTATAAAATATTCTAAATGTTTATGATACGAGCCTATATTATTATATCCAGTTTTACTAATAGTTTTAGTAATTTGAGGAATGATCCTGTCAAGCCGTCTTGACAGAAATCGCCGTCCGGCTGCCTCTATTTGAGGTGCTTCCGGGTGGAATTTTTTGATGAAATTCCGTGAGTGTCTTCTTCATGAAGTATAGATAATGCCCACCAATTTGCACCTTAAAATTCAATTGGGAAGGCATTCAAATCATTTTTTGAAGTTGACTTCGTTTTTATATGTATATTTTGACGAAGTCAACTTCAAAAAAAGATTTGAATGCCTTCCCGATCGAATTTTGAGCTGAAATTTGGTATGGACAAACTAGACTTGATGAGGAACATGCTAAAAAAATTCATCAAAAAATTCCACCAGGAAGTGCCCCAAACGTCCATGTTCGGACGGTGCTCGGACGGGGGATGTTCGGACCTGAACATCTCTCTCTCTCTCTCTATATATATATATATATATATAATTTATATATATATATTTCGGCACAGTGTTATTCAATAATTTATTTAACCGACTTCCGATAGAATTTTAAGGTGAAATTTGATAGACATAATCTACACTTCATGAATAATATGTTCACAAGATTTCATCAACAAATTTCACCCGGGAGCACCTCAAATGGAGGCGGACGGATGGCGGTTCCTGTCAGGCCGGCCTGAGTCCTGACAGGATCATTCCTCTTAGTAATTATATTATGATTATTTTTATTGTCATTATTATGATGATTGGTTTCCTATTTAGTATTATTAGTTTTTGTATTGATAATTATATTTTAGTTAGCATTCTTAATATGATACGGAGTATTATCAACACTTTTAATACTCTAGGACTTTGTTTACTTTCTCACCAAGATAATATCATATAATTATAAGACTCTGAGAAGCTCTAGTAGTTCTCAATCTTCATAGCTTCCATTCTTGATCTTCTTCATCTCCTGATCACACCTGTAATATAGAATAATGAAAGATTAAAAGCAGAGAAGTAAACTTTTAATTTGTTATAAATTTTGTATTCTACAATTTCTATGTAATGTTGAGTTGTTTACTATATTGGTGGGTGAAGCCTTCTTCTTATCTTAGAGTCAAGACTGAGTTTTTTAAAGAAGGGTTTCTTTATATTTATATGTTACGTTGTATATAAGATCACATACAAGGAGTCTTTCAATGGGATTTCTATCTAACTGTATTCAAGCTTGTGTCGTTTGTACATGTCTTAAATCTTAATCATAGAATCACCTGATATGTTTGCAATGCCTTTTACCATATGTGTACTGTGAATTGTGATAATTTTAATACTGTTGCAGTTTTCTGCTGTGTGGGAGCTCTTGCAATAACAGGCTCTTTACATCATGTTGACAAAGACCTCCTCGGCTGGTGGTTATGTGAACGACAAGTTAAATCCGGGGGTCTAAATGGGCGTCCAGAGAAGCTTCCTGATGTAGGTTTCTTGTTTTTGCTCTTTAATTGTGAACAAAAGGTGTTCGTTTGATGTTTAAATATGTGTATATGATATTTGCTTGGAATAATTGAACTCCGGGTTTGCTATTCTTGGTGGGTTCTTTCAAGCTTAATTATGATAGACAGGGTTGACTGGATTGACAAGGAGAAACTTGTAAAATTTATTTTGGACTGTCAGGTTAGTTCTCCCACGTCGCTTGGTTTGAATGTGAGAATAAAGAGGGAATAGTTTTTTTATAACTTCAACAGGGGATGGATATAGGAGTAAAGAAGAAATTCAAATTCTGCTAGTTGGTTGAAGGGAATGAAATTTAATGATTAAAGGGAATTCAACCAAACGTGCTATTATGTTCAATCTTATGGTATCTGTAGCCTTATATACTTCACGAATGTGCAGGATAGAGAAAATGGTGGGATTTCAGATAGGCCAGAAGATGCGGTGGATGTCTTCCATACATATTTTGGAGTTGCTGGTAAGTCTTTGCATCACTAATCCTCCCACCACTTCAAAATCTGGGCATCAAACTACATAATGCTACCCAATGCCTCTTGAACCGTTGAAGCGTTTTTTTGTGTGTGTAATAAGAATAAAGAAATGGTTATTCTATTCTTTAAAAACCACAAACTACTTATAAACTGTGATAAAATGGTCAGGTTTAATTTGCTGGTTGGAATAAATCTGAGTAGTAGCCAGGCCTTCTTTAATTGCATTGCAATTTTTACACTGCAGGGCTTTCTCTTTTGGAATATCCTGGACTCAAACCTATAGATCCTGCTTATGCCTTGCCTGTTAATGTTGTAAACCGAATCATCTTTAAGAAGTAACCCTCTGGTCATGACTATTGCTGACAGTTCCATCCCATTTTCACGAAATTTAAGCCATGTATAGACCAAGCGTACATCAAGGTAGGTCAATGTTAAGATTGGCTTGAAGGGATTTGCTCTCATAGTGTTTTAGAATATCTGCATTTTGCTTTCATGTAAAAACTATGGTCTGTTTTAGCCAAAAATATCTGGCAAAAAAGAGTGGGAACTCTAACTTGCGAATGTGTTTTTCTCCTGAAACATGAGTTAATTACTTTTATGAAACAATGGCACGAATATAACTTCTCAGCTTCTGTTGGATAAAAATATCGAAAGTGACCTGGCTTTTAACGTCACCTTCCGCTTTCAACTTACACTTTCATCTTCCTCTTCCACCCAAACTTCCGCACAGGCTCCAGAGCTCCAGGGCTGAATACTTCCGTCGTCATTGCATAAACAATCACCAACACCAACCTCTTCTTCTTCGCTGAAGTCGGTTGCTCCATCATCAAAAAACAATCTAGATCTGACTCCCTGTGCTTCAATCGATTGCTCCTCTTTTGCGGTGGCTAGGTTACAGACTCGTGGTGGCTACGATTTGGGGTAGATGGGTGGTGAGATCGCAATCGCTACAGTAGGGATGAAGCTTTTGCCGCTTTCGCCATTCTTCGTCGCCATAGCCAAATCGATTTGGATCTGATTCTTCTTCATGTTCTTATCTTGCCATTCTTTTCGTTTTTGTGCAGAGATTTGGCTTGGGGTTAGGTCGGGTGGCTGGAAAGTCGAGGAGGGGGCTGGGGTGGTGCAGCAGCAGTGGGGAACTGACAGTGGTGTTGGGTTGTGGCAGTGTTGCAGGGGCTTGGGAGTTGTGGTGCAGGGGCTTGTGAGCGGTGGTGCAGGGGCTGAGGGACCTGTGAGCAGTGGTGTAGGGGCCGAGGGGCCTGTGAGCAGTGGTGCAGGGAGGAAATGGTGTGGCCGGAGGGGCTGATGTGGTAAATGTTGGCGGCAGAGGTCAACAGCGGCAGTAGCCAGGTGTGAGGCGGTTGAGTACGAGTGTGGGGGGTTGGGGAGGCGGCAGTTACGGTGGCATCGTGGTGGCAACCGATTTTGATTGAAATTTACACTTCCGGCGGGTAATATTGACATCGACGGCGGCACAGGCGTCACTGTGACGTCACTGCGGCTGCGTCACTGTGGTGGTGTCACTATGGTTGGATGTGGTGACCGGTGGTGGCCGAGGCAGCGGCAGTGACACGAGCGGTGGCCGCAGTGACACGGGTGGATGTCACTGTAGTGTGTCACTGTAGCAGTGTGTATATAAACAAGCTTGTCACTTATTAGTCACATTTCACGAATTTTTTTAAAAAGTCACTTTTTTGCCTATTGCCCTTTTATTAGTAATATTCAAGACAAAAACCCTACTTTTATTTTGTAATTATATTGCAATATTTATCATTATCAAGCATTAAATATTAATGTCATAATCGTCAATGTTTTCTAATATGACCATATTTACTTATATTTAGGGGAGAAGCAGTACTCTTCGGTTACATTTACTAATTTATTACTACGTTTATTATAATTAGAAAATAAAATAGGATTCGTTTTCGGCTGCTCTCTTCGGTTACATTTACTAATTTATTACTACGTTTATTATAATTAGAAAATAAAATAGGATTCGTTTTCGGCTGCTCCACCTTTGCTCAGTATATGTGTCACCAAAATAATGCGCCAACTTCCAACAAGTTTGAGAATGCAGAGAATTGAAAATTTGAAATACATTCGATTTAATAAATTATGCCTTATAAAAAAAAAAAAAAAAATTATGCCTTGTGTAACTCATTAGAAATCAAAAAATTTGATTTCTGAAAAATTAGTACCATCTAAATTTCAAATGGATACAAGTTGAGTCATAATTACTTATTACTTATACTCCCAAATAATTATGGGTGGACCGGTTCCGGTTCGGGAACGGTTCGGGCCTGGGCCCGGCCGGGCCTCGGTTCAGAAATGGGAGGCCCGGAACCGGCCCGGAACCGGCCCGGGTAATCCCGGGTCCGGGCCGGGCCTCGGTTCTATTTTTTTTTTGTCTTTTCCTAATTAACCCCCAACCCTCCCCCCTCACCCCCAAACCACCTCAAATGGCCCAAAATACCAAGCCCAACCCAAAAACTTAAAAAAAATTCAAAAAAAAAACACATTAATTTGGCCCGAACCGGGCCCGAACCGGCCGGGCCGGTTCGCCAATCAAAGGGCCCGGGCCCGAACCGCACAGTAACCGGGCCGGGCCGACCCGAACCGCCCCCGGACCGGTTCTCGGGCCGGGCCGGTTCAAACAGTAACCGGGCCGGGTCGCCCGGCCCGAGTCCATCCCTACAAATAATACTGGTACTCTTTTAAAGCAACATTTATTCCATTTATTACACGTGAATTATTCAACTCCAGTTCGTATATCGTGGGATCATCCCACGGTGAGCATCACGCTCCCTGTCCAAAACGACGTAGTTTTGATCAATTAAAAAAAATCGCGTGAACAGTACCCGTATGTACAGTAACTTGTTTTTTTCTTTTCATCTTAGTAACATAAATGGTGTAACTCGTGTGTAAAGAAATGTAATTCACGTCATTAATCAATGTAACTCAAGTGCAGTCGAAATGTAACTTGTCAAATACATAGTATAAGAAGTAAAACATTGATTTCAATGTAAATAATGAAAAAAAGACTCTAAAAAATGTTACATTGATCAATAACGTGAATTACATTTCAGGGCCATAAAAATGTTTTTTATAAAAAAAATCAATGAATATTGGGGGCTTATTGTGTTGTGTAACTCACATTATATTACGATGTAACTCGTATTATATAATATGTAAATCATGTGCAAGCAGAATGTAACTTGCTGAGGAAAATTGACATGTAACTCAAGCTAATGGATATGTAACTTGAGATAAATGGAAATGTAACTTGTTATAATAAAAATGTAACTTTTCCTACATAAATAAAAATGAAACAACAAAGAACTACTGACGTTTCAAGAGATCCATGGGAAACCTAAAATCAGCTTTGGCCTAATTAAGTCAAGTTCCCCATTCCCTGTCAGGCCTCTTTCCAGCATACACATTAGGGACGACGTTGCCGGCCAATAAGTTTTCAGGTCTCAGCTTCGGCCTGGAGTTAATTAGGATGCCAGAGATGGCTTTCATCTGATTATGTCCTGCCTCTCACCTTATCATTGATCGATTTAATGGAAAAGTGATTCTCAGGTTGTTTATTGGGGAATGAAAGCTGCAGATGATGTGCGCATGAGCCTGAGACTTTTCAGGGGATCGGAGGAGCTCTGAAAATTGAGCGTCGCCATTCAAGTCAGTGGGAAGAGGCGCTGATTTTTATTAGAGATATTACCCGAAATAGGACTTAAAAAGTTTGCAAATTCCAAAATATGACTTCCATGTTTTTATTTCCAAAATAGGACTAATTACTGTCATGTTTTGGCAGTACCAGACTTCAAACATGGCATTATTTTCCAAATTTGGCAGTAATTAGTCCTATTTTGGGAATAAAAACATGACATTCCTATTTTGGAATTTTCCAACTCTTTTAGTCCTATTTCGGGAACTTTCCCTTTTTATTAATTACGGCACCATTTTGGGATCGGCACACCGTGCGCACGCTATAATTTGCGTTCAACTCAAATTTTGTTTAATACGGAGTATCATACATGGCTTAGCTGATACGGTGACACTAGTGATTTTTTTACTGTCATTGACTCATTGCCAAATGCCAACTAGGAACTAATCTTCTACGGAGTATAAATTAACAAAGTTCATTTCAAGAAGTCAAACTGTCAAAGTAACATTTCTTGAAATCCGATGTGTACAAAGAATTATTATAAATTCATTACTAGAAAATCGGTGATATTAGAAAGGAATATATCTTACCTTCCAAAATAAAATTAAAATTGAAATCAATGCGGAATCATTTCACAAAACAGGTGTTGTGTCACATGTAGAGCACGTTTGGTAACACGAAAATCTGTTGATTTAGTTGATTCTGCTGAAATTTATGAAGTTCTGACTGAAGTAGCTGCATTGTCTGATTCTGCTGATTTAAGAAAAAAATATTTTTAAAATATATTTTATTAAAAAAATAAAGAAAAAATTATATATAAAAACAACTAAAATGATATCTACAGTAACTCTAACCAATACACCCAGAAAAACAGTTTCAACCTTACTTTTCTGCTTATTGCACAATTCAACGCATAAAAGCAAAAATTACGTGTTTGATGAAAAAGTTGGTTGATAAACCTGATAAGTCGAAAAACATGACCTCATAATATTTAGTATGACGTCATAATATAAGCAAGTGCCCTTGGTTACATTAAGCATTGAGTTCTTATTGCTACTGCTTTTGATTGACTCGATAACGACGGTAGTCACCTTTTTTTGACTTAAGGAGAGAATTTACTTTAAAGATTTTTTTTTTAATATGAGCAAGTGCCCTTGGGCCTTGGTTACATCAAGGACTGAGTTCTTATTTCTACTGCTTTTGATTGACTCGATAACGACGGTAGTCACCTTTTGACTTAAGGAGAGAATTTACTTTAAAGATTTTTTTTTATCTAAACTGAATTTATTAAGAAATTATTGAAAAAGTGATTTGTTATAAAAATAGAAGAATAAGAAAATAATTTTAATTTAAAAGTAAGAATTGAAATATTTGGTAAAGAAGTTGGAATGTTTGATAAATTTACAAACACAGGTATGGATGGACTCGGTTCGGGCTGGGCCCAGGCCGGGCCTCCGGTCCTAGATTGGAGGGCCCGGAACCGGCCCGTGTAACCCCCGGGTCCGGGCCGGGCCTCGGGTATTTTTTTTGCCTTTTCCTAATTAACCCCCACCCCCCCTCACACCCAAACCACCTCAAACCACCTCAAATGGTCCAAAATACCCAGCATAATCCAAAAACTTAAAAAAAAATCAAAAAAAAAAATAAAATGGCCCGAACCGACCCGGCCGGTTCACGTTTTGAGGGGCCGGAACAGTGGCGGGCCGGGCCGGTTCCGGATCGGGCCACCCGGCCCGAGTCCATCCATAAACACAGGTAAAGAGCGGTGAAGAACATAAGGTACAATGAAGAACATAAGCTATGTTTAAAGCCTTATAACGCAAAACTTGGCATAAATTTATCCATATTCAGGGAATAAAAAAACATGATACTCCTATTTTGGAATTTCAATATGTTTTTACTCCTATTTAGGAAATTCTCTCTATTTGATATGCGAGAAATATCACTACTACATACTTCCTCCGTCCCAATTTACTCATTGAAAAAATCACACTTTTAGTCCCTCAAATAGTCACCACATTGAAATGTTAAACCCATGTTCCCGAGTTTGTAAATGTCACCCCTCAATTGTCTTACTTGTTATGAATGTGGCCCCTTGGGAAGTGAAATGTACAATATGGGTGAGGAGTACATTTCACCCCTCAAAGGACCACATGTATAGTAATTTGGACAATTGAGGGGTGACATTTACAATTTTCGAAATATGGGTCTGACATTTCAATATGGTGACTATTTCAGGGACTAAAAGTGCGATTTTGCCTTACTAATTTTACTTTCCTTTTTAGATAGTTCCAAAATAAGTGTCTCATTTATTTTTTTGAAAAAAAATATGTAGTCTATAAATAACATTTTAGTTTATTATACTCAAATTCCAATCATAACTTTTACTTCCTCAATCACTTTTTAATAATTATGCTAAGCTAAAGTAAGTCACACAAAATAAGATGGAGATAGTACTAAGTATTTGCCAACCAATTCAGTAAAACGTTTAACAACTCAACGTCTACGATATACTCGTAATGTTTACATAAATTGCCCTAAATAGGAGTAAAAACGTTTTGAAATTCCAAAATAGGAGTAACATGTTTTTTATTCCCTGAATAGGAGTAATCTGCCAAGTTTGGAAAAAAATGTCATGTTTAAAAGCCTTGTAATGCCAAACTTGGCAGAAATTTACTCATATTCAGGGAATAAAAAACATGATACTCCTATTTTGGAATTTTAAAACGTTTTTACTCCTATTTAGAGAATTCTCTCTGATGTTTAAATGTAAAAAGCTTCTAGCATCTTTAACATTTTCAAAAAAATAATACTCCGTACTCTTATACTCCCCTCCGTCCCCCAAACAAGTTCCCCATTACTTTTCACACATATTAAGGAAATAAAGTTACTTAGTGGTAAATTTTAGGGCTGGGACTTTGGAACCAAGAACCGGAGAACCGATCCGGACCAAACCGTTATGATTCGGTTCTGTTCCAAAATTTATTAGTTATTTGTTAATGGTTCGGTTCCTATTTTTATTAAGGGTTCGGTTCTCGGTTCCTGAAAAAATATATACATGAAACCGTTAAGGAACCGTATATATAATAATTACAATTATATATACTTCTTATTAGTATATATATTTTAATGTATATTTACTTATCTATGTTTATATTAGATTCACTATTTTAGTTTAGTTATTTAACTATTTAAAATTATTTTTCGTTTTCACTATCTTGTTTTGTTTTATTTACTAAAATTTGTGGTTTGTTATGTATTTATGTTTAAAACTCAACTTTTGAGGTTTGAAATGATGTTCAACATATTTGTATTGTAATTTCAAATGTTGAATGTCTTTTTGGCACAAATTTAACCGTGATTTGTAAAATATTTTGTGAAGACCAGGAACCGTTAAATGACAAGAACCGAACCGTTAAGAATGGTTCAGTTCTTTTTCGGTTCTATAAAATACTCCGTAATTTATAAGAACATAACTATAGGTTTGTAACACCCCGACCCCATAGGACCCGATGTAGTTACTCCAGACCTTTACCGGACCTCTAGTACTGTCCGCACAAACCGCCACTAGCCTTTTTCTGTGCACTTTGTCCTCACTCGTGCGCCCTGAGAAACTTCTCAGGGGGTCACCCATCCCAAGACTATTCCCGTGCAAGCACACTTAACTTTGGAGTTTTTAGCGTATGAGCTCCCTTAAAAAGAGATGCACATCTGTTGGTTTGAGTAGTACTATTAATCAATTTAAATTAAATCTCAAGTGTTACACGAACCGTTAGTAAAATTTTATATTTTCAAACGGTTCCACATATTTTGCCTAGTAAATTTACTGTTTTGACACTATTTGAACACTGTTTGACGCTGTTTTGATGTAGATAATTTGCCAATTAAGAAAAGGAGAACTTAATTCAGAGACTGCCCAAAAATGAAATGGGAAACTTGTTTGGGGGACGGAGGGAGTATTACCTCTGTAACGCTAGAATCTTCCCAAATGGAAAGTGGGTGAGAATATGAATCGTGATATGAGATGTAAATTATTAAGGGTATGATAAGAAGCTAATAAAATAGTGTCATAAAATGAAGGATAAATCCAAAAAAAGTATGTGTTGTGGTGTACCCACCTACTTATTGAGGGTATGATGGAAAAATTTAGAAACTGGAAGAATATTTAGTTACGGTTAAAAAAGGGAAATTAGAATATCTTTACATCACGAGGTAATACAATTCGAGAAATTCACTTTTTCAGTCACAATTCCATCAAAACCTTGTCATTTCATAAATAAATCCAGAGCACATCATATTTAGCTATTTTCATTTAGAGAACTTCTTCTTGTACCCACTCTTTTATCCACTTTTGTCCCCACCATGTCTGTGAGGAGTTTTTTTCTGTGAATCGGATTCACAGACAAAATAATTTGCATAGACATATTTTGTTTGTGATCGGGATTCACAGACAAAAAAAGAATTCTTTACAAACATGGTGAGTACAAAAGTTATACTGATGTATTTTATATATCAAGTAAACGTTAGATTCTTATTGATGTGTAGCACTCAGGGGGAGTACTTTCACACTTATTTATCATCAATTATACTGGTGCGTTCTCTTTTTCCTTCGACCAATGTTTATTTTCCCCATCGGATTTTGTTACTTGGTAAGGTTTTTTGAGGCAACACAACATGCACCATCCCACATTTTAATTTTGCAAATGTAAAATTATGTTGAAGGAAGAACATAATTAATGGAGTATATCACAGTCAAAAGTAATTGGCGTGTGCTTATTAGTGCATCATATTTTTTTCCCTTTGCCGATGTTTTTTTTCCTACTGGGTTTTGTTCATTGGCAAGGTTTTAGCAAGTTAAATTTTTCCTACTCTTATCACCTTATACTTGGCACACAGGGGGAGAATTAAAGGAAATATATTCCTCTATTTTGTGTGCCTTCGCAGCTTCACTAAGGTAATTAACGTAAAATGTATTGGAATGCATAGACTTTCCAAAGATCTTTCATTAATGTAATTACTAAGAATATGTGTAGACTTGAGGGGGAGTTCCCCATCTACATTATGTTACACTCTTTTTCTTTAATCAAGTTTTATTTTTCCGACCAGGTTTTGTTACCTCGTAAGGTTTTTAATGAGGTAACAATACAAATAAACTTTATTGATCAAAGCAAGGATAAAATAAAGATAGACTTAATGGAAGAAGTCTACAACTCACCACAAGGGGGGGTGTTAAAGAAAATTTTTATAGCGTGCTATCGTTTATATAGAATATGTATTATGGTCGTTTCTATGTAGATTATGGATTTTAAGCCTTTGGACCATACTTGTAAACTCTATTCTATCCCTATTTACAGGGACATTTGGTAATGAAACTTTAGGAACAATTTTCTCTACAACAACAAACACTTTTTTTGTTTCATTTATTGATAATGAATATCATTGAAGCTCGACAGAGTTAACAAACCGAGTTAACCAGAGATCGTCTTTTGTAATTATTCACACAAATTACGCTTCTAGTATTCATACTTTCACCCTTTCTAATTAGGGAAAAGGGGCAAAACAACCCCTAGACTTGTCACTAAAGGGCATTCAAGCCCATAAACTATATTTTGGAGCAAAAATATGTTTACTCAACTAAAAGGGGGCAATTTGCCCCTTTTCTAACGGAGAATACACGGTGTACGTAACGTTGCAATAACATGCCATATTATTTATATACTTCGTATTATAATCCGTATTAAATTAATTTGTATTCATTTATTAATAATAATAATAATAAAAATCCAGCCTTCCAAATTATTGTACACTATGGATGTTTTTACTTAGACTGTAATTTGTTGGTTTCATCTGTTCTTGTCTTTTTAAGTATGGTCTAGTCTGTATAAGTTTGGTCTGGTCTGAATTGGTCTGGTCTAGTAAACGAATGGTATCTATGTATTTTATAACTACATAGTTCATGTCTAATTTGGTCTGTTTAAATTTGGTCAGGTCTGATCTAGCCTATTTAAGTCTGATCTGGTCTGATCTGTTTAAGTCTGATATGGTCTAGTCTGGGACTGAAAACAATCCAAGTAAAAATGATTGAAATTTTTTAAAGATGATTTTACTTGGATTGAAATTTTCTGGTCTGCTCTGGTCTAATTTGATCTGGTTTGATAAATTTCTAATCCTTGTGTATTTTATAACTATCCGAATGTGATTTGTTATGCTCTGATTTGGTTTGACTCTGAAAACAATTCAACTAAAATCATCTTAATCTGTATATTATAAATAATTAAAAGTATACAAAAATATTTTATCTTCTATATCATACGTAGTACAATATCGTTTTGAAATAATTACATATTCATAATTAAAATAAAAATTGTTTATAAAAATAAGACTAGTGATTATGGTAGTAATAAAATCATAGTATCTAATGTTCAAATTTTAAACTCAAGTTATCATGACGCTAGATTGTAGTAGTTATTAGTTATATTTGTGTAAATACGTTTTATTTTAGTATTATCCTCCGTCTCTTTTTAATCGCAACATTTTGAATTTTATACTATTCACATGTTCTACTTTGACTACATTTTATATTATTATTTCATGAAAATTATTTTCTTTGAAAAGTATTGTTTTATTCATCTCATTACAAATTTTCAAAATTTATTTTTTAATTATTTTTTTACTAATAGAGATTAAAATATAATTACGGTCAAAGACGTGCGTTGACAAGTGTGAAATGTTGACCGTAACTAAAAAAGAACGGAAGAAGTATTATTTTTGAAAAAATCTCACCAATAAAGTAAATTTGCCACTTCTCGACCATCATAGGGTATTTGCCGTTATCTATTCGGTATTTGCCGTTAGAGAAGGGGCAAATTGCCCTCTTTTAGTGGAATAAAAATATTTGTGCTCCATAATTAAGTTGAAGGGCTTGGATGCCCTTT
This sequence comes from Cuscuta epithymum, assembly GCA_945859915.1. Classification (NCBI taxonomy): domain Eukaryota; kingdom Viridiplantae; phylum Streptophyta; class Magnoliopsida; order Solanales; family Convolvulaceae; genus Cuscuta; species Cuscuta epithymum. Next base: position 1,385,264 of record CAMAPF010000201.1, read on the forward strand.
AGTGATAAGTCTGGGGGGGGGGGGGCATTTTCCCTTCTAATTATTTTGAAGAAAATAGTGTTCACCAATTCCTTTCATGTTATACGCCAAAACAGCCGATATAATTTTGAGTGCAAGGGCGTATTTTTCCAAAAAACAGTAAATTTTCTCCAAAAATATTACGGAAAACTTTTTCTTTTAATAAAACGGCAAATTTCGTCCAAAAAAATTGTTTGTAATCCAAAGAGAAACAATTTGGAAACGCAAAGTTAAAAATTATTATAAACAAATAGAAGGAAGAAAAGGCCATTGCATAAATGAGTAAAATAATGTACGAGCAAATTAGTGCACGGGCCGCATAAAATGAGGCGACTATGCAAGCATATTAAACTCGCGCCGGCAAAGACGACACTTTATCGGCAACAAATAGAGCTGATTACGCTACAAAGCGAACCAATGACGATTAACTGTATATTGCCTTCTTTGTTAAACCAAATTAAAACAAAAGTTTGGTCAGAGAACAAACCACCGCGTTCATCGGCGGCGCAGAAAGACGAGTTTCCATCGTAATGGTGATCAGCGGATAAGAATATATAGTGGCGAGGGTTGTGGAAGTAAGCCCTAGGTTTTGGACTTGAATCAATTCTGTATTGGGCTGAATGTGAGCTTCAGAATGCGGGGTTAGGTGGGCCGTGGGCACATCTATATCTAAACGTACCATACCTTGTCTTGGATCAATATAACAATCGTGTATCTCAAATATAATAATAATGTCAGAAATAATTTTTTGGACCAATAAAAGTAATATGTATACCAATAAGGCGCACCTTTCATAAGCATGTTTGCATACAGTTAAAATAAATTGCGTGATTAAAGTCAAACGTTTGTGTTGATTTGTGAGATCAGTACACACACCGTGAAGTCATTGATTTGTTATAAAGGCATTGTAGGTATGCTACTTTCACTTATTTGTGAGGTATCACTATTATTCACATTTGTGCATTGATAGTTACATTTTTTTGAGTATTTGAAGAGTTTTAATTTGACTTTTTATCTATGTTTGTGCTTGCATATGTATTGCTTATAATTAGAAAGAATGACAAAAATATTACCTCATAGTTTTTATTAGACAAAAATATAAGTGAACTTTCTTTGGACCAAAAAGTGACCAGACTTCCATTTCTTCCGTCCTCCTTTCAGCGCACAAACCCCAGGGAGAGCAAGACATCTACACAGCTCATCGACGCAACGCCCATATCTCCTCTAGATGAATCCACATATAAGAGATTTGCAGATGAAAATTTTCAATCAGTGGAGAGCCCAATCCTCTGATGGAGGGCCTCCACCAAGCCGTCAAAAACCTTTCCACAGAGCTCTACTTCAAAGATGTCCACTTTCTCATGGAACTCGTACAGTGCCACTATGTTGATATTCAATAACGAAAAAGGATTTTCCTGCAAGAACATTGCCTACATTGACGACCCGGCCACCGCCGGTCGTTACAGTGCCCTTGCCTCCAACATATTCCTGGTCGAGAGGCATTTTTGTCTTTGCCGGTTCACTGTGACAGTGGCAAGGGCAGGGGTATGGGGAAGGGGCAGTAGCCCGATTTGGCAATGTTCGTGGTATGGCGGTGCAGGCAGGGGTGTCACTAGGCGGAAGCAATGTCACTGCCGCGGTTTCATTGTGACTGCGTCACTGTGGCCGGTGGCGGTGACCGGCTGTGATGGCGACTCTGACTAACAGCGGTGACATGATCGATGGAGTCGATAGTGACATGGCGACAGTGATATCCGAAAGTGACATAAAAATTGGGCAATGACATGAACTTTTTGGTTGTCACTTTATCTAGTCACATTTTTGTCCAAATGTAAATGTGGTCACATTTTGGAAAATTAGCTTTAATTTTGTAATATTAAGGGGTAAACCCCATATAAATAATGAGGGAAATGGAGAAATAAGAAACTTTTTCTCTCCAAATTTTCTTTTTTGTACTGAAAGAATTGTCTTAGAAAAGACCCTCCATGATGATGATGATACACGAAATGTTCGTCTGGGTAAACGAATGAAGAGTAATTTATTCTTTTTGAATGTAGGGGTAGAATCAGAATCAATTTTCAAAAGTTGTTCTCCCTCAACTTTTAAAAAACCGCTTCTTAGAGTAATTTAGAGCAATGAGAAATACTTATGCTCTCTAAAGGAGCATAAACAGTTTAAGAAGTAGATACAAACATCGCTAATAGTATTTGCGATTTCTTCTACTTTAAAAATGATTTTTTAAAGTGATTTTAGAGAAAAAGTTTAATAGTAAAAGTTGGTAGTGTTTGATTTTTTTGAAAATAGTAAAAGTTGATAGTGTTTGGTAAAACAATTGTTTTTTTTTGTGTAATATGAAAAATGAAAAGCAGTTTAAAGCACCTCTCCACTCACTTCCGACATTAAGTAAAAAAAAGTCAATTGAAAAACTCATTACAACTTTTTAAGCCAAAAATCAAATATCATTTTTTAAATTGTTTGCAAACACGGTCTAAAACCACATTCACCTGTAATTTACTCCTAGTTTGAAGGGCTTAATCAACTACAAATTATTTGAAACAAAGACCAATTAAAATAATAGTGAATTACTTAAAGAGAAGTAAAACACGGCCAGGAATAAAAGTTTGAAAATGAGGTAATTTAAGTTTGCCCCCCATTTTATTGTCCAATTTGACCTTTGTATCCCGTTTTTAAAAAACTTTGTATTTGTAGCCAACCCCGTATGCAAAGACAAAAATGCCTCTCGACCAGAAATATGTTGGAGGCCAACAAAATTATTAATGGATGATCATTTTTCTCTTTCCATACGGGGTTGGGGATGCAAATACAAAGTTTTTGAAAACAAGGTGCATTGTCCAAATTACACAATAAAATGGGGTGTGAACTGAAATTACCCCTATGAAAATTCCCAAAATATGAGTTTTTTTGTGACAAAAATGTCCTTGCATGTATTAAACCTCAACTGCCACCACATGCCACCTGCCGTCGTCAGACTTTGGCTTCCGCATGCCGCCGCCCCGGTTCCGGCCGCCGTTCTCCATTTGGCGTTGCTGCGCCGCTGGAGCTCCGGTTGGGCAAAAAAATCCAGATTTTTTTTGCCTCAAATTTCGAGCAATTGCTCGAAGTCCACCGGTCGCCGCCACCACCACCGGACTGACTCGCCATCAACAGATTGAACCGATTGCCCAAGGGAACTAGGAACACTCTTTTTTTTGGAAGAAGGGGGCTTAGATTGATATCAAAACATTCAGATAGTGGTTAAATAACAAAAGAACCACAAGTAACCATCCGCCCTTGAGCTAGACTTAGAGTTAATCACCTTTGATAAAGCAATATAACTCGCCGATCCTAAATTGTGCATAATTGAGCCAATGACGGTTACCGCAGAACTCTCATCACCCACTCCTAATGCAAAAGTCTTTCAGTACCAAAGTAAATAAAAATCAAAAACAACAATCTTTGCGTGGAAATTAAAAATCAAAACAACAATAAAATAAAAGCCAAATTTAGTCTTCTTCAGCAGTAGCATCCCTCGCATGACCGGCGGGCAGGTCTATGAGCCTGGACCCGCTGCCACCCCCATTTTTTGTTTTAGTAAGGGCCTCACCTGCTGTGTCCTCTTGTGCTTGTACCTCCCATATTCTTCTGCGTTTCTGGTCCACTGGTACAACCTCAGCGCTTCCACTGCCTCCTTCTTTGGTGGCACTGTTTTCTGCACCAGTTGTATCCTCTCTCCTTCCCTGACCCCAGTACTCTCACCCTCTTGATCTGTCCTTCTCTGTTGCCTTTGACCTAACGGTTTTTCCACTAAACACTTATTACCCCTTGTGGGGCTAGTCTTCCCCCCACCTGCTCGAAGCTCTACCCCAAAGGATTTTTCCAATACTAAATCATCCTCATAATTCAAGGGACAGAATTTCTCGGAATGCCCAATCACCTCATAAATGAAACATAAATTAGGTAGTTTCTCGTATTTAAAATCCACCGAGTGTCCAATACCCCCTCTCGTAAGGGTAGATTTCTTCTTTAGGGGCTTCCTCACATCCAACCTCACCTTAATCCTAAAATGAGATTCCCATTTTTCTTTAAAATGACTCTCATCAGACCTATACCGCCTGAGCCCTGATTTTCCGATCAGTAAGAACCACCCCCACCACCAAAAATTCAGCTCCCTTTGCGGTTGAATCAAGATCTCCGACTCCCTCGTTATCAAAGTTCAAATTACTATTTTCCTCCCCTATAGCCATCCTTTTGTATTGACCCACCACCCCTTCCATTAATTGAAAACAAAAGCAAAGTTTCAGAGCAAAATTCTGCCGACACTGAAGCCAAGCTGCGACCGACGACCGCTGCTTGAACTACTCCGAAACGAAACTCGTAGTCTGCGTCCGACGACCGCGTTCTTCGTCCCTGCTTTACTCGCGCCGTTCTTCGTCCGAGACGAAAATCGGGAATACCCTACGCTACAGTAGAGGCGGCCGAGAGAGGCAACCCTAGAGAGAAAACTTTGTGATTCCTTAGGGAACTAGGAACACTTAATTAATTAGATTAGGAGTATTGAGAGTAGAAAATTAATATTTAATCCCATTTTCGAAAGGTTTAGATTTATTCTTATTTGTGCAATTATGTTTGGATTTAATCTTATTTGGGGTAATTACTCTTTAAATTAATAATATTAGGGTGCGCTAAGCCACCCTTGATTAATTAATGAGAAATGGATAAATAAATTCTTGAACTATTTGCGATTCTGCAATCAAACCATGAACAAGATGATTTGCAGATACACCCCTCAACTCCATAAATATTAAGCAATCAGCCCCTTTTACCTGTTAGTGTCAGCTCCTTAATTTGTATTTAGTATTTACAACTCTTCTAAGAGAGACCGACTTGTAGAATCACAAATTCACAACTAGTTCCATGTTATATTATCTCTTTTCTCTTAATTAATTGTTTAATTAATGGAGTACGGAGTAAATAACTCGGTTATCAATACCTGGTCCCGCGAACATGTCGACCCTATAGAACGATTTTGAAATCTCTGTCGCACAGAGGATGATCACATTCAGAGGGGCTTGGGAGGGAGAGAAATAGCATCAACAGACCACGAAGACTGTCTGTAATGGACAACCTCTTAGGCATTCTTAAGGTCCGCATCAAACGAGGTGTCAACCTCGCCGTCCGCGATGTCCGCACCAGCGATCCTTACGTTGTTGTCAAGATGGGCAAACAGGTTCACCGTCCTCTTCTTCTCCTTTCGCGAACGTCGTTAAAACTGCGCATTCTGATTATTTAAATGTTATTTTATCATCTTCTTTTGGGAGGGCGAGGTTCGCTCTTTGAATTCGCAGCAAAATTGGGTTATTTAGGCTTTTTGTATTTACTTTTTCTCTTTGTATTTGAATGAAATGATGCTCAGTTTAATGATTTTTTTGTATAGTGGCCATTTCTGGAAACAATGTGTGTATACTAATGTATAAGATTCTTCCCTGTGGGAAGGATCTCGAATTTTACATTGCTGGATTTTTAATTTCAGATTTTGGGGGGCTAAAATTTACACTTTTATTGAGACCATGCATTAAAGAAATGTGTATCAAATGAAAATCATTAACACATATTTCATGTACTTCCGTGAAATGAGGTTTCTGTGTATTTATTCTTGCAGAAGGTGAAAACCCGTGTTATAGAAAAGGATGTCAATCCCGTATGGAATGAAGATCTTACACTTTCTGTTTCAGATCCTAACCTTCCCATTAAGCTGGTAAGCTTTCTTACTTTTACTACTTTGGTAAATTATGAGAAAGTAATGACAAGTGGTTATGCCGTGTGAATTGAGTAGAGAATAGTAACTACCACCCCACCAATGTCTCTAACTTGCTAATCAAAGCTTCTTCCTAGACTACATTGCTATCAACGTTGCAAACAATGTGAAAGAATCGTGTTTGTTTAAGGATGCCTTAAATTCTTTTGCTGTCTATGTTTATGGTTGTTGAGATAATTGATGACTCGTGTGGCTCATAATTAGAAAAGATTTTGTGGGTGTGAAAAGGAAAGGAAACCAAAAGGAAACTGCACGGAAAGAAAAGGGAAGGTCCTCTGTACTTCCTGTAGCAATTTATCTTATTCTAATGCTCATTCAGACATTCACTTTTGCCTTTAAGTTGAAGCATTTTGCTTCATTCTATGCATCCCAAAATTGAGTGAGTTAGCGTACAAAGAGAGTAGAGCTTAAAGTTTGTATGTTCACTTGTATAATTTGGCTTTTAGGGTATATGGAAAGATCCATTTGGAACATTTGTATCTCTTATGTGTGGGTTTGGGTTTAAAAAATTCACCATTTGAAGATAGTTGTCTGTGGAGTAGAAAAATTGCCCAACCGTGTAGTCTCACTCTTCTTACTTTTTCGTATTTTTTGAGTTCTATTTGTCCGGTAATATTGACTTGGTGAAAAACAAATTGTGTCTTAGTTGGGTGAGACTCTTTTATTTTCCAGTGTATCAAAAAAACGTCGGGTGAGACTCTTTTTGAGTCATTCAACTACCTGGGAATATTTTATTGTTTAATCTTATGTAGAATTATTCTCGCAGTGAATGAATAGTGTAATTGATTGATTGCATGCTTCCAGACAGTGTACGATCATGACACATTCAGCAAGGATGACAAAATGGGAGATGCAGAATTTGACATTAAACCATTTTTGGAGGCACTGAAGATGCGCTTAGATGGATTCCCCAGTGGCACTGTGATCACACGAGTACAACCATGCAGAGCAAACTGCCTGGCCGAGGAGTCGTGCGTAGTCTGGAAAGATGGTACAGTCTCACAAGATATGTGCCTCAGATTGAGAAATGTGGAATGTGGCGAGGTAGAACTCCAATTTCAGTGGATTCAACTTCCTCGCAACAAGCCTTGATATGTTGCTGGCCTAAGCAAGATTAAATGGACCACCTGTGTATGATTTTCCATGCCAAGGGGCTGTATCTCAACGCGCGTATATAATATATAAAACTATATAAGTGCCTTGAACTTCTGGGGGTTCTATTAATTTCATTTTGTCTTTGAGTTTACATTTGTACTATACTACTATGTAATACTCATGGGGGCTGCACTAGTCTGACCTCACGTGTTCTTGATGTTTTGTAATCATAATAAAGATTCTATTTTTGCAAAGCAGTGGATTATACTATCTTATTATGCTTGTTGTTTCTGTTGCACATCGGTTTCTAGATTTGGCGACATTGTAAGTTTGTAAGGCAGTTACAATTAAAGGCTTTCTTTAATTGCGGGTACGATGCCAGCGGTCTAGACAACCCCTCTTCCATTTTATTGCGAGTACGATGCCAGCGGCTTGCTTTAGACATGACTTGCACTTTTTATAAAAATTCTGGTGGTGGTGCGAAGGCTAATGCCATAAGATCTACCTCTTAAGGTTCCACTAACTCACAAAATTTGGAGTGCATATTCATAATCTACCAATGAGAATTATGTCTCCATGACTAGCAGAGGGGATTGGAGACTGTTGATCGAGAGATTTGAACGAATGGATGGTAACATGTTTGGAGGATATGTATGCAAATTTAAGTAACAGTGGTCATTAGAAATCCTTTGAAATGTAGAATGAAAGTGTGGAAGGAGTGAAGGACAAGGTGACTACTAGTTCTCGATCAGTGATTTTTAGATATGGGCAAATGGGAGATCATGGGCAAATCCAGGAAGAGATAAAACGGGAATACGGGACCATGTCATTAGTCTCTAAGGCAAATTCGTCCATTATGTGGACGGCGGAATTTGTTAGGGAAGATCAGGGAGGCAGAGTTACACAGCAGGGAATTTGTTCTAATGACTCATCAAGATCAAAGTTTCCAATGTGTTACACGTTTAGTGTTGGAATATTTTAATCCGGCCATGCAGCGCACTTCTCGGTTGTAGTATAGCCGATGTATTTATCTCCTTGGGAATGTACGAAGTATTTTGTTTGAGATAATTATTGGGTTGTCTCATCCACATGTATAACGGCTAAATAGTTGTTTATTCAAATTAGTTGTTAGGTAGGAGTCTCTCAGCTCTCTGTATAAATCAACATATACCCCTTGTATTCAAGACTATTAAGATACAATAAAATATTTTTCTCATTCATTCTCTTTTAATATGGTATCATAGCAGTAATACCTGCGACGCACTATCCGACCGAACACTTGGCAAAATACACGAACAGCCATGACGACCGGAGGGAATCCTTCACCGACGACGAATACTACGAACTGACGAACCACGACGACGTAAGATAAATGATCCGTCCTCACCATACTACTTAACTAATTCAGATTTCCCAGGCTAACGTCTGTGGCTTCACTCTGAAAGGAGAAAGTAATTATGGTGAATAGTCTATAGCTGTGCAAAACGCGTTTCGTGCCAAACGGAAGTTTGGGTTTCTTGATAATAAGTTTTGGTTATTAGAGCAAATGAAATCCCCTGTCTTCAATTGATACAATACTCCGTATATATATATACAACAATGAACAGCCCTATTCTAATCATATGGCCGCAGCCCATATACTCCCTCCGTCCCGTTGGAATGTTCCAGTTCACTATTCATTGGCCAACTTAGGTCACTCCTAATCTTTTACTTTATATATCAAATTTTTATCAAATTGAACTTTTCTTGATCAGACTTTGTAGCGGTTTTAATGTAGTTTCTGAATATGTAAATTTTATTTACTAAAAATAAGCGGAGTGTGAACAGGGATCGAGTTCCTTTATCGTCAGTCAAGCATCGTAAACCGAACGGGAACATTCCAACGGGACGGAGGTAGTACTAACTAATTACAATAAATAGTAATAATATAAATAAAGCCCAATCCTGCCTAACACCCCCCCCCCTCAAGTTGGAGCATGCAGATCATAAATGCCCAACTTGAGAAGGAGATAAAGAAACTGCCGCTTTCCCAAAGCTTTCGTAAAAATATCAGCTAGTTGCTCATTAGTCGAAACATGGTGCGCAGCAATAAGTCCTTCTTGGATTGCGTCACGAATGTAATGACAATCTACTTCGATGTGCTTTGTACGCTCGTGAAACACAGGATTATGGGCAATATGAAGCGCGGATTTGCTATCACAGAACAAGGAGATGGGTCGAGAATGCGCTACGCCGAGACTGAGTAGAAGACTTTTAAGCCATTTTAATTCAGCGGTAAGAGCTGCCATGGAACGATACTCTGCCTCGGCCGATGACCGGGACACAGTATGTTGTTTCTTGGTTTTCCAAGAGATCGGGGAATTACCAAGAAACCCAACCCAACCAGTAAGAGAACGACGGGAGAGAGGACAACTAGCCCAGTCAGAGTCACACCACCCTGACAAAGTCATGTCACAAGAAGAGTTCAAAAGAATACCTTGATCCGGGGTACCCTTCAAGTAGCGGAGAACACGAAGCGCAGCATCCCAGTGTGGTTGACGGGGAGTTTGCATGAACTGAGAAAGAATGTGCACTGCATAAGCCAGGTCAGGACGCGTGAAAGATAAATAAATCAATCGACCAACCAGACGTCGATAGGATTCAGGATCGGCTAAGGGCGGTCCGGTAGCTAGAGCCAAGGTGTGATTTTGTTCAATGGGAAACCCAGCAGGTTTTGCACCTAGCATGCCAGTCTCGGAAATAATATATAGGGCATACTTCCGTTGACATAAAAAAATACCTTTAGAATTGCGTGCCACCTCAATGCCTAAGAAGTATTTGAGTGTGCCCAAGTCTTTCATATGAAAGCACGTGCTCAAATATTGTTTAAAAGCTGTCAAAGCGGCGGAGTCATTCCCAGCAATGATCAGATCGTCTACATAAATTAGCACATTCAAAAATATATCTCCACGTCGGAAAATAAATAAAGAATAATCCGAATATGACTGAGAAAAACCATAATGACGCAAAGAAGCGGCTAATTTGGCAAACCAACATCGGGGAGCCTGCCGTAGCCCATATAAAGATTTCTTCAACCGACACACAACATCGGGCTGAGCAGGATAAAAACCCGGAGGAAGCTTCATGTAGACTTCCTCGTCTAAATCCCCGTGAAGGAACGCATTGTGTACGTCCATCTGGTGAAGTTCCTAATTTTTAGCTGCCGCTACTGCTAAAAATGCCCTAACCGTAACCATTTTAGCTACGGGAGCAAATGTCTCAGTATAATCTATGCCCTCCTCCTGATGATTGCCAAAGACTACCAAACATGCCTTGAGGCGCTCCACCGTACCATCAGAATGATACTTAATTTTATATACCCATTTACATCCAAGGGCCTTTTTACCTGCAGGTAAAGGTTCTAGAATCCAAGTCTGATTGTCTTCAAGAGCACGTATTTCACTTTGCATAGCTTTTCGCCATCCTTCATCAGTCATGGCTTCTTTAAAAGATCTCGGTTTCAGACCTGCAAGAATAGCTCCAAGAAACTCCCGATGACGAGAAGAAAATTTATCACAATTCACATAATGCGTTATAGGATAGGACATACCTGAGTTACCCGAAGAAGCAGAGAAAGACGGGGATGGGTGTTGTGTCCGAACGTGGGTCACAAAATCACGGAGTAGTACCGACGTGCGCTTAGCTCTCTGACCACGGCCAAGCAATGGTTCGGTTGCCGTGATAGGAGCTTCAGAACTTACTGGAGGTGAATGTGGAGGCAGGTGATCCGAAGCTCCATCCTGATACACAGCCGAGGCAGTGGTGTCTTCGTGTGCATGCAAATCAGCCTCGTCATAAAGAATGGCCGGAGTAGCGGCATGCATTTCCGTGGAAATGTTTACCTCGTGCTCATTTTTCGTGCCATCAACCGAGAAAGGGAAATCATCTTCATGGAACTTGACATCTCGTGAAACAAATATGTCACCGATCTCCATATCATAGACTTTCCACCCTTTCTGGCCATGAGGATAACCAACAAAAACACACCGTTTACTCCGTGGAAGAAATTTGTCACCCTTAGATTTCTTGTTGTGGGCAAAGCATAAACACCCGAACACACGTATATGGCTAAAATCGGGAACACGCCCAGTGAGTGCCTCATATGGAGTTTTTCCTCCTAGCACACCGGATGGGGTGCGGTTAATTAAATAGACTGCAAACAAAACGCACTCCCCCCAAAGAGATATAGGAACATCAGCCTGGAACATTAAAGCACGAGCAACATTTAAAATATGTCTGTGTTTACGTTCAACCCGTCCATTCTGCTGTGGCGTCTCCACACAAGAAGTTTGAAATAAAATACCATGATCATTAAAATAAGGGAGTTGACATTTAAACTCAGTCCCATTATCGCTACGGACGGTTTTTACAGTGGCTGCAAATTGTGTACCAACCATAGCAAAAAATGAGAGAAAATATTTGTACACCTCCTTTTTGTCCCGTAGTAAATACACCCAAACAGCTCTAGAATAGTCATCCACAATCGTCAAGAAATAAATAGCACCACAAGTAGAAGGGGTTTTGTAAGGACCCCACAAATCACAGTGAATTAAATCCAAACTATGGTTTGCTTTATTATCACTAACGGGAAAAGAATCACGCACTTGTTTGGCTTGCGGACAGACAACACAAGCTTTATTCAAAGATTATTTAAAACTACTAGAACTGATAGCAGGCAATAATTTAAGAACCCGGTCTGATGGATGGCCCAACCGCCGATGCCACAACTCAAATTCCGGAATACCAGTCACTCGCACAGCATGCAATGCAGGTACACGTCGGAAGTAAAACAACCCATCCCGTCTCTCACCAGCTCCAATCAGGCTCCTCGAGTGTAGGTCCTGTATAGCACACAGAGAATTAGTGAAAGTAACAAGGCATGCTGATTGATCAGTCAACTGAGAAATTGAAATAAGATGACAATTTAATTTGGGAACATAGAGAACATGATCAAGAGCCAAGTCATTAGATAAAACCACACGGCCTTCCAAAGTAGCGTACACTGTGCGCCCATCGGGCAGGCCCACCGAACAGTCACGAATGCTGACAACATCAGTAAGGCGGCTCAAATCACCCGTTACATGTCGGGAAGCCCCGGTATCAATTGTCCAGTCAAGAGTACAATGCTTACCCGACATGTGAAAAGTGGAATGAGTTTCTGCATTAATCGTGTGTAAAAATGCCTGAACCTGTTCCCCTGTCAATTCTTTAAGCTGGTTATAATTGCCGCCGCCAGAACGGGAAGACTCCGGCGTGGTCGTATGAGGTAAATCCAGAGAGGTCACCGCATGTGCGCGTACTGCCCCCCCTTCACCGCGAGTCACAGCTGCCGGCAGACTGCCTCCTGCCGCTGGGCCACGTGAAACTGGATCCAACCTGGGTGCTGTTTCGTCCCCCATAGCCGCCGATGCGTTCGCACGCTGGTGCTGCAATTGGAGCTTTGGCGATGAACAGGACCTTATGTAGCGATCGTCTCTTGCTACGGCTCTGATACCATAATAAGTTTTGGTTATTAGAGCAAATGAAATCCCCTGTCTTCAATTGATACAATACTCCGTATATATATACAACAATGAACAGCCCTATTCTAATCATATGGCCGCAGCCCATATACTAACTAATTACAATAAATAGTAATAATATAAATAAAGCCCAATCCTGCCTAACACTTGATGGCAGCATTACCCGACCTACTGAATCAACGGAAGACATTGAAGATTGGATTACCTTCAATTCCATATTAAGGGTCGATTTGAAGTGGCGGAACCTTGCAGGCAGAATGGTCAAAGATGTGTCACGCAATACTTTGGCCGATTGAAATCCTTATGTGATGAATTTGAAGGGTTTCGCATCATCCCTAAATGTGTGTAGGGGCTGCACATGCAATCTGGACAAGCAATTTTTTAAGCAAATTGAAACAGAAAAAACGCATGTTTTTTCTTGGATTGGACCATGACACTTTTGGAACGCTAGTTCCAACATCCTACAACCAAGATGGGGCAGTGTCCAGATTATATCAAATGTTTGGAACTGATTCTGCTTTTGCTTCTCTTTTTAAAGGAGAATCAGAATCAGAATCAGTTTTCAGAAGCTGGTCTTCCCCAACTTCTAAAAAATCTGATTCTAGGAGTAAATTAGAGCACCAGAATCACTTCTGCACTTTAGCTTCTATTTCTGTTCCCTCAAGGAGTGAAGCAATTTTAAGAATCAGATCCAAACACCCCCTTATAATACAAGAGGAAAGACATTGTAATATGGTGAAGGGTCGAGATGAACGAAGTGAAGCAGTGACATTTGCGGTCAAAGACGCATATTCGTGTGGACAATTGATCTCTTTTCTATCTTTCCTCTTTTTTTCCTTTTATCATTTATCTTCTTTATCTTTTTATGTTCTTATGTTATTTTTATGTTCTAGCTTTTTTATGCTCTTTTATCTTTTTGTCATTTATCTTTCTTATATTGTTATGTTAGTCTTTATCTTATTCGTTACGTTTCATCCTCTTTTTTTCTTCATCTTGTTTGTCTTCTCTTTTTGACATCGATGTCATGGTTCGATTCATGTTAGCCGACATCAAAATCTTTTGAGATTAAGGATTGGATGTTGTTGTTTGACTCTGTATATTTATACTTTAATCTCATTCTGTGACACCGCACCCGAACGTCCTTGAAAAACTCAATATAAAAAAAAATTAATTTCTATGTATTGAATTTTCGGTTTCCAAACAATTGTAAAACGATTAATGTTTTACGTAGCGCATGATTGATTTTTGTATTGTTCAAACTCGTATATTAGTGTCGGGTTTGCAAATACTTATTTGGGCCTTATTAATGAACATAAGAGCCCAACATTATCTAAATAATGTTACATAATCTTTCAAGACAATTTGAGGAAGGTCGGGCGGCCCAAACATTATTTTGGGCCCAACCTGCTAAAAATAGCAAGTATTCGAGAATGGCGTTCTAGACCCACTCGGGAGTGACTCACACGGCTAGTAGCCCAAAAATATGTATGACAAATGTCAAATAAGTGATAGAATGATTAAAGAAGAATACAAATGCCTATAGCCCCATCTTTGGCATTATTGAGCTAAATAATGGGAGTAGGATTTTCTTTCTATGATATCCATCAAGTAAATTATTGTGATAAACCTACACATATTGGAGATCAATAATGTGATGAAGGAAGTTGACTTGTTCTAAATAAATTAGGATGAGTACAAAAAGACATCTTTTGACAAAAGATAAAACAATAGGACCCATCTTTTCATTTTTGGAAGTATTGGTAGATATTTTGGATCCCAAGTTGAATGGGATCAATTGGGAACCATTCCACATGGACTTAGTACCTGCAAAACAAATGAAAAGAGGTGAGAAGACTATATGGGGCGGACCCTTGGCTCACATGCACATAAACTCCAAGAGAAAACAAAAGGGGGAGGTCCACCCCATATTTGATTTCAAACCAAATATCTCCCATGTCCTTTTGTGAGCCACATGCTCTTTTAGAATGTTTAAGGTCTCCTATAGGGGTGGGATTTTGGAACCGGGAACCGTAGAACCGATTGGAACCGAACTGTTAACAACATTTAGGAACCGAACCGTTAACAATTAATGCCTCATTTGTAGGAACCGAACCGAAACGAGTTATAACGGTTCGGTTCCCGGTTCCTATAAAAAATATGTGCATGGAACCGTTAAGGAACCGTTATTAAAAAAATAAAATAAAATAAAATTAGTAGTAGTAGTAACAACAACAACAACAACAACAACAACAACAATAATAATAATAATAATATAATAGCAATAATAACCACCACCACAACAACAATAATAAAACAATATAAGATATTTAACTAACAATTCTAATTTAATCAACGGAAAAGAAGTAATAAATATTGTACATGAGGTTGATATAATACATTAAACTCCTTTCTACAAATCAAGTTTTGTTCCATCACATAAATTTTATAAATATAAAATAACTCAAATAACTTGTAGTTGATTGCACATATTTTACTTTACTATTTTCATGATATTTCTAATTATTAGATTTATTATGAATCAATAGAATGTAATAATGTTTTTTATATCTATACATGCAAACTCAATGTTTTTTTTATGTTTTGAAAGACTTGAAGTAGGCGTCCTATTCTTGGTACTATGATGACGAGTAACCTTCATTGCTCCGATACTACAACGATGTTCAATGTTTGATTTATTACATGAAAATTCAAATCACTTTTGTTCTATTAATTGTTCAAAGTTCATTAGTTAAGTTTGAGCTTTGATGTTTGAAGTAATTAGAGCTTCAAATAAAATTTTAATACTCGTGTTTTTAATTTTCGACGTGTTTAAAATTATGTGTTAATTCTTAGACAAGAAAAATTATTCTAGGAACCGGTAAAAGGAAGAACTGAACCGTTTACTACCGGTTCGGTTCCATAACGGTTCTTGATTTTTTATTCAGGAACCGAACCGATTTCATTAGTTAAAATTTTTATAACGGTTCCACTCATTTTGAGTAAGAACCGAACCGGTCCCAGCCCTAGTCTCCTATACACTCCCCCTACACCCCATTCGAACCCCAAATAGATAAGGGAGCAAAAGGATCCACACAACTCAAGAGAGAAGGAAGGAAGAGGGCTGTCCGCAGGTAGTCTTCCCAGTGCGTAAGGGTACTTGTTTGCTCCATATCTCGAGTTATACACATCCAAATAAGGCGTGCGAGATACCAACAGAAAGCTCGCAAGACGAGGAATCCGTGAAGGTCTGGTTTGCATCAATCGGAGTAGTGGAAGGCTTCCAAATCGTCCGAGCAAAACACAACCTCGCAGAATACGTTTTTGTATTCAAAGTAAGTTTGAATCCAAAACCTTCCTCTCTATTGTCTAAATCGTATGAATGATTTAAGAGCTATTATAAACTGGTTGAAGTGTATAAAATGTTATTATATAGTGACTTTAATTGTTGGAAAGGTTAGATACTAACCTAGACAAAACCTTGAAAGGTTAGGGAACGAATCCGCCGGAAAAACACCCGTTCTAGGGGCTGTTTTCGTATCGACATTTAGGGGTTGAGCTAGCACTTTGAGGGGGCTGTTTAACACTCATATTTAAGCAAGGAATCAGTTCATAATCTACCTTGACCGGAGCTTTGACCATTGGATCAAGAAGGAAAAGTTTAAAGCTCAATTAAGGTGAGGACCGACATCTAATTGCTTACAACTTGTAGGTTAAGCATGAGATTACCTAAATGCTTAAATCTTAATTTTTCATGAATTATGATGCTTAAATATTTATGAACTATTGATATAGTTGACAAGAATGAAATTGGAAATGGTTTGAGATTGTATGAATAACATGAGATTAAATGAGTTATAAATGAACTATTTTGTGAAATAGGCATTTTACTCATGTATGAATTATGTGGATACATAAATGAATATTTATGTATTGAAATTGAGTACTTAAGTTGCTGCTACACACTTATAAATATGTGGAGAATTACAAAATGAGGATATTTGTATGATGACAATAATCTTAATAGTATTGAAATACTAGTTAGTGATTATTTGAAGTTGTTGATAGAATTGATCCTAAGTATTGGATTGTATGAAATGCACTTGAATGTACTTCAAGTGTATAAAATGACTTAGTATGAAGCTAAGGGTAAGTTATGGGCAATCATTAAGAATGACCAAGGTAGATATTTGAGATGCCAATTCTAGGCATAGGTTTGCTTAGGAATTGGACTATAATGAGGAATTAGAGCCGGACTCTATGATTTGCATGGAAATGTAGTTGGTCCGAGACCTTGCCATGTAAATTGTGATTTGCATAGAAATGTAGTTGGTCCGAGACCTTGCTATGCAAATGTGATAGGATGTAAATTGTGATTTGCATAGAAATGTAGTTGGTCCGAGACCTTGCTATGCAAATGTGATAGGATGTAATTGTGATTTGCATGGAAATGTAGTTGGTCCGAGACCTTGCCATGTAAATTGTGCTTTGCATAGAAATGTAGTTGGTCCGAGACCTTGCTATGCAAATGTGATAGGATGTAAATTGTGATTTGCATAGAAATGTAGTTGGTCCGAGACCTTGCTATGCAAATGTGATAGGATGTAATTGTGATTTGCATGGAAATGTAGTTGGTCCGAGACCTTGCCATGTAAATTGTGATTTGCATAGAAATGTAGTTGGTCCGAGACCTTGCTATGCAAATGTGATAGGATGTAAATTGTGATTTGCATAGAAATGTAGTTGGTCCGAGACCTTGCTATGCAAATGTGATAGGATGTAATTGTGATTTGCATGGAAATGTAGTTGGTCCGAGACCTTGCCATGTAAATTGTGATTTGCATAGAAATGTAGTTGGTCCGAGACCTTGCTATGCAAATATGATAGGATGCAAATGTGATAAGATGCAAATGTGATAGGATGAACTTGACATAAAGGATTGCATAAAAATGTAGTTGGGCCGAGCCCTTGCTATGCAATGGTAATGTAACGAACTCTATGAATTGTCGTGGCTTATAGTCACGGGGAATGGGAATGGTGATTTCTAAATGAACATGGGCCCACGGGCCGACTACTTGACTTTTATATAAAGTAGGTATATTTTCAAACGGGGTAACTTAGGGTTACCACTATATTGTATTATCACCCTATGTGAGGGTCTCGTGTTTGAAATACTTGTTGTATATCCCTTAGATGCCATCCACACCAGTACTTTATAGCCGTATAGAGTACTGACCCCTTCGGGGGCGTCCCACCACCATTTCAGGTTGAGGCTCGAGCTTGTTACCTGTGCCCGTTGCTCGGGTGATCCTTTGGAGAGAAGACGTGGTTCGTGCTTTCTCCATTCTGTTTTGAACAATATTAAACATGCTCATGGATATTTTACTATAGAGCCTGCGTGCTCATGAATAGCCCTGTGTGGCCCTTTTGTTTTAAACAATGTTTTCCGCTGCGTTATGAATTACTTATTATGTTTGTTTATGGATGTTATGTGTGTGAATGATATTCAAGACGCCTTGTATAATATGAATGTGTTGGACTGCGGTTGACTATTCGTATTGTACGGCGGGTTGTTGACGTGTCCGGGGAGGTCCAGGGCATGACACATTCTGTTTTTGTAGGTGTTGTCAAATAAAGTAATGTATGAAAAATATACCTACACATATACTACCTCCGTCCCCCTAAGTTTGGGACAAGATCGAGAAGATAGCACGGTTATTAATAAAAGTGGGTTTATGTGATTGATATTGAATTGATAAAGTAAGAATAAAGTAGGAATGATTTAGAACCACACAAACTTTACCAAATAAGGTATGAGACAATCTTAGTGGGACGGACCGATATAGTAAAATGGGACAATCATAGCGGGACGGAGGGAGTAACTATAAAAGTTATTTGAGTTGTGTAAATTAACTCTCAATCGGTTTACATGGATTGTGTCAAATTAATTTTCAAAAAATATACACCTATTTATATACTACGCATATAACTGCTCCGTATAAAAGAGTGTAAAATACATGGTACAGCCGGCTGTACCGTGCGCACGGTACAGCCGGACTTTATTGGGCCTGCGCTTCTTCAATCTAAACTTCGCACCAGGTTTCTACGCTCCGGCATCGCACAAAGGTTCGCCCCAGACTTCTTCGATTTCGCTTTCTTCTTCAATCTGACTTCGCACCAAGCTCACCGGCACCGCCGTTCACCCCCTTCTCCTTCAGTTCGCTGCTTGTCGCCGCCTCTCAGCACTCACCTCTTCTCCTCCGGCACAAACGCAGTGGCTCCGGCTCCTGCTTAGTTACCTCTCCTCCTCTGTCTTTCTTTCCTCTCTTTCTTTTTCTCTTTTTCTGAGGTAGTTTTGCTGTTTGAACTTCTGATTTTGGAAAACAAAGGGAGTCTAATTCATTGTTGAGGAAACATCGCTGCTATTGATCTCAAATGAGTTTTATATCAAACTCAAATGAGTATACGCCTAAAAGAAATGAACTCACACAAATTAATATTGAATACATTGAAAATGAGTTTTATATTGAACTCAAATGAGTATATTGCCTAAAAGAAATGAACTCAACAAATTAATATTGAACACATTGAAAATGAGTTTTTGTTAAATATAAATGAGTATAACGCCCAAAATGAATGAGCATACACAAATGAGTTTCTGAACTTTTTTATACTCATTTTGTAAGTTATGTATACTCATTTGGTATTAGTGCAATACACATTTTAAAATGTCATATTCATACATATTTCAAAATGAGTTTTATGTTAAACTCAAACGAATATAATGCCAAAAAAGAATGAACACACACAATTGAGTTTTTTTGTAATATTTTGATACTCATTTTGTAATTATGTATGCTCATTTGGTACTGTTTTATACTCATTTTAAAAGACCGCACATGTTAAACATATCATAATTCATTAGATTCACATATTGAAATTAAATGAAATTGATTATAGACATAATTTAAGACTTTAATAAGCCAAAAAATAATAAACGGAATGTGATATACGGGGATTGAAGCAGATATCACTAATGCCCACTGTTAGGCTCCTAATACTCAAAAGAACAGACTCGATACTCATCAAAATTGATTCAATGCTCATTTAATAGAATCCATAATTTTCACCAAAATTATAAGTTTGCCACCGGCTGTACGGATGACACTGTACAGCCGGCTGTACTAATGTACTATATACCTTCCTATAAAAGAGTGGTGACATTTGACACCTCCGTCCGAGCTTGTCTCTTTGCATGATTAAAGGGTCCGTATAATTGGTCTCACACCAATTCTAAATTTTCTGATATTCTCTTTAATGAAAATTATAGGCAATTCTAGATTAATTTTGAGACAAGATTTGTATCTGATGTTGGAACCGCAGTCCCAAGAACTGAAGATGGTTTTCGGATTCAATTAGACAATAACATAAAAATATTCAAACGCGTGCCCTTTCATACTCTTTGAAACCATAATCTGTCTTCGGATTCAATTTTTTTTCCCTTGAGAAAAATAATAATTGCAGTTCGTGAAATTTCAGTATAGTGTTGACAGGTTTTAAGATCCCAAGAGAGGTGTAACCCCTTCTCTCAAACATACACGTTCGCCACATGTCAGTTTTAAGTATCCATTAATTTAAGAGAAAATTGCTTTCAATAAAATTAATATACATACATACATATATATTATGGGATTTATTATTAGATATTCCTAATAATAAATAAAAAGTCATGAACAAAAATATTACTATTAACTATTAGTGACTATAAATTTGTCCAAATTTTACATCGTAGTAACTTGCATGTATATTTGAATACATTTATAGTTACTAATAGTTATTCCGTATTAAGTAATGTTTTTGTTCACCCCATGTTAAAGAGTAATATTAATGTATTTTCTTCATGTTTTATTTATTTTTGAAGATTAAAATATGGTAATCTTCCAAGAACAGGATCACATGTTTTATTTTCATTAAATAGAATTAAACATTATATTTCTACATCTAATATAATTAATTAATACAACTAATTGCGCTCTAGTTCCTTGATACAATTAGGGCAGTCCATTGGGTACGTCACTACGACAGCAGAAATCTGGCAGCAAATAGACATGTCTGGTCCTATTTGCGGAAGTCTCCCTAAATTCAAAGAACTAGATTCTTCAACTTATTTCCGGCCGAAATTAGACCAAACTAAATTAATCAATATAATAAAAATAAAATCATGTTATTAAACTGATTTAAATAAGTTAGACCAAAATAAGATTTTATAAGACTTAAATAAAAAATAGAAGATTACCCTATGTATGACTAAAAGTCATTCACTTTCCCAATCTGTGACATCATTGCTTTTTCTCAAAATAATATTTAAATTGGTAATAAATAGTTAAATTAATACTACGTAATTTTTATTGACTAATATGCCCTTAGAGTTATATTACCAAACTAATTTCCTATTCATTTTCTCAAACCCCTACCCTTAGTTTTTCTACTCTACTCTCCTACTGCCGCGGCACCATCCGCCCCCTTCCCGCAGAACCTACCTCTCCCGTCGCGCAACACCTACCTCCCCCATCACCATGACCGTTCTCATGCTTCGCCGCCGTCCCCATGTTGCTGTGCCGCAGGCATCCCCATGCCTACACGCCTAATCGTCGCTGCCGTTGTCTCCATGTATGCTAGCAGCGGTCGTCCCCATACCATGGCACCGCGGCCATCCTGGTGCCTATTACACACCAACTCGCAGCCGTCACCGCCCGTCTCATGTCTGCTTGCCGCGGCCGTTTCCATGCCGCGGTGTCGTCTCCACTCCCACGCATGCGCGCCGCCCTGCCCCCGGTCCCCATGCTGCACCTGTCTCCATGCCGCGACGTCGCGGCTGTCCCCATGCCTATGCGCCTACCTGCACCCGCCTTTGGCGTCTCCA
Organism: Cuscuta epithymum; assembly: GCA_945859915.1. Taxonomy (NCBI): domain Eukaryota; kingdom Viridiplantae; phylum Streptophyta; class Magnoliopsida; order Solanales; family Convolvulaceae; genus Cuscuta; species Cuscuta epithymum. The sequence goes on from CAMAPF010000201.1 coordinate 1,406,673, forward strand.
TGTCTGCTTGTCGTGACTGTCCCCATGCCACGACAATGCCACAGTTTTTTTTTCAAATAAAATTAGGGTTTGTGAATTTACGGTTTGTGACACATGGGCAATGAACGTGAGCATAATAAACATGGGCAGTGAAAATGATAATAGATAATGTTGAAAATGGGTAGTGAGCATGACATTAGGCAGTGTTTTACATGGGCATTGAATGAAGGCATTGATGAAGTGTCTTGTGCAGTAAATTGAAGGCAATAGAGCAATAACGACGACACAAGGTGTAATATACTTAACTGGACGTAAAATACTAATTTAAAGTTATTACATCTAAAAAAATAAAGAACTATAAATAATTTTCTAACATCGATGAGAAGAGAATTAATGTTTACGAGAAGTGCATTGATTCTTACTAGATGTGCAATAAATGTCGTGCATTAATGTCATGCAGTAACTGCAATATAAAGTGCATCATTTTTAATTGAAAGAAAATAGTGTAAAATGCACATTTTTTAAATAACAGTGTTTTGGTCATTAAACATTTTATGAACGATTTTGTCATCACACATCCCTGTTATACATATTAAATTAGACTATTACTATACGAAATTACAATTATATGACAACTGCAAATTTTAATCCAATCAAATGGTGATGAACGATTAAAAAAAATCTGCGGCATGTGTGATCTGCCTCGCTATTAAATATGTACAAGAGAAATGTAATACGGAGTATGTGGAACCTCAAATTTGTATTTAGGCGATTGAATAAATATTCCACTTATTTAAGTTTTAAACATAAAATTATACGGAGTACATATGGAGATTTATTGAATGAATTTGAAATTGATCAGGTTCGTCCATACCTATGCCCATGGGCCATGGCTATTGATTTAGTCATAATTTGTTATGAAAATCAATTATCAACCAAATCTAAGGTTTGATTCATGAAAGACTTAATTGGCCGACCATTAGGCGATTACATAATCGATGATTGCATGCGTTTAAAAGGTCATTATTTAGGGCTAGGCATGGACCCAGTCCGGCAGTCCGTCCGGACCGGGTCCAGTATTGTGCAGGACCGGATCCATTTTCCGATTCCGGGTGAAGACTGGGTAATCGTCTAGGTATCTCTGGTACTCAGTTTAGATTTTTACTTTGGAATCGAACCGGGAAGTTTCGGTCCTCATATTCGGTCCCAAGGGTGAAATTCTAGGGAAAGAAAGATGGTCCAGTCTGGGACCGGTAAGGTACCCAAAACTAGACCGGGAATCTATATACCCGGGCCAAGCCTCAAATTTCCAACGAGATCGGCCGGTCCGGGACCGGAGCTAGACCGGACCGGGATGGGTCTGGGACCGGAACTGGGCCGGGCCGGGTTCATGCCTATATAGGGCTATAAATGAAAAGGTATATAATTATTTGATAAAAATGTTTCAAATCGCTCTCTTTTACAAAAATGTTTGGCCTAAACTTGCAATTTGTAACTATAATTGCAAAATTACAAAAAATGTATTGTCAATGATTTTAATATACAACTATACAAGACTCTTTTTTCTTATGCTTATTTAACTTGATCACATCAAGTGATTGTCGTCATTGCATGAAAAGCATGGAAAAGGCTGCTAATCACTTATGTCAGTACCTCTCGTGGGCGTATCATATCACTTAAAACGACCCTTGCTTGTACGAAGAAAAGTGGCAAATCTGTCACTGAATATATGGCTGAAATGCAAGTCATTCCAGAAGTCTTAGCCCTTGCTCAAAGTCCCATTACGGACCAAGATCTCATCATCAACATGTTGAATGGTCTTGGCCCCAAGTATAGCGAGATCATCTCAACTATTCGCAGTGGCGGAAGTGCTTTATATGCAGGGGTGTTCATATGAACACCCAAAAATAAAAAAACAATAGGAATATGTATATCTGAATTAGAGTAATAATTTGTTTAATGGTATTTTAAAGAGAAAATGTGTATTTTTGAACACCCAAAATGTAAATACTAGGTCCGCCACTGACTATTCGCGTTCAACAAACTGCACTTCCATTGGTCGAGCTTTCATGCATCCTTTCGGAACATGAAAAACGAGCCCAGGAATCGGCCATCTCCACACAGTCTCTTCTACCCACCGCCAATGCCACTTTTCATGTTGATCGCTCCAATTCTGATCATCGTGGACCAACGGGTCATGGTCGATACTCTCGTGGTGGTGGTGGTTGGGGGGGAGGGCAGTTTGAATCTCGTCCCTCTACCTCCTATGTTACTTGTCATTTTTGCGACAATGTTGGTCATGAAGTCAAACACTGTCGTGAGCTGTAACATTTTATGTGAGATCATCAAATCCCATATCCGGTTGGTTAGGGGTGGAAACAGGCCAGGCCAGGCTTTCGCCTAAACAGGCCGGGCCTGTTTTAGAATATATAGGCCTGAGCTTGGCCTGTTACCTGTTAAAGGCCTGGTTTTTTCGGCCTGAGCCTGGCCTATTTAAAAGCCTGGCCTGGCCTGAAGTCTGTTTACTGGGCCTGTTAAGAAAAAAATAATAAAATTTCAAAAAAAAAGTGAAAAATCCTTTTAACCCGGTATAAAATTTATTCCCCCAAATATTCACTAAAAAGTCTAATAATACGTTAGTTTTGCTTTGGACGTCTAATAATATATTATTATGTAGTGAAAATAAATTTCTATGTAATTCAAATATTGAAAAACTTGAATTTCAATTATCTTAATAAACTATTAACACAATTTATATATATTTAAAATAGTATTCTATTCTAATTTATAATACACACTCCATAAAAATACTACTATGCCGAATTTGCTATAGTTAAGTATACCAATATAAATATAAATGTAAGTAATATAAATAAATATAACTAAATACACACACACACATATATATATACACATATAAATAGGCTGGCCTGTTAAGCTAAAAAGGCTTCAGAGTTGGGCTGGGCCTGACCTCTTTAGATAAACGGGCTCTTTGAAAAGCCCAAGCCTAGTTTGATTACTAAACAGGCCAGGCCAGACCAGGCTTTTAGCAGATCAGTCCACAGGCCCCTGACAGGCCGCCTGACCTATTTCCACCCCTACAATTGGTATACCAACAATTCATCACACATCCCTGAACTCAGCTCCTTCTGGGCATCCCATCACGTCATTTCTGAGCAACATGTTTCCCTCCTGTAGTGAATATGGTGACCCTGATGAAGTCAAACATTGCGATAATTAGTTACTCAAAATTACTCACGCGGGTTCTACCTCTTTACCACACCTACTCAGTCCCAAACCCTTTCCAATGTTTTATGAGTTCCCAATCTTCACAAAAATCTTATCTCAATTGCTCAACTCTGTAAAACTAATAATGTGTCCATCGAACTCTTTTCCTCTTATTTTGTGGTTAAGGATCTCAACACGAGGGTGTGCCTCATGCATGAAGAGAACTACCATGATGTCTATTATGCACCTCTATCAAGCTTTCCTCAAGTTACTAATATTCAAATCTCTAACATGTCTGGTTGGCATTACACTCTCGGCCACCATTCCTCTAGAGTGTTTCAATATTTAGTTTCACAAAATAAGGAAACTATTCCATGTAAAATCATCTTGGACTATCATTTTAATTCGTGTTCAATAAATAAAATCACTAAATTACCCTTTTCTATACATTCAATGATAGCTAGTCATCATCTTTCGTTAATATACTCTGATGTTTGGAGCCCTCATGAAATTGTTATTACTGGTCATAAATACTATGTGATCTTTGTTGATTATTTCACCTATTTTACTTAGTTGTATCCACTCACATGAAAATCGGAAGTGGCTAGTATTTTTGTTTTGTTTTCTTTTTTCTTTTTAATCCCGAGAACCTCCTTGTTAGGTGTGATAAATGTCGGGGAACATTTATCAAATTTTATTAAAGTTGAGTAGAATGTACAAAACAACTATACAAAGGGAAATAAAAAAAATAAAGAAGACCACAAAATGGTCATGCTAGCAGAGCCCGTTCAAATGGGCCTATTGTGGGGTTGAGGGAATAGTTGTAATCGGTCCAAAAAAAGGAATGTATGTCGGATGAAGCATAATAAAGCCAAGCAATAAGATTGAAAACCCTAGAGGCTCTTTTTAGTGTGCAAGTGAGGAGAGAGAGGCGGTGGAGAAAGTTTCTTCCGATGACTTCCTCAGCCCGTATCGCGGATCGGATTGTCACCGTCTCCGCTTGGCCTGAACGTCGATACCCCTGGCAAGTTGGAGCATCCAGGTGTGTTGCATCCTCCGTCGCTTCTCCAGTTGGTAGCGTTCCGTGTCTGCATGTCTGTATCAGGTGAGTTGTAGATGATGATTGAATGATTAAGTTTGTATTTTGGTTGTAGTGATTTCTGAATGTTGTATCTACGTTTCTTGTCTTCGATGTTCAAGTTCTTGCTACTGACTTCGCGAGTTGCTGGTGATTCAGATAGATTGGTGTATGTGCGCTAGGAGCCGGGTTCATGTGTTGAAGATGGTTCAAGTTGCTGAGGTGAGGCGTGGCGTTGTTGGTCTGACTCTCCCGGGATATTGCTTGCCTGTAGGTCTGCCTGGGGACCAGATAAGTTTCTGTTTCTTGAGTTCGAATGTTGTGTGTTGTATTTGGCTGAGGGGTTCTCTTGATCTGTGGCATGTTGTTTATCTGTCATTTGTACACATATCTGAGATTTGTTGCTGCCTTGTGTTGGTGTGATTCTGTGAGTAGTGTAGATGTAAGTGGAGCAGTCTGGTATTAGCCCATCTCTGTGCATTTCTGCGTCGAAATCTAGATATTTGTTCCCCTTTAGGCTGTAGATCCATTCTCTGCAGTAAGTTTTAATGTCGTTTATTATTTGATGCTTCGTTTTTGTCTTCCCCTCATAGATTGATGAGTTGTAGTTCTTCCAAATCATCCACATGATAATTCCTGGTAGAACCTGCCTGATATATCACTTTGTTGATTTTGTTTCTCCCCCAAGCCACCATCTGAATAACATTTGTCTCAAATCCTCGTGCGTGTTTCTTCCCATCTGCATAATGTCCACAAAATAAACCCAAATGGGTCGAATGTTAGTACAGTCAAATAATCAGTGGTTTTGGGTTTCCTGGTGTTGTAGACAGAAAGGGCATCGTGTGGCCATTTGGAGTTTGAATCGGGTTAGGTTGTCAGGGAATAGTAGTGACCGGGTGAGGTATTTCCACATGAAGGTTTTAATTTTGAGGGGGAGTTTGTTTTTCCAGATTTGGGTGTGTGAAAATGTTTTGGGGTAGGTGTTCCTGGTTTGGTGATAAGCTGATGTGAGCGTGAATTTGCCATTTTTGTTTGGTGACCAGGTTAGCTGCCCATTGTTTTCATGAATCAAGTGGTCATAAAGGTGTGACGTTGTGCAAATGTGTTTCCATATGTGTGTATCTTTCGCCTTGTGCTCCATGCTTGCTCTTGAATATCGGTGATGCATGTGTTTAGCCCAATCTGTTTGGTTTTGTTTGAATATCCACTATTGTTTGAGTTGTAGTGAGGATTGTATGTCATCTAGCAATCTGATATTCATCCCTCCTTCTTCATATGGTCTGCAGATGTCAGCCCATTTAACCCAGTGGTATTTGTTTTTCCCTTGTGATTGTCCCCAAAAGAAATTGGACACCATGTTGTGTAGTAGTTTTATGATCTTTCTTGGCATTTTTGTTGAGCCCAACGTGTGAATAGGGATTGTGGATAGAACGTGTTTGATAAGGATTAGGCGACCGCTCTGGCTGAGATTTTTTTTGTTCCAGGTTATCAAACGTGTTTCAAAGGCTTGTACAATGTGGAGACAGTGATGAGCTCTGGTCAATCCTTTGTGGAGGGTGGCACCCAGGTATGTTGTTGGTAGATTTGAGATCGTCATTTCAGTTTGTTTGTGTAGGTTCCTCTTCCTAGAATTGTTCATGTTTGAGCTAACAAGAATTGTGCATTTTTCCCTATTTAGGATCTGACCTGTTTCTTTTGTGTAGGTGTCAAGAAAAACCAGAAGGTTTTTTATAGACCTCAATGATCCATTGATGAACATGAGCAAATCGTCTGCGTAGCCCAAGTGTGAGACTGGACTGGTCCCTGCCACTATTTGGAAATATTGTATTTTGTGTTCATGTATCAGCCTGTTTAAACCCCTTGAGAAAACCTCTGTAATAATTAGGAAAAGATATGGTGAAAGGGGGTCTCCCTGCTTGACCCCCCTCTGTGGCTTGAAGTAGCCATGGGGCTGGCCGTTAACGAGGATAGATAAGTGAGAGGAGGAGAAATTGTTTATAATTATATGGACAAATCGGCTGTGAAAGCCCAGCCTAATCAGGGCTGTCTCCAGAAATGACCAAGACACACGGTGAAAGGCTTGAGAAAGGTCCAATTTGATAGCAATATTACCTCCCCGACATTTGTGGTCCAAATGATGTAGTATCTCCTTGGCCAGTATGATGTGTTGCTGGATATCCCGGCCCGCCATAAAGCCCATTTGCTCGTTGGAGATGATCCGTGGCAAAATGAGTTTTAGCCGTGTTGCAATAATTTTCGTACAGGTCTTGTAGATGAAATTGTTTAGGCAAATGGGCCTGAAGTGCTGTAGCTTTTTTGGGCCTGTTTTTTTTTTTTTTGTATTAGCACAATGAGTGCACTTGTTAGGGCCTTAGGCATGGGAGCCCCCCCAAAAAAATTCCTGGACCGCCGAAATCACATCCGTTTTAACAATGGACCAGCATTTCTGAAAGAAGTGTCCACCAAACCCGTCCGGGCCTGGGCTGCTGTTTTTACTTAATTCCCAGATTGCATTTTTTATTTCATGGGCCTGGGGAATTTGGAGGAGAGAGTCGTTGTCCATTGCTGAAATTTCCGGCTTTAGTGGATCAATGAGAGCCGCATTGTTTAGGTTTTCGCCCTGGTGAGCCTGCTGGTTGGTGTAGAGGTTTTCAAAGTGTCTGATTGCCTCTGCTGCAATCTCAGTTTGCCCGCTAAGTACCCTGCCTTGGCCGTCCTCAATACTCAAAATTTTTTGAGTTGCTCTTTTCTGAGTGACATAATTATGAAAAAAATTTGTGTTTGCATCACCCTCTGCGAGCCATTTTATTCTTGCCCTCTGTTTCCAAAAAATTCTTTCCCTTTTGAGAGTTAGAAGAAGGTTTGCTTGACATTTGGACCAGATTGTCCGATTTTCCTCCGTAGGATTAGATTCGAATTCTTCCTCTGATTTTTGTGCGAGATGCTCGGCCCGAATAGTTTTAGCAAAGATATTGCCAAATTTTTCTTTGTTCCACTTACTAAGCACTTTCTAAGTGTTTTGTAGTTTGTCATATAGGGTCCGCATCCCTTTCCCCCCTTCCACTGAATTCCAGCTGTTTGTCACCACCTGTAGAAATGTGTGGTGAGTGGCCCACATGTTTTGGTATCTAAAAGGTTTTGGGCCTGAACCATTATTGACCATGCTTTTCAAAATAATAGGGGTGTGATCTGACGTGGTCCTACTGATGTGGTGTTCAATTATATCATCAAAGTTCTTAATAAAACACTCATCTGCCAGGAACCTGTTCAATCGCCTCCATATCCTGCCATTAAAACGGACCCCTGTCCATGTGAAGTGGTTTCCAGTAGTCTGAATGTCCTGCAATTTACAGTGATTGATGCAGGAGTTGAAATCACCCATGTCTGGTAATTTCGAGAGATTTTTACCGCGGTGGTCGTTAATGGTGGCGATGACGTTGAAATCGCCTCCCAATAACCAAGGGTGGTTGATGCCTTCCCTCCATAATGTGAGGTCTTTCCAGAGTGCTTGTCGCTCGATACGTGTGTGTTTTGCATATACACAAGATAACTAGAAGCAAAAACCGGTGGACATATCAAGAACTTTAGAATGGATGACCTGAGCCTTTTCCGTGATGTCTGTAATAAGGAAATGATCTTCCTTCCAAAATAGCCAAATTTTGTTGTCGGCCTTTGTGAATGAATGCGAGAAACCCATAGAAGATCTATACTGTTCTGCCTTATCCATAGAGACCATAGGTTCCAAAATGCAAATTAAAGAAATCTTCCAAGTATCAATTATGCTTTGTAGTCTCTCACTGGAAGAGTGGAGACCGCATATATTCCAGATTAGAATAATCATCAAGAAGATTTAGGAAGCCTTCACGCTTCCTTATTTGTCTGAGAGCGGGTGATAATGGGGTCTGGGAAACAATAAACAGTTTTTGTTACCTTTTTAGAGGCGCTCTTGATGAGGGCGCTCTCTAAGGCGGTATCAGTTGTAATCAAATCCAGTTTCTTTTGGATGGCTACCGAAGAGGCCTACCAGTTTACCTTTGATTCACCACTAAAATCTCCCTCTGAAGAGTTTCCCTCTTGAATGATTATTTGAGAGGGCACTCCTTCCTTGTATAAAAGATCGTCCAGGGCACGGGGCATTGCTTCATAGGCTGGGAGAGTTGGATGTTCAGAAAGGGATTGGGAGTCTATGGGGGTTAAGCACAGCTTCTGGCTGGCGTGTAGCTTTGTTAGTAATATACGGTTCGTGAATAATACAATAATACGTACGTTCGTGTATAATACTATACAATTATATAAAATACGGCTTAATATATGTTTCATACGTTCGTGAAATATATAAAGATACAGACGTGTTTTAAACGTTTTACAATTTAAAAATACGGCATATAATATGTGTCTTATATACTAAATTAATGATAGAAATAAAGAGTTATTTAACATTTGCACCACATTCTTCAACAATTTAAAATGTATGGAATAGTTTTTTCATATATACGGATTTGAATGAATAGATACAATTAGTAATAAAAATGGCATGACCTATTTGAGTAGAAGTAAAGAGAAATTATTAGATAATAGTTGATATTACTGTGACAGTGAGTTTGGTGAGCCGCCACAACAATTTTCGATCTCTTTGGAGTCTTGGTATGGGTGGAGAACAAAAGTAATACAGTAGTAGTACAATAGTAATATCGAAACGGATTACGAATTTAAGAAGCTAATTTATTAAATGTAATGACTATTAAACAATTAACAAACATATTAGGCATAAAGTTTTTCAAGCAATATAAATAATATTTAGCAGCTAGACATTTCGTTTTAGTTGTATCATTGCATTAGGCTTCCATTTAAGGGTGTGTGTTTTTGAATAAAATACGTATCAATACATAAAGTACGTGTATTATACATATTTTCCTTAAAGTACGTGAGTTTTTCAGAATTTTCTCAAAAACTTCACAACCGAGAGTATAATACGTGAATAAAATATGTATCAATACGTACGGTACGTGTATTATACATTTTATCCTTAAAGTACATGAATTTTTCAGAATTTTTTGAAAAATTCATAAACAGAAGTATTATACGTGAATTATACGTTTGAGTGTATGATACTCGAATTATACGCGAATAAACTAATAGAGGTGTGTAGTAATAGTATCCATAGTTCCCGGGGGGGGGGGGGGGAGGGGGGTTAGGACTAATATTTGGGGGAGAAGGGTAAATTGTTGAGGTCGTAGGTTGAACTGAGGAGGAGGGGGGATTTGTAGTGGCTATAGGTTCTTGAGGGGGGAGTGTCGGGTTTGTAATTGGCATAAGAGTTTTTGGAACTGGTGAGGAGTTTGTTATGGATAGTGTTATGTGGGTTGAGGTTGTGGGATCTGAGCTTGTTTGTGGTTGCTGAGGCCTGAGGGGTATGTTCCATCTCTGACTGAGGTTTTTTGGGTGGGAGGTTTTGTGTTGATTTGTGTGGATGTTTAAGGGGTTTGGTTACGTTTGCAGGAGTAGGGGGCTGGTTAGCCGGCTCCTTGCCTTTGCTGCAGTTGGAGTGGCCTAGAAGATGACAGGATATGCAGTAGAAAAGGGGTGTCTTCATAGGATACCTCTTGAGACAAACCCGTTTTGCCTTGCTGAATCCAGATTGTATGAATGCGTTCAACAGTCACATCTAGTTCAACGCACACCCTTGCCAAGGATGGCCTGGACTATGTGACTGTTGGTTTGTCCACGAGCAGTGGGCGTCCAATGATGTTTGCAATGGCCAGAAGTGCCGCGCGGTCATGCAGATGAACTTGTAGACATGAAAAATAAATCCAGACTAGAGTGACGGGGGATTCCTTACCTGGTAGGAAAGAGGGGGTCCATTTAGAAATTCTCATTTCAAACCCAGAGATCATCCAGCTTTGCCGCAACCAGCATCGTAGAAAATCTTCTTCTCTATCAAAGCGTATGAGAACATGACGGTGATCTAGGTGGTCAATGGTGAAGCTCCCCTTGAAACCAAATTTCTGGAAAGCAGTCCGGGTAGTTGCAATTTTTGGGATTCCATATAGGAAAGATCATATGAGCGAGAACGTCAGTTTGGAAGATAGGTCGTCAACCTCCTCTTGAGTAAAAGTAATCGCTGGCATTCCCTTGTAGGTTGAGGGAATCTTAAAATCAATGGGCTGCTGTTTTGGGTAGGAGGTAGGTGTGTTGGGAGTATGGTTTGGTGCACTACAAGAAAAATCATCTATAGGGACAATGCTTTGGAGCAACTTGCCTCTAAAACACCTTTTTAGCATCATATAACTTTTGGTTGCCTCTAATCTTATAAGCTCTCAATAAGTTTGAGACAATCGTGGTTTTTTGTCTCTAAAAGGTCTTATTTGGAGCAACTCTTTTATGGCTGCTTCTAAAAACTTGTTGCAAAAGTGTGGTTGCCTCTTAAAGATATTATTTGGAGCAACACTTTTAGGGTTGCGTCTAAAAGCTTGTTGCAAAAGTGTGGTTGCCTCCAATAACTTGTTGCAAAAGCCTGGTTGCTTGTAAAGGGTATTATTGCAAACAACCTTTTAAGGTGCCTCTAAAACTTTGTTGCAAAAGTGTAATCACCCCTAAGACATTACTTTAAAACACTGTTTCCTTTCAAAACATTTGATTTAATCATCTGAGGCAAATTACATTTTATGCTCCTTCAGAAGATGTATTCTGTAGATCATAGAATCACTACTAGAAAGAAACTGGTGAAAAAGAAAAAAAAAACTTCTACACTTTGGGTTGCCTCTAGGAGGTTGTTGTCAAAGTATAATCATCGATAAAACATTCTCTAAAAGATGTAATTAGCTCTGTTTCTATCATTATTCTCTTGAAAAATACAAGAAAAATTGTTTATAGGGTCGACTCTTTGAAGAAATTTGTTTATAACTATCTTTAAAAGGCATTTTTAGCATTATATAGATCTTGATTTTGTCTGAGGAAGTTAGAGGCAACTAAAAATTTCTTGTCTTAGAAAATTACTTTTTGGGGTAATATTGGTAGAATTGTCTCGTTCATCATAGGCAAGTATACTTCTATTCTAGGTAATTATCATTTTTAGTGCTCTAAATTATACACAAGTTATAAATAATAGAATTTCAATCTGCTATTGCCCCTCACGGCCCTCAGTTCATTAGGGGCTATCATTCGGGATGTCGAAATTAAAAATTTAATTCACCGAATATTTTTTCCAATAAATTACAGAGTATTTTTTCTTGTGATATTTGCCACGTTCATTATAGTGTTTTGCAAAAAAAGCTAAAAAGTAAAAACCTCCCTCTAATTCAATTCGCAACCATTCATCTAATATTATTGACAAATTTTCTTTCCCGCTAATTTTGCCGCCTACACTTTTGGTCATACGGATAATACTTCTCTGCCAAAATTTGCCCAAATGTTCCAAGTTCTAACCCTAGTCCCTAGCTTGTACAGAGAGCCGCACCAAGAAGCAAGTCAAGCATCTGGAGATCTACGCAAGCTCGACGAGTGGGGATTGAGTTACTTCTCAAACCTCATCTTCTCCGTGCGATTTAATCTTCGACATTTGATTCCTAAACAAGTTAGTATTCATCCCGAAATTAAGCACCACTTTAGTCTGCAAGTCCCGGAGAACAACCGAACGCGAGAATCCAGAGAGCTAGGGACGCTGAGGACCAGAGACCACCACTCACCTCGTCGAACGTCGTCCGCTGTCTGTCTGTCCCGGTTGTCCGCCGCCTGCGCCTATCCGGCAGCCCGCCTACTCACCAGGCGGCCCAGCTAAACTGCCGACCGCATCGAGCGTCGATGACGTTGCTCACAGCCCAAGAACTCCCACTCCGGCACTCGCCTGCTACCCTGCTCAACTGCCAAACGGCCCAGTGCCCCAATCGGAAGCCTCAATCTCAGTTTTCATTATCTCTCTCTCAGAGTCTTTCTTAAGTGACTTAAGAATGTCATTCTTAAGAGATTTATGCTGTGATTATGAGGTGAAGTATATGCTACTAATTTTAAGCGCTCAGTAACATTTTCAAATCTGAATTTTGGTTTGAAAACTAACTTTTCTGAACCCACCTTCTTAGAAAGTTGGATTCAAATTCCTCAAAGTAGCAGTTGGTTTGATCGATAACTACTTTATTGCAAATTTTCGGCTATATAGCACTTAGACAATTATTGCAAATTTTTATTGCAATAATGTTTTTCCATATTTCTGAATATATTCTTGTGATTGCTATTCATGGGAGATCAAGTGTGGCTCGCAAATTACTTTTGATCAGCTAATTCTAATTCAATTTGAGGCCACAGATCTCCATCAAAAACAAAAAATCCCCAAACTTGTTGCTGCCTTCTTTTGTTCAATTCCCCCATTAGGATTCCCTTGATATGTTATATTAGGTGTGTTTGACCTTTTCCAGTCCTTTTAATCAATGTTAAAGCTGGTTCTTGATGTTTGGTAAATAGCGGTTCAGTTTGGTGTTTAGAAAGAAACCGGTGGAAAAGAAAAAGCTGCAACTAGCATCATCTAAGGTCACTGTTTTCATTTAAGTATTCAATCCTCATGCACGTCCTTTGCTTAATTCCTGATTCTGCTCGCTGCAGAATCAATTTACTAACATAGTTAGGTTTTGAATTCTTGAAAGTAAACTAGAAGAGTAGAAGTCGTTGAGTATATGCTAGTGAAATATTGAAAGCGTCAATGATATTGAAATAATAAACTAAGATTCAGGTTCCAGTTCTTCATCTTAAACTCAATCGTGTCATATTTTGTTATGCTGATATGCATCCTATATTATATTGTACATTCCCGTATCTCATATCCCTTCCATTTGAGTTGTATAATTTGGCCTGCAAATTATATGAATTTTTTTACCGTGTTTGTTCTACAAAAGTTGGTATAGCAATTCATAACTACATCTCAGGAAGATATCATGGTAAATTTTAAGCACATGTCCTTATAATTTATAAATATTAGGAAGAACTTCTATGCTTTGTCTGTAACTTGCGTCTCTATTCATTCTTAGATCCTTGTTTGTAAAAACTAAGAAGCCATATACTTATTTTAGGCTATTTGTGCTGAAATTCTATTATTTCAACAAATGTTAAACTGTGATCCTCTTCCAGAGATTGTTTATTACTGATGGATTTATGTTATTTTTCAGTTTGATTCACCAAAGCAGCATTTTAAATGCCTTTTGTTGAGTTTCTAGCTCCTGTTTCAGTTTAGGGACACAAACAGTGTGTTTCTTATTTGGGTTAAGGATGGTTTTATGACTTTATCTTTTCCTCTGGTCAGTTTCTTTTGACTGATGATCTATTTTTCTTTCCTCAATCTCCCAGCTTCTCTATTATCTTTTATTGTCATTTTGCAGTTCACATCCAAATCGCCTTGTTTAAAAACCCTTACAGTGCTCTGGGATTGAAATGCCCCTGTTTCGCCCTCTGTAGAAACCTCTGAACCCAACTAAATATGTACGAAGCATATGTTATAATATGAAAAGTTGCTTTTAAATTTTAGTAGTTAGAAAATCAGTTTAGATATTTTAAGTATAGCAGGTTTACATTATGTTTGTTTTCATGGTTTATGTTAGTTTTATGTATTAGAGTATATAAGTTGTATGATTTAGTGTTTTGACATGTGTTAGATTGTTGGTTTTATGATAGTTACTTAATTTTATGTTTTTATACCAGTGTTTCCAGTCTGAGAAGCATGGCTCTTTCAAGGATGTTTAAGAGTATACGGATGGCTTTTCTCGCCAATTAACACTGCCACGCCAACCCCGAAGGTTGAATTGTAGATTCGGTTTTGAAGCACAGTGACTGACTAGTAGCTGACCTGACCTGAGGAAGTCTTATTATGACTGGTGGGTGATCTTATTTTGAAAGTGCAACTATTGAGGATTGGAAACAACTACTCTGTTATGCTGGGATATAATATCATAGTTTATGGTCATAGTGACTGGTGGTGAAGCTTAATAATGGAGCAAAGAAAAAGGTAGAGAGATATAAAAGATGAATTGGTGTTAAAGTTTATGTTGCTTCATAGACTCATCGTGTATAGATTAGTGTGAAAAGTAACTTTTAAAATTACTTTGGTGAATATTTGAATACTTCATTTATATAAGCCCAAAATTTGTGTTGAATGAAATTTATTGTTTTTGTTATACCGAATATTAGAAGCTTTGTGAGATGGTTGTCACTATTTATTGTTTTAGCATCAAGGCGTGGTTGCCTCTAAAACGTTCGTAACAACGAAATGGGTTGCCACTAAATCATGGTTGCCTCTAATTATATTTTGAGACAATATAATTCACTTGCCCCAAATTATGTTATGGGACTACATAATATGGTTGCCTCAAATGATGTTTTGGGACATGATAATATGATTGCCTCAAATGCTGTTTTGGAGCAATATAGTACGGTTGCCACTAAATATGTAACATTTAGAGTCACATTCCTGGTTGCCTCTAAAGGTAATTTTAGAGGCAACCATCATTTAGGGACGGATTAATTAGAGGCACCTTAGAGGCAACCAATATATTGCTTCTAATAATGATTAGAGGCTACTTCCCTATATATAGAGGCAACTTTATCTTGCCTCTATAAACTAATTTTGTTGTAGTGGTGGTAGCTTTTGTGAAGGTGTGGTAGTGTTAGGTGGTGGACGGCTGCCGCTCAGAACTGCAGCATAAGATGGTTGTTATTGTTGGTGCGCTGGTGGGGTTGTGTGGTTTGAGTTGTGGGTGGTTGAGGGATCTTGGGCGGTGTCTGCCATGGCTGCCATGGCTGCCGAGGGTGGTGGTGACAGGTCTCTGTTAAGAGAGAAGGAGGAGCGTTGTTTGCTAGAAATATACCTCTGCTACTCCGATATACACATATACGTTAAGAAACACGGCTAGTATATTTTCTTACTTTCATTGTTTTGTTAAGAAACACTTTAATCATAAAATTGTGTCATTATTCTCTGACAATGACGGTGAATATCTCAAACTACGATCTTACCTAAATTTACATGGCATCTCCCACTACACCTCTCCTCCGCACACTCCTGAACATAACGGTTTGGCTGAACATTTACATCGCCATATAGTCAACACAGGACGTGCCTTACTTACTACATTATTTAAACTTACCCCTCTCATATTGGCCTTATGCTTTCCAAACCGCAATATACCTTATACACCGTCTCCCCACTCCAACTCTTCACAATGACACTCCCTATTACCGGCTTTATCATACCACCGCCCCTACGTCAGTCGTCAGGTCAAGTTTGTATCTCATGAATTCCCTTTTTGATCGCATACATCTCCCAATTTCATGTCCCATGTACCTATATTGCATACGTCCAACCCATGCATGAGCCATACACGTGCAATCAATTCTCTTGCGCCAACCTCGAGTCCTCTCTCATCCAGTTCGGTCTCTTTCCAACCGCCTGGTCAAACACGTATCTCCAATTCATCCTTATCTTTGCCAACTTCCACTCCTAATAAGCTCCCTCCAGTCACGATCGAATAACCAACAGCCAACTCCAATCCTTTCTCCCCCACCAATCTAGATAATTCCCATCCATTTCCACCTATATATACATCCTTATCTACCCCCTCCCTTCTACATCTTTCTTGTCACATGTATCAGGTCCCCACCACTCCTCATCTTTACTTTTGTTGACCTCAACCACCACCTCTCCTCTTCTCAGTAATTTTCCCACACCTCCTACTAATATGTTCTCCCCTAAACCTACATGTACCCGTAAGCCTACTCCCAGATATATAGACAGACCATTCATTAACCATACTACTAAACACCGTATTCCTCATACCCTTGAACGTATCAGTGTGAATCAATCATTGAGTGATTCTCGTTAGAAGCAGGTAATGGATGAGGAGGTTGCAACACTTCACCGTAATCAAACATGGAATCTAGTCCTTGCTAATTGTCGGTCCCCTATTACGTGAAAATAGTTGTTCAGGATCAAACACAATGCTGATGGGAGCATTGCCTGGTTTAAAGTTTGACTCGTTGCTCGTGGATTCCTTCAACAGCTTAGGCGGGACTATTGTGATACTTTCAGTGTGGGTACTAAACCGGTCAGCATCCGCATTATTTTGTCCATTGCCATAGCCCGGAAATGGCCATTTCGTCAGCTAGATGTAAGCAACACATTTCTTAATGGACCCCTTACTGAAGATGTTTATATGACCCAGCCACAGAGATTCAAAGATCCGACACACCCTACTCACATTTGTAAATTCAAGAAAGCCTTGTGTGGCATTAAACAGACACCCAGGGACCGATATCTCAAGCTGGCATGACTTCTTTTTTCAGTTGGATTTCACAAACCCAGAGTTGATACGTCACTTTTCATATATTCACATGGTAGTATACTTCTCCACTTTATGGTCTAAGTGGATGCTATTGTGCTCCTAGGAATTTATTCCTCAGCTATTGATGCTTTTGTTCACCAACTCACAACTTCTTTTTCTGTCAAAAATCTAGGACCCCTCCATCACTTTCTAGGCAGTAAAGTCCTTCCCACATGTGATGGTCTCTTCTTGTCTCAATGTCAATATATATATCCTGCATGTTTTAGAAAGTTGTACTATGCATGAAGCAAAGGAAGCTTCCACCCCCATGAGCCTCTTTTGTCTCAACGTCAATATATCCTGCATGTTTTAGAAAGTTGCACAATGCATGAAGCAAAGGAATCTTCACCCCCATGAGCTCCTTGTCTCTAATTTACATCCTCACAACAATCTTCACCTCTCTGAATTTTCATATTCTGATTGGGGGTGACATCCATGATGGTGCTCGCTCCACGACTCTGTATGTACTCTACCTTGGTCTAACATTACTTCCTGGAAACCGGCAAAGAAAAATTAAAGTGTGTGTCTCATTCTTCTACTGAAGCAGAGTATAGGGCTGTTGGTAATACTTGTGCTGTGTTGCTCGATCTGGGTTCGTCACCTTTTGGCTGATCTTGGAGTCTCTCTACCCTCTTCTGCGTAGCTATTTTGTGATAATCTTGGAGCTACATATGTTTGTGCTAATCCGGTGTTTCATTCTCGATGAAACACATTCACTCGACTTTTTTTTGTGCATGATCTTATTGAGTAGGGGCTGGTAAAAGTGCATCATGTCTCTACCAAACAAAAACTTGCGGCCATTATATCAATGTGAAAACAAAAGTAATCACAAACATAGAGAGCGCATGAAAGAATCAGCTAGAAACGGAATTTAGATTAATTTCTATCATGTATCTATTATACACACTCCAATGAAAGAAACCCATTGTGTTATTATGAGCGATGTGTTAACGTTTTTTCAAAAAAAAAAATACACAAATCAGGAGGTGCAGTCAAGATTTTTTGTGGAGACCTCAGCAAACTTTGCCATGGGACAAGAAATAAAGATCAAGAAAATGACAGAGAGCTCTGAATCTTCCAGCACTGCAGACTAAGGACAATATAGGTCGGAGGATTCACACTACACCATTTGTACTCTTCTTCGTCTCTCTCAGTTAATGTGTACCATAGAACCACAAAAACACTTTTTCTGATATATGTTCTTAGTTGAATTAGCTAACCAACAATGAGCGTAACACCTAAAATGAGATTTTTCTTTGGGGAAAAGGAAAAAATGAATACAAGCTCATATAGATGCTTTTCCTACATCCTAAGAAGCTTACGTAAATTAAGGGTAACATTTTTCAAAACAGGCCATTAGATAGGTCAGAGAATATATCGGCAGTATTGGCTAGCACAAGACATTAATTTATTCTTCAAAAAAGAATATACTCCACAAAAAAGAGCTTACAGGAAGTGTCTCCCAGAATGCAGCATCGTCATAAATGCTTTCACCATCCCAAGAAGTAAAGACTTGCACATTCTGCAATAATTAAAGTTAACATTACACTTTTCATCAAACAAAACTTACTAATCGCTTTTCCTATCATCTCTAACCCCCTTAGGAAACCACATACGTTTCCAACAAACATATGTGCTAATATACGTGTTTTTACTAAACAAACAGAGAGATTGATAATGAAATTTGGTAGCCTTAGAAGTGCATGGTGATAATGAAGAAAATATTTTGTCGCTCTAGCAAAGCACAAATAGAGATTGACTCCTTATTATTAATTAAACAACCTTTTGGGTGTTTCACAGGGTTGGGTAATAAGAACAGCTTCTCAACAGCTATCTTGGTAATTAAACAACTTTCTTGGCAATTGCTTCACCTTTTTTATAAGTAAAAAGAGAGTTTACATTGCACGTCCCTCAACTGTCTGAGCCCACCTTCACAACAGAGCTTCAATTTCATCTATGCCCTAATTAGGGCAATACCAAATAAACAATCTTTGCAAACAGTATGATGAATAATGCTGCAAATGGCCCACCTTAGAACTCTAATTTGAGAAAGTATTGACTGAGATTTCAAATCATAGACATGACCAAAATTTCTCTCCAAAATTCAACCGCAATTTACAAATTCAGATAACCATCTAGCTCAGACATCCAAACACTTAATACAAAATTGTAAACAGATCGAGAATATTCTTGAAGCTCACCAACCCATGGAAGGGACCACGAGAATCCAAAACCCAAACACCAAAAAGGGAAATTTCGCTGCCCAATATGCTACTGTAGCGCAAAGTAAGTCCTGAAAGTAGTGAATCTGCACTAAGTTCTTGTAACAGTGTGCAATGAGAGAAACAAACCTGAAACAAAGGCGACCAAGTTCCTGTGGATATAAAGAGAGGACTTGTGAGCCCTAGTCATGAATACATCGAGCAAAATGAGAAGTAACGATTTGGAAAATGAATCGGGAAAGCATCATCACTCACTTTATTGGGGGAGAGCGGCAAACGACGGTAATCAATTAGAGCTGTTCACACGGTAAAAGGGTCATACTAACATCCTTCCACACTTTACATTTTTAGTAGATAATCTAAAGTACTTGCAAAAGCAAGGTGAGCAACGTGGTTGTCCTCAGATAGAGTATCATCATAGGACAAATTTAGGGTAAGTGTAGTATCTTCGTTCAAGGGATCAGAATTAGTTTCCTCATATTCCGCTGCAGCCCCATCAAAGAGGGCATTAACCTCAGATCCCGGGGCAATCACTTGAGTGGGTACAGGAAGATGAACATCGCCTGCGGTTACCACCTTGTAACAGATAGCCACCGGGGGTTCATCCTGTACTTTGGCAACTGAACATGGAGCATCAATGGGTACAGGTTCAAATGGTGTTGTATCATGTATATCAACATAAATGGCAACTTCACTAACTATAACAACTATAGTTAAGCGGAAGGGGGAGATTCAGAAACTGAAGGAGGGGTAACCAAGGGCTAAGGCAGTAACATCACAAATAGGGGCATCACATGAATCGGTAACTTCTTTAATAGGGGCACAACAATTTTGGCCATCAACAACTGGGACAACAGTTTCAAAACAATTATGGCCATCAATAGGATCAATTATAGAATTAACTTTGTCAAAAGAGGTAGCAATATTATCAGAATATGAACCGAATCCTTCACAACTGGGACAACATTTTCAGTACCAGGTGAGACCATTAGCATCAGAAATGGTGGCTATTGCATCAGCAAATATAGGGACAGTATGATTGCAATAGGAGGGACCCTAACAAAATCAGTGAGAGGGTTACATCATTGGCCAAGGTAGCCTCAGGAGGATTTTGTTGCCCCATAATTGTTGAAAATCGGAGTTAGTTTTGAAATTGATCAAAATAGTGTGCAATTAAAGAAGGTCTACAGTGTAGGGTTCCGAGAACCCTAGCTTCTCGAAGGCCCTTTGAAGCGCATCAAGAGGGGCCAACCATCGGAGAAGGTACCAACCAATGCTTAACGAAAATGAGTAAAGAAAACCTGGGTGTCGTCCGCAGAGAAAACCTTTGAATGAACCGGACGATTTGGGCTTGAATCCCAGAAGGTCAGAGCCGGAGAAGAGGCACGCTTGGGAGTGTACGCGTTGGCCGGGGACGAAGGCCCTTACCGCTGCAGCGCAAAAAGCGGCGAGTGCTCTGCCACCGGTCTTTGACCCTCCGCCGGCGTCATGGTGTGCCGCGCAGGCCTTGGGAATCAAGAAAATAGCGAACAGTTCAGAAAGAAGGCGGAGCCTCTCGCCCTAGCGTGGGGAATTGAGAAAAGAATGGAAAATGAATTGAGAAAGCATCGTTGCTCACTTCTAGCAGAAGAACGACAAACGACGTCAATTATTTGGGCCTGTAGCAACGGTAAAAGGGCTATGCTAACATCCTTCCACACTTTATATATTTAGTAGATATTCACGTTTTTTCCCCCTAAAATACACTCAACGTGGTAATAAAACTCGTATGTTTAAAATGAGTATGAATTCACTTTTACATGACGTAAGAGTTGAACATAAACTAAAGTAACAAAACCATGTATTAATCATTTTAATAATATAAGGAGTGTATTAGCTATTATTTCTTAAGTAAGAGCGTGACTCTTTTTTTCGACTTATCGGTTTTACCAGCTAACTTTTTCACTAACTTTTGATAATGGCACTGCATTGAGTAATAATCAAAATAAGTATGAAGTTACTTTTTTGACCGAATTGGATGAAGTTACTATGAGTGATTATTTTTTCTATTTTTTCATATATATTTTTCTTATCTTACCATATATCAAAAGTCACACTTCTTTCTTATATGGAGTACTTATGTAGGTTTTTAAGATTTTTTATATATAGAACTAAAACATAAACAAAATGCACATATAAAATTATCATGTTTTCTTTCTGAAATAGGACTTATTAACTTCTAACAGGGAAATTCTATACTTTTAATAGAATCAAATAAGTTTTATTTTGGAAATAAAGTACATGTAAACATGTAGCCCTGTGCATTTTGTGAGGCCGTTTGGTAACATTGTTTTTCGGCTTATCAGACTTATCAGCTAACTTTTTCACCAAACACGTAACTTTTGCTTTCGCGCGCTGAATTGTGTAATAAGCAGAAAAAGTAAGGTTGGAGTTACTTTTCTGGCTGTATTGACTGAAGTTACTGTAGAGGACCATTTTAGCTATTTTTACATATAATTTGTTTATTTATTTCATTAATGAAATATATTTTAATTTTTTTTCTTAAATCAACAGAATTAGTCAAAACAACCACTTTAACCAGAACTTCATAAATTTCTGCAGAATCAGTCAAATTAGCCGATTTTCATGCTACCAAACGGGCTCTGCATATGTTTTAATTCTATTTGATATTTAGAGCCATTTCTATTTGTTTTACGTCACACGACCCATGAGCCAGAACACATGCTCCTCCACCATCGTCAAGGCTGTCTCTCTCTCTCTCTATATATATAAATATAATCTCAGTACCCTCCCATTACTCGCTCTCCTCTCCAACATTCATAAAAAGCCTCACTGTAGCAGTCTGCCATTCTTACTTGCATGTTCGTTGATCTGGGCAGTTAAAAAAACCCACCAAAGATGATAACTTTATTAGATTTTTACCATGTCATGACAGCAATGGTTCCACTCTATGTGGCCATGGTACTAGCCTATGGCTCAGTAAAGTGGTGGAAGATTTTTACCCCAGACCAGTGCTCGGGGATCAACCGCTTTGTGGCTCTGTTCGCAGTCCCTTTACTCTCATTCCACTTCATCGCAATGAATGATCCTTACACCATGAACTTGAGGTTTCTTGCAGCTGACACCCTGCAAAAGCTCATTGTTCTCCTGGGTCTTGCTCTCTGGGCTACTTTCAGCAAAGGGGGCAGCTTAGAGTGGGCCATCACTCTGTTTTCTTTATCAACTTTGCCAAACACGCTGGTGATGGGGATTCCCTTGCTGAAGGGAATGTACGGGGAGTTCTCGGGCTCACTGATGGTTCAAATTGTTGTTCTTCAGTGCATCATCTGGTACACTTTGATGCTTTTCTTGTTCGAGTTCAGGGGAGCAAGAATGCTCATCTCTGAGCAGTTCCCTGACACCGCCGGCTCGATTGTCTCAATCCACGTGGACTCTGATATCATGTCGTTGGACGGAAGGCAGGGCCTGGAGACGGAGGCGGAGCTGAAGGAGGACGGGAAGCTCCACGTGACAGTCAGAAAATCAAACGCGTCAAGGTCTGATATATTCTCAAGAATGTCTCACGGCGGCATTTCGTCGAACACCCCCAGGGCATCAAACCTCACAAACGCCGAAATCTACTCTCTGCAGTCCTCAAGAAACCCCACCCCCAGGGGCTCCAGCTTCAACCACACCGACTTCTACTCCTTGGTCGGAGCCGCCGCTGCTGCTCGGAATTCCAACTTTGGTGCTAATGACGTGTTTGGCCCGACCCCAAGGCCTTCCAACTATGACGAAGAGAGTGGGAAATCAAGATTCCATACCCATACCCATACCCATAACAAAGCTCCAAACCCAGGAATCTTTTCTCCCACAAACAAAGCGGGTAATGCAATTAACAAGAAACCCAACTCTAATGGACATCAAGAGGGCGGGAAAGAGCTTCATATGTTTGTTTGGAGCTCAAGTGGTTCCCCTGTTTCAGAAGTCTTTGGAGGCCATAGCTTTGGCGCAGTAGACCAAGCTGCTGCTGCTGCTGCTAAGGAAGTGAGAGTCCCAATTTCTCCCACCAAAGGTATTATTATTATTATAACATCAAAATTAAATCTTTATGTCATTGATTTCCTTTGCTTCCCAGTTTGAGATTTTATAGTCCGTTTTATTGTTAGTTGGAGTTGAGGGTCAGAAGAACAATCAAGATGGTAACAATTACATGGGGGAGAAGAAGAGAGATGCAGAAATGAACATCCATGGAGGCGGCAAATTAGGTGGAGAAGACGAGAGGAAAGTGAAGGCGGCGATGCCTCCGACAAGTGTGATGACAAGGCTTATCCTTATCATGGTTTGGAGGAAACTCATCAGAAATCCCAACACTTACTCCAGCTTAATTGGCCTTACCTGGTCCCTCATTTCATTCAAGTGAGTATTATAATATCACTACTGTTGCTTCTTTGCTTCGATCATTCTGTTAATTAAAGTTCTTTCTTTTTTCACTTTGTTGACTGGTAAATCGAAAAACTTCTACTTACAGATGGAATGTGGTGATGCCAGCTATAATTGCCAAGTCCATCTCCATTCTGTCAGATGCTGGGCTTGGCATGGCTATGTTCAGTCTAGGTAATTCTCATCTTTAATTATTACCGAGTATATCATTGATTTACCTTCGCTTTTCTTTTTTACTTTAGCAATTTGCCCAAAAGAAAATCACGGATGGTCAGACACATGATTAACCTTTAGATTCATTTTTATTCTTCAGTCCAATAGTAACTCGTCAGAGCGTCGTGTACACTCATGAACCACATTTTACCATCAAAGATCACAAACTAAACGGAAGAATACTTTAATTAAAGTTACACTCATTTGATACTCCTTTAGTGAACGGTAAAAAATTAGACAAGTCATTAAAAAAATTAGAGAAGTGATTTGTGACTCTTTTAGTGAACGGCAAAAAATAGAGTGAAAGTGTTGGCATGAAAATGTTTCCAAGAATATTTATACTCCGTATTTAATGTCCCTTAACATTACTAAATTAGATTTATTAATTGGTTTAACTTTGATGCCATTTTAAGCTTGTAGGTGGTGTATGACAAAAGGTTTTTTTGTATATCTCTCATGTCCCACAATGTTCTTCAATTTTTTTCCCTTTTTAGTTGTTTCAAAATTATTTTACATTTCTCCTCTACAAAAGTTGGGCGGCTTAGCATCCATTGTTATTTAATTAAATAAATTGTGACCACTAACTCCTTTCGTCTAAGCATAATTGTCATGTTTCTGTATGTTTCGCCTAAGCATAAGTAGTACGGAGTATATAACTATATTGTAGTTTTGTAGTTATCTTGGAAATATATGCAAAAAACTACTCTATTGAATTGAAAAGAAAATTGAAAGTAAGTTTTGTATTCTCGTTGATATATAGGAATTCTTAAGCCTTTGCAATCCTCCTTTTGGGGATGACTAAGGTAGTGGGCCAGGTGTAGCGCATTCGATCGAACAGTCACATCATAGAATAATGACTAATTTATACTTTATTACAATAAAATTTATTAGTCTATAAATTACAACTAATTTACAACACGAGTCTTACACCAACCAAGAATCAAGAAGCATGCGAAAAGGAGAGTGGGTGTGATCATAACTTTGTCTCCCGCTAGTGCTCTCATTTTTCATTATCTTTTTAACTTTAACAAGACAAGATCTATTGTACTTTACATGTCATTAGAGCATCTCCAATGCCAAAATGTGCACGGTGCACATGTGGCATGGGTGATAGCCACATAAATATTAACAAATAAATTATTTCTCTCCTTATTTGAATGATTTTATACAATTTTGGTAAGTTTTTCCCTGCAATGTCAACTGCAATGTCAACATTTAGACGGTCTCCTTGACATTGTGGAGAAAAACTTACTAAATCTGTATAAAATCATTAAAATAAAGAGAGAGAATTTATTTACTAATATTTATGTGGCTATCTCTCATGCCACGTGTGCACCGTGCACATTATACCATTGGAGATGCTCTTAGTGTGTTAAACTTATTTAGATATTATTCCAAAAATATCATCCTTAATAATTTCACCTCTTTTTGACTTGACGTATGAACGGAGTTTAATCTTGGATTTAAGTACACATTTTGTCCCCAAATACCTCGCGATTTTGTCGTTTATTCGATCCACTCTTAATTATAGTCTAGAAAAAGTACTCCAACGTAGCTACTATAGCAATCTTAGGGACCTCCTAATTAATTAATAAGCGAATTGAATGTGGATGGAGATTTTAGGGTCCCAAATTTGCTCTATTAAAAATTTAACGACCTAAGCACATAGATCAATCATACATGTGAGAGTGAATGCTTTTAAATGTTTTTAAGTTTTTTACAAAAATCAATTATACGGTTGTTGAACATAACTTTATTGGGATACTTAAAAACAAAAATTTTGACATTATTTTATTTTATCTTTTTCGAAACGGGAAAAATAATTATAATACCCTAAACTTTGAAAGAGTGTGAGATGATCATCCCAAATTTTCATATGTAATTTAAATATTCCAAACTTTATATAAAAAGTTATTTTAGCACCATGGTCATATGGTATTTCTTTCAAAAATGTAAGTTTATGATGTTAATTGCATAATTTAAAATAGTAAATTAGAATTTTTGCAATTATGTAGAGTGGAGGTAGTATTATTTATTTAAAAATGAAAGTTTAGAATGTTAATTGTATTTTAATAAATGCTAAAATATTTTAAATTATGAAATTAACGCAAGAAATTAACATTTTTGAAAGAAATAATACATGACCATTGTGTCAAAATAACTTTTTATAGGGAATATAAAGTTTGAGATATTTAAATTACATATGCAAGTTTAAGGTGTTTACTTCACATCTTTTCAAAATTTGAGGTATTTTAATTATTTTTTATTTCGAAACAAAAGGACCATTACTTTTTTACGACCACGTATTAAATTCATTACTCCACAATCCACATTGACCAGGACATGGGTCCATACACCACCATATTGAGGATAATTTAAAAAAAATCATCGTATTCCGTAAATAATATAAATATATAAACGGAGTATATGTGTGTGTCATACTCTGATTAAATCGCAACATAACTGGATAAAATGTTGGTGAGGACTCGTTGGAGGCCTGGGAATTATGGTGTACATTAAAATAATTTAAAGAAATCTGTGGAGGCACGTTTTTGGGGTTGTTTGGAATCTTACACCGGAAATGCGGCTAATATAATTGCAGCGTGTTGGGCCGAAAAGTGTAATTAAATGGTTCATTTGATCAGAAAGTGTAATTAATTTGATCAGTGTATGGATATTACATAATTACATAACAATCAGGCTTGAGGTACACATTTTTGTACACACACTTACACACTCGTATCTGTGAAGTGTTTTGTTTTGTCTGTATACAGGCACATCTTATTTCATAGACACTTCAAATGCGTTGTGTCTCTATACAGACAAAAAAATACTTCACAGACACGAGTGTGTAAGTGTGTGTACAAAAAATGTGTAACAATACATTTAGTATGGATATTAATCAAAGTGTGTCATTTGATCAATATCCATACTAAACGTCATTGTCGCAATTTAATTTTCATTAAATCATTTTATAATTCAGATAAAGTATCTGAGGGACAGAGATGCCTTTTATCAATATAGAGAATTCTCCATTGATCGAATTGAGATCAATGCACTCGTGAGAGTAATAGGGATGAGCTACAAGTTACATTTATGTTAAATAAAAAGTTATGTTTTTCGGTTCTTCAGGCTTATCAGTCAACTTTCTGATCATTTGATTTCACAAGCTGAGTTGCACAATAATAAGAAAAAATAAGGTTGGAATTACTTTTCTTGGCTGAAGTTACAGCGGAGAACCATTTCAGCTATTTTTAAATAAATTATTTCAGTAGAATCTACCTATTATGCCGATTTTGGCATTACCTAGCCGTTTCATTACATCCAGTTTTTTTTTTGTTTAAATGTTCACCCGTCTAAAAAAGTAAAAACGTTTCCTGTTTCGTCTGCCTAAGTTTTGCTTGGTATGCCGTTTTCCGTGTAGTTGAGACTTTGTATCTTGTGTTGTTTCTTGAAGTTCATTTTCCCGAATTACTTGTGTGTGTGTGTGATTTTCTGAGATTGAAAACATATTATATTTAATTGTTTATTTATGTGACTACACAGTTGGCATCAAAGAAATTGACTAGTGGCATACTGAGTACAGAGTAGTATTAAACTAATTGAGACTGTATATGTAATTGATAATTTTGTTTTTGGTGATAGAATTGGGTTATATACAGTGTGTGTAAAAAATTGGTGGTGGTGCAGGGCTGTTCATGGCATTACAACCGAGGATCATAGCATGTGGGAATTGTGTTGCAGGGTTGGCGATGGGGGTGAGGTTCGTGGCAGGCCCAGCTGTGATGGCCGCGGCCTCCTTTGCTGTCGGCCTCCGAGGTGTCCTTTTACACGTTGCCATAGTCCAGGTCGCTCCCACCCTTTGATTAACTTTCTGGCCGGCCGACCGACAAATGTGTCTTCTAACAGTTGTTGTGTGTGTACTTGTGCCAACAAACAGGCAGCTCTTCCTCAAGGAATTGTCCCCTTTGTCTTCGCCAAGGAATATGGCGTGCACCCTGACATTCTCAGCACAGCGTACCTTTCTCTCTTATTGCTTTCCCATCCCCCAACTAACTCATCATTACTACCGCATTCACCTCCCCTACATAAATTTATTCAGCATGCACCTTAATTATGCCTTCTTTTAAGTGGCATAGCACAATAGGAAGGATGTTTGGAACTCATTCTGCTTCTGCTTTTTTAAAAAGCAAAAACAGAATCAAAATCTGTTTTCTGAAGTTGATACTTCCTAACTTCTAAAAATTGATTCTAACAAAATTAAAGCTCCCGAAGTGTTCCTTGAATTTCACCCAAATACTCCAGTTTCTGCTCCCTGAAGGAGCAGAATCAGTTTTGAGAATCAGATCCAAACACCCCCTAAGTGTATGACCCAGCCTATTCCCTACATTTCATATAAAAACTAATATTCCCTCCACATTTAAGAGAATAGTACGAGTAATGAATAATGACGAAAAGGTTGGAGAGAAATAAAAAAAATAGAAAAGAGAAGATGTAAAGTGGAAAAAATAAGGGTAATTGAGTATTTTTAAAAGATAAACATACCAAAAAGGGAAAGTGTAACAAACTTTTAAGTACATCTCAAATAGGAAAGTGTAACAAAACTTTTATATACAGAGAGAGGGAGTACTTGAACTATTCAACTATTCATAAACGTACTAGCTAGCTAGAGTTTGAGAAAAAAACTTCCAAGAGTTCTTTCCAGGAGTTTTCGTTTTCCTCTTTCATAGAAAATAAAAAAGAATATTATCCGAAAAAAGACTAAAAAGTTTGAAAAATCTCAAAATAGGATTTTCATGTTTTTATTCTCAAAATAGGACTAATTACTGTTATGTTTTGGCAGTACCAGACTTCAAACATGACAGTATTTTCAAACTTGGCAGTAATTACTCCTATTTTAGGAACAAGTAACATGACAGTCCTGTTTTGGAATTTTCAAACTGTTTTTAATCCTATTTCGGGAACTTTCCCAAAATAAAAAGAGGTGATGGAAGTTAGAAGGAACAATTGTAAACTCCTAGGGATGTTAGATAAAAAGAATACGTAAATCATCAAACATTTGTTCTAAGTTTATATAGAAGTTGCTCTAAATTGAAGTAATTATTGTCACGTTTGATAATAGTGTCAATTTTGGCATTAATACTGTCATATTAATGTCCAAATATGACATTATTAGTTGAAGATGGCAAAAAATTACTCTTATTCAGAGAAAAAGGTAGTATCCTGGGAACTTCAAATTCCTTTTACTTGTGTTATGAGAAATTTCCCAAGCTTATATCATTGCAATAAACATTACTACCTCCGTCCCGCTAAGTTTGGAACAAGAGAAGGTGGCACGGTTATTAATAAAAGTGGGTTTATGTGGTTGATATTGAATTGATAAAGTAAGAATAAAGTAGGAATGATTTAGAACCACACAAACTTTACCAAATAAGGTATGAGACAATCTTAGTGGGACGGACCGAAATGGTAAAATGGGACAATCATAGCGGGACGGAGGGAGTAATAAATATAATAACCCAGAAAATATAGAATTAGTTATGAAATTATTTTCATTTGATATTAAAACAATAATAATTTCGCAGCCGGTACCCAATATTAAATTTGTTTAATTTGGAAAATAAAATATTTGCTAGTCGTGTGACAGAAGAGTCCAACTTCACTGTTCTGCAATGATAAAAATTTAGATCAATAAATCATCGTGACAGTATAGTAGTATAGGATTTAGGCAAGTGGAGACCATTTGTAGTGGAAGGTTTTAGGAGTAAAGTTAAATGTGGAACTTTTGGACTCCTATTTGCTTACATTAGAGTGGTAAAATGGGGTTTAAAAATGGAAAGGGGAATGGAAGAGTTCAAATATATACTACGTAGGAGTTTTAGACTGCCCAAAAGCAAAAAGAAATGACGGAAGAAAGGCCTACGTGTGGCTGTTGTTACTCGGGTGACGTCATGCTGAAGTCATCCCTGTGTAATAAAATCACTCTTTTTTTAAAACAGACTAACTTTTTTGTTTGTGATCCAATTTTTTTGAAAAATATATCAAAATTCATAAATTTTTAAGATCTTTCATATGACATCAATATTATATATATAATTTATTTAAAAAAATTAAGTTTCATCAGCCAGAGAGTTGGGTAGTCTTAAAGAAACGAAACACAAATTTTTAGTTCACGGTGTCTCCACAAATAACTGAACATTACATAAGCTCATTTTACTATTTTATAAAAAGTGAAAATAGTAATAAAAAAATTAAAAGTTTTCTTTTAACTTTTAACATTGACATGTGTATTTTTTAATTTCATAACTATTCATAAATAAAAACAACGGAAAATATTACTTATAATAATTTAATTAATGTTTTACTAAATTAATATGCAAAAAATGTGCAGAGTGTATTTTATCAACGGTGCATGAATGCGGGAAAAAACAGTATTGCCGCAGTCTAAACACTGTTTTCATATGGACGGAGTCCAAATTTAACAATTTGGACTCTTGACCACTACAAATGGTTTTAGACGGACTGTCAAGTCTGAGTCGGAGCCCGTGCGTTGTGGGCGGGGTCGTCAATTCCTATCTCAAAAGAATCTAAGTTAAAATACAGAGTATTAAAAACTAGCCCCATGTTCTAAAATTTGCATCCCATAAATTTTTAAAGATGATGTATTCGCACACACAATTTGTACACATTTGTTATATAAATTGTCTAATTACTTGTGTGCACAACAACTTCTAAACAAGCTATATGTCTACACAGGCAATTAGGTGTATATAACAAATGTGTATACAAGTTATGTATAAAAAAGGGGTTTCCATTTTTAAAATGACTTTTGTACAAAAATTATGGGTTAAGATAAGTTGTTCGAGCTACCTGCCCTAATTTGGGAGTTCGTATATGGTACCGGCTGTACGGTGAGCACCGTACAGCCGGCCTAGTTACAGACCCAATGGAAAAATAGAAAAATAATTCGGTTGCAATTTTGTAATTAATGTAAATATCGCGGTTTCTGCTAAATGAGCATTTGTGTATTGTTAATGAGCAATAGTCCAATTGTGATGATTATTAAGCGTCTAATAATGAGTACCATGTTATTATAAGAAAGCTGATATCACAACTAAAAAACGATGGCATTTTCGTAATTTGAGTGAAAATCGCGGTTTTCGTTAGATCCTCATTAATACACTTTTAATGAGCATCAAACGTATTCGACTGAGTATTAAGAGTTGAATAATGAGTATTGTGATATCAATTTCATATCTTGTACGGAGTAATTCACTTAAAAACAAACTTTAACATTAAATAATATTTTTATTATACATTTTGATAATAATTGAAGAAAACAAAGCAAAAAGGTTAGTGTTTCTTTAAAGTGCAAAAAGTTGTTAAATAAAAAGAAATACTACCTAAACAAAGAAAGAGAACAAAAACAACGTAAAGCAAAGGAATTAAAAAGACGGAGCCAGCGGGTGTAAAGCAACCCTACAATGCCGGCTGAAAAACAGAGAAGAAGCAAAATAGAAGGAAAACGGAGCCAGGGGAAAAGACGAAAAACAGAGCAGAAGCAACATAACTATTAGGCTTTAAGTTGGACATAATTTCAAATAAAACCAGGCTGTACCATGCTCTAGGTACAGCCGGTTGTACGATAGTATTTTCTTTTTCATTATTTGTCTCATTTTCATTATTTGTCGCGGTTCATGTTTATGTATTCTACGTATAGAAAAAGAATATAACTTGAACAGTACAACAAAAAAACACTTTTGCAGGGTTATTTTCGGAATGCTAATAGCTTTACCAATAACGCTGGTGTACTACATTTTGTTGGGCCTGTGAACATGGACTGCCTAACTCGATATCATTTAATACTGCTTCTACGAGACGTACGGTGGAGATTATTCAAGCAAAGAAGAAAGAAGAATTAAAGAAGCCGGGCCGGGCTGGGCTTCTCGAGTTCATCAACACTGCTCCTGGATCCCAAGTTTAGTTAGCATTATTAGTTGTAAAATGATCAATCAGTATATGTTTCTACTCAATTGTTTGGTTGTGGAGGCAGGGTAGAAGAAAAAGAAATTGTTATATCCTAAGCTTCTTGTGATCTCATCTTCTATTATAGTATAATGTCACGCCCCAGACCGCGTCTGTGCCACATGGACAACCGTCGTACAACCCAATAAGAATAACCGCAGTTTATCCTTACCGAATTGCACAAGACGTCCGATAGATACATATGCCAAACCGATTAGTAAACATACATAACAACATCAACATACAATCAAACACATAGCGGAATATAAGTGTTTAATAAGAACCCACACAAGGGTATAACAAGAGCTCGCAGGCTCCATTAATTTATAAGTCAAAATAGTTCCATGAGCATTATTTAATTATTTAAAAATAGAACCAGAGGAAGCACGAACCACGTCTTCTCTCCATCGATCTCCCGAACAACGGGTGCAGGAAGTAAGCTCTAGCTTCAACCTGAAAGGGTGGTTCCCCCGAGGGATCAGTACTACAGAAAAGTACTGGTGAGGGCAAACTGTATGTAATGTAACTAACGTTTCTCACGTGAGACCCTCAAAATAGGGTGATAGTATAATTATGGGCATAACTCTTAGCTACCCCTTTTCAAAACAAAATGTATACATATATACATATGAGTAAAATATCCGGCCCGTGAGCCCATTTGTCTTTCAAAACATTTAGGCGTAACAGCCTCATTAAATTCACCCTTCCCATATCTTACCCTCGAGTGGAGTCACCCGCAGGCTAACTCACTCGATACCAAAATATAATTACTGTGGGGCCCTTCGGACTCCCATATCACGGACATGGTTTAAATCAATTCCTAGACCAGGGAAAATATTCTATCGGAAACTCGTTCCCGATCAAGCACGTTTAATCATTTAAAATCATTACTTCGAGGTTCACCTACCTCGAGGACTATCCGTCCTTGCTATCATAGTTTTCATTTCCGGGGCTAACCCCGCCTTGAGGAGTACGCATACACCCTCATCATATGTGTAATTTGCTGGAGGTTAACACACCTCAAGGACTACATGGGCCCTTGTTACCTATGTGCAATTTGATGGAGGTTAACACACCTCAAGGACTGCATTTGCCCTTGTTATCTATGTGTAATTTGCTGGAGGTTAACACACCTCAAGGACTACACGGGCCCTTGTTACCTATATGCAATTTGATGGAGGTTAACACACCTCAAGGACTGCATTTGCCCTTGTTACCTATGTGTAATTTGCTGGAGGTTAACACACCTCAAGGACTACACGGGCCCTTGTTACCTATATGCAATTTGATGGAGGTTAACACACCTCAAGGACTGCATTTGCCCTTGTTACCTATGTGTAATTTGCTGGAGGTTAACACACCTCAAGGACTACACGGGCCCTTGTTACCTATATGCAATTTGATGGAGGTTAACACACCTCAAGGACTGCATTTGCCCTTGTTACCTATGTGTAATTTGCTGGAGGTTAACACATCTCAAGGACTACACGGGCCCTTGTTAACATTTGAGTATAAAGGACTCCTCCTGGTCCTACAGAGTTTTAACCAACCTTACTCGGTCCCGGGTATTCACCCGCCATGTATAATCTACCACTTACCTCGCCCGGTCGTGGTCTATAATTTCTTTACTAACGACTAGTCCAAGTCTTAGCGTTTAAACCGTATTTGAAGCCTTAGCAACCAATGTGGACAGGTCCCACCCGAACGGCCCACATAAACTTACTCAAAAATTTCATATTGGGTGTATAACCCAATACCCGGTCGGGTATTACCCATACCCGGTCGGGTATGGTGAGGCAGTAGCCTCTGGAACTGATTTTAGCTAATACCCGGTCGGGTATTACCCATACCCGGTCGGGTATGGTGAGGCAGTAGCCTCTGGAACTGATTTTAGCTAATACCCGGTCGGGTATTTACGTATACCCGGTCGGGTATAGCCTTTGACTTGGCGGTCAACCGTTTGACCGCACAAACGAAGTCCGATTTACGTGAAATTTTATACACATGTACTTCTTGACTTCCTCAATCCAAAAATACCTTTTTGGGTCCTTGGAACATCATACATAATTAATTATCACATTTTAAATCATCAAGCTTACTTAACATGCCTTTCAACTATATTTTACATATAATCATGGCATAACACATACTTGATTATCTTTAATCATTCAATAAAATATATTCTTGATTACTTTAGGTAATCTATGCCTCACTCAAAAGTTATGAAGCATAAAGCCGTCTTCTCACAACTATTAATAAGTACTTCATACTTATTAATCGTTTATATATTTCGTTCTAGTTTATTCTTCATAACTAGATTTAATTTAATGACATGTATGATTATGTACTTGAATCCTTCAAGAATACCATCTTGAATTACTTTAGCCATATCATCCATGATTATTCTTCATCAAAATATTAATAATTCTTTTACTCATTAATCATGCCATTTTCACATAACTTATACTCATTATAGCTAATCACATGTTTAACACTTTTAAACATTTCTATACATATTCACATACTAGATTACTCTAGTCATCTCATACATAGTCCATGTATGCATTTTTTTTAATACATTTGACAATAATATATTCATGATTAATCCACAAATAAATCTCTTATTCATTAATCATGTAATATTTCCATAATTCATATTCCCCATGACTAATCATGCATTTTAATCCATTTAATCATTCCTCAAATCATGATAAGGATTTTATTTAGGTAATCCCACGTTTGACCCAAGAGTTACAAGACACGTAGTCGTCCACTCACCTTGAAATGACGCTAGCAAGCTTTTATCCTCTTTGTTTGAACTCCGGTGACTTTTGAAATTTTCCGGCAAAACTCCGGCGGCTCCGGCGAATTTTCCGGCCACTCCTAGATTCCTCGAGAAGTCTAGAATACCTTGGTAAAATTCCTAACAAGTTTTCACAACCAAAAGTGGTATAAATGTCAAAACCTTCCAAGAAGGTGTTTTCCGGTGAACCGGCCTTGCTCCGGTCATAACTCCGTTTATGGTTAAACTTAACCTTCCAAATCCTCATTCTACACCTCTAGAAGTGTAGAACAAGATTAAGGGTCCATAATATGATTTATAAAATCATATAAGGTTAAATGAAGGAGGAAAAATACTAATGACGTTATTACCTTGATTTTCCCCTAAGTTTTCTTTACTTTCTCCACTCTTTCTTCTTCCTTGAGCATCCCTATGCTTGAGCTCGGTTTTGGGAGGTTGAAGGTGAAGATATGCAGACCTTAATCCTCTTAATTGGCTCCATGATTCGTACTATAAGTCCATGTGGGAGGGGAGTACTTAATTTGGCTTTTCTCTCAATGATGGAGTGTGAGAGAGACCTTGTTTGACATTTCTTGTTCCCCCATCACCTCTAATTATTTCCACTATTTCAACATGGCTCTACACACTTATTGCAAGACCAAAAATCGTGGGGTGGCCCCCACTCATGTGGGAGGTCATCCCAATAAGTCCCGAAGTGTACGTTTGGCCCCAAAAGTTGTATTTTCTGGACTGTTTTAATTAAATTTCATTTTATCGGGTCAAATAAAATATATATCATTCTTCCAATTACTATTGGACTTTAGAATGAATATATATTATCCCACTTTAATTTCGTGGTCGCCGAAATTAATTTCGGGCTGTTATCTGTTTAATTACATATACCGGTAATGGGACTCCGTTTGATCGAAAGGCCAACTTTATGGCTCAACATTTATTTACACCCTCATATAAATATTATCTAGACCAAGATGAATATAATATGTGGTTCCGGAAATATCAGATGGTCCCCGCTCCTAGTGTAGGCCCAACGTGCATTTTACTGTTCAAGTAACAGTAAAAATGAGAACACGTCATCTCGTAAATTCATTAGCAATTTCTCATGAGTCAATATGTGTATTGATATCTTGTGACATTTTAATAAAATGTTACACATCTTTTTAAGTGATCCCAAATGTAAAAACAGATAAAATCTTATCTGTTTGTTCCCAAAATAAAATATCTTTAAGGTAGGGTCCTCCAAAAGTACCCTCCTTTAATATACCAAGTTAATCAATATTATTCATCCCATTATTTTGGTTTCTTAAAATGTTTATATTTCTTCTGTTATAAATTCGTAGTCCTACGAATTATTGACAGTCCGATAATTAAGGACTCCCCACTATCGAATAGTGGCCCTGGCCCGCTCGGCCGTCCAGTTGTCGCTCTTTATAACAATGGGGTCCACGACCCATTCCTACTATCATAATAGTATCGTTTTGGAAAATAGTAATGTTTTATAAACTTGAAATACCACGTGTGGTCCCACGTCTAAATTAATAACCCTTTATTAATTTAGGACAAAATTTTACTTTCTCATTTATCGAGACTACTCTTAGTCTTGATTTACCTTCTTTAACCAAGTACTTTACGAAAAAAAAAAAATTATCTGGGTAAAAATTCGGGTCCGGTGTTACATATAATGTGATTCACTTGCTATTAGTATGTAACACTAGGCTAACACCTAAATTAGAAATAAAATCATGTGATGAAAATGTGGTATCCTTTTTCGAAAATCTTACCCGAATAAACCTGCGCAAAATAGTGTTGCTAACGAAAACATAGACATTTACTTGAGCAGTCTTGAGCTATCTCGCACCATGCTTATCGACAGGGGTGGCCCAGGGCAGGCGCTCCCAGCCCAACATAGGGCCCTTTAATTTGGAAGACTCAAAAAAATTATTATTAGTATTACTTAGCCCAAGATCCGACCATCTGAAGCCAATGGAAATAGGAACGATTGAAAGAAACGGAAGGAACCGCAAGTCGCCAAGTCCAATCTGCAAATCGCCAAGTCCAATCGCCAAGCTTGAAACGAACTGTGAAGGTCGAAGGATGCAGGGGACAAGAGGTTCGTCGCCAATGAGGTTCAAGTCTCACTTCTCTAGCCTGCCACCACGCAACGACGGCCGCCTCTAGCTCCATGAGACCAGGACTATGACCGCGCCATTGCACAATTTTCACTAGCCCGGTAAGCACTGTTGTACGCCTGTACTATCACCAGTCTATGATTTTGCTATTTATTTGATTTTTTGAATTGCAAATTAGTAGAATTTGTTTGTTCTTTTTCAGTTTGTTGCCTACTTGCATTATTGTTATTTGCTTATTTATTTTAATAATTTATTACTTATTAATTAAGTAATTGAATTGAGAATAAGTGTGTTTAAAAATTTTTCAATTTTGTTTTGAGGCATAAAAATTGTTCAATTAAGAAATTGATTAATGTAAATTTAATTTTAATCTAAATTTTTTAAACATGTACAGGAGGGGAGAACTTGAATAATTGGTATTTGCTAGGGGTGGGCATAAAACCCGAACCGAACCGCTACCAAACTGT
Organism: Cuscuta epithymum; assembly: GCA_945859915.1. Taxonomy (NCBI): domain Eukaryota; kingdom Viridiplantae; phylum Streptophyta; class Magnoliopsida; order Solanales; family Convolvulaceae; genus Cuscuta; species Cuscuta epithymum. The sequence continues at coordinate 1,443,592 of CAMAPF010000201.1, forward strand.
TCCGTAATGGTACCGTACCGAATATCGGGTATTTAAACGGTTTTATAGATTTTTATCCTGAACCGAAACCGTACCGTTTGAAACGGGTACGAGATCGGTCCTAGATTTTGAGAATCGAAAAGAACCGGACCAGACCATTTAAAAATATGCATTTGATTTTTTTTTTATATTTTCTTCCATACCAATAAATATATTTTATAGACCAACAATTTTATACCCAAATATGTATTCATGTGCCCCTAAAATAGCATGTGTGTGTTTATATGTATATTGTTATTTTTTCTTTTTAAATAATTTTGTGTTATATTTTGGTATGTATTAAAGAATGTTAAAATTTTAAAAATCATTAATGACTATTCATTTCTAGTAATGTAGTGTATATGACTTTTTGTTATATCATGTTTGTGCAATTGTACAACTTAATTAATACTAGTATGATTTAAATTTTAGCTCGTACGGTTCAACTATAAATTAAATTAGAAATAATATTTAACCTAAAACAAAGAAGAAGAACGTTACTTTTTCTATATATTGAACAATTTGATGATACTCTTTTTAGATTTTCACATGAACTTAGTAAATGAAAGGCGATATTTATCTCGTGTATCATCATTTTGATATACCTTTTCTTAGTTGTGTTGCACTATTTGTGCATGTGTTTGTCAACTTTAGTACTACGTATGCAATTTCTTGTATTTATAATTTATATCAATACTAAATGTGAGTTGGTTGCTGTGATGTTATTTATTAATTGCAAGATTTGTCCAATTTTTTAGCATGTGTTTGGCATTGTACCGTACCGTTTTGTACCGTTCCAAAACGACATGGTACCGAATGGTTCCATCCTTAGAACCGGACCGTACCGGACCGTTAGAAAACCCACAGATACATTACGGGTTTTTACTAATTTCCCGGACCGTTCCGGACCGCGCCCACCCCTGGTATTTGCTAGTCATTATGTTTCCAAAGAAATACCCTTCCGGTCATGAGAAGCTTCTAAACGAAAGAAGAATTGATAAGTTAACATTGTCTAAAAAGGAACTCTTGATAAATTTATTATTAAAGAGACTAGCGAGGTTCAAGAGGGTGAACAACAAAATGTAGATGTTGAAAACAATGTTGAAATATCCGATCATTGTGGTAACGACATGTTGAGAATCTTGATAAAAAGGACATTGTTATCAACGTTTTAGCCGATAGGCCGAATAATTCTGCTTTGTTTGACATTTACAATCCAAGGACATTGTTATCAACGTTTTAGTACAAATCACTTTTGTTTGGAACGTGGAAAAAAGGCTCAATTTTTTTCATTACACAGGGCCTCCGAATTCTCAGGACCGGCCTTGCTTATCGAGGCACAATTACCTCCATTTTTTTTGGGTAGATGCTCTGTATACGGCCGCCTTTGTCATAAATCGTTTACCGACACCTATCTTGTGTGGCATGTCTCCGTTTGAGATTCTTTTTCAAAATCACCTGATTATAATTTCTTCATGTTTTGGTTGGGCATGTTTTCCAAATATAATAGCTAGTTCATCAAATAAATTGTCCCCACGATCCATTATGTGTGTGTTTCTCGGATATGCTCCAGGCTATAAAGGCTATAGGTGTCCCCGAACAGGTCGTTTCTATATAAGTCGGGATGTAATTTTTCTTGAGACCTCTTTTCCCTATCCTACCTTATGTCAACCGTCATCTAAAGCCTCCCTACCCGCGGCTTTTCCGTCACGGACACTCACTCCCACCACCACCTCACAGCCGAACATAACTCCAACACCACCACTCCAACTTTTAGCCGACCCACCACTGGCCGATACTCCCAGCAACTCCCTGCACCTTCCGTCCTCTTACAGTACCTCACCTCAGCCAAATTCACCTATTTCACCGGCTGCCACCCCTGTAACCAGCCCACGGACCAACACTCCTGAGCCAAATTCACCTGCTTCATCTGAAACCAGCTCAAACGCAACCTCCCAGCAACCTCCGCCAGCGGATAACAGCGTTACGCACTTACGCCACCGGCCTCCCTTTCCCAGACTGCCCGTGCTGACCCCGTGGCTCCTAATGTCCATCCCATGCGCACGAGAGCTAAAGATGGTAATTTTAAACCCAAAACTATTTTTAATAATTTAAACACTTTAGCTCTCCCTAATGATTCCCACTTGTTTTTCTCAAGCAAACAAAAATTTAATCTGGCGAGCAGGGGCGTGTCTAGAAATTTGAGATGTCCTGGGCTGAATAGGGATAATACAAGGCTTAAATATTATAGGGGTGGGCTAAATGTAAAAAATGAAAAAAATTACACTAAAAAAATTGAACTTTTTTAAAGTTGCCCCGGGCTTCAGCCTACCATAGCCGTACATAGATCCTCCCCTGCTGGCGGGCAACTATGACAGATGAATTTAATGCTCTAATTACCAATCATGCTCGGGATTTTGTACCTAGTGATAAAACAAAAAATGTGGTTGGTTGTAAATGGATATACAAAACTAAGTATCGTTCAGATGGGTCTGTTGAGCGTCACAAAGCTCGTTTGGTAGCTCAAGGCTTTAACCAACAAGATGGAGTGGATTTTTCTGAGACTTTCAGTCCAGTGGTCAAACCCACCATAGTCCGTCTTGTTCTATCCGTCGTTGTTTCTTTGGGTTGGACGATTCGGCAATTAGATGTGAAAAACGTCTTTCTCCATGGTCAATTGACTGAAAAGGTGTACATGTGCCAACCCCCAAGTTCTATTCATCCCACTTATCCTTCTCATATTTGTCATCTTCGAAAGGCTCTATATGGCTTGAAACAGGCTCCCAGAGCTTGGTTTCATCGGTTTAGCGGATTTTTACTCTCTTACGGCTTCTCTCAGAGTCAGTTTGATTGTCCATGTTTACTTATCACTCCCAGGCCAGTGTTATTTATATTCTTCTATATGTGGATGATATTCTCATTACTGGTAGTTCCTTGTCTCCGATCACTCAATTTATTAATTTATTATCGAGCGAGTTTGTCACGAAAGATCTGGGGGATATTCATTATATTTTAGGCATTCGGGCTCGACGCACCTCAAAAGGTAAGTTTCTATCTCAGCAAAAATATGTGTCTGACCTTTTGCATCACATCTCACACTACTTTGTCACTTACAGATGGGGATCTTTTTAGTGATGGTACTGAGTATCGTAGTATGGTAGGTGCATTACAATACCTGACTATTACCTACCCTGATATTACTTATGCCTTACATTTGGTTTCTGAATTTATGCATGCTCCACGTACTACTCACCTTGCTCCTGTCAAGAGAATTTAGAGATATTTGTAGGGCACCATATCTCACGGTCTCTGGCTTCGAACCGGCCAAAGCATTTCTGTTATAGTAATTGTCCTATATAGGACTAAAAATAAACTTAAATTCACAAATAAGACATTATCCTTTTTATTCCCTAAATAGGACTCGGGATTACCATTATACCCTCTTATATAATTTTATATAAATAAAGGGACACCCTAGGAATTAATCGCAACACTCTTCTCTCTCGATCGACTCTCCCATGGCTGATTTGCATGCGCTCTCTGGATATCCCTCTGCCGCTCCTATTCATCGCAGCCGCACTCCTCTCCTCTTCTCTTCTCTGCCTCTTCCTCTCCAGTTACTACTGGAGTTCTCCATTAGGAGAGAGATAGAGTGAGATGGGGAAATGGTGGGGTAGGGAGAAAAAAAAGATGGGGTTTAATTATGTTTTTTAAGGAGAGAGATAGAGTGAAAAAGAAATGGAGAGAGTAAATGGAGAGAAGGAAATGGAGAGGAGTATGACTCCTTCCTGTGTGCCGCTGCTGCCCATCTTTCCCTGCCTCTTTCACAAGGTATCTTCCTCCTCCTCCGATCCTTCTCCTTCTCCTTCGATCTTTTTCTTCATTTTTCTTCTTGTTCATCTTCTCCTCTGTTATTCATCTGAGATCTCAGATTTTGTTTCATTGATCTGATTTTGTTTTTTTGAGAAGAAATTTCAGATTTCATTACAATTTTATTTGTGGCATAAACTTTTCTGATTTTTGAAGGCTGGTTTCGTTTTTCTTTTTGTGATTCCATTAATTTCATATTTCAATTAAGTTTTGGTTTTCTTGATTTTGGACATTGGCTTCGTGTTTTGCCAAAAATTGGCAATTCTGTGCAATATTTACAATTACGTAATGACATAATTTTTACTTCGATTTGAAAGTTTTGCCATCTTTATGGTAGAGTTGATGATTATAATATGTCAGAAAGAATCTCGTTTTTTTCGATAAACTGCCAAGTTTAATGAAAACTGTTGGTGCTAATATGTTCATATTTGTTCAATTTTCGATTTTTGCAGATCAACTTTATGTTTTAATTTTTTATTTCAAAAAAGTTCTGATTTCGTTTCAAGATCTGCTTTTTCTAGTTTTCTTATTGCATTCAATTTTTGCCAAATTATGGCATTCACTTGTTTATTGGCAGTTATATTATGGCAGAAAATGTTCCTTTTTACATGGATTTAAAATTTTTGCCAATTTCATGACATATTTGGAAATTACATTTTCTACTGGGTTTGGAGGGCAGCGATAGTGAGGTCAGAGGGTGGCGGCAGACGACAGTGACGCCGGAGGGAAGCGTTGGGCGGCATTGACGCCGGAGTGAGGCAATGGGCGACAGTGAAGCTGGAGGGCAATGACAGTTTTGGCACACAGGAGCGACAGAAAAAAAGGATGACACCCCATCCCTGAGGGCCCCCAACACCGACCGAATGGCACGATGGGAGGATGTAAATTGGACTATAATCACAATCTGACAGGAGCGACAATGTACATCGTATTGCATCTAGGGTAGTTGTAGAAAAGTTTTTGGAATTTTGTTAAAAATTTATTTAGAATTTCATTAAGAGTAATTTTGTTCAATGAATGTATTTTTAGTCCTATGAAACATGGAAGTCCTATTTGTGCACTTATTTATTGTTTTAGTCCTATATAGGGAATTAACTATTTCTGTTACTGTACTGTGGCATAGTCAGATGTTGACTGGGCTGGATGTCCGGATTCGTGCTGCTCCACTACAGGCTACGCCATGTTCATTGGCGGTAATCTCCTCTCGTAGAAATCCAAAAATCAGCCCATCGTGTCTAAATCTTCTACAGAGGCCGAATATAGAGCAGTGGCATATACAGTCCAGGACACATTTTTTATTCGGTCATTACTCGTTGTTATTCGGTCATTACTCGTTGATATGGGTATATGGATCACCGCATCAGTTCAACTTTTTGTGACAATGTTTCAGCCTCTTATCTTGCAGTTAATCTTATTCAGTATGACCGCAACAAGCACATCAAGATTGATTACCATTTTGTTCGAGAACATGTAGCGCATGGGGACTTGACTGTGAAATATGTTCCTACTCGAGATCAGTTAGCAGACATATTTACTAAAAATTTATCTAGTCAGCGTTTTCAGTTTTTGCGTTCCAATCTGCACGTGATTTCCCCTGCACAGATTGAGGGGGTGTAATAGTGTAATTATAAAGACTTGTGTGTAATTACTCTTCATATTATTATTATTATTATTATTATTATTATTATTATTATTATTATTATTATTATTATTATTATTATTATTATTATTATTATTATTATTATTATTATTATTATTATTATTATTATTATTATTATTATTATTATTATTATTATTATTATTATTATTATTATTATTATTATTATTATTATTATTATTATTATTATTATTATTATTATTATTATTATTATTATTATTATTATTATTATTATTATTATTATTATTATTATTATTATTATTATTATTATTATTATTATTATTATTATTATTATTATTATTATTATTATTATTATTATTATTATTATTATTATTATTATTATTATTATTATTATTATTATTATTATTATTATTATTATTATTATTATTATTATTATTATTATTATTATTATTATTATTATTATTATTATTATTATTATTATTATTATTATTATTATTATTATTATTATTATTATTATTATTATTATTATTATTATTATTATTATTATTATTATTATTATTATTATTATTATTATTATTATTATTATTATTATTATTATTATTATTATTATTATTATTATTATTATTATTATTATTATTATTATTATTATTATTATTATTATTATTATTATTATTATTATTATTATTATTATTATTATTATTATTATTATTATTATTATTATTATTATTATTATTATTATTATTATTATTATTATTATTATTATTATTATTATTATTATTATTATTATTATTATTATTATTATTATTATTATTATTATTATTATTATTATTATTATTATTATTATTATTATTATTATTATTATTATTATTATTATTATTATTATTATTATTATTATTATTATTATTATTATTATTATTATTATTATTATTATTATTATTATTATTATTATTATTATTATTATTATTATTATTATTATTATTATTATTATTATTATTATTATTATTATTATTATTATTATTATTATTATTATTATTATTATTATTATTATTATTATTATTATTATTATTATTATTATTATTATTATTATTATTATTATTATTATTATTATTATTATTATTATTATTATTATTATTATTATTATTATTATTATTATTATTATTATTATTATTATTATTATTATTATTATTATTATTATATTTTTTGGATGAAATCTAAGTATATTATAAAAATCACCCAAAGAAACAGAGGTTCATAATGTACAAGCAAAAGGGAAACAAAACTGCAGGTTATCCAACATGGATAAACCTTCCCCAGGCAAAAACAACAAACAAAAGTTTCGGCCAAACACCAAAACAAAATGTTGGTCAAGCACAAACAAGGCAAAAATCAGCCATAACCTACGGCCAACACCAACGGAAACAAGGAGGAGAAGCACAAACAAGTCAAAACATTACAAGTTTATGCGGGTAAAGGCTATACAGGATCTTATATACTCATACAATATATTTGTGACACTTCGAAAAATTTAAATAAAATAAAAGAATTTTGTTAGTTATATAAAATGTTATAAAAGTGACGTGTTATTAAATAAGTGAAGTACTTAACCAATTATATAAAATTTTATAAAAGTGACATGTTATACAAGGTACCAAATACATATTAATTACTAAATACGTATAATAATAAATGTTAAGCTTAGTCGGTATTTAAATTTAATTACTACGAATTTTAAAGTAAGGATGTTTTCTTTTAGACTGAAATTTGTTGATCTGATCTGGTTTGGTCTGGTCTGGGATTGAAAACAGTCCAAAAGAAAACATCCTAAGTAAACTTTAAACAATAATAACGTACTACTCGTATGTACACTACAAAAAAACACTCGTTTAGTCACGGACCGTAGTCACGGATTTGGTCCGTGACTAGCCTAGTCACGGACTAGTCACGGACTAGTCACGAAAATTTAAAAAAAAAATTAGTCACGGATTTTACCGTGACTAGTGCCGTGACTACACGTAGTCACGGATTTTTGTCCGTGACTAACATCCTCCGATTGCCCGTTTGATTTTCCGGCCTGGCTTGTTTTACTCCGGCGACATAGTCACGGCCACATCCGTGACTACAGCCGTGACTAAATTTAAAAAATAATTTTGCATCTCCCATAAATCAATCCGGCAACGGTATTATGTACGGATAAATTTAGTCACGGACATGTCCGTGACTATGTCCGTGACTACTTTGATTTACACGTCATTTACACGTCATTAACACGGATCGGACGCGTAATGGACACGGTATTGCTTAGTGACGGACAAATCCGTGACTAAGTCCGTGACTAAATTTTTTATATATGCAGGAGCAGTTCATTCAACAGAACGACACCAATTCATTCCCAGTATATACAGTATCTGTTTGAAAGATCGAAGGATGTAGTCTGTCTTCTATCATTTTCCCCATTTATGCAGTTAAGGTATGTTATTTGAATTATTATTTTTATTCAGAATTAGTTGGTTCAATTTAAATTATTAAAACTATTAAATTAGTGATGTTGTTAATTAATTAACAACATATTCAACTGTAAGCGTAGTAATGTCATAAAATTAGTTAAACTGTTAGGTTTATAAAATAATTTAATTAAAATTAGTTAGCTAAACGTAGTTTTAAACGTAGTGATCTTTATGTTAATTGAAATTAGTTAGTTAAACGTACGTTAGTAATGTGTTAATTAAGTGTATTGTGACTTGTTATTGTAATTGTGTATTATTTATTAATTCAAATGACCTTATATACATGTTCAAATTATTGGGTTTAATTTGGTCATATTATTTAATTTAGTGAATTGGAATTGTTAATTGTGTAGTACTAATAACATTAAATGTCATTAACGTAATAATTTAGTTTAGGTTTAAATGTAGGTTTACAAAAATAATTTAATTAAAATTCGTTAGCTAAACGTAGGTTTAAACGTAGTGATGCATTAAAAGAGGACGGAATGAACTAGTTAAATTTAGTTAAATTTAACTAAATAAATTAGTTAAATTTAGTTAAACGTATGTTTAATTTAAATGTAGTGTTAATAAATTACTTAATTTTTTTGTAATATTAGTTAAATTTAAGTATTAGGTAATTACTTATATTTTGTGAATTATTGTTGTGAATTGTGTGCATTTCATTTAATTTAGTGAAAATTAGTTAGTTGATTATTTAGTGAAATAACTCACTTAAAATTTGTTAGTATTATTGTTAGTATTTGAACGTGTATACTTTTTTATTATAATATTCAGGCATAATGTATAAACAAAATAGAAGTTGGATGTATGATAAAGATGCGGTATTGTACGGAATGCAATCAAATTTTCTCGAGGGAGTCGGGGAATTTATTGAATTTGCACTTGAACATCCGGCTTATATGAGTGGTGATAAAATAAGATGTCCATGTTCAAAGTGTAAAAATCTCAAATTTAAAGACCCACACGAAGTTGGGTATGATTTGTACGCGGTCGGTTTTGTTCCCAATTATTATAATTGGACTTCTCACGGCGAACCTTTGGATCCATCTGTTATACCACAAACGGTAGGTTCGTCTCGTTACGTCCCTCCAGAGATGAGTGCGTGGGGAGACCGTGCTGAAATGAGGTGGGACCAACAAATGGTATATGACGCATACGGTGTACCGATGTCTCAGTTCAATCCCCCACAACCACCTAACGACCCCCCTGAAGCCTCAACCTCGTATCAACCAGATGCGGATGAAAATCCGACATTTTATCAACCTTATGTGGATGAAGGTTTGACTGAGAGATTTCAGGATGTTCTAAAAGCTGCCGACCAACCTCTGTATGCTGATTGTGAGGGATACTCTCAGCTATCCGCCGTTACTGAATTCATGAACATAAAAGCCGAATACAGTCTCCCTGAAACTTGCATGAATAGAGTCTTGCAGTCAGTAGGAGGGATGCTACCGCGAGATCATACCCTTCCAGATTCATATTACCACATGAAGCAGTTAATGTCTAAGTTGGGGCTACCTTGTGTTGAAATTGATGCGTGTCCGGAAGGATGTATGTTGTTCTGGAAGGAGGATGAGGCACTTGAGTTCTGCAAGTTCTGTGGTGGAGACAGATACAAACCTGTTCGTCAAGGTAAAAAGAAACCACGACATAGGTCTGCACTGTCTAAACTGTATTACCTCCCAATAGCTCCTCGACTGCAGAGGATGTACGCTTCGACTGCTACTGCGAAACACATGACATGGCATGTTGAGCACGAAACCAACAAGGGTATGATGGCTCACCCTTCGGACTGTGAAGCCTGGAGACACTTTGACCGCTGTCATCCTCAGTTTGCTATGGAGCCACGAAATGTGCGGCTGGGATTGTGCTCAGATGGATTTGCTCCTTTTGGCAGGTTTGGCAAGAACTATTCATGTTGGCCGGTCATGTTAACTCCTTACAATCTCCCTCCCGACATGTGCATGAAAAGTCATTTCATATTTTTGTCTTTAATTTGTCCGGGTTCCAAGGATCCTGGGCGAAAGATAGACATTTATCTCCAACCCCTTATCGAGGAGATGAAAGAACTGTGGGCCGTTGGGACACCAACTTATGATGTTTCATCAGATAAAATGTTTATCATGAAAGCTGCCATCATTTGGACCATTAGCGACTTCCCTGCCTATGGCATGCTTTCGGGATGGAGCACACACGGTTTGATGGGATGTCCGATATGTATGGAGAAATCAGGTGCCAACTGGCTTAGTTACAGCAAAAAAGGAAGTTACTTTGATTGTCACCGCAAGTTTCTCCCGGAAAGGCACCGATATCGAAAGGACAAGAAGTCTTTCATTAGAGGCAGAGCGGTACGAGAGAGCCCACCCCCGAGATTGACCGGTGAAGAAATTTATAACCGGGTTCGACGTTTTCCTACGGCTATGGAAGAGCCAAACCAAGAGCCATATGGGTATTGTGATACCCATAAGTGGACAAAGAGGAGCATATTCTGGGAGTTGCCTTATTGGAAAGACCTTCTCATCCGTCACAATTTAGATGTCATGCACACTGAGAAGAACGTCTTTGACAATATATTTAACACAGTGATGGATTTGAAAGGCAAAACTAAAGACGGTCTTGCAGCTAGGAAAGATATGACTATTTGGTGTGATAGACCCGAACTTTCTGTTGATCTAGAATATCAGGGCAAGGAAGTTCCAAAAGCAGTCTACCAGGTCACAGAACCACAAAAGGCAGCAATATTACAATGGCTTGCGTCTCAGAAGTTTCCAGATGGCTACTGCTCCAACTTGTCTAGATGCGTAGACATGAACAAACTTACCACGACGACGAGCATGAAAACTCACGATGCTCATGTAATAATGCAAAGACTTCTACCAATTGCACTAAAAGAGATGCTTCCTGAACACGTATGGTCCTGCATTACTGAAATCAGTTTGTTGTTTCAATCGATATGTTCCAGCGTTTTGGATGCGGCATCCCTCCGAAGACTACAAGATTCTGTTCCCATTCTGATGTGTAATCTAGAAAAAATAATGCCTCCATCGTTTTTCGATACAATGGAACATCTTATAATACATCTTCCGTTTGAGGCTTTGACTGCTGGGCCCGTCTTCTATCGCTGGATGTACAGATTTGAAAGGTTAGTAACAATTTCATTTAAAAAAAGAATATTTATTTCACAATAACTGTTAACATGTGTACCGTTGTTATATTGCATTATTGCAGATTTCTAGGAGAGCTGAAAAAGAAAGTGACCAACAAGGCACACGTTGAGGCTTCAATTTGTCAAGCGTATCTTCAACAAGAAATCTCAACGTTCTCGTCTTTTTACTTCGAGCGTGACGTCATCACCAGAAGGAAGAGACCTGCCCGGAACGATGACATTGGCGAGGATTTATATGAAAATGTAGTTTCCATCTTCAATTACCCAGGCAGAGGTAAAGGTGCTGCGACACAACGATACATCGTGGGTGGGGAATTGCAAATTGCACATACTTATATCCTCATGAATTGTCCAGAAATCTCACCGTTTTATCAGTAAGTTAAATTTGTAGTTATAATTGTAATACTTATCAATTAAATTTGTAGTTAATTTATAATTTTTTTATTTTTTAATTCACAGTGAATTCAGAGCTTCTTTATCAGCCTTTCCTGAGAATCAAATTGATGCATTGGTAGACTCTGATTTTGTAAATTGGTACAAGTATCAGGTATATATATACACACACATTAATTATATATATATATTATTAAGTAAGATTTTTCAATATTTACCTAATGTTATTATCATGTTTATATTTACAGATCAATAGTCGTGGGATTGTCGACCCTTTGTTAGTATCATTAGCGTGGGGCCCTAGTGCCAGTGCCAAAGTGTGGCGGCAATATGTGATAAACGGTTACACATATCACACAGCCGATTACGGAGAGGGCCGACCAACAACGAACAGCGGGTTATGTGTCCCGACCATCGGTTATGATAACTCGGAAACCAATTTTTTTGGTGTCCTGCAGGAGATTCTGGAACTTGAGATGCCTTCTGGTGCGAAAAAATTGACATGCGTTCTGTTCCGTTGCACATGGGTCGACCCCACACGTGGCGTGCGCAAAAATCCGAAATATAATATGATTGACGTCAACCAGTCTCGTGTGTACCCGAAAAATGAGCCTTTCATACTCGCCCAACAAGCAGCGCAGATTTATTATGCAGAATATCCTTCAACAAGGCGGACACAGAATCCTTGGGTGTGTGCATGTCCTGTCCGTCCGAACAAAATAAAATCACAAACTCAACACAAGGACGTTGATCTAGATGCTTTTCAGCAACAATTTTTCCAACCTCCGCCTATTGTTGAGACGGTCAACTATGACATCCAATTAAGTGATCCAAATGGCGGACGTGTTGAAGTCATGCCAGAAACGCACCTTCCGGACCCAACCATTCCATCTGAGCGCGAAATTGAGGAAATGTATGTAGCACAACAAAACGCTCAATATCAGGAAGAAGGTGAATGGATAGACGGTTCAGATACAGAAGAAGATACTGTATATGTAGAAAATGACGATTCTGATAGTGAATAATTGTGCTGTTGTAATTTCAATTTTATTGACTTCTAATATTTGTGCAGATTTCTTCATCATTATATTACTCCAACAATATTTGAATTTTTTTCTATCTTTATCATTATTATTTATGAACAAAAAATTACTCCATATTAATTCAACCACAACAAGTTTTTTATATCCATATTATAAATTCAAAATAATATTTACCCAATACAAAATATGAAATTACTCTATATTATATTCTTTTATTTTCAAATTCGAAAATTCAAATATTATTTTTGATTTTTCTAAATTCGAAAATTTATTTTAATAATTTTTAATAATTCGAAATTCAAAAATTAATTTTAATAATTCTAAGTCTATTCGAAAATTAACAAAATTCGAAAATAAAAAAAAAAGTAATTTACTTTTACTAATCTGAATATTATAATAAATTTAAATATTAATAAACAACTAACAGAGATTTATTTATCAAATTTCAATGATAAATACAAAACACACAATGAAATTATCACATATTATTTATCAAACAACTAACATAGATTTATTTATCACATTAACCTAACTAACATTATTCATTCCTCAATCGGAAACTTTCAAGAGGCCTAGCCCACAACTCCTGAATTTTCATTCGAGCTTCTTCGTTGATCGGGTCCATATACTCTGAAACTTCTTGTGCACGTTGAAGCATCCGACACAAATTTCTTGCTTTTGACTTGCCCAACGAGTCGGATTCTTCATCTTTATAATCGCCAAAACTTTCAAGGGGTCTAGACATCAACTCCTTGATTCTCTCGTATGCTTCCACGGTTTTTGGCTCCATAAGCTCTGTAATCAGCTTAAGTCGTTTCATATCTCTACACATCGAATCCCAGTCAATTGGACCTCTATTAGCCATTTTTTTTACAGTTCACTCTTGGGCCGGAGAAAGATGATTTATACTAAAAAAATTCAAATTGTCACGGTCTTAGTCACGGATAATTCCGTGACTAACCTGTCAGTCTGGCAGCCGGAGAAGTGTCAGGGCCGCCGGTCTAGTCACGGTTTTAACCGTGACTAGAACCGTGACTAAATTCAAAATTTGAAATAGTCACGGTCTTAGTCACGGATAAAACCGTGACTAAACCGGTCAAAGGCGGCTAATGCCGCGTGGCTGATTTCGTTGATTACGAAGGGTTTAGTCACGGATATATCCGTGACTAAGACCGTGACTACTCCGTCATATAAAACTAACACTTAGCGATTTTTTTCTAACCTACGCTTCCAAACCCTATTTTACTCTCAAACTCTTTCCCTTCTAACTTCCCCTTCCACCGCCGCCGTCCTGAGTGCAGCGCCGCCGCCGTCCTCCGTGCATTGCCGTTGTCCGCCGCCGGTTGCCGCCGTTCACCGCCACCGTCCACCACTCCTTTTTTTTCGCACCTCTCTCTCCACATCAAGGTTATGTTTTCTCAATTAATTTTTTACTCACAAATGCATGTTTATGTACTCAAATGCATGTTTATATGCTCCTATGCATTATTGAACATTGAATGCCCTAATGATTTATTCTACAACTACATATTTATGTGTATATACATTTAATTTAATATGATTATATGTGTATATGTTGTTACGTTTATACACACAAATGCATGTTATTATTATGTTCGGATTACAATATTAATTTCACATTACAATATTAATTTGCATGCTCAATATTAATCTCTTCCTTTTATTAGTTTTGTTTTAATTTCGAATTACAATATTAATTTGCATGCTCAAAGATGATAAAATATATTTTTTCTTTTTTGTTTGATTTGTAATACACATGCTTTAGATATAGTTTGATTCAATTTTATTTTTTTTGTACAAGTTTAATATGCATGCCTAAATATTATTTGTTTTTAGGTTAAACATGATTTAATTTCGTACTTATGCATGAATTATTTAGACATTATTAGGATGAATATTATTTTATCATTAATCAAATTTATTATTTCCGAATTATTTGAAAAATACCCCCTCATGTCAAACTTCCAAAAAAATTTGACATGTTAACTATAAAATAATTATTTAGACATTAAAAACTGTTTTCCGAAATAAATTGTAAAATATAGATTTTAAAAAAAGTTTAATAATATATTGTTTTTGTATTAAACAGTTTAATAAAAAACTGTTCTATAAAAAACAGTTTAATAAAAAAAACGGTTTGATAAAAATCAATTAAATAAAAAACAGTTTGATAAAAATTGACATAAAAAATATAACAATGGTATTTTAAATATTATACTGTATTTATAAAACAGTTTGTATAATTTATAAAACTGTTTTTTATAAAACTTTTTATAAATAAAACCGTGTATAAAACAGTTTATACAAATTTGTTTTTATATAAAACTGTTTTATAAAACAATTTTTTGTAAAACGGTTTATAAAACTGTTTTTACAAAACTGTTTTTTTATAAAACTGTTATTAGATCTCAAAAAAAAACTGTTTTTAGATAACTTTTTTTTAGATAAAACTGTTTTTGATAAGTCGAACTATTTTTTACTGTATTAAATTGATTTTTATAATTTCCTTATATAAAGTATATATGTCCCCTCATGTAAACTTGCAAAAGTTTAACATTTTACTCTAAAGGCTAATCAATACAAAAATGTATTGTATCAAAGTCATAAAAAAATTAATTGAAAATATATCGACCCCTCATATTAGACTTATACACAGTTTAATATGTTACCTTAAAGACCAATCAATTGAAAATGTATTGTATCAAAGTTATAAAAAAATTAATTGAAAAAATATCGACTTCTCATATTAGACTTATACACAGTTTAATATGTTATACACGTTTATTATAACTACACTAACATTTAAAAATATAAATTAATATATTTTAGATGAGCGATGAACAATCAACCTCGCGTCCCCGCCCAAACTATGTGCCCTTAACCGAAGCTGAGCGCAACAATGAAAATGCGCTTTGGGTGACGCCCCACATGGTTGCGAAGTAAGTAACTATGAATTTTATCTAACGTGAAATAATTTTTTCAATGTATCATAATGTTATCAAAACTTTTATAAATAAATAATATTAATTTTCTGAAGCGATCAAGATGTGTTGGACCAAATCAAACTAATAATCGGAGGACACTTTCTTGGGAACTGGGCAACATACACGGAAGTTGACCCCAAGGTTCGTGAACTTTGGTGGAACCTTTTCAAGGTAAAAAAAATGAATTTTCTCTGCGTAATTGTATTAACGTAACATTTGATAAAAGATAAATTAATTTATTTGTTTTTTATAAAGGGTCGGTTTCGATGGACTGAAGCCCAAGGTCCCGCTATTCTTAGAGCGTATAACGCTAGGATTTCAAACTGGCTTCGTCCTACTTTTAAGCGTGCCCGAAAGAGCGGGGTAAAGCCTGGATGGTGTTCGGATGAGGTGTGGGATAACCTCGTCCGTCACTG
The DNA here is from genome assembly GCA_945859915.1 of Cuscuta epithymum. Classification (NCBI taxonomy): domain Eukaryota; kingdom Viridiplantae; phylum Streptophyta; class Magnoliopsida; order Solanales; family Convolvulaceae; genus Cuscuta; species Cuscuta epithymum. The sequence goes on from CAMAPF010000201.1 coordinate 1,459,628, forward strand.
GTCTTCTGATCCAAACTTCTTGGCAAGAAATCAATCCGGTAAGAAAAATCGGATGTCCGAGAAGGCTTTAGAAACCCAATGGCATGGGGGCCGCAAACCTCAGAGTAGACATAAAGAAGATCTTGTAAGTATTTTTCAAAAAACCTTACACAATTACAACCCTTTATTTTAACAATTAATTATGGATGTTAAGCCTTTTTTCCAAACTGTAGTCGGGGCCTGAGAAGAAGAAGGTCTCAATTCTCAAGGTCATCAAGCACTGCTGGACAAAGCACGGCGATGAGTCCGATGCCGATCTGCCACCCCGCCTCGCTGAAATCGAAGTAAGTAACACTATTATGTTACTTATTTCCATTCAAAATCAAATTGAGTAACATTAAATTAACAATTTTTGTACATGTAGTCAAAGTATAACACAAATGTTGAGAAGAGGCGGGCAGAATTAGGCTTGACTCAGGAGGATGAGATTGATTCTGATGTGGAGGATGATGCCATCTTTGAGGCAGTTGGGGTCTACAAGGGCCGGGTCCCGTGCATGGGGGCTGAGGGGCAACGGATCTTGTACGACCGCAGCGGTGCTTCATCTTCCCGATCAAGGCGCGGAGAGGATCCGCGTATCGCTCAAATGCAGCGGGAGATGGAGGAGCAGCAGCGGGCCTTGGCTGAGCAGCAGCGCACCTTGGAGGAGCAACGCAAAAAAGATGAAGAAACAAGGGCCCGGCTGGAAGAGATGGAACGGATCCTCAGCGCCGGAATTCGGAATCAGCCTCAGCCTCAGCCGTATGTACTGCACCCTGAGCAGACACCTCAAGTTCCGCACATGGGCGGTTATTTCCATACCAACTCTGCTACCGGGTTGCCTTCATTTGGTTCTATTCAGGATATCAATTTTCACAACCTGTTTCAAACATCTGGAGGCAGCCAAGGAGGTGGCAGTCGCGGAGGTGGCAGTCGCGGAGGAGGCAGTCGCGGTGGCCAAGCTGGAGACAACCGAGAAGATGAGACCGAAGAAGATTATCTATATGATGATTCTAGATATTATCATAATGGTGGCCGAAGGAGCTTGTAAATGTATACATTTTTATTTGAACATCGTTTATTTACTATAATTCTATTGTGCTTATTATTACTTTTATTTCAGTCTGTTTGGTTATGAAATGTGTGTTCTAGTGGGTTCTAGTAGTCTGTTTATTACTTTTATGAATGCAAATATTTTTTAAAATAAACTTTTCTAAAGAATAATTAAAAAAAATATAATTTTTTTATAAAAAAAAAAAAATTTTTTTTAAAAATAAAAAACTTTAGTCACGGATCCGAGCCGTGACTAAATTGTAGACCGATTTTTAAAAAAGTTATTTTGCAAATTTAATTTTTTTTTTAAAAAATAAAAAAGTAGTCACGGATCAAGTCCGTGACTAAAATTTGAAATTTGAAAATTTAAACAGTAACATTCGGCGGTTAACTTTTTTAAATTTGAAAATTTAGTCACGGACTAAATCCGTGACTATATGTAGTCACGGAAAAGGCCGTGACTAAGTCGCCGGTGTGGTTATTCCGGTGACAAGTTAGTCACGGAAATGGTCCGTGACTAAGCCGTGACTACGCTCAGTCACGGATAAGATGACCGTGACTAGAATTAGTCACGCCCAAACAGTCACGGATTTAGTCACGGACAAAGTCCGTGACTAACAGAGTTAGTCACGGATTTTTTATACTACGGTCCGTGACTAAATCCGTGACTAACACCGTGTTTTTTTGTAGTGGTAAGATACATACTACGTTTATATTAGAGAGAATTCCTCCACTAGGAGTAAAACAAGCTAAAAGTGCAAAAGTACGACTTTAATGTTTTATAGGAGTAAAAAGTCCCGGGCGGACTAAAATACCCTTAATGAATAACTGGTTTCTTTATCCTACGGAATGTCATTATAAAACGAAATATGAGTAATAATACTATGTATAGTACAATCTTTACAGAGATGTCGTATGACAGTAGAATAAGTGCGCTACATATGACATCATTGATGGCCACCGCCACATTTAAAATTGTCGTCGCTGGCCACAACACCTGAAAAACTGTCTCCAGCCACCACATCTCTAATCGTTGTCTCCAGCCGCCACATCTGTAACCACCGTCCCAAGCCCCCTCATCAAGTGTGGTCGCCGCCGGCCGCCTCCTTCGATGTTGCCGCCTTCTCACTTTGCGCCACCTCTTCAATCTTCATAGAGCACCAAAGGTGTGTCTTCTGACACCCATGCCTTCTCCTCCAGCAACATATATGTAAATCTGTGTTCTGCGCACATATCTACATTGAAAATTCATATTACCAATTCAATGTCATTAATGCTTGCAAAAATACATTAATTGCCAAAATCTCATTTTTCAGAATTATATACTATAGATATCTTTAAAAATTAATTTGAATGCGTTCTCAATTGAAGTTTAAGCTGAGATTTGATATGAGTAAACTAGATTTGATGAATAAGATGTTAAAAAATTCCATCGGGAATCATCTCAAATCGCGATGGCCGGACAGAGCCTCCAATATAAGAACTTATTTGACCTTTTTATGAAAGTTCGAGGACCTATTTGACAGTTTTACCTAATATTAATAACATAATAATAATGATGATAAATAATGTTTATAATCTGCTAAATAATGGTAAATGGAGATCGGAAATATTAATAAAAAAAGGATTTGGATTGGTTAGATCACTACTACATTTAAAGCTCTTTTGTAACAGCCAATTTCGTTACATTTGGCCCAAAAGTCTGTTACATTCTTTCAAATGTAACAGTTTCATGCCGTTACATTCGTTGCCGTTGCCTTTTCTCTATTGTAACGGTATGTAACGATTTTCAGAACCAATTGTAACACTTTTCTAAACTAACCGAAAGTGCTACCACAACTATTATCACAAATGTAACATTTCTTTATATAGGCAAGTGTAACACTTTTTGCAAAAATATGTAACAAATGTTAGACTTATTATCAAATATAATTTAAATATGTGCACACAATTTAAGAATAGTAATAAAAAATAATAAATATAATTAATAAATAATCCGCATTTCATTTTATACATTTATAATACATTGTCCAAATCAATCTATCAAGTTTGAAATTTCATATTAACTTCAAGAAAGATACATATCATATATACAAAATTCTAAATTCTAATAAAGTGCTCATCATTTGAAGCATCCACATCAATTTCTCATCTGGTTTCGTAAAATGAGATCATCTATGGGTCCATTCTTCCTTCTCCATATGAATGATTTCGTAATCTCTACATCAAATAGTTCAAAATACTAGCAATAATATCAATTTCTACATTTGTAGTGGGTAAGTATGATTTCGAATTGGGATGATCACCTTTTTTGGAGTGCTAGACGCCTAGACCTCGTTACAACTTACAACCATTTGATTTATGTCTCGTTTGTGTTTCCTATTCTGCAAATTTTCTAAGAACATAATTTTTTCAGAGTTACTTTTAACAACATATCTACACATGTAATGAAAGCAAACTGGTGAGATTAATAATTAATAATAAACAATGCAATGAATGTACAAATTATCTGAAACATTTCCTAGGGCAATGTGCAGTGAATGCATTTGCATTATTGATTATTTATACGGAGAGTCGGTGAATTGAAGAACACAGAGAGGATAGAAAAGTCTCCAGAATCGAATGAGAAAAGAGTTGGAGCAGGGCCGTCTTGAGTTGGGTTGGTGCCTAGACAAAAACTAAAATAACATGTATAAATTTTCTTAATAGAAGTCAAAATATTCTGAAATTTTAAAATATGAATCTCATGTTTTTATTGTCTAAATAGGAGTAATTTCTATCAAGTTTGAAAAAACTGCTATTTAGGAATAAAACGTGGCAATTCTATTTTGAAATTTCAAAACGTTTTTACTCCTATTTAGAGAACTTTCCAATTTCATTTTCATATCAGTCAATAATAATGTAAACACAATAATTTAAAAAGAAAATGATAAATATACGAATTATGTAATAATACTTCTGTCTCACTATAGTCCGCTAAACTTGACTTTTCAAGTCAATGATATCTAACTTTGACTGATTTTAGATTTATATACAAAAGTATTGATAATATAAAAATGATGTGAAAATAATCTTTGTTAAACAATACTATAAGAGTACAAAATTATTAAATTTTGCATAAATATACTAGCTAAAATAATTAATCAAATTTTACCATCTTTGACTGGAAAAGTCAAAGATGACTAATTAAAATGGAATGGAGGTATTAGTAAATTGTATATAGAATAGTTGATTTAAAATATTATAAAGAAAATACGTGCAACCTAACTGTTTTAATATTAAAAATGTTAAAAAGAAAATGTTTACCAATAATGCCGCAATAATTCATAAGGTTCTGGCCACGTGAAACATACATATACGAAGTGCTTTTTAATGAGTAAAGTCGTACGAAGTACTCCGTGTTAAGTTTTGCACGTTTGCAGCTATACATATTATGTACTCGTAATAGTTTTATTCGTGAAAGCTGGTGCCCCATAGGATATATAGTGGTGCCCTAGGCATATGCCTAGGTGCCTACCCACTATAGCCGGGCCTGAGTTGGAGCACCGACTGAGTCGATGAGAACCCTCGAGCAACGAATGAGAACCGATCGAACTGTGGAGGAGTGACGCGAAGAACATAGAGAGAAGCGGCGGTGACATGGACGTTGAGCGTTCTTACGAATGTTTCTAGTCTTAAGAAAATATACAAGAATCTTAGATTTGATCGAAACTTTTAACTTTTGGGAATTCAATTGCCGCCTTTTTTTTCTCTTAGTGCATAAGTGTTACATTAGATTTCTTTAATCGTAACACTTTAGTAAACTAATGTAACGATATGTCTAAATTGATGAAAGTGTTACATATGAATCACACGCAGTGTAATCATTTTGAAACAAATGTAACAAAACACATAAAACTGTTACAATAAACCTATTTTTTGTAACACTTTAAGAAAGTGTTACAATTTTATCGTTACATTAGACTCGAAAATGTAGCAGTGGATTGACATAAACTGGATGCTATTAAAATTCGGATATTTTGATACTATTAATCATTCGGATATGTTAATTGATGATAAGATGGCCGTATAAAAAATAGTAATTAAAATAAGATGGATTAGTTACAGTGATCAATTAATAATTAATGGATCATTTGGATTTGAGAAACAAATTGCATGAAAATCGGAAAACAATGACTTAAGATAAGGCGGGTTGATTAATCTCAAATTATAAGTTACGAGTAATTATTAATTTTAGAATGTTAATATTCTAGAAGGTGAATTTGGAGAAGATCGAGGTAAAAGCATTGGATTAGGAATTATCGCGATTCGAGGTAAGGATTATTGCAACCAAAATTATTCTCTTTCCTCGTATTATATGATTATGTGCTATGTGATTAAATTATGAATTTTGAACTATGTATATGTATTATTGAAGTGATATTCGATCTATGTGATATTCTCTCTCGGCCTGGTGTGACTCTGACTGGGCTAGTTGTCCCTTGATGCGGCGCTCCCTTACCGGCTGGATAGTTTTTCTTGGTTTTTCCCCTATTTCTTGGAAAACCAAGAAACAACATACTGTAACTCGCTCATCGGCCGAGGCCAAATACCGTTCTATGGCTTGTGCTGCGTCTGAACTAAAATGGCTCAAAGGCATGCTTCTTAGTCTTGGCGTTACTCATCCTACATCCATGCATTTGCATTGTGATAGTCAATCCGCTCTCCACATAGCACAAAATCCGGTTTTCCATGAACGCACTAAACACATTGAAGTGGACTATCACTATGTTCAGGATGCGGTGCAAGATGGCACGATCTCCACGTCTCATGTTTCTACCACTGAACAACTGGCAGATATTTTTACCAAGGCCTTGAGTTCACGACAGTTTCATTATCTTCTTGGCAAGTTGGGCATTTGTGATCCGCATGCACCAACTTGAGGAAGGGTGTTAGGATTTATTGTATATTTTGTATATTTTATTGTACTTTTGTCTCGGCCCATTTGTGTAATTGACTTTGGGCCCAAGCAATGTTGTATATTTAACTCCTCTCTATGTAATGAAAGCCTAAGGGATTTTACACCCTAATTCGGTTGTAGCAATTAAGGGTAGCTTGTTAAGGGTTTTTTTTGACCCGTTTATGCACCCCATATTTTCCAGCCCGGTTCGAGCTGAGGGGGCGTGTTAAAGCATTTGTCCCACACCGGAAAGCTATAAAATAATTAAACACTATATAAGGCTTTGGGCTACTTCTCCTACCGGGTTCAGGGACGGATCCAAGGGGGGGGGGGACCGCCCCCCTTGGACTTCCAAATTTTTCTACTATATATATATAATATTTTCATACTTTAATTAGGTATATATGTTTTCGCCCCCTTAACTTTTAATTTTCAAAATTAATATATAGGCTCACATAATGCAATGCTTAATTGGAGATTTAAAAGAAGTAGAATCTAAAATAATTTACATAACTTAAACAAATAAACAATAGAACTCGTTGTTTAAGACTTAGGGTACCAAAAAAATTTAGTTTTGTAATGTTTAATTATCTTTATTAGATAATTAGTACTCGATTTTGTAAGATATCAAAAGATATTGAATATCAGATACAGTAGTTAAATAATATAAATGTTTGTTGATATTAATATTAAATTACACATTTCATTTACCTCTTACTTCTAAAAACAATTTGTTGAATAGATAATACTTTAACTTATTTTAGCATTAATACAAATATAATATGCACCATATATATGAATTAACATTACTACGTATCATATTATTCTAAGTATAATAATCTCATACATACTATTGTAATATTAAGAAAACTCATCATGACCCACAAATACCTTTCTTGATAGACAAAAATCTCAATTCAAAAACCAATTCTTTATCCTGTTAAGATTCATGTGGTTAAACAAGACATAGGTTACTTAAAAAACATTGGTTGAATTGTACCTTTAACTTTAACCACTTTACCTTCAAATAATATCATGAAATGTTATACTACGTATATCATATCCTTTCTTATTTTCAAATAATTTTCCTTTAATTTGTCATTTCTTAAGCTTTAATGTATCAATATTTTTTTCTGGAGCACTTATATATATATAGTTATTAAATCAAAGTTATGTTTTCATTGTCTAAAATTAGAATTAGAATATAATAGATTTAATTGTCATCGTGTGTGTAGTATGTACTAATGGAACTTTTTAAATAAAAATTAGCCACAGAGCCCTACACTACCGAAAAAATTCGCCCCGCTACACTAGCAAAAAAATTCACCCCACTAAACTAGCGATTTTTTTCCCGTTACGCTTACTAGCGAAATTTTTTCACTCCCTACACTAATGAAAAAATTTCGCCCCCCTTGACTCGAAATCCCGGATCCGTCCCTGACCGGGTTAACCTTAGGATGGAACCCCGAGTCTTAACAATTATCAAACGTGCTTACTATTTGGACGATAGTCAAAAGTGGTCATTGAGGTTTAGTTTAAATTACACATTAATTCGTGATAGTACAAAGAAAGTTACCCATTTAATTCTCCATCTTTCTATATACAAAACGCAGTGGAAAGTTTGCTAAGTTTCCCGCCCAATTCCACTGCCAATACGGACGGGTCATGGGTTGCAAAAATGGGTCACCACCTTGGGGCAAGTCCATGTGCAAAGGATGCATTAAATGTTGGTTCCTTTAGCAGCTTTATGTCTCGAAAACAGGCTCTAAGAGCTGGCAAATAATATTTAATTATTATTGTAGCAACATGTCTTTTCAAAACTTTTTCCAACCATTAAATGAATTAGTATCCCATATCTCAGTCCGTATCATTTACGTAGTATTATAATTGAAGAACTCTATTGTCCAATGTATATTACATAGTACTTCGTATATATTACTGCACATGAGCTGGCGCAATTAAATGAATTGTGTTTAACAAGGCATATCTACTTTATTTAGATTCTCAGTACACATTTATTGGGCATTGTGAATTGTCTATTCAAATTAAAAGGTATTGACCATGGGCCATGGGGTAATTTATCATAGATATTCAGAGCAGCTCAAATTTTTAGTATAAATAAGAGCAATTTGATCGGTCAGGCATCCAGAGCACCACACATCATAGCTTTGGCATTCAAAATGGGAGTTGTATAGTTCTTCGAAGTTTGTCTGCATTATAGGAGAGGGGATAAACCAGAAGTTATTTTCAATGATTAACAGGTATACCATGCATGTGTTTAAAACTCTATTCAAAAATTATGCAAATAGAATTTCATGTGATTTTTGCAGGGTTCTTCCATCATCAACAATCATCAAAATTGGCAGGAGGGGTGAGGCACTGAAAGTTGTTTAAAATGATGAAGACGTATGTTATATGCTTTAAACTCTTGAAAATTATGCAAATAGAATTTCAAGTGTGTTTTTAGTAATGTTCATCTAAGGTTGTCTATTTTGATCTATTGTCTTAACAGTTTGATAAACAAAGGTGTCATTGGAAAGATTATGGGAGTGTTTCTCAAACACATAGAACCAATGGAAATAAAAAGATTAAGGTAACTATGATAGGTAAAGCTAAGACCATTTAGGTATATAGTTATATGGGAAATCCCATAGTTATATATACTCTAGAGTTCAAATACTGCAAACTTTGAGTGACGCAGATAGGGCATGTTTTTAAAAATAGGATTACTGTTCAGATAACATTCAGATTGCTTAATACAAAAAATAGGAAGATTCGGAAAAAATGTTGGACAGTTAACAATTTATTTTAAAAACAACCTGCCAATAGTATTTAAAAGCCAAAGGTAAGACTCAAAGTTTAGATATTAAGCATTACATAATATATTAAGTTATGAACAGAGTACATTAGGACATAGCTAAGTTGGATTTAGGTAAAACCATAGCCATCACAATGACCGATATTTAACAATGAAATATCTAACAAAAGCAACCATTGTATGTAGCATGTATTTTGGACAGGTGATTAAATTGACAACTATTAGATGGGAACGAAGGAGCCAAAAATCAAAGAAGTTATACACCGATTTACATTATGGGAGTTCAAGTGATTTCAACCCAGATTTAGTTCTCTGTATTTTTAAAAACAAGTCGTGATTTAGTTCAAAGAATTATTACATGTGAGCAGCATAGTCTACTAGAGAATCGATGATATGTATACCATATGTTCAATGTTGTGTACAAATTTTTAGCTTGGGCAGAAGAAACAATTCAATATCACAGGCTCCTTTATTTTAGATAGTTCTATTCATATAATAATGGCTACAAAGAAAGTGGGCTTTAAACTTTGTTTCTCCGACTTTATAAACAATAGAGTTTAATTAAATATACAATTTTAGGCATAACATGGAAAACTTAAAATCATTTACATTTTGGGTTTTATTTTAAGTAAACAATATCAGTTAAGACCTTAAAACCCAAAAAACAAGTTGGCTGTTATAAAACAACGTAAAACTGCATAACAAATTTTTGAAGAATTGGTATGCTTAAAAGTAGAGTGCATACAACACTCCTATGTTTGACATTTTGAAACTGAAGATCTCATTATATTAGAGATTTCCGTAAATTCGTGTCATTCTATTTGGAATTTACTTTACCGGTCAAAATTAATCAAAAATATAGTTCATATCTATCAAATTTGATACACACCTCAAGTACTTCATGATCTGTGTAACCAATGAAGTAAGCGATTTGATTTTATGCTCCGTCAAATAAAGTACTCCGTACAAGAACAGATTCATAAAACTTGGTAAACTGTTTTCAAAAAGATTAACAGAACCCTTTTTAAAAAGTGTGTATCTATATCGTAAGTCTCAAAACATGTTACCTATCAACATGCAAGATAAAACAAGCACATATGTTATTACATGATCGAGAAGAAGATAATACAAGTAAGAAATACGATAGTATATCAGTAAATATGAAATAGCTAACCCATGAGTCATAAGCATTTGCTAGGTCCGATTATTGGTGCAGACCAGAACGGCGTCCGTCGAGTCTTATTCACAGGCCATGAAGCGAATCCATTGACAAATCTTGGTCGGATATTGTTATGGTACACGATTTTGATGAACTTTGTGGAAGACCTAAAACGGAAGAGGGGTGGCTTTAGATGGGCGTACGGATAATGGAAGCGGCGGATGGTTAACGGGGTGTTTTTATACTCCGAATTAGGGTTGGATTCGGTTGGCATCAAGTATATGTGCATAAATTGGGCTGGGTCTGCTGAACAGGTTCAAAATATGTAGGGCCTTTCTTAAAATCTGAATCGGGTATCGTTTTTAATGTAGTAAGGAATAAGGAATGTATTACATTATTTATTACTTTTCATAATATTTTAACAAAATCATAATATGATAATTATATCTTCTATCTATGTACACTTTCGTTTTCGATGTTCATGCTTTAGATTTTATTATTTTCTTATAAATATTAATATTATAAATATTATTATTGTCATTTACTGTTTTACCTTACATGTTGATTTTAAATCCTGTTTGGTAATATCCAAACTTATTGTTCTCGCTTATTCTGTGTAAATTTATGAAGTTCAGGTTGAAGTGGCTTGATTAGTTAATCTGCTGATTTATGAAAAAATTATATTTAAAATATATCTTATTAATATAATAAAGATCAAATATATGGGAAAAAAATATCTGCAATGATAATCTACATTAACTTTGGCCAATACAGCCAGAAAAGAAACTTTAATCCCACTTTTTCTTATTATTACATAATTCAGCGGGCGAAATAAAAAATTTATATGCTTAGTGAAAAAATTAGATGACAAGCCTAATAAGGTAAAAAAAAATGGGGCCACCAACGGGATCTTAGTGTTCAGAAAATTCACCACCTCCTCGAGTGTCTGGTTCTTAATCTAATATTTCAGATAATATCAAAGCCCTTCTTGATATTATATTTGAAAAACAAATGGTATTGTATTATTGTTAAGCCATCCAAATTTAAAAAATGTGTGTCAATATTTACCTTTTATATTTGATCTTCAATTATTTTAATGTTGTTTAATTATCTTTGACGTCCGGGACAAGAAATTCAATAGTATATTTCAACGTTGTGATGCACATAGATGTGTATAAAAAATGATGGTTGTGTTGATATCAATATACCAAGTGACATTTTGCTCCAAAGTGATGAAAACGTTATTGCCACAATCGTGCGCAGTACGTATCCTGGTTTTGACGCTATGCTGACTGAGCCCTCATTCCTAAAAGAACGTGATATTTTGGCCCCAACGCTTGATGTGGTTGACTCAATTAATGAGGTCATGACTGCATTGAATGTCACAGAGGAGTCCAAGACATATTTGAGTTCTGATAGCATGTGCAAATCATACTCAAATTCTGATTTTTTGGCTGATTTGCACACCGGAATTCTTGAATAAGATATGTGCATCCGGTGTTCCAAATCATGAGTTGACTCTAAAGGTTGGTACTCCGATTATGCTTCTTAGGAACATTAATCATTCTATGGGATTATGCAATGGCACGAGGTTGATTATTATTACAAGGTTTGGTAATCATGTTCTTGGTGCAACTTCAGATGCAAGAATATCACTCAAGTTCCAAAGAAGACAATTTCCCATCATGACCTCTTATGTGATGACAATAAACAAGAGTCAGGGTCAATCTCTAACGCATATTGGATTTTTACTGAAAACCAGTCTTCACTCATGGTCAACTTTACGCTGTAGCGTCTAGAGTTACAAATCGCAAAGGATTGAAAATATTGATTTGTGATGAGGGTGGCAAACAGATCGGCCATACTACTAATGTTGTTTACAAAGAGGTCTTTCAGAATTTGTAGTATCACTTTATGTTGCAGCTTCTACAGTTTTACTTACCACTTCGTACTTTGAAATGTTATATTTGTTCTTATTGGGTACATTTGCCTTTGCCCAAAAAAATATTACATTGCCCCGTCTTCATCGTTGTCTCAATCTTTCTTCAACTACGAACATTTAATATGTTACTTACCGCTTTATTTTGTGTTCAATTCTTTTTGCCTTTTAATAATAAACTTTTTAATCACAAATTGGTACATATTCATCCGCGCATCGCGCGGGTGAGAATCTAGTTTATGCAAAGCATGCATGTACGATATGGAAAAATCACATTTCAGAACTTTATTTCCCCATTTATGCTAACATAACTTTTTCACGGATTCACGGTGCACATGCTTTTTTTTTGCATAGCGTCCATTTTAATGAATATGCTGATGCAAGTTTACTTTTTTTTTTTATCTCATTTCTTTATGTAGACCAGCTGGATGAAGAAGTACCCATACATTGCGCAGGAAACCCACATGGCCACATGAATAACTTATACTACGTGTGATTATAGGTTAGAGATTTGTGCTTGTATCTAATATAAAGAGATTACCTCACTTAAGCCCCTCAGAATTGACCAACAATTATCTGAGATGATATAAATTGAGCTTTGATTACACACTAATGAAAAGAAATGAGGTTCTATTTTAAGTCGCATTTGAACCCGAGACGAACCCGAGACCTTCTCCTTGATGACACACTCTTCCTACTAGGTGAGCTATGCCCTCGGTTTTGTCGTGCTTGTATGTTAAGTATTACTAACAAATAAGTAATATTAAGATGTTAAAAGCACAATATATAATTATCAAATTCAAGTACTTTATTTGTTTAAATTCGTATCAAGGATATAACTTTTCTAGTTGTGAAGAAAAAAACTGCTCAATAAATTTTTAATCTATATAAGATACCATCATCCTTATTAGCTAGTTCAAAATATACATCGCTCATGGATTCTATTTAAATTCACAGTTCCATTTTAGTGTTTATTAACATACTATTTAGGAGTCTAAAAAATCATTAAACACTCTTTTGATTTCTAATTAATTTCCTTCCACTGCAAGTGGTCTGATGAACCAAAATTTGGCACTGAGTACTTGGGTAGTATATAGAAGTATATACTTTCATTTGATTTTATAATTGGTGAAAAGGTAGCGTGAAAATATGTTACTGCTTTTGTCCCACAAAACATTGCCCGATTTTCTTATTTAGCCTTATAAAACGTTGTTATAAAACGTTGTGATTTCTATTTAATGAAATGTATATGTGGTTAAAATTGTTCTCTTCTCTTTACAAATTTCAATCGCACAATTATTGATTTATATATTGTTCTACATATAAGTCAAATTTGAAAAATATTTGTGGAATGGGGGGAGTAAAAGTAACATGAAAGTTAGGGTTGGTTTGCAACTGCTTTTAAAAAAGCACTTCTCAACTTTTGGCTTTAAAAAAGCACTTATTTTCCCAAACACTACAACTTTTATTTTTCTCGGCTTCCGCGTCAAAAGTGCTTTTACTTTTTCTATCACACAAAAAGCACTTATTTTACCAAACACTACCCACTTTTACTTTTCAAAATCACTTTTTTCTCAAACACTATCAACTTTTATTTAACCACTTCTCCCCATTTCATTAAAAAAGCACTTTTTTAAAAGCAGAAGCTGTTGCAAACAGACCCTTAGAATGATCAATCGGCTAAGTTTTTAAATAGAGCAGGACAATTATCAACCCATATGGTAGACTCAAATTGAATAAGAGTTTTTTACAAGAATATTACTTAAATAAAACTTAATTACATAAATATGACTATTCATTACTACAACGTAATGTTGTGGTACTAAAAGTTCAAAACTTGAACATAAATTACTATGATTTCATTACTACTCTAGTAACTAATCATATTTTTGTAAACCATCTTTATTTTGGTCATATTTATGCAATTATTTCATTGAGGACTTCATCATCTGAAGTTAGAGAAATTAATCAAATTATACCTGAAATGGTTTATTTGATCGAAAATGCTGAAAAACAAAAATATGTATCTAAATTAAGTTTTGTAACACCGAAAAGATAGAACATGTGAAACAAGAAGAAATGATTTTTCCGACATTATTATTAGTCAATTCATTTAGAGCCTGTTTGGTAACACCTAAATCAGCTGAATCGGTTGCTTCTGCTGAAATTTATGATATTCTGGCTAAAGTGGTTGAATTGACTGATTCTGCTGATTTATGAAAAAATTATACATAAAATATTTTTTATTAATAAAATAAATATGGCTAATGGTCCTCTACAATAATTTAAATAAAAAATCAGCTAAAATGGTCTTCTATAATAATTTCAGTCAATATAGCTAAGAATGTAACTCCAACGTACCTTATTTTTTCTTATTATTTCACAATTCAGCATTACGTGTTTGGGAACAAATAAAGTTGGTTGATAACTTTGATAAACCGAAAAATTGCACTACCAAACGTGCTCTTAACGCATATGTGGAAACTTGAATGTAACATTTTTCGATTTGAGCTTAAAAAGTGTAAGTGAAGCAGAATCATTAAATCATATAGTCCTGTAATTAAGTTCTCACTTTCCTTTTTTGGATGGTTCATATTAAAATTCCTACTTCAAATCATTCCTTATTTGGCAAATGATTTACACCAAAACAGTGCCAAACAATGTCAAACAGTGTCAAATAGTGTTTAAACAGTGCCGAACAGTGTTCAAACAGTGCACTATACAGTAAAGTCAAATTTATTTTTTAATATGTGTGAAATCAAATTAGGAACTTAATTAAGAAGCGAAGGGAGTATGTGAAAGCACTAATTGCAAAAAATTGTGTACGGAAAAGTGAAACGACACACGGAAAGTTGTATTGTACAAGAGATGATTTAAGTGTGTACATTATACTCGGATCTGTATGTATAGAATTAAATGAAGAATATATATTTGAGTGGCCGGGCATTTCCACCCACAAAATTAAAGATGGCCTGGATCACACATACTCCCCATTATCTTATAATTTCTCCGAAGCAAGCTAAGCTAGCAAGGGCTCCATCCGTCCGTCCGTCCGTCCATACCCATATCTGGCCGCTTCAAAACTATGCTAACCAATAATGAATGCTGTGAAGACCGTTTGGAGAGGTATGAATTTCAAAATCGTTAAATTAGCTGGTAAATTTATTAGTTACGTTTTTGTGAGTATATAGTTTGCAAAATTTAAAACCCCATCCCATCTAAAGATGTTATGATTAGTATTGCGATAGATTAACATGTGAAACTCAAACTAATCTCCCAATTTCCTAAATATATTACTACACTTTATATTAGTGATGGCCGGCCGGAGTTTATAATCGAGGTACATGAAAAAATATTGCCATTTAGTTGAGGCCAAAATTTAATTAAGATTTTTTTCAAAATTATTTTGTTAGTATTAAAATAAAATTTATTTACACAAACATGATTATTAGTTACTCCCTCCGTCCCCAATTAAATGTCCCATTTTACCATATTGGGATGTCCCTATTTAAATGTCCCATACCTCATTTGGTAAAGTTTGTGTGGCTCAAAATCATTCTTACTTTATTCTTACTTTATTCCTACTTTATCAATTAATATCAACCACACAAACCCACTTTTCTTAAAACTCGTGTCACCCTCTTCCGGGACTTTTAAAAGGGGACGGAGGGAGTAATACAATGTAGTGTCATCATAACTTAAGTTTAAAAGTTAAATATAAGCTATTTACTATGATTTTATTAATATTCTAGTGATTCATCACGTTTTTTGTAAGTTAGCAATTTTTATTTCAATCATATACATGTAGTTATTTCTTTAATTAAATACTACGTAATGTATGTATATTGCAAAAAATGTCAAAATGTAATAAAATAGTACTAGTATGTTATTTTACAAAATTTATTTTCAAATATAAAATAATATTTGTTTCAAATTAAATGTTAAAGATAAAAAACACCTCAAGACCATACACGAGATTCTAGGCTTATGGACTCTCAGTTTAATGTTGAGTTTAATCCAACACGATATACTATGTAGAGACATAAATATGTATAAACCCGCCAAAAGAAAAAAAAAACACATGACTTTTTAGGCTAATGTCCAAACATTCTTTTTCTCATTAGACTCTGATCACCATTACAATATATCGTGTTGGATTAAACTCAAAAGTGGCGCTGTCTGGGAATCAGTTCAAAAAGATCCTTGATTTTTCTTTAAAAAAATAAAAATTCATACGAAAATGGACTGGATTTCAGCAAAAATGAAGAAAAAATGAGACAAAGGGTCAGGAATTCGAATCTGGGATTATCCAGATCTGGAACCGCCGGAGCTCCGTCAGCAACCTCGCCGCCGCCGTGATCCATTGGCTGATGCTTCCTGCTCGCTGGAGTTCGCCTTCCCAGTTCAGGACCTAGCTGCCGCAGAGCCGCAGCAGACCAGCCGCAGAAAGCACTGCTCCAGGCGGAGATGCCATGGCCGTCATGCCAGAGAGAGCTTCCAGTGGTCCGCCATTAACGGCTGCCCACAGCTCGCCTTCAAAGGAAGACACGACCCCACAATTCACTTGACGCCGAAATCACAACCTGTGGCCTCTGCCGCTCTCTACACAGGACCGGTCTCCCAACACCGCCGTGCTTGGGTGCTCGCAGACCACCTTCTCTGGTACCGCCGTTGGTTGGCCGCGATTTCCCCACCGGCCACCACCGTTATCCGCCATGGCCGCTGCGAAGTCTGTAAAAGATGAAGGCCTATGAACCGGGTAGCCTACGAGTGCTCTCTTGGCCGCAGGGGGGAACTGCCAAAGCGATGGATGACCGGCCTGGGCAAAGCAATCGCCCCACTTGGTTTCTGCGAACACAAGTGCTCTGCCTAAGAGCTAAGTATCACCTAGACCCCTGATCTTTACTAATTAAAGTGTTAATTAGAATAATGTTACGGAGTATTACTATTGCTATTAAATATCCCGAGATTGAATAGTGGACTCAACAGTCATTTTAATTTAATGACTGGTTCTTGTGGGCCCATTGGTCCACCCCGATCGACTTTAATTAGAGATCGGAGCGTGTCAGAATGACCTGTGATAAGATAGTATCATTACTATTACCAGGTACATCACTATTATTTATTAGGGATTTAAATGTCCCGAATTAAATAATGCTAAGTGAAGCTCTAGTGAGAATTAGTTCAGTCAGCATTTTATAGATGCTTAGTTTTGTGGGGCCGTTGGCCCACTCTCGATCAGCTTTGATTAGCGATCCGAGCGTCTCCGGACATCATTGCCCCGACGACACATTTTAATTTGGGGGTTACACATTAGTCCGCACGACACAAAGTGCCTGATCGATGATCGTACCCCAGTACCATCTGCGCCACTAAGCTCGAAAATTTAACATTATATATGCAAGTATAGTAGTGAAGAAGGAAAACTACATTTTTTACTATTATAATTTTGTTTCTCTATTATGGAAAATATACTCAAGGCACATAAGCCCTATATTAGTCCATTGAATTACCGTATCTTTAATAACAAACAAAAGATAAATTAAACTCAAAATTACGATGAAGAAGTAGAACTAATTCCTATTTATTGTTAAATATAAATATTAATGAAGACAAAAGCTATAAAACATCTAAAACATGAACTTAGAGATATAAATTGGAGTAATAAGACCCTGGTAGATATAGAGATTACCTCTCTCAAGTATGAATATCGTATGGTTAGCGTCAAAAGGCGATGAACATGTACTACCTCAAACGCATGAATATTAGACCGATGTGTTTTGAAGTAGGGAGACCAGTTTGATTTGCAAGTTACTATAACAATCGTAACCTTCTGGTGTGGTTGGATACTTGGTGGTGGTCAGATGGAAAGAGGCAAGGACCCATTGGGATCAAACTTTTTTAAGATAAAAATGATTCAGTGGAGCGAAAAGAATGGGCGCTTTGACACGTATGAGAAATTTTGGAGTTTTTTAGGATAGAAGAGTAAATGTCATGGATATCTCCTTTCTTATATATAAATAGATTGGTTGCCTATCATGCATCCATTCTCTAATACAATCGTTTATTTCAATGTGGGAACCATGCAGAGGGTGTCACTTTCACTTTATGCCATATCCTTTACCATGATGCATGCACTTATTGTTTGCTCATGTATAAATATAAAATTGTATATTACTTTGTATAAATTAAATGCGGACCTAGAACAACCTCCTAAAATTCCGGCTATCATCGCTCTACAAAAAAACAATTTTTACAAGTGCTAGTTGACCTATTAGTATAATTCAATAGTTGCAAAGTACTTCGTAGAAAAGATTGAAATGAAATTGACTCAAGTACACAATAGCTCGTTCGGCCAAACACTGTACCGTAGCACAACACTGATATAGTAATGATTTCTAGACTATATATACATATATATATATATATATATATATATATATATATATATATAGGGGAAAGATCAAGTACAAACTGTGCTTATTGTGCAAATATTTGTACGATGCACCTTAACGTTCTTTGTATTGCATATTGAGGTTCAAAGTAGTGCATATTATTCAGCCATAAAATAGCAGTTGCATATTAACGTTCAATGAGTTGCACCCTAAAAAAGTTGGGTTTTATTACAAAAATGCCACCTTGCCTTTCTATCCTTTGGATCAACTCATCGGATGATCAAGATGAGTTTGTACTTTGTAAATTAAGAAAGGTTTGTATTTGATCTCTATTCTATATATATATATATATATATATATATATATATATATATATATATATATATATATATACAAAAAAGATCAGGTCCAGCCCTCCCCGGTCCAGCCGCCGTCCGAACTCCGCCGTTTGGGGCGGTTCCCGGTGGAATTTTTTGATGAAATATTTTGAGCATGTTCTTCATCAAGTCTAGTTTGTCCATACCAAATTTCAGCTCAAAATTCGACCGGGAAGGCATTCAAATCATTTTTTGAAGTTGACTGCATTTTTATATGTATATTTTGGCGCAGTCAACTTCAAAAAATGATTTGAATGCCTTCCCGGTCGAATTTTGAACTGAAATTTGGTATGGACAAACTAGACTTGATGAAGAACATGCTCAAAAAATTTCATCAAAAAATTCCACCGGGAACCACCCCAAACAGTAAAGTTCGTACGGCACTTCCCGTCCCTCCGGATGGACCTGATCATTCCTCTCTCTCTCTCTCTCTCTATATATATATATATATATATATATATATATATAGAATAGAGATCAAATACAAACCCTTCTTATATATATATAGGGTAAGGTTCAAGTGAGAAGAACCCTTTGGGTGAGAAATGAGAATGAATCTCAGCCATTGGATTCGACTAAGTTGCAGTAAAAGACAGTTCATGATGCACTGAAATATGCAATCTAGCACGGTGGCATTTCTGTAAATACTTTTGAAAAATCCGTATTACACTTGTCTAGTGCAACATGAAGCTATTTCGGTGCAACGCCGTCAAATATTAGTGCAACATGAAACAGTTTTAGTGCAACATGTGCAAAATTTAAATATTACTGCAACATAAAGCCAATTTTAGTGCAACTTCGTAAATCCAATGGCTGAGATTCATTCTCATTTCTCACATTAGATGCATTTCTCACCTGAACCAATATATATATATATATATATATATATATATATATATATATATATATATATAAGAGATCAAATGCAAACCATGCTTAAAATACTAACCTACAAACTCAATAATATTCAACATTTTGAACTTCAATATGCAGTATAAATAATGTAAAGATGCACACTTTGAATTTCAATATGCAATACAAATAATATGCAACACTTTGAACTTTAATATGCAGTACAAATGATATGCAACACTTTGAACTTCAATATGCAGTACAAATAATGTAAAGATGCACAGTTTGTGATAGTTTGTAGGTTAGCATGGGAAGACTAGTTTGTATGTGATCTCACCCCTATATATATATATATATATATATATATATATATATATATATATATATATATATATATATATATATATATATAATGTTCAACATGATATATATCTATTTTGCGAAAGGTTCATCAGCGGGGTCAACTAAGCGAATATGTGCTCCATCAAAGAACCAATCCAATAGAGTGTTTTCAATGGTTTCAGAATTGTGGTCAGCAGGAAATATGGGTATTTTGTAGCCTATATATGAAGCCACACTACGAACAAAGAGGAATGTAAGTATGGCCATATATCCATCTTTGGCACTTTTTAGAGGCAACGCGTGGAGTATTTGATGTGTGAAATCTTTGAGCAAAGTCATATCACCTTGGTTGACAGTGGTGTGATTCTTGATTTGATCGTGTAAGCCTTCCAAAAGCATATTTCTTATTTTAAAAGTATCAAACGTCGAATTCAGAATGAAAATCGGCAATTTGACACAATCCAATAAATTTTGGGGAAAGAAGCAAGCAGTGACACTCATTTGGAAGTGCAATGCGTGAAAGTGCCTTCTTGAGATGATGCACACCCACTACAATGCTGAAAACTATTTCAAAAAACTTCGCCCTGCTGAGATCTTTCATGTGAAGAAAGAGTGGACCATCTGCATGAGATATTACTCGCACACTCTTAGAGAATTGGCCGCAGAAGCGGTCACAGTGTATCATCACGCCTAGGCCGCCGGACGATCCTCCGGTAAGAAGAACATTTCGTGCGCCTCTCATTGCTTTCACTATCAACTCTTTGATGACAATATTGAAGATCCTGACACATCTGCAGTAGAGCTTCGTTACAGGGTCAGGTTTGTTAGAATCTCCGGCAAATGATCCTCCATCACAATATCTTACTAAAACTTGATTCCAGTTTAAAAATAATTTTCAGTTGCATGAACAGAAAATACATCTTTAAATGTCACAGTCTGCATGTGATGTGTAGAACCAACATCACCTGTTGCATGACTCTCACAACTCTCAACAAAATTATGACTTGTGTGATAAATGTTGTTGTTCAAGCACCATCCTGCTCCTTGAAGGTACACCAGCCAATTTTCCGCACCATGGCTCTATCTTTTGTCTCAGTTATATGTTAGTGCACTTTCGTCCAGACAAACAACCCCTCTGCAATGGCACTTTCAATAACATTAGTTGGAATTTGCTCGCCACAACTGTTTGATGCATTTGATGATTGGTTCATCACCAATGTCACTACTACATAGAAAGTAAAGAGATGTATCATCACACTGTTTGACCAAACAAACATTTTATCAAAGGTAGACTTTTTCTAAATCTTTTCTCGTAGAGTAATGGAAAGTGCAAACTTAGCTCTTTGGGATTTTGTATACACTTGATCAATGCACATAACCTGACTATATATATGATGAGCTGAGAAATTACGTGTATCTTTGATTTAAATTTGTAATGATATGATGGGGGTATAATATATCACTTGCCATGCAGTAAAAAAAAATTAGAGGTTGGGGCACGTTGATGGAGCGTGTTTGGCTAGGTAAGGCTGAATTAAAGGTGAAATCATCCATTGTGACACAACACGTGCAATACAAAGTATATTAAATGAAGACAGTATTATATTGCAAATTTGAATCAAGTATAAAGATAGGTGGCGATCTTATCTAATTTAATTATTTTAGATAGTTCCTCAATATAATTGGGGATTGTAAAATATGCTCTTTTCATTTTCTTTTTTTGTAATCATAAAAAAAATTGTTCAAAATACAGAAACACCTGAAATATTTGAGTTACTTTATCTCATATTTGCCTCAATTATTCAATGCAACATTATATCTCAGTTTTGGAGGAAAACTAATTTAAGATCGGCTATATTTGCTTTAATAATTTCATTTTTTATTAAGACAATTTTCCTCCAAAATTTTGTATTGCACATGTTGTGTCATAATGGATGATTTCACCTTTAATTATGCCTTACCTAGCCAAACACACTCCATCAATGTGCCCCAACCTCTATTTTTTAATACCTGGCAAACAGTAAAATTGTCCAACTCGTCGTATATTTTTTTTTAAAAGAAAATTTATTAGATAAAAAGAAGTTGGGTACAATGCATGAAAGAAAAAAGAACAGAAGGGAAAAATACAATAAAATAAAAGACTATTCCCATGGGAATTTTTTGGCCTGCGATCTAGTCCGCATGCTATGGCGCCGTTTATTCTTCTGTGATTTTTTGTAGATCTTAAGCTGCGTGTTCAGATTCTCTGTTGGCAAACAAGTGTCCCGAGTGATGAATTGTGATTTAAAGCAAATCTCTCTATTGAATTGAGAGTCCCTAATGTCTTCCTGACTAGAAATAGGGAGTCGTCGTGTGCTATCAGTTGCATGCCCTAGGAAGTCACCAGAAAAGAAAGAGTCGTTTGATGGGTCGAAACTGTCTGAGGCATCTGAGTAGGCTTGAGTCAGCATTGGTTGTTTTCCTGGGAATTGAAAGTTTTGTTTCTCCTTACAAAACGGTAGTATGCCCCCATCATATCCTTACAAATTTTAATCAAAGATACAAGTAATTGCCCTGCTCGTCGTATATATAGTTCGATTATGTACACTGATCTGTGTATACAAAATCCTAGAGAGCTAAGTTTGCAGTTTCCATTACCCCATCAGAAAAGATTTAGATAAAATCTACCTTTGAGAAAATGGTTGTTTGGTCAAACGGTGTGATGATACATCTCTATTTTCTATGTAGCATGAAATTGGTGATGCACATATCATCAAATGCATCAAACAACAGTGGTGAGCAGATTCTGATTAATGTTATTGAAAGTGTCATTGCAGAGGGGATTGTTTGCCTGAATGGAAGTGCACTAGCATATAACTGGGAGACGTACAGGAAAGGGTCATGGTGCGGAGAATTGGGTGGTGTACCATCAAGGAGAACGATGGTGCTTGAACAGTAGCATTTATCACACAAGTGATAATTCTGTTCAGAATTGTGAAAGCCATGCAGCAGGTCATGTTGGTTCTTCCCATCACATGCAACATGTGACGATTAAAATGAATTTCATGTTCATGCAAATGAAAGTTATTTTTTAACTGGAATCAGGTTTTAGTAAGATATTGCGACGCGGGATCATTTTCCGGAGATGCCAAAAAACTTGGCCTCGTAACAAAGCTCTACTACAGAGGTGTCAGGATCTCTAATGTTGTCGTCAAAGAGTTGATTGCGAAAAGAATGAGAGGTGCGCAAAATGTTCTCCTTGCCAGAGGATCGACCAGCGGACTGGGCGTGATGATATACTGCGACCGCTTTTGGGGTCAATTCTCCAAGAGTGTGCGAGTGAAATGTCTAGTAGACGATTCACCCTTTCTTCACATATATGAAAGATCCCTACATGACAAAGTTTTTGTAACTGATTTCACCACTATACTGGGTGTGTATCTCAGGAAGGCATTTCCCACGCAATGCACTACCAAAATGAGTGTCACTACTTGCTTCTTCCCTCAAAATGTGTTGGATTCTGTCAAATCGTAGATTTTCATTCTGAATTCGGCATTTGGTACTTTTAAAATACGAAACCTGTTTAGGGAAGGCTTGCATGACCAAATAGAGAATCACACAGTCTTCAGCCAAGGTGATATGACTTTTCTCAAGATTTGAGACAACAGATACTTCAAGCGTTGCATTCGAAAAGTTATAAAGTTGGATATCTCGTTACATACTTACATGCCTCTTTGTCCAAGTGTGGCTTCACATATAGGCTATAGAATACTCATATTTCCTACTGACCAAAAATTTTAAATCATTGAAAACACTCTGTCGGATTGGTTCTTCGATGGAGCACATGTTCGTTTAGTTGACCTTGCTGATGAACCTTTCGCAAAATAGATATATTTTATGTTGAAAATTATTTCCATATATATGTTTGTGTGTATAGTGTACCTAATGCTTTTATTTATATGATTTGTCTAGAAATCATTATTGTATCAGTGCTACGGTGTTTGCCCGAACGAGCTATTGTGTACTTGATTCAATGTTATTTCAATCTTTTCAATGGAGTACTTTGCAACTACTGAATTATACTAACGGGCAAACTAACATCCGTACACATTCTTTTTTCTATATCAATGTTAGCCGGAATTTTAGAAGGTTGTTCAAGATCCACATTTAATTTTATACGAATGAAAATAAAATTTTACATTTATATATGAGCAAGCAAGTGCATGCATCATTCAAAAGGATGTGTCATAAAGTTAAAGCGACACCCTGCATATTGTCTCCATAATGAAATAAATGATTGCATTAGAGAATGTATGCATGTATGAGCAACCTATCTATTTATATATGAGAAAGGAGATACCCATAACATGTACTCTTCTACCCTTAAAAACTATGTGGCTTTCTCTCTTGAATTTCTCTGACGTATATGCAGTTCCATGTTAGACATGATCACTTATCTTCCTCATGTCGTTGATATAAGCATCATGAATCTGTTATACGTTTCATGGAGCGGTTCACCGGACTTAGCCATGAAAGAGTCATATGCAGTCAGAATGCTGGCCTTCTTCGTCTTTAGTCCAAGATCAATTCCTTCCATCAGTTTGTTCACTACATCCCACATTTCCTATGTTGTTTCCATGCTTTCTATCAGAATGTAGATATCGTTGGGAATTGCTTCAAGCAGGTATGTCATGGTCATCAGGTCAGCTTTCACTCTCAGTTTGTCATCATCAGTGTACTCATCTTCAATTTTCTAACCGGGTCAACTCGAGGATTGTTAATATCGTCTCCACCTACGGTCATCCAAATCTCAGTGGGTCCTTGGTTCAATGATTCGAGCATCGTTGATGAATTGTCTTTACTTTCAAGAGAGTTCAGAAACTGATTCTCCCACATCAGATATTCTCCTCTTCTTAGGATCGGGGGTCTGCTATCGTTTCCAAGTGATAAAGCGTCCATTCTGTTCTTCAAAAATTGACCGTCGAGTGGTTGATTAGATCTCTAACAGAAATTCAGAGTTCAAAAACAGAATATCGAAAATCTAGACTTCGAAAACCTAAGTTCGAGAAAAGTTTATCGAGAAAGAGGTTTTTGATAGAAGACTTCGAGAAACTTGATTTCGAGAAAGAGGTTCGAGAAACTTTGCTATCGAGAAATCAGATTCGAGATATCAAATTCGAGAACTTGTTTATCAAGAAGCTGTGTCGAGAACCTGTATATCAAAATCAAATATCGAGAAATCAAATATTGAAAAATTATTAATCGAGGAACTGATATTGAGAAACTCAATTCGAGAATTGAGATGTCGAAATCCTGAATATCGAGATACTGCACTTTGAAAATTTTAAATTATGCAGATAAAAAAACTCCAGCTGCGAAAACTTGTATGTCGAGAAATGTCCTGAATAGTTTTCGAATCGAAAAACCTTTCTGAAGCTTTAGAAACCTGTTTTTCTATACTATGATATCGAGAAATCGAAAAGTCAAAGTTTACAAAAATTTAAAATGAAGATATAATGCTTGATCGTTTTGAGTTGGTGATTTCAATAGTATGTCTTTTACACTAAAATGAGCAGAAACAAGATTACAAGAGCTAAAAGAAGAAAATATTGAAAACTCATAAACAGAGCATTTTCGTAGTTCTTCTTTGCAGACAATCTTCACTTGATCAGCTCTGATACCAGTTGTTGGTCCCAAATGTGTGTGATAATCGATCAACTATAGAATGGATTTCATCGATACAAAGAAAATAGAGATTCAAACAATGATATGGAAGATTATCGAGAATTGAATTATGGCTTTCTATTATATCAAGAAGTGAATTCTGGCTTTCTATTTATATCGAGAAACTTTACAGAGTGAAAGGATAGAATGCTGATTGCTATTGTGGATTATTCGGCGATGTACACCTTATTCGCGTATTTATAGGTGCATGTGTGCAGCTTATCGAAATAAGGCCTAAACCCTAGGAATATGGACCTAACATATTTGGCTCATTTTTTTCTAGGCTATTTATTATAATAAGCTAAATACTATAAAATCCTATAATTAATCTAAATAATAAACAAGACTTAGACAAACTTGATCACAATTAAAAAATCTTCAATAAAAATGGTCACATTTTTGTCAATTAAAGTTCATAAGTAATATTTGTGCCATTCTTTAATATATAATTCTACCCGAAATTTCTAATCTAATTATTAATTATTTTAAATTAAAATAATTTAATTTTACCCGAAACTAATTTAGTTCGAAATCCTTCACTATAATTGGTGGACAGTGTACCCGGGGGGTAGCTTATCCGAGGGGTTATTGCGGGAATAACTTAGAGAGAAGTCAGAGCAAACAAGTAGGAGAGAGGCGATTATATTTATGAACTCGAGATGTTCTGGTCCTTTACAATGGGAAAAGGGGGTGCTATTTATAGTAGTAATAAATGCGATGAGAGTACACGTGGCGATAATCCAACGGCCGAGGGGTCACCTCAATCGGGTGGCACTGGCATTCGCATGTGCACCGCATTGATTGCGGTGGGTGGATGTGACGCCGCATTAAATGCGGTGGTTGCTTGTCTCTAAAGGGAATCTTCGATGATTGAGCTGTTGGCCGAGGGCCCTGTGCAGCCGAGGGCGATGTTCGGCCGGAGGAGTCCCTGATGCCGAAGGCACCATGTGTGCCGAAGGCTCCTAGTAGCCAAGGGGTACTGTTTCACGCCATTTTCTCCCAGTAGCTTCGTATGCTCAAATCTGGTTGCCCTGTGTATTCTGGAGCCCTCGGCCAGGGAGGCCGAAGGCACCCCTGTGCGCATTGTGAGCTTCTTGACACTTGGATCGCTGCATTTGGGCCCTGGGCGTGTATTGGGCTCATTGGGCCTGCGCAGGAGAAGTAGGAGTCTGTGGGCGGGGGGTTTCCGGGCCATATACTCCATCAGGAGTCCCCCACTCCATTTGCTGAAAGGTACTTGAGGGAAAAGGAGTAATTGTGTTGATGCGTTGGCTCCGCCGAAGGCCTACGTTTTACCGGAGAGCTTTTACTGGTATTTGCCGAGGGCTTCCCCTCAGTCCCCCACATGTCGGGGGTTTTCTTAGGGAAGCATAGATGAATTGCCTGCATGTGTTGTGATGGAGGCTGCTTCATCACTACAAGTGACTTGTGGAAAATTTTTTATATTTCGCTTCTGCCGAAGGGTATAGTGAAGTATGTACCCGAGGGGTTCTCCTTTGATGTTTGCCCGGAGGCTGTATGTGTTACTTGTAGATTTTGGCATTTGGGAATTTTTAGTTCTGTGTGACTCCCGAGGGGTGTATCCCAGTCCCCCACTCCTTTAGACCGAAGGCAGGTTCGGGCTGAAGGAGTTATGACCGGAGGCATTGTGTAACATATAGCCACCGAGGGATGGAATGGGTGATAACCAGAGGCTCTCATTTGATGTACCCTCATGAGTGGCAACATTGATAAGCCGAAGGCTTCTGCTGCTGCTTACTCGAAGGCATTTAGTGAAAATTGTTCACCGGGGGCATCAGTGGATGAAAGCCGAAGGCTATCATCTGGGGGCCTCTCCATATCTCACAAATGTAGCCGTTAGGATATGACCATTGGAGGTGTGGTCAACATGGCTTGATACCGTTGGCTGAAGGCGGGCAGGTGCCACGCATTGGGTGAGGCGGCGGCCCGTAATGATGGGCTTTTAACCCGAGGCCCATGCTTCGAGGCTAACCATGGTTGGGAAGCCTATAAATACCCCAAGGCGGAACCCATTTGCCTTGTGCGATCTCATTGAAGCGAAGCTCTGCCCAAATATTTCTAGAGAGAGAAAGTCCTTTTTGATCGAATCCGAATTCTCAATGTCAGTTCTCCACTTGTTCTTCGCTTCTGTAGCATATTTTGCTCCCCAGCTTCTAGATCTTGTGTTAGAGCCTCTAGGAATTTCTTCCCTTCTGAACTTGTCAACCCCCGTCAGTCAAGATGTCTTCCAGTAGCAACTCTCAGAACATATCGAGGGAGCCCTCGGTGCAGCAAGAGAGCCACCCGGACATGGAGTCTTCGAGCGAAGAGCCGTCGTCACCCAATGATTCCGCTGTGGCCGAAGAAATTCAAGGCAACCTTCTGACGGAGCTGGAAGCGGAAGATTTTGAACAGGTGGTTGAAGACGAGGAGATGGCCCTCGCGCTACAGGTGGCCGAGGAAGAGGAAGAAAAGGAGAGGCAACAAGTAACCGTTGCTGTTCTGCCCCCCCCCCCCCCCCCCCCCCCCCCCCGAGATGCTGGTGAAGCTAGTAGCTCTCGGCCGCTTAACCCGGAACCTCTTAGGGTTGCCCCGGGCAAGAAGAAGAAAAAGGTGAGGGCGGCGCCGAAGAAAAAACAGGCTGCCATCGATGCGAGCCGGTGGGGATACCCGAAGGCCACTCATATTTGAATACAACGGCCCTCGCAATGAAGACGAAGGCCACAGCTGCCGATTACCAGGCCACCCAGTTCCTGGTCGGGCCCCTCGCTCAAGTGGTGGAACCGGGGCCCAATGACTTGTTATCTAGCCCGCCCGAGGGGTGCTTTTCTGTCCACATTCTTTCCGTAGACCTAGGCCTCCGGTTTCCCCTCCATCCTTTCCTGTTGGAGTACCTTCGATTCCTAGGGTTGGCCCCCTGCCAGCTGACCCCTAACAGTCATTCGTATATCTCCGGCTCCCTCTCTCTCTGCCGGTCCTGGGAGGTGGAGCCGACCCTTGATCAATTCTTCCTTTCCTTCAACCTATGCCGAGGGGGACACTCACATGCGGAAGGGTTCGCCAATCTACAGCAAGTCCCTGCATGGAGATTGTTTTCTGAGATCCCGTCGTCCCACAAGGGATGGAAGGACCGTTTTTGTTACATACGGATGGCGGACAACCACTTCCCGAGGCCCCTACGTGATCACTTCCGGAGGCATCTGAAGGTCAGGAATTATGCCCTCGAGAAGGCTGGGAAAAAGCTGGCGGCAAAACCCGAAGGGTCAGAGAAGTTGCTGGCGATAAAGGCTGCCACCCTTCCAGACGAGCTCTATTTGTTGGGCTTTCGGCGGTTTCGACTGATGGGGGAGAAAGATGAGAAGTATCCATCGATAGACCGAGTGTTCCAGAGTGCCGAAGGTTGTCGTCGAAGGCTTTCCCATTTCCATACTTAGGAATTTTTCCTATCGTCATTCTTTTTGTTGTTATTATGCCGCTATAATGTGACATTTGCTTGTTTTTCGCAGGTCCTGAGATGGATGCCAAGTCCCTTGCCATACTGAAGAAGCAAATGGCGAAGGAGGCCAAAAAGAAAGAGGGGCCTCCCCAACAGAAGGCCGTTGACGAGTTTTTCCAGAAGTCGGGGGCTGCAAAGGACACAGACGCCGAGGGCCCTTCAAAGGGTGCCGATGTCGGCACTGATGCCCATGTGGAGGCCGGGGGCTCCAAGATTGAGGAGCTGAAGCGAAAGAACAACGGAAAGGGCGTCATGCCTCCGGAGAAGAGGAAGAAGAAGAGAGGTGAGGGGGAAAAGGAGGCCCCCATCCTGATAACTGAGGATCAGCCCTCTTTTCGCCCCCCGGCTACCACGCCCCCCTCGTTCTCCTCCATCTCCTATTGATGAGGAAATTCGGCCGGCGGAGATTGTCCAGTTCCCTATCAAGTCGGGGACCTCCGTCTTGCATGGCACTCTGCACCCCGTTGGGTTCATGAGGGGAGTGATGTCCTCGAAGGACAGGTCCGTGCTGGCTCACTTCGAGGATGATATCCTTGATCACAAAGTCGCCAGCTACACCACCATGGTGAGCCTTATTCCCTCCTTTATTCTTTTTTCAAAATTTTTAAGTACCCTGGTGATAATCTTATGATGCGGCTTTGGGCGAATTTTCTGACGCCGAGGGTCTTTTTTCCTTGCAGGCTGCCTTGGCTGCTTTTGAGCAGGCCCGGAGGGTGGAACAGCTTAGGATAGCGAAGGGCCAAGCAGACAAGGCCCTAAAGAAATCCGATGAGGAGATCTCCGCCCTCAGGAAGCGGCTCGCTGATGCCGAGGAGGCCCTTCGGCTGGAGAAGGAGGCCATGGAACAAAGGCTGAAAGATGCCGAAGCCAAGGGCAAGACCACGGCTGAGGAGGCCGCTGCCGCCGCTGCTTAGAGTGCTGCCGAGGCCCGCCGACAATGCCAAGGCCGAGGCGGTCGCTAATGCCAAGAAGAAAGCGGTTGAGGCCTTCCTCACCGAGGGCTGGCTGGCGGAAGACCACAAGGGGTGGGTGGCCTCGGTGGTGGAGCAGAAGGTGGATGCCTGGGTGAAGGGCCCCGGAGCTATGCGGCTGGCCCGGAAGGGCAAAGAGTACTATGATGGGGGCGAGTTCTTTACCCAATGGCTCGTCTACTGGAGGCTCGCCCGACACTTCGAGATTGACCCCAAGGACTTTAATCCCGCCACCTATGGTCTGCCCCCCTTCAGCTGGACACAAGGATTCCCCTCCCTCCGGGCGCAGAGAGACCAGACCTGGAGGACTCTGAACTGATGAAAGAGGCCGATGATGATGAGGAGGAAGCCGGGGAGGATGCTGACTCGAAGCCGAGGGGTGATGGCCAAGCAGCTGATCCTTGAAATATTTCTTGTAATGTAATAGATTAGTAGGCTATGGCTTCGGCCTTGTATTGTAAACCAACTTCTGTTTTGCACTTTCGAATATTTGAATGATGATGCGCCTTCGGGCTTTTTAATATATGTGCCTTTGTTTCCTTGCTTTCGTGTATGAATGTATGCTTTTCTTTCTTTCACCCGTTTGCCCGGAGGCCACAAGTTTCTGGACTTAGAAAATTTTCTAAGTAGTAACTTGACAACAAGCCTTCGGTTATATTGTAGCATCACCGGGGGCTTGTGGTTGTGGACTTAGAGAATTTTCTAAGTGACAACAGTTGTCATGCCTTCGAGCCACTTGAATGAATGTATGCCTTCGTCCTTTCTTATGTATGCTTTGATATGTCTGTTCGAAGGCTAGGAAGTTGTGGACTTAGAAAAATTTCTAAGTTAAAACTTGGCCAGAAGCCTTCGGCTATAGTGTAGAATCTTCGGGGGCTTGTGGTTGTTGTAAAACCCCCAAATTTCCCACCCAAAAACACTTTGAAATAATACTTTATTATTAATTTTATTTGAAAACATCAGAATTGTGCAGCAGAAAAACCAAAAGGGAAATAGGGGCGTTACCGCCACACTCGGCTCTAACCTAACCGAGTGCACAGACTAATCACCACAGAAACAATTAAACTCAATAAGTGTCTTGAAAATTAAATTAAACTATGGTGTTATCTACTAATTACATTTTCTCTAGCGGGAGCTCTCTCGAAATCAACATCATCATCAATTAGATACTCAAGCTTCATCTCCTGCACAAATAAAGTACAGGAAAAGAAAGAAAAACAAAGAAACAAAAATTAGCCGGAAATGCTAAGTAAGTCACACCCCAACCCCGTAAAATAATCACGTTTGATACATATATATAATTTTTTTTGCAAAACATTTGGGAGGAAAATCTTTTCAAAACATTCATACCAATCATAAGTAAAACAATATTTATAGTAAATCTTCATAACATAATTCATATGTAAAATAATAATATTCCAAATCATAGTAATTCCAACATTAGAAAATGTAATAAAAACTCTCATAAATATTCCAAAGCATATATCATATACACAACTCCAAATATCCATCTCAAAACTTACTTAAGCACTTTATCACAATTCTTACAAAACACATAGTCAATATCCACAAATATGTTTTCCAAACCAATATCACAAGTATTTGTACTTAAGAAATTCACAATTAATAAAATACCAAAACATTTGATTTACCTCAAAATAGCTTTATAGCTAATTCTCCTAGTTCATTTAGAAGGGCTGTGCTCAAGCGTTATTTCGATTCTTGAGCCCAGTGATCCGTTGTTTTGTACGGTCACTCCGATCTGCTCTCGGTACCCTCATCTCCTCTGTTAGAATCTAGACTTCTACCTTAAGTGTGCACACCCCCTAAAGGGATTCCAAGCCCTCCGAGTAGTATGAAGTCTAAGTAGTTCTGACATCAACGTCTCCCTACTCCAAATGGGATATACTCCCTAAGTTCTAGGTTCAAAGACCCTTAAGAGAATAGGTACTACTACTACTACTGCTCTAATAAATGGGATCTAATGCCTAGTTGTTCGGGGTGGTTACCGAACCCTCCAAAAATTTGTTTAATTTGTTTCACACCTCTCAGTTCAAGTAGTAGTAGTCCTAACCCTCCCTCACCATTAACGGACGTGAAGGTGGCCCGACACCTGCGGATTTCTCCCGCGGTGCCCCAATTATGAAAACAGTCTTTTATCTTGTCTTTCCAAAACTCAATATTTATGCCTTATAGACATCAGTGTCAAAATATTAATTTTTCTTTGTTTTCTCAAAATCCAATCAAAAGTTCGTATCTTTCAAAAATACGCTAAAATTTCCATATATTTTCTCAAAATTCAATTTACTCACGATACCAAAATATTCATCCGTAGAAAAATCTCCCAAAAATCATATACAATAACTTGTATCAAAATCCAATAATAACAACCAATATCTCAAATACAATAACTTCATATAGAATAACATTTACCCAAATTTAATACACATAAATACATTACTCAAACAGTACATTAAAACATTCAAAATAATTACGAGGTAAAAGGTATAATTTTGGTTGCAATGAAACTTACCTCAAATTCCAAATAGTCCTAACAAGCTTCTCTAACGGCCTAGCCTCCTCTCCAAGTTCACCTTCTATTAATTAATAATTATGCTAGTATCAATATCGATGTCACATAGACTTAAATTCCATCACCCTTTTTTTATAAGAATTCCCTTATGATTTATCTCTATAATACTCCGTAATAATTTAGTTGGTTAATAGCCATCTACTACTATTAAACGACGTACCATAATGTATTCATTTAAACTGGCTATTCTTATAAATATTTTTGTCTTAGAAATAAAAGCCCGGCCGATAAAGTCAGTTTCTTTTTATTAAAAGGTTATCTCATTCAGCCAGACCACTAATGCAATAATTCTCAATACAAAGTTTACCAGACTCCAGCCCACAGGTGTAAAATAAACTTACGTATGCGTGGTACTACGTACTTCGTATTATATATGGAGTATAAGAATGAGTTACGTACGCTTCGTTCGTCATTTACGTGAACCAGCACGTACAAGCGTTCAGATTCTCAGCTCCGATACATTCCTTCGGCGTTAAGAACGATGTCTCTCGGCTCCGGCGGCAGTCTGGCCGGACTCTGGACCCGCCGTATGTAACAACTGAGTTTGATTCCGACGATGTTTCTTTGCTTCTCTGGCGGTTCGTGCCTGCTCTGGCGAGTTTCCTATCCGTTCCTCTGGCTACGTACTGTGTCTTTCGTTGATCGAGGTTCACAGAAACAGGAGCAACGATGCTCGGCGTTTTCCCTACAGTCACGTCTGCTCAGCGTCGGACTGGTCGGCGACGCCGGTAATATTTGACGGCAGCCGTGGTCTCATATCAGCACTCCTGGCGAGTTTCGTATCACTCCTCCGGCGAAGACGTTGGTCTGTTTCCGCAGTTTTCTTCGTCCGTATAGGGAATACGAAGTATATAATACGCTGGTGGAGGCGTCGTCTTCCGCAAGTATTTATACGCTCAGGTTGCATTGGAAGGTTCTAGCTTTAGGGTTTTGTACGTACATACGAAGGCTTGGCAGCCCAAACATTATACTACCTCCGTTCTCTTTTAGTTGCAACATTGGACTTTTTGCACTATTCACATGTTCTACTTTGACTACATTTTATTAATTGATGTATAATAAATTAAATTTTTAAAAAATATTGTTAAATTCTTCTCATTCTAATTTTTCAAAATATGAAATTTTTATTTTTTTTTACTAATAAGGAATGAAAGATATTAATGGTCAAACTTGTGCGTTGGCAAACGTGAAATGTTGACTGTTGCAATTAAAAAGGAACGGAGGAAGTATTATATACCCAATACCCAATTCATGAATAAACATACGCAGGGATTTAATTATATGGGTATTGGTCCATTGGATAGTTAATTTTCTATACTACTGGGGTATTATTATCAAATGTACGTACATGTATGTGTTAGGTGTGTCATACGCATATTATGTACCGTGTATGCATTGTTTTATTATTACTATTTTCCAAAATGTCACTTTTATTATTTAAATCAAAGTTTTATCTAATCACTCAAATTATCGATTTTATTTTATTTAAATTTTCGGGGTGTCACAGTTGTGGGCTTAGAAAATTTTCTAAGTAAGAGACTTTGCAACGAGCCTTCGGTCGCAGTTTAGGCTCACCGGGGGCTTGTAGTTGTGGACTTAGAAAATTTTCTAAGTAAGAGACTTTGCAACGAGCCTTCGGTCACAGTTTAGGCTCACCGGGGGCTTGTAGTTGTGGACTTAGAAAATTTTCCAAGTAAGATTCCATTGTATGCCTTCGGCAATGAACCATTGGAATCGCCTCCGGGTTGTAGTAGTAGGACCGAGGGTTAGAATGAATTAGACTTAGGAAATTTTCCAAGCTAATTTCACCCTAGGCCATCGACGGTGTTGAGCCTTCGACTTGTAGTGTAGCTTTAGGTCCTCGTCGAGTAGTTTGAGGTTGTCTTCGGCTGTAAGCCTGTTGGTAGTAATGAAGTCCACGGTTGCCCACCGAGGGGTTCAAATTGTGGACTTAGCCAAATTTCCACAAAGATTCAACAGATGTTGTGGTAGACCTTCGGATGTAGGAGTCTAATGAGCCCCCTGCCATAGTAAGATTCATGAAGTTGTCTCACGGACCACAGGGCAAGCCTTCGGGCGTGTGAGATAGAGTAGCCTTCTGGTGCAATAATCTTGGAAGTGAGGGAGCCTTCGGCATATGGTTTATTTGTCGCCTTGACTCAGCCAAATTTTGGACTTAGCCAAATTTTGGTAAAGTGTTGCTGGTGAGCCTTCGTTTAGTGGAGGCTTCGGGTATGTGGTTGAATGACTTTGTGTTGGGAGATTCCTTTGTATCTTTATGAGAGCCTTCGGGAGTATATCTCCGAATTGTTGTTGAGCCTCCGAGGAGAATAGTATCCAGGGAGTTCCTCCCCCCCCTACACATTTTTTTTAAATGCTGTAGGAGGGGCATCAAGAAACTTGGTTTCGAGGAAAGGCTTGGCCTATATGGGAGGCAACGGAACAAACCGTTGGCTCCCCCCTCGGGATTGACCTTCCGATATCCCGAAGGGATTGAGGGTCGTTTCCTCGGCCCGAGACATCGTCTGTTGCCTGCTTCCCCTTGGGGGATAGCACGGAAAGCGCCTCGGTTTTGAAAGTCGTCCCCTCAGCCCGAGACATGGTCTATTGCCTGCTTCCCCTTGGGGGATAGCGCGGGGAGCGTTTCGTTTGTGAAAGTCGAATCTTGGGCCCGGGACATGGTCCGTTGCCTGCCTCCCCTTCGGGGATGGCGCGGAAAGCATTTCTGGGAAGGGTTTTATTTGTGTGTGGAACACAAATAGCCGGGGGCACTTGGTGCCAGCCGGAGCCGAGGGGTATTGTACCCCCCGGTATTTTTTTTTTGGAGAGTATGTATAAATATGCATAATGTATGCATGAGGGCGTCCTCGTGGGGCACGGCTTAGTTAAAAACACTTGGTGTTTTTAAAGAGTGATGGGGGTAACCCGCACACCTGGTACTTGGTACCTTGATTGGTGATGTTATATTGTGTTCCTCCTCATGAGAGGAAGGGGCCTTGGGCCTATTTCGGTGAGGAGATGAGGGCTTGACCACTCATTTTTGGAGAGGAGGGGGACTTGGGCCGCTTGTGAAACATATAGGTGATGAAGGCTTGGCCTTTTGACCATTTTCTCAAAATGAAATGGGGCCTTGGGCCGTCGATCATGTACATATGTGGAGGATGAGGGCTTGGCCGCTCATGTTCACTGATAGAATTTGACAAGGTGGTGTACATTCCAATGTCTAGGGACCTCCGTCCCATTGGGGCGTTTGAGTTTGTAAGTTCCTGGTTTGATGATGGCGGCGACGATGTAGGGGCCTTCGAATTTAGGGGCCATTTTCCCCCCTTCGGTTGGTAGGTTAGCCTTCCTTCGCCGGAGGACGTAGTCCCCCACCTGGAACTCTCGGGAACGAACTTTGGCGTCGATGTAACCCTTGACTTGGCGCCTATAGTTTTCAGCCCGGAGGAAGGCTTGCTCTCGGCGTTCTGAGATGAGGTGAAGGTCGAGGGCCATGTTGGCGCCGTTGACCTCAGGTTCGTATTGCTCCACCCTTCGGGTGGGCAGAGTCACTTCTGTTGGAGCCTTAGCTTCAAAGCCATAACATAGGGAGAAGGGTGTTTCACCCGTTGCACGTCTAGAGGTGGTGCGGTAGGCCCATAGAATGTTGTGGAGCTCTTCTACCCAGCCTCCTCCTTCGGCTTCAAGTTTCTTTTTCAGACCCTCCAGCAAAGTTCGGTTGGCGTTCTCCACCTGTCCGTTGCCCTGAGGGTAGGCAACGGATGAGAAGGTGTGTTTGATGCCCCATGCCTCGAGGAGGGCACAGAAGGGGGCTGCCTCGAATTGAGTCCCATTGTCGGAGATGATTTGTTGGGGGACGCCAAACCTTGTGAGGATGTTCATGAGGACGAAGTGACGGCACCTGGCCTCGGTGATGCTGGCGAGGGGCTCAGCTTCCACCCACTTAGTGAAGTAGTCAATGGCCACGATGATGTACCTGTTGTTGGAGGTACCCCTCGGCAGAGGGCCGACTAGGTCAATCCCCCATCTGGAGAAGGGTATAGCAGTGCTGATGGGGGCATAGTTGACCGCTGGCCTTCTGAAAGTGTTGGCAAGCGGTACACCTTCGGGCAAGATTTGCACAGTCACGGGCCATGGTGGGCCGAAAGTAGCCTTGAACTATGAGCCTTCGGGACATGGAGAAGGGTCCCTGGTGAGCTGAGCAAGTGCCACTGTGCACTTCCTTCATTGCAACCTCGGCTTCATCTTGATGAAGGCACCGAAGGAGGGTGCCATTGTAAGATCTCTTGTATAGCCTCCCATTCTCGAGGGTGTAGTCGGGAGCCCTCAGCTTTGCTAATTTGGCGCGGGCCTCATCCTCGGGAAGTTGCCCTGTGATGATGAAGGTGATGATATCGGAGACCCAGTCCTCCGGCCTGAGATGTATATCCATGATGGGGCTTGCATGTATGCTTGAGAGGCTGAGCTCCTCAATCCTTGCTATCTTGGAGAGGTGTTCGGGGGACTCAGCCGAGAGTTTTAAGAGAATGTCAGCCTCCGAGTTTTGAGCCCTCGGTATTTGGGTGAGGGAGTGTGTCTCAAATACCTTAAGCAATTCCTTGGCCGCTTCTTTGTATTGTTTCATTCTTCCTTCCTTGGCCTCATACTCTCCGGAGATTTGGCCCACGACAAGTTTTGAGTCGCATTTGACGTGGATCATTCTGGCCCTCAGATTTGCTGCTAGCCGAAGGCCACAAAGGAGGGCCCCGTACTCGGCTTCGTTGTTGGACACTTTAAAGGAGAAGCGGATGGCATAATAGGCGCGAAAGCCTTCGGGTGTAATGAGAACCACTCCTCCCCCGCATGCTTTGGTAGCAGAGGAGCCATGGTATAGAGGATCCACCACTCGTCTAGAGGGGCCGAAGGCTCCTCATCCACCGCTGATCTTGCGGTGCATTCTGTGACGAAGTCTGCCAGGGCTTGGCCCTTGATGGCAGGCCTCGGACGAATGTCTATGTTGTACTGGCTAAGGAAGATGGCCCATTTCACCATTCGGGAGGAGCTTGTGGGGCTCCTCATGAGGGCGCCGAGGGGTTGGTGTGTGAGCACTTGGACCGGATGAGCTTGAAAGTAGTGGCCGAGCTTCTTGACGGTCCAAACAATGGCTAGGACCGTTTTTTTCCACAGGGGAGTACCTGAGTTCTGCTTCCCTGAGGGTCTTGCTAACATAGAAGATGGCATGTTGGACGTCATCTTCCTCCCGGATGAGTACTGAGCTGATGGCTGCAGGGCTGACGCCAAGATAAAGGTATAAGGTCTCTCCCACCTTGGGTTTGGAGAGCACAGGGGGAGAAGAGAGGTACTTCTTCAGCTCTTCGAAGGCCTCTTGACACTCAGTTGTCCATTGGAAGCCTGCTGTCTTCCTCATGATTTGGAAGAAGGGGAGGGCCTTTTCTGCTGATATGGAGAGAAAGCGGTTGAGGGCCTCCAAGCGACCCGTCAACCGTTGAACTTCCTTGACATTGCGTGGAGGCTCCATGTTGATGATGGCCTGAATTTTCTCGGGGTTGGCCTCAATCCACCTTCGGCTAACCATATAGTGTCACGCCCCAGACCGCAATCCAAGCGCGTGTACAACCGCCGTATAATCAAGTGACGTCACCCGCGAGTCAACCTCACTTAATTACACAAGGCGTTCGAGAATATAAACCATCCATACTCAGTAGTAAACATACGTAACAACATCGCATTTAAACCAATGAATAGCGGAAATATTCAACGGTAAGTCATAAGCCACAACCGGCCAACAACATGGGCATGCAAGCCCCAAATATAGTTTATAACAAATAAAAATATCCATGAGCAATGTTTAGTAATTTGAAAGGAAGTGAGGAAGCACGAACCACGTCTTCCTTGACTTGATGTCACCCGTAGAAAGGTGCAGGTAGCAAGCCCTAGCTTCAACCTGAAAATGGTGGGCCCCCCCGAAGGGGTCAGTACAAGTACCGAGCGAGTAGCAGGCTAAATATAGAATAACTAGCGTTTCAAGTATAAGACCCAAACATAGGGTGATACTTAAATAAATAGTCTTTTCCCCAAGTTATGAAATACTTATTAGCATATATATACTTGGAAAATATACGATCCGTAGATCACCATTTTATTTGGGAAAAATAGTAATAGTCAATATTCTTGACTAAAAACCCCAACCCACCCATATACCTATGAGTGTATAGGACTCCTCCTTGTCCCTACTTGTATATCACAATCTATGAGTTTTAGGATCATAATCCTTGGATACTCCACCGGTTTGTGAGTGTTAAGGACTCATAAGTCCTAGGGTCCTCCACCAAGTTTTGAGTGTTAAGTACTTTTAAGTACTAGGGTCCTCCACCAAGTTTGAGTGTTAAGGACTTTAAGTCCTAGGGTCCTCCACCAAGTTTTGAGTGTTAAGTACTTTTAAGTACTAGGGTCCTCCACCAAGTTTTGAGTGTTAAGTACTTTTTAAGTACTAGGGTCCTCCACCAAGTTTTGAGTGTTAAGTACTTTTTAAGTACTAGGGTCCTCCACCAAGTTTTGAGTGTTAAGTACTTTTTAAGTACTAGGGTCCTCCACCAAGTTTTGAGTGTTAAGTACTTTTTAAGTACTAGGGTCCTCCACCAAGTTTTCCTATGATCAACCTCCTATCAACCTAGATAGAGTCTATATCATACTTAGTTACTCGTAACTAATCCAATACATAAATCTTATGTATCACAATCCATGCAAACCATGCATTTATATAGATTTATAATTAATTAATACCAACCGGTATTAATTAAATCCTTTGTTCTTCGGTCCACGTTTTCGTTGACCGCCATTTCATGTCTTGTGTGTATCAACTTAATCATCATGTAATTAAGTTGATAATATTCATTTGTGCTTCTAATATACTTCAAGCAAATATGCATTTCATATAATTCTTCATATCATATTCCATGCATCAACAATTAATTTCTTTCATACAAACTTAACCCTATTGGCTAATCCCATGTTTAAATATCTTTTAAACATCATTATGAAATCATATAACATTTATTTAGGTAATCTCATAATTAACCCAAAAGTTATAAGATATTTAGCCGTCCACTCACCTTGAACTAGCGTATGAAGTTCTACCCCTCTTGGTTGAACTCCGGTGAAACTCCGGTGACTTTTGGTCAACTCCGGCGACAATTCCGGCGACTTTTCCAACTTTGTGAAGTCACTTGAAATACCCTTTACAAGTGCCTAACAAGGTTTTAACATCATAAAACCTTAATCAATACAAATAACCTATAAAAGGTTATTTTCCGGTGAACCGGTCGTTTTGGCTTCTAAGTCCGTTCTTGGACATAGAATCACTTTCCAACCCATTAATCCATACTTATAACATGTAGAACCCTCTTAAGGATTCTCCACATGATATATATCTCATATGGTAGAAGAAAAATAGAGAGGAAGTTATAATAAGGTCATTACCTTAATCTTTTCACACTTTTAGCACCTTAGCTCCTTTTTGGGTGATTCTTCCTTGATGAGCTCTCTTCAACAATGGAGGAAGGAAGAAGAAGAGTTTTCTTTCTCTTCTTGCTGTAGCTTGGCCGAAATGGGGGAGAGAGGGGTGAGGCTTACCCCTTTGTCTCATTGAACAAATGAGTGTGGATGGGGGGCCACCTCATTTTTGTTTGATGCCTTTTAGATCATGTCAACCTCTCCCTCCCATGCTCTCCTCTTCAACCAGCCGACCAAGCCCTCAATTTGAGTGGCAAAAATCGTGGGTTGCCCCCACTCATGTGGGAGGTCAACCCTTTTTGCCCCGACGTGTACAATTTGTCCCGAAAGTTGTATTTTTCGGACTGTTTTAAATATATTTTATTTTATCGGGTCAAATAAAATATATTATGTGCTCTTACTCATTGTGACATGTATAATGAATATACATTCCCCAACTTTAATTTATAAGCCTCCGAAATTCAGTTCGGGCCGTTATCCGTTAAATTACCAGTACCAGTAATTTGGGCTTCTTTTGACCGATCGGTCAACTCTGGGCCTTTCCATGGCCCAAATGAAATATCCACCACTATATATTTATTATCTAGACCAAGATGAATAAAATATATGGTCTCGGGAATGTCGGGCGGCCCCCGCTCCCGGTGTGGGTCCCACGTGCAATTTACTATTCACGCGAAAGAATAAATAAAAATTTACAACTTCGTAAATTCATAAATCATTCCATAAGGTTTATTACATCATTTACGTAAAAGTAAATACATTTGGGGACGGTGTTACATATAGCCCAAAAACTTTCCCCCTTGTATGCCGAAGGTGCATTTTTTAGGATTCAACCGTAGGTTGAATTTTTGCATGATGGCGAATATCTCCCAGAGGTCCTCGGCGTGGGTGTTCGATTTTTTGCTTTTGACGATCATGTCATCAACATAGGCCTCCATGGTGCGTCCTAAGACAGCTTGGAAAACCCTGGCCACCATGCGCGTGTATGTGGCGCCTGAATTCTTGAGGCCGAAGGCCATTACAAGATAGCAAAAGATGCCTTCGGGTGTCATGAAGGCTGTTTTTTTTGGCATCATCTTCATGCATGTAGATTTGATGATAGCCTCGGAATGCGTCGAGGAATGACATGATTTTGCACCCCGCGGTCTCATCTACCAGCTGATCAATGTTTGGTAGAGGGAAGGGGTCCATAGGGCACGCCTTATTCAAGTCGGTGTAGTCCACACACATGCGGAAGGTGGGTGGCTTCTGTGCTAATACCACATTATCTAACCACGAAGGATATTTCACCTCCTTGATGTGCTTGATGGAGAGGAGCATGTCGACCTCTTTCTTGACAAAGTCCCTTCTCTCGGCCGAGAGGGGCCTTCTCCTTTGCTGTATCGGTTTGGCCGAAGGGTCTACCGCTAGGCGGTGAGTGATGACCCTTCGGTCGATTCCCGGCATGTCCTCCGGCCCCCATGCAAAAACAATGGAGTAGGCGCGGAGGGCCTCGGCAATGCCGGTCTTCAGGTCTTCGGGGAGCTTGGCTCCAATCTTCAAGACTCTCTCCGGCTTGGCCGGATCGAGCATAAAGTCTTCAGTTTCCTCGGCCGGTTTGGCCCTCGGCCTGCCTTCTTCCTCTTCCAGGGCATTGGTGGTGATTGTATCAATGCGGAGTTCAGTTTTACTAACCTTCCTAGTGAGCTGAAGGTAGCATTCCCTTCGGAGCTTCTGATTCCCCCTCGAGTAACCGATGCCGGTGGGTGTGGGGAATTTGAGGCAGAGGTGCCTCATGGAGATGACAGCTTCCAAATCCTCGAGGGCAGGACGGCCGAGGATGATGTTATGTGCGCAGTCGAGGTTAACGACGACGAATTCCACTTCGAGCTTGGCTTTATGGGATCCGTCGCCGAATTCAACCATAAGGGTGATGACGCCTTCGGCGTCTATGCTGTCCCCCGTGAAACCGGAGAGGGGGGTGTTGATGTGCCGAAGGCTACCCCTGTCAAGTTCCAACTCCTGGAAGGTGCTGAGGTACATTACGTTGACGGAACTTCCGGTGTCAACATAAGTGCGGAGGATGATGGCATTATTGATCTCAGTGCGGATGACGAGGGCATCCCTGCGAGGAAGGGATCCCGGGGGCAGATCCGAATCTGTAAAATAGATAGGATCCGCCCTCGGCCTCTTTGTCGGGGGCATGCGGTTGAGTTCCCCGATGTAAAGGGATTGAGCCCATTTCTTTCTCTGGCTCGTGGAGTCGCCTCCGGTGTTGCCACCATTGATCATGTGAATGTGGCGCTTGTATTGGTGTTGGGGATCCTCCTCCTCACTGAGGTTCCCAATTTCTCGCTTCTTCCCCTGTGGGTTTCCCAAGGGGATGGTGTTTCAGTTCACCCACTTATGAGCCTTCGGCAGGGGCCCTTGGTGATGAGGGGGCCCCTGAGAAGGAGGGCCCCTGATAAATTGAGACAAGCGGCCCGCTTGTATTAGCCTTTCGATGGCTGTCTTTAGCTGATCGCAGTCATCAGTCTTGTGCCCATGGTGGTGGTGAAAACGGCAATAATGTTCGTCAGGGTTGATGGCATATACCTCGAGGGGTGCACGGGAGTCTCGCTCCACGAGTCCTCGCTCTTCCGCATAATCCAAGATGATGCTGACGGGGTGTGTCAGGGGGATGCGTGGGTGCTCCAAGAGGACGGGTTGCGCCCATGCCTTCGGGCTGTTCTTGTAACCAACCCCGGGTCTGGCTTGGCCACCTCGGGGGCGATCGTTGTATTGCACCTCGCGGTTTGCCGGAGGGGGTGCCCCCCCGGGGCGATTTCTGCCATCATTCTTGTGTGAAGGCTTCGGATTCCGGCGATCCTTCTCAATCTCTTCGGCCTCGGCATATCGGTCCCCCCGCTGGAGAGCTTTTGTATAATCGCGGGGGGGATCAGTAATGAGGGTCCTGGAGAAATTACCGTTGCGGAGGACGGTGTGGAAGAGGGCCATCAGGGTCCTGTCATCGGCCCCATCGACTTCGATGGAGGCTTGCCTCCAGCGCTCGAGGAAACTCCGAAGGGTCTCCTCCTTCTGTTGCCTCACATTAAGGAGATGGGAGAAATGCTTCTTGGACCGGTGCCTTCCGGCGAATTGTGTGAGGAAGCGATGGGCAAGTTCTTGCCATGAATCTATGCTGCCTTCGGGTAATCGGTTGAACCATTCATACGTCGGCCCCTCCAAGGTGGAAAGGAACCAACGACATAAATATTCATCTGATGCACCCATCATCATCATACTGTTTTGATACCTGCTGTAGTGTTCTTGGGGATCCGTCTTCCCCTCATAAGGCTTGATGGGTTGTCCCCGATATTTGTTGGGGATCTTAGTCGCCAGCACCCTTGGGGTGAAAGGCGTCATTGTGCGGAGCTGAATGAAGGGTTCGTCTGAGCCCTCGGCGAATTTGCGCCTCATCTCCTCTACTTGTGCCCAGAGGGCGGCATACTCCGGATCTGGTCCCGGCGTGGAAGCCGTCGAGGGTGCCTAACGCGTCTCCTCGAGCTGACGGAGGAGGGCCTCGATTATTTCGTCTTTGGGATCCTTCGGAGCAACCCCTTGGGAGTTGGCCCGGAAGGACTGAGCCTGATTGATTTGGTGCCTGGCGTCGTCGGCATGGAGGGGGCGCTTGCCTTTGTCCCGAGGGGGAGTTCTCTCCTCGGCCCCCTAGACGGAGCCTCCGCTTTCTATTGGTTTGCTGGTCGCCTTCCCATCGAGGCGGTCTTGGACCCCTCGGCGCTCTTGAGTTTGACCCAACCTCTCGAGGGCAGAGGTTTGGGGCTTCTCCTTGTGATGTTTATCCTTGGATTGAACCTCTTGGGAGGTGGTGTCTTGCGCTACGACCCCCTCGGCGTTGCCAATCCGCATTATGGGATTGTTGAACATAAGAGGGGGTGGTAGACAAACGGAGTTTCCCCCAAAGTAGGGTTGGAGTGGTGCCTGAGTGACGAAGGCTCCAGGGTTGAGAGCCATGTTATGGACAAAGGCCGCAAAGGCAGCCTGAAGATCGATGGCTGGGGCCGGAGGGGGAACTTGGTTCTCACTCTGATCCCTCCTTCCATTTTTTTTCTTCTTCAGGAAATACCCTACCTTTTATTGAATAGAAAAGGAAGTACAAAGAGTAGGAGGACCAGACCAAAGCCTACTCAAATGAGATTACATAAGGATAACTAATCGCATCAAATTTTATGATTCCTACAAAATGATTATAGTGACAATTATTTGTAGCTATGGA
The DNA here is from genome assembly GCA_945859915.1 of Cuscuta epithymum. Classification (NCBI taxonomy): domain Eukaryota; kingdom Viridiplantae; phylum Streptophyta; class Magnoliopsida; order Solanales; family Convolvulaceae; genus Cuscuta; species Cuscuta epithymum. The sequence continues at coordinate 1,504,050 of CAMAPF010000201.1, forward strand.
AATACTCTTGTAAGCTAAGTACTCTGCGGGCTGCGGCTGTATTGATCTTTGGATGAATGAGTACAATTGTCCAATTAATGTCCATAAGGGTTCTTTTGATTTTCCGAATACGAGGCCAATACCGCCAATGCTGAAGTGAAATGCCCCGAATGCCTTCATATACATCGCTATTATCAACCTCAAGAATAATATTTTTATTTTTACTCTTGATATTGATAATGGTTTGATAGATGGCATCATAGGCAGCAATGCTATTGTCACTGGTGCTGCTGATGTATGTCATATGACCTTTGTAAGTGCCAAATTCATCACGAAAAAGTGCAGCAGTTCTTGCAAGAGTTTGTTTAATATGACGTGTGGCAAAGTTGATCTTTTGGTAGGAAGGAGGAGGCTTATTCCAAATGGTAATGTTGGGGATTATCTTGGTTTTTTTTGGTGGAGTAGTAATAAGGTTGAAAGTGTTTTGAGCATTGTTGGAGAGAAAAGGTCGAACATGGGAAATTGCAAAAATGTCAGTTTTGATAGCATTTATCGCCTCAGGAAGGTAGGCCGTTTTATTATCATAAAGAAATTGATTTCGTATCTTCCAAAGATTCCAAACAACCATATTAGGAATGACATAGTTGAAATCAACAATTTTACCCTTGAAATCTTTATACCAGCCCATCAAATAGGTTTGAAAATTATTGTTAGAATTAGGCTTGTATTGTAAAATAGATTCAAAGTGGTTCCACACTTTTTTGCTGAAAGAACAATTAAGGAAAAAATGGTTGATGGTGTCCGCGTATGGGCAAAAAGGGCATTTAAAGGGTCCAAAAATTCCAATTTGGTTAAGTTTGTCCTCGAATGGAAGAATACGATTATCGATTCTCCAGAGGAAAAACGAGACCTTTTTAGGGGTCCGATTGTTCCAAAGGAATTTAAAATCGGGGTTTTCATTCATTTTGGGCCTTAAAACATCATAGGCATTACAAAAACTGAATTTGCCATTCGGGTTAGGTTTCCAAAGATAGGCATCATCGCATTCAGTAAAATGGACTTTGGTTTCCTTTATTTGATCTGCCAGGATTTTAGGGAGGCAGGTATGGATAGCTGGAATCAGGTCATTGTTATGCATAGCATCTTTTATGGTAAGGTTACTCACAGAAATGGGGATATCATCATGCAGGAGGTAAATGGGCCCAAGCTCACACCAGTTTGAGAACCAAAAAGAGCTATTTCCCTTGTTTACCTGAATACAAGCATTATCATAAAAAATTTGTTCCATAGAGCTAAGGGCCTTATGCATAACAGAGCGAGTATTGTCTTTAAGGGCATTATACCAATTAGCCCAGAGCCCGTTTTTAGTCTTGGTTTTCCACTGTAATTTAAGAAAGAAGGCATTTTGAGTATGTTGTAAGCTACGAAAACCCAGCCCATTTTTAGAAATAGGGTAGCAGCAACAGCTCCAGCTACGCCAAATGTGTTTAGGATTATCAGTACTTCTATCCCACAGAAAGTTAGAAAGCTTTCTCTCCATTTTTTGAATAATAGTACGAGGAAGGGGGGAAACAGCCATATGATAAAGGGGGAGGGTACTAAGAACAAGTTGAATAAGAATCATCCTCCCACCAACAGAGAGAAGTTTCTGCTTCCATCCAGCCAACTTATTATCCATTTTGACTAAAATATGATCAAAGTATGAAGCAAGTGTTCTCCCAGTAAAAATATTAGCACCGAGGTAGGTAAAAGGGAGGGAACCTTTTTTAATATTGAAAATATCATCTACAATCTTAAAGGCATGATTCTTAGCATGTTTAGAAACAATATAAAAACTCTTATCTTTGCTAATGAGCTGACCTGAAAAGTTTCCATAGTCACTGATTGATTTTTCTAACAAGGTAAGAGTACGTTTTTCAGCATTAGCAAAAACAATCAAATCATCAGCAAAAGATAAATGATTAATATTGGGCATACCTTTGAGAGTGTAATACTGCATCACCTTACCAGAATTAAATAGAGAATTTAGATGGCGAGTGAGGACTTCTGAAACAATGATAAACAAAATAGGGGAGAGAGGGTCCCCTTGTTTGACTCCCCTACTAGGTTTAAAAAAACCTTTAGCACTAGTACAAAAAAGGCATTCTACATCACACTTTTAACATGAGTTATCCCATAACCCATGTGGAATAGCCACACGGGGTCATATTTACAATTTTAATAAATTAATCTACATCGGGTGTTTGTATAACTGAAGTCAAAGAGGAAAACGGGGTGCATTTTAGAATTTAATAAAATTTTCTACATTGGTTACAATCTTACGTGATGTGAAAGGAAAAACGGGGTACTTTTTAGAATAAAAAAAAGTTATGTTTCACATCAGTTATACTCGATGTAGAAGTTGCTTAAAAAACTAATGATGCCTTATTCCAAATAGAACCGATCTGGACGAATCTACTTTAAATAATAATCGCTTGTATCAATTCATTCACTTTAACTTTACATCCTCAAACTATTCGTAGAACCCTAGAATAATTGCCTTATTCACAAATTTGACTCGCGAACAGAGAATGTCGAAGCTCCTCGACGGGGATCACTACACCGATGAACACAACGACAACGGATTCTATTGATGTACTAACAGATACATCGATCAACACATCCTCGAGCAAACATAGTAAGTCAAAGCTCTTTGACGTCAAACCAACCGATGAGCGAACAGAATTGGTCGAAGGTCCTTGACGTCACCCTCCTTCACTAGGTTTGTTGCTGGTGTTTTATTTCAAATCTTAAAGAGCTCGGCATCTTTCGGTTTACCACACATTGGATTGTTCATAAGGTAACGCCCGCATGGTCTTTGGTAAAATGCCGTAATGAAGATTTTAAATTTTTCTGAAATTTATTTCCTTTTGATTTTCTTGATTAAAATACTTTGATATGTATTCTTTCTGATATGTATTTTTTATATTTTCTGAAATTTATGAATAAATAATGAGTGGATATTGTGGAGTTGTTGATTTAGTTCTATAGATGCTTTTAGGCATCTGTCACTTGATACTACATGGCAGCAACTAGCAGCTTAGGAATCCATTCATTTGTGATACGATTTTTTGATGATCTTCCTCTAAATATTTTAGCTCTTCTTATTCATTAGGCAGAGGCATTAGAGCGAAAATGAAAATGTTCTAAATTATAAGATCTTTCCCATCTTATATTGGTCCTTAATACGGAGTAGTTAATACATTACGAAGAGATCAGACTTCAATGTCTCCTTGAGAGTTTTTTAATTGTTGGTTTAATTGCTTCTGAATCATACACTGTATACATAATACTTATGATAACCTGGAGTTGGCTCATACGATTATACGGATAGGCTATTTTTTGTGCATGAGAGGCGTTTCTATGAAAGAATTCTCAAGTTTATTCCAGAATTGCAGATTATGCTTATTTAATACTCCATATTATATAAAAAATTACGAAGTATTTACTTACAACGTACATACTATTAATTGCAAGTGTTGTTTCCTACTATTTAAATATTTTGTACGTGCTTTATATATGAAAAGTTTTTTCCAAAAGTTAATAATAAAAGAAAAACTTCTATTACAGCTCCATTCCTTTTGCAAAAGTTGATGTTCAAACACTTGGTGAAATAAATCCCGGTGCTATGGCTACGGCTAAGGTAACAACATATATAACATTCTTATGTATTCCATTTTAATATTTCTTCCCCCTGCCCCACATTCATGTCAAACCTCCAGAATAAATCATATGGTCTAAATTAAGGCAGAGCTTTATATCTTGTTTTGACCTGTGCACTTGTGCAGATCATTACAGAGACAGAAAAGTAGTAGATTATGAAGTCCGCCTTTTGAATGTGAACAGAAGAATTAGTTATACATTTATCTTGTTTTGCTTCTTTAGTTTTCCATCCCTTTTCACTATTCTGAATTGTCTTCCTTTGTTTTCCTTAAATATGGATGATAATAAGTAGTGATATTTTGGTTTTACTTTCTTCAGGTTTAAAGTGTTAAAGATGCTCTTTTGATCCATTGGTTTTACTTTCTGCAGGTTTTCACCTCTCTATCTACTACTCCGTATTTGAGATGTTTTTGCTTCTTTTTTAACTCTCCTCCTTGAATTAAGAATTTCACTTCTATAGATTATTAAACTAGTTGATGGGTGTAATAATTTATTTTTAAGAGCATTATATGTATCTGTGTTTGTGTTAGTATGAGATTAGCTACATATTCAGTGTATGCTAATATAACAATAATTCATTGTGTTTGACCGTTCATGCATTTTTATTTCACAAAGATTGTTGATAATTACTTTTTGTTCAATTTACATTACACACACATATACATATATTAATAGCCTAGTAGGTCTGATAGGTGTGATGGATCCTTATCATGGTCTTTAGAGTAATGAATGACTCTAGACACACATGCATATATGGGTGCTCTTTATTTAGTCAAATTTTAGTATTTTATATGTATTGAGTCAATAGATCAGATTTGTGTCATAATTGATCATTTGTACCTATATGCTTTTAGTTATTGTAATACCGACTAGTATTTTTCATTTCATGAGTTGTTGCAGGTGCCTATGGAAAATATTAAATGGAAATGGTGGAAGATGACTATAGTTGGTGCAAGACAACAAGACAGTAGGAGGTAGTGGGTCATCAGTTGAAAAGTTGAAGTAAATACCCGTAGTAATATTTATGTTTTTCAGATTCTGTTGTTACTACATAGATATTACCAGGTGTTGATATTCTAGAAATATCAGGGCATTTTTAATTCTTCTTTTTTTAGGAGTTAAAAGCATATAAAGATGAGATCAGTTATCTTAATTTGTTGTATTCATACAATTATTATGAATATTATTATAGTTTGTGGATTTGGGATGATATTGAATACTCCGTAGTTATTTTAACTTGTGAACTTATAATTTATTGAAATGTTGTGCAAGTGTGGAGTGGTGTGTGAGTATTGATTTAGTGTGTTTATAATAGAAATTGAACTCAGATAGAAGGAAGAAGAATAGAATCTCTTATTAATTGAAAGAGTCAGTACAAGTATTTATAGTTGAGTACATGTAACAAACTCTAACAGATACGTAACAGAACTAACAGCCCAAAGTAGACCTTAATAGAACCAAAACTATTACAATAGACATATGTTTTTATTATTTACAGTATTCCTAACATTCCCCCCTCAATCTTAGGGTGATTGATTTGGAAGATCAATCACACTAAGTTTGTTCTTCAACTCAAGAAAAGAAGATGCAGACAAAGGCTTTGTCAGAATATCAGCAACTTGATGGGAAGCTGGAATATGGAACACTTCAATCTGTTTGGACTGAACTTTCTCCCTAACAAAAAAGAGATCAATCTCCATGTGTTTGATCCTAGAGTGAAGAACAGGGTTATGGGCAAGTTGCACAGTGCTGAGGTTGTCACAGTAGACCTTTGGAGTAGAAAAAGATACTTGAAGCTCTTTAAGTAAGAACTGAACCCATAGAAGTTCAGCTGCTGTGTCTGCTAAACTTCTGTATTCAGCTTCTGCTGAAGATCTGGCCACTCTCAGTTGTTTCTTGGACCACCAAGAGATGATGTTTGACCCAAGAAAGATGCATGAACCAGAAGTGGATCTCCTATCAACTGGATCAGATGCCCAATCAGCATCACAAAAGGCTAAAATTGGTAGAGATATGGTTTTCAGAGGGAGAGGTTTAATGATGATGCCATGTGTGATAGTGCCAGAGAGATATCTGAGTATGTGTTTTACTGCCTTCCAGTGATCTTGTAAAGGTGCTGCCATGAATTGGCAGACCTTATTTACAGCATAACTGATTTCAGGTCTTGTAAGAGTTGCATATTGCAAAGTTCCAACAATTGACCTATAAGTGGAGGGATCAGGAAGAGTAGCACTTCCTGTATTAGTTAGCTTGCAGCTACTAATCATGGGAGTTTTAACTCCTTTTGAATCAAGCATTCCAACCTGATGCAGTAAATCTCTTATATATTTGGTTTGAGAGAGATGTAGACTGCCATCTGTCAGTCTTCTGGCTTCTATTCCTAGAAAGAAGTCAATGTCACCCATGTGCTTGAGAGAAAAGGATGAGTGTAGTTTGTGAATGAGAGTTTGAATAGCTTTAGAATCATTTCCTATGACCAGAATATCATCTACATATATCAAGATGTAGATCTGAACTCCTCTAGTTGTGAAAAATAGAAGTGATGGATCACATTTGCTTTGCTGAAAACCTGCTGCATAAAGAACAGAAGTGAGTTTGTGAAACCAGGCCCTAGGAGCCTGCTTTAAGCCATATAATGACTTATGTAGTTTGCACACTAAAGAGGTGTCTTGTGCTTGAAAGCCTGGGGGTTGAACCATGTAGACCTCTTCATCAAGCTTTCCATTTAGAAAGGCATTATTGACATCTAATTGCTGAATAGACCACTGATAAGAAACTGCCAAAGTGAGTAAAACTCTAATAGTGATAGGTTTTACCACAGGTGAAAAGGTTTCTTTGAAGTCAAATCCGAACCTCTGATGGAAGCCTTTAGCTACTAGTCTGGCCTTGTATTTGTTAAGAGAACCATCAGGATTTTCTTTAACTCTAAAGACCCATTTACAGCCTATAGCATGTTTGTCAGGTGGTAAAGGTACCAAAGACCAGGTTTGATTTGCTATTAAGGCATTATACTCATTTTTCATTGCAGAAAACCATTGAGGAGATGTGAGTGCTTGCTTTACTGACTGAGGCTCAACATGTGCTAATAGCAAGGTAGGATTAAGTCTAGGTTTAACAATTCCTGATTTTGCTCTAGTTTGCATAGGATGAGTGTTAGTTGTATGGATAGGAATGGAATTTGAGGAAGTAGAAACAGATGATGAATGAGAAGGTTGTTGTTGTGAGGGTAGAATGGGAGTGGATGTGTTGGAATTTACAGAGGAATCATGAGTGGAAGGAGTAGAGGAATGAGTTGCTGCTTGACTCTGAGTATTGGAAGCAGTAGGTTGGGAGTCATGAGGCTGGAAATTATTGATTTGAAGGTCATGAAGCTGGGACTGAGATGACTCAGAAGTAGATGGAGGACTTGGATTTAGAATAGTTAGTGTGGCAGAATTTGGGTTAGGAGTAGGATTGATTGTGGGAATGGATGATTTGGATATTGATGAATAGGGAAATCTGGATTCATGAAATATTACATCCCTTGAAATATATATTCTGCCAGATTTAGACAGGCATTTATAGCCTTTATGCTGAGAGGAATATCCTATGAATGTGCATTCTTCTGAGTGAAAATCTAACTTGTGTTTATTGTAAGGTCTGAGAAAAGGATAGCAAGAGCAACCAAAGACTCTAAGAGAAGAATAGTCTGGAACAGATCCATAGAGTTTAAAGTATGGACTGGAATTAGCAATGGACTTGGATGGAGTTCTGTTAATAAGATGTACAGATGTTGCAAAGGCAGCATCCCAGAATTTGAAAGGTAAAGAGGAATGGGCTAGGATGGATAGACCTTTTTCAACAATTGTGCGATGTTTCCTTTCAACCACACCATTTTGATGATGGGTGTGAGGACATATGATTCTGTGAGTGATGCCTTTTTCAGTAAGAAAATGGGTGAAGGATCTGAATTCCCCTCCCCAATCGGACTGTACTGATTTTATGGATGTTGAAAATTGATTTAGAACTAAATTGTAGAAATTTTGGAATGCTGTAATAGCATCAGATTTCTTTTTCAGAAAGTATACCCAGGTATATCTTGTAAAGGCATCAATAAAGGCTATGTAGTATGAGTATCCATCAAAGGATAAGATGGGTGCTGGACCCCATAAATCTGTGAATATGACTTCAAAGGGCTTATGATAAACAGTATTAGATGGATATGAAGGAAGCCTATGTGCTTTCCCAAGGCAACAAGCAGAACATAAATCAACATTAGTTTGATTAATAGAAGACACTTTACAATGTTTAAGTACAGATTTAAGTGCCTCAAGATGAGGATGACCTAATCTGAGATGCCACAGATTACATGAAATTGAAGAACTACATGACTGAGACTTATTACATGTTGACATAAAAGAAGCTGGATACACAGATTGACTATGAGATACTAAGGAAGCTTGTGGATGGATTGCAGCAGTTTGATAAGAACCAAGAGGAATGCATGGAAACTTGTATAAGCCATCTTCACCAAGTTCTCCATGCAACAAGACCTGTTTAGAAACCTGGGATTTGATATAGCAGTCATGAGGATAAAATTCAAAGAAGGCATTATTGTCCTTGGCAAATTGACTAACACTTAATAGATTTTTAGTTATAGATGGAACATGAAGAATATTATTCAGTAAGAGTGATTGTGAGGAGTGATAGGGTGATGGAAAGGAAGAAAAACCTATAGACTTTATGTCCAAACCTTGGCCATTGCCCATGAAGAGCTTGTCAGATGTAGCAAGAGGCTCACTGTGTTGAAAGTTCAGTGGATCTGCAGTGACATGGTGGGTTGCTCCTGAATCTGGAAACCAATGCTGATTAGGTGGAATTGGACCAAGCACTGAGGGATTAGCGGTAGCATAGTTTGCAGATGGAAGGTTGTTGGAAGATTGCTGATATCCCCAGTTAAATGTTTCAGAGGATGGATTGGCAGGTTGATGCTGAGGTTGAAAAGGGTGTGGTTTATGTTGATGAGTGAACTGATTTGGCTGGTAGTGTGATTGGGAGTTAGGATTCCAGTAGGTTGGAGTTCCAGAAGTTGGATTTGAATAAGTAGGGTTTTGAGGGAGAGGATTAGGGTTAGGGTTGGTATAAGCAGGATTATATCTGTGATAGCAAATCAAGGCATGGTGGCCTGATTTTCCACAGACCTGACAGATGATAGAGCTGCGTCCAGAACGACCTCCCCTGCCTCTGTGAAAACCTCCACGACCACGTCCACGATAAGGATTACCACTATTTGGGTTATTATACTGAGAAACATTTGCAGATGCATTCTCAACAGTAACAGGAGTTTCAGATGAAGTATTTTTAGAGGAAGCATCAACCTGAGCAATGTTAGCAGAAAATACAGTTTGCTGAGTGGTATCATGAAATTTCTTCAGTCTCATCTCTTTCGCTAAAAGCAATGACTCAAGTTCGGCTAAGGTGACTGGTTCGAGAATGCTTCGAGAAGTTACAGAGGACACAAGAGATTCATAATCTTCTGGCAATCCTTCGAGAATAACATTGATGTGATCTTTGTTAGAGATCGGTTCGCCAACAAGAATGAGATTGTTAACAATTGTTTGGATTCGAAGCAGGTACTCTGAGATGGATCGATCTTCTTTTCCAGTATTGTAGAGTTCCGATTTTAGCTGTCTTGCCCTAGCGACGATGTTGGCTTGGAAGAAGTTGCGAATCGTGCTCCAAAGTTCATACGATCGTTGACAGTGAATGATACGAGCATGTAGGGTTTCAGATAGAGACGAGAGCATCCATGAGAACAACATCTGATCCTGTTGCTCCCAGGCAGCGTAAGCTTCATTCACAGTCTTCTCTCCATTTCCATCGGTGATGAATTGCTCAGGAGTCTTCGAACTCTCAATGAACCGGATGAGTTTGTGTGCTCGAATCACAGATTCAATATGATGTTTCCACAGAAGATAATTGTTCGAATCCAATTTGATTGGAAGAGGATGAGAGAATGCTACTGGAAAAGTGATACTTCCAGTAGCTGAGGTTGAAGACGAAGTTGAATTAGTTTCCGGCATGGTAGATCGAGCTAGAGCTCTGATACCATAATAGAAATTGAACTCAGATAGAAGGAAGAAGAATAGAATCTCTTATTAATTGAAAGAGTCAGTACAAGTATTTATAGTTGAGTACATGTAACAAACTCTAACAGATACGTAACAGAACTAACAGCCCAAAGTAGACCTTAATAGAACCAAAACTATTACAATAGACATATGTTTTTATTATTTACAGTATTCCTAACAGTTTAAAATAAATTGGTGCATACTTTTGCTACAGTTATTTGATAATGACGTAGCTAGGTTACGTGATTCCAGAAATATAAAGCTGGGTTACGTGATTCCAGAAATATAAAGCTGGGTTTTAAAAAGAGAAAACTATCAAATAAGCCCCCCTACCACTGAAAAAAAGTCAATTGGACCCCTCAACTAAAACAACACCCAATTACACCCCTGAACCCATTTAAAATTTTCAAATCCTCCTTTTGACCGATAAAGTCCCGGTTACCCGGTCACCTTTATGTTTGAAGGTTGACGTGGCACATTTTAATCTGACTGGGCTTAGAAGTGGACTGATCCCTGAAATCTAACCCTATAAAAAACATAAAATACGCCGTCTCCCTCCCCAAAAGTCGACGCTTGTTAGGTTCTTCACAGTAGCGGTAATGGCGGCTTCTTCTTCGTCTAGCGTAAGAAAAATTAAATCTTCCACTCTGAACTATGAGCCGAGTGTGTACTGTTATTGTGGTCTGAAATCCCCTCTTTGCACTGGACGACAAACTGGCCGAGTGTTCTATGGGTGTCAACAATGGAAGGTAAGTAGTAAGTTGTCATACTAGTAATTTTGTTATCTTTGATTCACATTACATTTATTTTGGGTACTGCTGATTTTGTAGGACGGAGAGGGATGTGGATTTTTCCTTTGGAAAGATGTGTCAGATTCAAAGCTTGCCATTCATACCCAGTTGCCATACTTCAATGAAAAACATGAAGTGCAGAGGATGAATAATTGTTCAAGCGGTGAACATATGTGTGTGGTTCGAACTGAGATTACTAATATTCGAATACAATTACAAGCACAGGCTGAGCAAAATAGAAAGTTTAGGATGTTGTATGCATTTGGATACTGTGTGGCCATGGGTTTTGTTGCTATGGTTTATTTTAATTCGTGTAAGTCATGTATGTGTTAGGGTTGGTGTTTGTATTCTTGACTTTGAATTTGTATTGTTTTTGTATTTTTATGACAAGAAAGACATGTATTGTTGGCATTGTTAATTTGTTTTGATTGGAATTTAGCAGCCTAGAGCTGGTTTGTGTGTTGATTTGATTTTCCAGAGCTGGTTTATTCACCACATTATTGTTTACACTTCCATGCACTTGAACAAGAGCTACTATTTACACTTTAACATAGTTTGTAGTTGAACTGATTTGAAGAGCAGGTAGTTTTACACTTGAACTGAATATTAAGAGCTAATTTAGAGACTTCAATTCAGGTTAACAACAACTGCTTTTTACACCTGAACTGAGTTTAAGAAGAGCTGTTTTTCACTTAAAGTGAATTTAACAGGAGTTGAGTTTCATACTTCAAAATAATTTAACAACAGGCTGATTTTTATACCTAAATTGAGTTTAACAAGAGCAATTTTTTACACTTGAACTGAGGTTAAAGTGTGCTGATTATTACACTTCAATTGAGGTTAATAACAGCTTATTATTACACTTGAAGTGAGGTTAATAACGGCTGATTATCACATTAGATTTGCAAAACCCAGCTTAACAGTCAAAAAGTGCATACACCAGGTTAATAAGACCTGATTTGAACACGTCCACACCAGTTTAAAAAATTAGTTATCTTAACAAGGGCTGAACACAGGCTAATAACACTTGATTTTTACACTTCATCACAGATCAACACATGCTAAAAACACTTGATTTTTACACTTCAGCACAGGTTTCAAAAAACACATCAAACGTATGGCAAAATAACAACAACATTAACTCATCTTCAGAGAAAGAAAAGACCACCATAACAAGTGATGAACTTCATTTCTTTAACAAGAGTTTAACAAAACAGTAGAGCTTATAGCACAAAAACAGATTGGAGTAGACAACCGGGCAAAATGAACGTACAAACCATAGCCAATAAGTTTCTCCAAAATAACCAGACAGTACCAAACATACACCGAAAGAGGAAATAAGCTATACAATAATAAGCTATGTTAATCTATGTGACATTATGCCCCTGCAGGTGACATGTCTTCTGCAAAAACTGGACCGGTGAGCAAAAACTTCCCGTTGTCAATTGTCCTTCACATTATCCCTTCACATACCACTGCTTCTCCTCGTTGGTGAGGCTGCATTAATAAACACCAATGACTTTAGAGAGATGAAATAAGAAAAATCACTTTCGATTACAAATCAAATAAATAAGAGAAGGCTGCTGCTTACATTTAGGATTGTGGCTCCAGTATGTGGATCTGTGTATATACCAAAACCGGATTCGTGAACTGCATGAGATTGTCTTCCTCTTCCCCGCTTTCTTCCTCTTCCTCTCCCCCTACCAACTTCATGATCACTTCCACTACGAGCATCACTAGTTTGTCCAGATTTTCTTCCCCTCCCCCTACTCCTACCCCGGCCCCTTCCTCTTTCACTAGGTGTATTGCTATTTGGACAGTATAGCTTATTATGGCCCATCTCATTACAAATGGAGCAAGTCATTACTCTACCCTTCCTTGACATTTGGGATCCTGGGGGAGGTTCATTTTCTTCACGCGCTCTCTTCTTTTTTGGCCTTCCAGACATTTTTTTGGGTAAAGGAGCCTGGATTTCTTCATGTTCTGTTGTAGGCCAGAACATCTCACCATTAATGGGTGGTAGAGTATGGGAGTATGTCCTCTCATACATTTCTTTAGAGTAGCAATTGTCCACAAACTCCTCAGGATTCCTGCCATGATCTAGGATGGCACAAATTGCATGCGCACATGGAATACCTGAAATGTACAAACAAAAAAATCAATTATAATAATCAACAACCTGCTATGAACATATGAATGTAGAATACCTGAAAGATCCCATTTTCTGCAACTGCATGATCTGCCTTGGAGACTGACAGTGAACTGATGCCTTCCTTTTTTTTTATCTCATACCCGTCATCTCCGTTAAAATCAACATGCCATCCCGAACTAGAAATAATATTCTTTTCTAGCTTTTTTCTGATAATGGGCCCAAATTTTCCTGCAATATACACACATTTAAACCATGACTAATAATTAAAGGAAAGGTAAAAATAAATAATAATTAATTCTTAAAGCCTTGTTACCCGGCCACTTTTCCACATATTTCTTCTTCTTCGCAATCCTCTTCATCATTCCTACTCGTATATCTTCAAGCATTGGAATGAGAGGCTTTCCTCTGCATTTTACGAGGGTGCTATTGAAAGCTTCACAAAGGTTGTTTTCACAGGCATCACACTTCACACACATTCTAAAGAATGCTTTGCACCACAAATGAAATGGTTGTTTGCGTAAATCCACAGTAGCTTCAAAGTCAATTTTCTCCATCTCAAGTATGTTTGCTTGGAGTTCCTCATTTGATGTGGACTTCGCAACCTGCCAAAACAGTCTTTTGAGGGTCATTCCTTTGTGAGTTTTGCTCCAATTAGCGTGTATATGTCGAGCACAATTTCTGTGCTCAATGCCAGGCAACACTTTCTCTATGACAGTGGAAAGACCCTACAACAAACATTTCAAATATTGTTAATGATGAACTACAAACATTGAATTTAGATAACAAAATTATAAAAAGTTGCTGCAAAAAACAATGAATATAAGTCATGTATGCGCCTAACCTTCTGTTGATCACTTATAATAGTCCATAAATCTGTCCTGTCTATCATTAGATCTTGCTTTAGTAGGTCTAGGAACCAAGTCCACGAAGAATTATTTTCAATCTCCACCACAGCCCAAGCAATTGGGTACATCTGGTTGTTAGCATCCCTACCAACGGCAGTCAATATTTCACCCTTTAGCTGGCCTTTCAAAAAACACCCATCAACTCCAATCAGTTTTCGACAACCTTCTAAAAACCCCTTTTTAACTGGCCCTAAACAGAAGTACGCCCTCTGGAACACACATGGCCCATCTGGAACAACCCTATTTGTCTTTACCACTACTGTGCTATCAGGAATGGACTTCAAACACTCCTCACCATAGTTCCTAATTCTTCTAAACTGGTCCTTAAAGGCTGATTTAGTTTTTTCATGGATACCTCTAATTGCCCGCGTGACCATACTAACAGACACATTAATCTTCAGATCGGTTTTTATAAGTGATTTCAATTCAAGAGCAGTCATGCTTGGATTTTCTAAAATTTTTTCTTCATACCTCTCTTCCAGCCATTTTTGACTAACAACCTTCAGTTTAAATTTCAAATTGCACAAATGCTTGGAATCGAAGACCTTTATTTGAAAACAGTGTAAGCTCCTTTCCCAACTACCAGTACACCTAAATGGGCAGGTTTTAGCACACTTCACACGCACTCTTTTAGGCTCATTCTTGGCAAAATGAATATCTCTTTTTTCGTGAACCGCATATCTGATCATAGCATTTTTGAACTGCCTTCCATCCTCAAATAGCATCTCAAACTCAATGTGAGGGGGTTCAGAATCAGGGTTATAAGATACATATTTGAGCTTCTTTCTTTGTTGTTGGCGTGCACCCCCCTCAGATTCATCTTGTGAATGTAAGCTAGAGTGATTATCAGAATCATATTCAGCGCTGCTCTCAGAATCACTGCCACCCCAATCTTTGGACTTTCTTGCATTTCGGGTCTTCTTATAAGTATGTTGGTGTTCTACTTTATCTTCATCATCTGAAAGGATACGGGCATCTTGGAGTACATCTTCTTTATCCTCATTTTCTACATCTTTCCCCCCCTCTGCATTATTAGATTCCTCTTCAGAGACATCCATTTCACTCTCTTTACTTCCATGATCTTCCTCTTCAAAAGAATCAAACTCTTCCCTTTCACTAAGCTCTTGGTTTATGTCTTCATTTAAACCTCTAGTAATCCTCTCAGATTCTGTTTCTTCAGTACTTGGTGGAGGTAAAGAGAGGGTTTCAACTAACTCTACGTCGTCTAACCCGTGCTCTACAAAGATGTCACATTGCCCACAACTTCTGGCCACATCAATTAACTGTAAGGTGGACTCATCATTATACAACTCCTGTAATCTCTCCATACAGTCCTTAGGATTCTTAAAATAGAGTCCTTTAATGTTTCCATAAGTACCATCCTTCAAAAATTTCATGAGGTGTGGGTAGCAAATTAAATCTGGATCCATGTGAATACTATCTACATCACCACCCTTGTACACACACTTAGGCTTGTAAGCAAAATTACCTCCATGGTGAATGACAAGTTCCACTTGTTCAAACATCCTGTTGGTACGACGGTAATTCATAAAAATGCTAATTACCACAGAGTTTATAAAATAAACTATCAATCAAAGAATAAACTATCATCCATTAACTATTGCAAAATGTGGAGAGATGGAGTAAATCCAACATTCCTCCAATCCTTCACAAAGTTAAACTAGTTGACAAATGAATTTAATGTGCAAATGATAAAGTGCATGATGTTATAGTAGTACGAACCTTTAAGAGGGAGATGACAAATGAAGGGTACTTCCACTACTACCGTATGCATTAAAGTGCATTTGATAAATTCACTTTCATCTCTGACACTTGTTCTGTTCCTACTCGCGCAGCAACCATCGCTCACCACGTTCTGCTTCTCAAATTCAAAATTAGGGTTAAGAGAGAGTTTTGGGAAGATACAAGTTAAGCTACGAAGTATTAAAAATTATTACTCTGTATATTCTGGAGTATGCCTTAGTCAGCGCTAACGTGGATTATAGGTGCCACGTCGAGAATGAACGCTCGTATCTGCTGCTAACCGGTCAGTAAACTACTTAAAAGGAGGATTTGAAAATTTTAAATGGGTTCAGGGGTGTAATTGGGTGTTGTTTTAGTTGAGGGGTCCAATTGACTTTTTTTCAGTGGTAGGGGGGCTTATTTGATAGTTTCCTCTTTTAAAAAATAAATTGAAATTTACATCTTTCTTTCAAATCGGTTAAAACCGATGTCGGATGTGCTGTGTACCGGTCGTTTGATTACTCTTCTACATCGGTTATATAAACACCCGATGTTAAATTCTTCCACATCGGTTATAACCGATGTGGAATACCATTTAAAATGCTGTCTTGGACAATCTTCTAGATCAGGTACTGCACGACCGATGTAGAAAGTCTTTTCACATCGGTTATAGAACCGATGTGAAAAGTCTCTACTTTTCACATGGGCTGAAACCACATCGGTTGTTTGACCGATGTGAAAAGCCTTTTTTGACCGATGTGAAAAGCCTTTTTTGTACTAGTGTAGGTGAACCATTGATAAGAATAGAAAACCAAGTAGCATCTAGATTGTTATGTATGAGTTCGACAAGTAAGGGATGAAAGCCGAATTTAATCAAAGTACGAGTAATAAAAGGCCATGAGATCCTGTCAAACGCTTTCACCATATCAAACTTGAATATAATATTATGCCCCCTAATTTTGTTGTTAATATGATTCACCAGTTCTCTCAAAACCAGGATGTTATCAGAAATGTCCTTACCTTTTTGAAAAGCAGTTTGGTTATCCGAAATAATTTTAGGAAGCAAGGGGGTAATACGAAGGGTAATAATCTTAGTAAAAATTTTGTTAAGAAAATTACTAAGACTAATAGGCCTATATTTTGAGAACTGGTAGGCATTTTTTTCTTTAGGAATTAGGGCTATAAGAGTATGGGCAATGGTCAATTGGGGATAGGAACACCACAAAAAAATTCTCTAACAGCATTGAACAGATCGAATTGGATAATGTCATAAGCAAACTGATAAAAGAAACCATCAAAACTGTCACTACCGGGTGAACTGTTTTTATTAAGCCCAAAGACCGCAACCTTTAGCTCCTCCTTGGTGATAGGGGTCAATAACATAGCATTATCCCCGTCAGTAATAACCGGGCTGATAATATTCAAATATGCAGTAGGGTCAGGAGAAACAGTGTTAGGATTAGCCGAGAGGAGATCACTGAAAAATGTAATTGCAGCATTACTAATTTCATCATTGTTTTCAATCCAGGCCCCGTTATCCAACTTGATTTTGTTGATATTAAGCTTTCTATGTTTGGCTTTTAATGATAGATAAAAAAATCGTGTGTTTGCATCTCCCTCATTGAGCCATTTTACTTTAGCCTTCTGTCTATAGAAAGAGTTTATATAGGCAGAAGCTTGAATGTATCTCGCCTGAGCCTGTTTCAAGAGTAGGTGGTCTTCTATGGTAAGGGAATCAGAGGTCTTTTTTTCAAGTATAGAAATTTCATTTTCAGCCTCAGACAGTTGATTGAAAATGTTTCCAAAAATGTCATGATTCCATTCCTTAAGGGCAGTTTTCAGCCTTTTAAGTTTTTTTTAAAACAGCCACATGCCACAAAATCCGTGACAACGCGTTTATATAAAACCAACACTTAACGATTTTTTAATCCCCACACTTCAAAAACCCTAAATTATTTCAGCCCACTCCCTTCTCCCTTCTCTCAACCTTCTTCCTCCAACCTCAGCCATTGTCCATCGCCGCTCTCCGCCGTTCACTGCCGCTCGCTGTCGTTCTTTGCCGCCGCCGTTCCTCTCGGGTCCTCCCCATCTTGCCCTTCTTCAAGGTTATGTGTCTGATTCTTTTATTATTTTTCATTCATATGTTTATTAATATTTGATTATAAATGTTTTAAAATGGAAAAAATGCATGTTTTTATTATTATTTCATATTATGCTCTATTTGTTGAATTTATTAAAATACTACTCACAGTCGATTATTAAAATGCATGCTCTATTTGTTTATATGTTTATATACTGAAATGCATACTAAAATATGCTCAATTATCTTATATGATTATTAATATATTCGGTTATTATATGCTCTATTAAAATGCATACTCGATTTTTTTCGTTTATAAGTTTGATGCATGCTCTATTGGTTCAATATGCATGTTCTATTTGAATTTTTCCTACGTGAACTTGTTGAATAGATGCATGCTCATACCTCAAACATGAATTGTTGAATAGATGCATGCTCATATCTCAAACATGAATTATTCAATGCTCTATAAATGGATGCATGCTGTATTTGTATTATTTATTGTGATGGTCTTATTTTCGGAAAAATATTTTATGATTCATTATTATTAGAACTTCAATTTTCGAACATTTAATTTAATAGCATAATTTTGTATCATGATCTTGTACATGAATTATTTTGTGCTATATAAAATATTTTTATTTATTGAAGTTATAGAAAATTAATTCAAAATTTTCGACCTCCTCATATTAAACTTATAAAAAGTTTAATATGTTACATACTAGTATCTTTACCCGTGCCGTGCACGGGTTAATATGATTTTTCTTTCTAGTTATTATTATTTTTTAAAAATATTGATAATTGGTTTAATTTCATAATTTAAAGGGAAAGTTCCCGAAATGGGACTAAAAAAGTTTGAAAATTCCAAAATAGGACTGTCATGTTTTTATTCCCAAAATAGGACTAATTACTGCCAAAGTTGGAAAATACTGCCATGTTTGAAGTCTGGTACTGCCAAAACATGACAGTAATTAATCCTATTTTGGGAATAAAAACATGAAAGTCTTATTTTGGAATTTCCAAACATTTTAGCATTCATGAAAATACAATTAGCATTCTAAACTTTCATTAATAGTATCCCCCACCCCCCAAACTCTATAAAATTGCAATGTTTTCAATTCGCAATTTTAAATTATGCAATTAACATCATAAATTTTTGAAATAATACATGATCATGGTGTTAAAATAACTTTTTATATAAAGTTTGGGGTACTTAAATTACATATGAGAGTTTGGGGTGTTTATCTCACACCCCTTCAAAGGTTAGGGGATTGTAATTATTTTTCCCTTATTTTAATGAAGTTGATGGCGGCGACAACGTGCTGCATATTGTGATTGGTAGTGAACTAGTGATCAATTTATTTTTCATTAGATTGAGTTATCAAGAATAATATGATCTTTTTAAGTAAAATAAGTGTTATTGAACTTATAGTGTGATCCATATGATAATATATGAAAATTTGAGTTTTCAAGTATAGCAACATTGTGAAACTTGTATTCGTGCGGCAAAAAAATGGGAAATTGAGTATGATAGGCTACGCAATTCTATCCAAGATTCCTATGTGACACCGCACCCGAACGTCCTTGAAAATTCAAATTTAAAAAAAAAAAAATTCAAAGTTTATGTATTGAATTTCTGATTCCCAAACAATTGTGAAACGATTGTGGTTTTAAGTAATTAACGATTGATTATTATACTGTTCGAACTCGTATATTAGTATCGGGCCTTTTTAATAAATAAAAGAGCCTGGCATTATCTAAATAGTGATACATAACGTTTCGAGACAAGTTGAGGAGGGGCGGGCGGCCCAGATATTATTTTGGGCTCAACCCGCTAAAATAGCAAGTATTCGAGAATGGCATCGTAGGCCCACTCGGGGGCGACCCACACGGCTTGTAGCCCAATAATATGAATGACAAATGTCAAAATAAGTGATAGGATGATTTGAGATGAATACAAATGCCTATGATACCATCTTTGACATTATTGAGCTAAATAATGGGAATAAGATTTTCTTCTATGATACCCACCAAGTAAATTATTGAGATGAACCTACACATATTAGGAGATCAATAATGTGATGAAGGAAGTTGACTTGTTCTAAATAAATTAGGATGAGTACAAAAAGGCATCTTTGACAAAAGATAAAACAATATGACCCATCTTCCCATTTTTGGAAGTATTGGTAGATATTTTGGACTCCAAGTTGAATGGGATCAATTGTGAACCATTCCACATGGACTTAGTACCTGCAAAACAAATGAAAAGAGGTGAGAAGACTATATGGGGCGGGCTCTTGGCTCACATGCACAAAAATTCCAAGAGAAAACAAAAGAGGGAGGTCCACCCCATATTTGATTGCAAACCAAATACCTCCCATGTTCTTTTGTGAGCCACATACTATTTTAGCATGTTTAGGGTCTCCTAATACACTCCCCCTACACCCCATTCGAACCCCCAAAGAGATAAGAGAGCAAGGGAGTCCACACAACCCAAGAGAGAAAGAAGGAGGAGAGCAGTCCGCAGGTTCGTTCTTCAGTGCGTAGCTCTGACTGTTTGAGCCATAACTTGAGATTTACTCATCCAAATAAGGCGTGCGAGATACCAACAGAAAGCTCTCAAGACGAGGAATCCGTGAAGGTCTGGTTTGCATCAATCGGAGTAGTGGAAGACTTCCAAATCGACCGAGCAAAACACGACCTCGCAGAATACGTTTTTGTATTCAAAGTAAGTTTGAATCCAAAACCTTTCTCTCTATTGTCTAAACCATATAAGTGATTGAAGAACTATTATACACTGATTGAAGTGTATAAAATGTTATTATAAAGTGACTTTAATTGTTGTAAAAGTTAGATACTAATCTAGACAAAACCTTGAAAGGTTAGGGAACGATTTCGTCGGGAAACACCCGTTCTAGGGACTGTTTTTGTGCCTTCGGTTAGGAGTTGAACTAGCACTTTGAAGAGGCTGTTTAACACTCAATTCCAAGCAAGGAATCAGTCCTCAATCTTCCTTGGCCGAAGCTTGGGTCATTGGATCGAGAAGGAAAGTTTTAAAGCTCATTTGAGGTGAGGATCGACATCTAATTGCTTACAACTTGTAGGTTAAGCATGAGATTACCTAAATGCCTAAATCATAATTTTTCATGAGTTATGATGATTGAATATTGATAAAATATTGATATAGTGGCCAAAGAATGAAATTGGGAATGATTTGAAGTTGTATGGATAATATGAGAATTAATGAGTTATTAATGAACTATTTTGGTGAAATAGGCATTTTACTCATGTATGAATTATGTGGATACATAAATGAATATTTATGTATTGAAATTGAGTACTTAAGTTGCTGCTACATACTTATAAATATGTAGAGGATTTCAAAATGAGGATATTCGTATGATGACAATAATCTTAATAGTATTGAAATACTAGTTAGTGATTATTTGAAGTTGTTGATAGAATTGATCCTAAGTATTGGATTGTATGAAATGCACTTGAATGTACCTCAAGTGTATAGAATGACTTAGTATGAAGCTAAGGGTAAGTTATGGGCAGTCATTAAGAATGACCCAAGGTAGATTATTGAAATGTCAATTCTAGGCATAGGGTTGCTTAGGAATTGGACTATAATGAGGAATTAGAGCCGGACTCTATGATTTGCATGGAAATGTAGTTGGTCCGAGACCTTGCCATGTAAATTGTGATTTGCATAGAAATGTAGTTGGTCCGAGACCTTGCTATGCAAATGTGATAGGATGTAAATTGTGATTTGCATAGAAATGTAGTTGGTCCGAGACCTTGCTATGCAAATGTGATAGGATGTAAATTGTGATTTGCATAGAAATGTAGTTGGTCCGAGACCTTGCTATGCAAATGTGATAGGATGAAATTGTGATTTGCATGGAAATGTAGTTGGTCCGAGACCTTGCCATGTAAATTGTGATTTGCATAGAAACGTAGTTGGTCCGAGACCTTGCTATGCAAATGTGATAGGATGTACTTGACATAAAGGATTGCATAGAAATGTAGTTGGGCCGAGCCCTTGCTATGCAATGGTAACGTGATGAACTTATGAATTGTCGTGGCTTATAGTCACGGGGAATGAGAATGGTGATTTTCTAAATGAACATGGGCCCACGGGCGGACTACTTGACTTTTATTAAAGTAAGTATATTTTTAAAACGGGGTAACTTAGGGTTACCACTATATTGTATTACCACCCTATTTGAGGGTCTTGTGTTTGAAATACTTGTTGTATATCTATTAGATGCCATCCACACCAGCACTTTATAGCCCTATAGAGTGCTGACCCCTTCGGGGGCGTCCCACTACCATTTTTCAGGTTGAGGCTCGAGCTTGCTACCTGTGCCCGTTGCTCGGGTGATCCTTTGGAGAGAAGACGTGGTTCGTGCTTTCTCCATTCTGTTTTGAACAATATTAAACATGCTCATGGATATTTTACTTTAGAGCCTGCGTGCTCATGAATAGCCCTGTGTGGCCCTTTTGTTTTAAACAATGTTTTCCGCTGCGTTATGAATTACTTATTATGTTTGTTTATGGATGTTATATGTGTGAATGATATTCAAGACGCCTTGTATAATATGAATGTGTTGGACTGCGGTTGACTATTCGTATTGTACGGCGGGTTGTTGACGTGTCCGGGGAGGTCCGGGGCGTGACAATTAAGTTGGTATCAGAGCCTTAGTCCATAAACTTCATAATGAAGTCTCGAAATTCTCTTTTTGAAAATATTTTGAAAACCATGAGCATAGAAGTTTTGTACTTGGAGAGCTTTTGGTACTTGGGTTGCAAGGTCTCTAATTGTTAAGATGGTACCCTTAGCAATTGGTATGGCGGTGACTCGAGCCAAAATGTGTCTTAAGTACCTATCCGTCAATCGACATTGATACGAGTCTAACGACTCCTTCCAAATTTCTTTCAGAAATGGACCGTGGTGGCAGGGTTACTAGGAGAAACCCGACGGGCCGTGTACCAGTGGAGACTGGACAGGGCAGTCGAAGGACCTATAGGGCATCTAGAGGAGCTGGCCGTGGAGGCCGATCACAGACCGTGAGTGACGGTCATGTTGACACAGAAAGTGAAACCTACTGGTCCTATGAGGACTCGACTTACCAACCGGAGACCGAGCCGGTTGAGACCCCTTACGAAGGGGATGACGATGATATAAGTGATGAAGAAGGGGAGAATGACTCCCTAGCCAGAATTGAGGCGCTGCTCCAGCAATACCAGCGGGAGCGCGAGGGAAGGAGGGAACGCCGAAGGCGCCGAGGAGGGCGAACTTCGGGTGGGGCTTCAAGAGGAAGAAGCCATGGCGACTCTAGGGCCCACATTGAACCACATGGGGGCCGGGGTGATGGAGGTCCGATCATAAGGATCTCCAAATACCTCAAGGAGGCACGAGACTTGGGGTGCAAACCCTTCAACGGAGCGGGTGACATCTCGGTCGCCGCGGAATGGATCAAGAGGCTGAACGAAGCAGCCCTTGATATGCAACTCACCCCCGAGTTTAAGCTAAGGGTGGCGGTGAGGTTGCTCGAAGGGATGGCATCCACATGGTGGGACGGAGCCAAGGGAAAGTATGGCAACACGGTGACTTGGGAGAATTTCCGACAGGAGTTCTTTGCCCAATATTATTCTGATTTTGAGGTGAACGCCAAGAGGAGAGAGTATACCCTCCTGACCCAAGGGGGCAAAATGACGGTGAGGCAACTTGAACACAAATTCAGGGAGCTCGCGGAGTTCATACCGGAGTATGTGTGTGACGAGAACCGGATGGTAAATCACTTCTGGGATGCCTTAGACCTGGAGGTGCGTGAGAGGGCAACACAGTTGCCTAACATGACCTTTAGCCAAGTGGTCGAGCAAGGGTTGAAAGGAGAGAAAGAATGGGAAGAGAGAAAGTTGAAAAACGCCGAAGAGGCGAAGAAGAGAAGGTGGGAGAACCATGGACCTCAAGGTCCTAGCAAAAAGGGGAACCATGAGGGAGGGGGATCTTTTCGGACACCCCCACTGCCATCTAGGGGAAGTCAAGGCCCGAACGGGCAAGGATCACGGACCTCAGGGGTAGCTCGATGCAATAATTGCAAAAGGAGCCACTTTGGCAAATGTCGTGACCCTCCTAGATGCTTCCAATGCGGGAACACCGGGCACTTAAAGATGAACTGCCCACAGTTGGGTGGGGCAAGGTCATCGGGACCAAATAGTGGGGCTACGGAAACAAGAAACCAAGCCGGGGGTTCCCTATCATCTAGGGAACATGGGGGAGCAAGCGCGAGCAACGCATCATCGGTGAATCAAGGAAGGACTCAAGCAAGAGTCTATGCAATGATGGAGGCGGATGCCCGAGCTAACCCGGATTCGGTTGCAGGTACGACCGCTTAACTTCCCGTGATTTACCCATTCCCCATCCATAAATTGAAGTTATAAATCCTAGGATCCAAGTGGGATCAGGCGTAGGGTCGAATTCGGGAAAAGAGGGCAAAACCATGCTACCACCCGACCGGGTATGGCGATAAACCCGACCGGGTAGAGTGGGAAAATACCCACTGGAACCCATACCCGACCGGGTATGGTGATAAACCCGACCGGGTAAAGTGGGAAAATACCCACTGGAACCCATACCCGACCGGGTATGGTGATAAACCCGACCGGGTAGAGTGGGAAAATACCCACTGGAACCCATACCCGACCGGGTATGGTTATGTTACCCGACCGGGTACACCTCGATGTGTTCGTCAAATGAAAAAGTTGTCTTCATGAAAGTTGTAGATCTTTTCATTATCTAAATGATGGAATTTGAATCGAATCATTTGGTTAAGTATGTGAGGAGATATGATCAAAACGGTGAGACAGTGCCGATTTATATCTCAACTACGAACGTCATCCATAATTGAGCAATATGTCCACTCTAAGGACATAATTTCGAATCATATTCTTCATAAGAATGGTTGGTATATTAGGGGGCATCTTACATGGTTTATAAATGTTAGAACGATAAAGATTAATGGAAAGGATGCAAGGATCCTTATCGATACCTGCGTGCAACGTTCGTTCGTGAGTGGACGATCGCCGAGGACTTAGAGTTACAATCAATACCAATGACACAAACTTTAGTGGTATCAACATCACTAGGGGATGACGTTGAAAGAACTAGTTACTATCCACCTTGTGAGGTGGGAATTGATGGCCAAACCTTGACGTGTGATTTCGTACCGCTGAGTATGATGGGATTCGATGCAATACTAGGAATGGATTGGCTAGAAAAGCATCATGCTAGGATAAATTGCTACACAAAGGCTGTAGAACTCGAAGGCAATGATGGAAACAACCTACGCTTCGAGGGGAATTGAGGCAAATCAAACAGTTGTATCATATCCGCCGTGGGAGCAAGGAGTATGATGTGAAAGGGATGTCACGCGTGTCTGGCATACATGGTTGACAAAACCAAAGAGGAAATGAACATCGCTGATGTGAGGGTAGTTGTAAGTACCCGGATGTTTTCCCTAAAGACCTGTCGGGGCTTCCACCTGATAGGGAGATTGAATTCGTGATCGAGGTCGAGCCCAGTACCGAACCAATCTCTATACCGCCATACCGAAGGGCACCTGCTGATTTTAATGAATTGAAGAGCCAATTGCACGAGCTATTGGATAATGGGTCCATTATACCGAACTATTCACCGCGGGAAGCACCAGTCCCTTTATGAAAAAGAAAGATGATACCCTACGAACTCAAGTTACATTAGGAGTAGGCCTTAAGGGTTACTCAAAATGGATGGAACCTAGACTAAGGAGTTGTTCAGGGATTAGATGACGTGACTACGAGCCGAGCTCTAGCACGTGGTAGTATGACTATGAGCCGAGCTCTAGCAAAATGTAGTGTGACTATGAGCCGAGCTCTAGCACAAATTAGTATGACTATGAGCCGAGCTCTAGCATGAAGGAACATGAGTTAGCTATAAAATAATAACATCCTAGATGGAGGATCTTGGAAATTGAAACTTTGATTAATCTAATTACTACAGAAAATTCGTGGAGAAGTTTCCAGTTTTGACATCGCCATTGACGAAGCTCACTCGAAAGGGTCCGAGAACGCATGCTAGCGTGACCCGTGGAGGATTTCCGTGAGAGAGACGAGGGTCTCTTGTCACTCCGTGGCCGAGTGGGTGTACCATCGAATGATGAGCTTCGAGAGTCCATACTGGAGGAGGCTCATTCACCGACATACACTCCTGAATTAGAGAAGATACATAATGTGTTCCATGTATCCATGCTTAAGAAGTGTGTGCATGATCCCTCTCACGCATTGGAGAAGCCGCCTGTGGAGGTACGTGAGGGTTTGAACTACGCTGTGCAACCGATCAAGGTCACCGATAGACAGGTGAAGAAACTGAGGAGTAAAGAAGTTCCAATGGTTAAGGTCCTTTGGAAGAGTGATCGGGTTGAAGAAGAGACATGGGAAACAGAGGCTTTGATGAGGAAGCAGTATGCTTTCCTATTCGAGTAGACCTGTGAATTTCGGGGACGAAATTCCTGTTAAGGGGGGGTGAACTTGTGACACCGCACCCGAACGTCCTTGAAAATTCAAATTTAAAAAAAAAAAAATTCAAAGTTTATGTATTGAATTTCTGATTCCCAAACAATTGTGAAACGATTGTGGTTTTAAGTAATTAACGATTGATTATTATACTGTTCGAACTCGTATATTAGTATCGGGCCTTTTTAATAAATAAAAGAGCCTGGCATTATCTAAATAGTGATACATAACGTTTCGAGACAAGTTGAGGAGGGGCGGGCGGCCCAGATATTATTTTGGGCTCAACCCGCTAAAATAGCAAGTATTCGAGAATGGCATCGTAGGCCCACTCGGGGGCGACCCACACGGCTTGTAGCCCAATAATATGAATGACAAATGTCAAAATAAGTGATAGGATGATTTGAGATGAATACAAATGCCTATGATACCATCTTTGACATTATTGAGCTAAATAATGGGAATAAGATTTTCTTCTATGATACCCACCAAGTAAATTATTGAGATGAACCTACACATATTAGGAGATCAATAATGTGATGAAGGAAGTTGACTTGTTCTAAATAAATTAGGATGAGTACAAAAAGGCATCTTTGACAAAAGATAAAACAATATGACCCATCTTCCCATTTTTGGAAGTATTGGTAGATATTTTGGACTCCAAGTTGAATGGGATCAATTGTGAACCATTCCACATGGACTTAGTACCTGCAAAACAAATGAAAAGAGGTGAGAAGACTATATGGGGCGGGCTCTTGGCTCACATGCACAAAAATTCCAAGAGAAAACAAAAGAGGGAGGTCCACCCCATATTTGATTGCAAACCAAATACCTCCCATGTTCTTTTGTGAGCCACATACTATTTTAGCATGTTTAGGGTCTCCTAATACACTCCCCCTACACCCCATTCGAACCCCCAAAGAGATAAGAGAGCAAGGGAGTCCACACAACCCAAGAGAGAAAGAAGGAGGAGAGCAGTCCGCAGGTTCGTTCTTCAGTGCGTAGCTCTGACTGTTTGAGCCATAACTTGAGATTTACTCATCCAAATAAGGCGTGCGAGATACCAACAGAAAGCTCTCAAGACGAGGAATCCGTGAAGGTCTGGTTTGCATCAATCGGAGTAGTGGAAGACTTCCAAATCGACCGAGCAAAACACGACCTCGCAGAATACGTTTTTGTATTCAAAGTAAGTTTGAATCCAAAACCTTTCTCTCTATTGTCTAAACCATATAAGTGATTGAAGAACTATTATACACTGATTGAAGTGTATAAAATGTTATTATAAAGTGACTTTAATTGTTGTAAAAGTTAGATACTAATCTAGACAAAACCTTGAAAGGTTAGGGAACGATTTCGTCGGGAAACACCCGTTCTAGGGACTGTTTTTGTGCCTTCGGTTAGGAGTTGAACTAGCACTTTGAAGAGGCTGTTTAACACTCAATTCCAAGCAAGGAATCAGTCCTCAATCTTCCTTGGCCGAAGCTTGGGTCATTGGATCGAGAAGGAAAGTTTTAAAGCTCATTTGAGGTGAGGATCGACATCTAATTGCTTACAACTTGTAGGTTAAGCATGAGATTACCTAAATGCCTAAATCATAATTTTTCATGAGTTATGATGATTGAATATTGATAAAATATTGATATAGTGGCCAAAGAATGAAATTGGGAATGATTTGAAGTTGTATGGATAATATGAGAATTAATGAGTTATTAATGAACTATTTTGGTGAAATAGGCATTTTACTCATGTATGAATTATGTGGATACATAAATGAATATTTATGTATTGAAATTGAGTACTTAAGTTGCTGCTACATACTTATAAATATGTAGAGGATTTCAAAATGAGGATATTCGTATGATGACAATAATCTTAATAGTATTGAAATACTAGTTAGTGATTATTTGAAGTTGTTGATAGAATTGATCCTAAGTATTGGATTGTATGAAATGCACTTGAATGTACCTCAAGTGTATAGAATGACTTAGTATGAAGCTAAGGGTAAGTTATGGGCAGTCATTAAGAATGACCCAAGGTAGATTATTGAAATGTCAATTCTAGGCATAGGGTTGCTTAGGAATTGGACTATAATGAGGAATTAGAGCCGGACTCTATGATTTGCATGGAAATGTAGTTGGTCCGAGACCTTGCCATGTAAATTGTGATTTGCATAGAAATGTAGTTGGTCCGAGACCTTGCTATGCAAATGTGATAGGATGTAAATTGTGATTTGCATAGAAATGTAGTTGGTCCGAGACCTTGCTATGCAAATGTGATAGGATGTAAATTGTGATTTGCATAGAAATGTAGTTGGTCCGAGACCTTGCTATGCAAATGTGATAGGATGAAATTGTGATTTGCATGGAAATGTAGTTGGTCCGAGACCTTGCCATGTAAATTGTGATTTGCATAGAAACGTAGTTGGTCCGAGACCTTGCTATGCAAATGTGATAGGATGTACTTGACATAAAGGATTGCATAGAAATGTAGTTGGGCCGAGCCCTTGCTATGCAATGGTAACGTGATGAACTTATGAATTGTCGTGGCTTATAGTCACGGGGAATGAGAATGGTGATTTTCTAAATGAACATGGGCCCACGGGCGGACTACTTGACTTTTATTAAAGTAAGTATATTTTTAAAACGGGGTAACTTAGGGTTACCACTATATTGTATTACCACCCTATTTGAGGGTCTTGTGTTTGAAATACTTGTTGTATATCTATTAGATGCCATCCACACCAGCACTTTATAGCCCTATAGAGTGCTGACCCCTTCGGGGGCGTCCCACTACCATTTTTCAGGTTGAGGCTCGAGCTTGCTACCTGTGCCCGTTGCTCGGGTGATCCTTTGGAGAGAAGACGTGGTTCGTGCTTTCTCCATTCTGTTTTGAACAATATTAAACATGCTCATGGATATTTTACTTTAGAGCCTGCGTGCTCATGAATAGCCCTGTGTGGCCCTTTTGTTTTAAACAATGTTTTCCGCTGCGTTATGAATTACTTATTATGTTTGTTTATGGATGTTATATGTGTGAATGATATTCAAGACGCCTTGTATAATATGAATGTGTTGGACTGCGGTTGACTATTCGTATTGTACGGCGGGTTGTTGACGTGTCCGGGGAGGTCCGGGGCGTGACATCCTAGCTCAACAATCTCATTGAAAAGTTGGTGACTTGGAGTTATTAAACATATTTTACCCTTTTTTTTTATTTTTTTTTATTTTGAGACACTGACTTATAAAGTTAAATGACCTCATTGCATAAATTCATAAATGAATAAAATTCATATTCATGATATAAAAATGTTTTTAAAATTTGTTTTCTCAAATAGATCGTAATTAAGGAATTTGGTTTTGAGGTTAATTGTATACTTTTTGTAGTCTTTTTTTGTATTTTAGTACCAAATAATGTGTCATCATCTCAAATTTGGTTATAAATTAAAATTTACACATGAATATTTTTAAAATATGAATGATTAACTCCATAATAAGCTAATTAACTCCAAATTTTATTCATGAACACTTTCAAGGGATTTGTTGAATTCGAATCTAATATGGAATTCTAACTTTAGAGAGGACTCCAACAAAAATGTTTTTAATTGGACTGTATTTTGTCTGGTTTGTCTATTTTGATCGTATGTGGTCGCATCTAATCTAATATTATTTAATCTGATCAGGTCATATTATCTGGGCATTTTCAACTCTTTTTGTCGAACAAATTTACATCATTCAACTAATAGTTCAAATGGAAGTATTAATATTAGTTTATTTTGAAATTGAAAAATATATAAAAAAAATAGGATTTCAAAACTATGATACTTGTTTTCAATTTGGAATACATGTACCCTAAATTAATTTATAATAGCTTTTTATTAATCATAATATCATTCCACTTATATATATATATATATATATATATATATATGTATATATATATATATATATATGAGTGCTGTTCCGGTCAGGAAATTCCTGACCGGAGCCCCGCCCGGCCTCCTTTATTTGGGGGCCTTCCCGGTGGTATTTTTTGTTCAAATATTTTGTGTAGGTTCCTCATCAAGTCTAGTTCATCCATACCAAATGTCAGCCAATAATTCAACCGGGAAGGTCGTCAATTTATTTTTGCAAGTTAACTGGTCCGAAAAATACATATTCCGGACCAGTTAACTTGCAAAAATCATTTGACGACCTTCCCGGTTGAATTTTTGGCTGAAATTTGGTATGGATGAACTAGACTTGATGAGAAACCTACACAAAAAATTTGAGCAAAACATATCACCGGGAAGGCCCCCAAATGGAGGAGGCCGGACGGGGGGAGTGGTCCGGCCTGGCCGGACCTGAATATTCATCATATATATATATATATATATATATATATATATATATATATATATTGAACATAATTATCAAAATATTATTTTTACTTTCGAAACGATAAAAATAACAATTCTGAATAATGCTAAAGAGCATTCACATATGTTTAAGCTAAAAAATACGGGCAATTAAAAAACATTTCTAGTATTCTTAACAATATTATATCAGGAAATTAGAATGTGTAGCTAGAATGTTTCGAGAGATTTATTTTAATCTAACATGGAGTTCTAAATATTAGGAAGGGCCTTATTTTCTGGGAGATTTATCTGTAGGCATTTTCTGGTCATATTATCTGGGCACTTTCAACTCTTTTGGCCAGATAGATTTATCTAACTTTAGGGAGGATTCCAACAAAAATGTTTGTAATTGGACTATTTTTTTGTCTGATTTGTCTATTTTGATCGTATTTGGTCTGATCTAATTTGATATGATTTGATCTGATCAGTTCATATTATCTGGGCATATTCAACTCTTTTTGTCCAACAAATTTACCTCATTCAACTAATAGTTCATATATATGTAACATTTCAAAGTTCAGCTCCATAACATAGTCTCTAGTTCATACACTAACTCTTAATTCATACATTAATCTTCATCCACAACTTGAAATACCAAACGTATTCCTAATAAATCTATGATGCTTTTTGGCAACCCTTCAGCATCAACGAACTTTTTTCGAAATAGAGGATTGCTTTATGTGCCCCTAAAGTTATTAAACCCGCGTAAGACAATTTAATCCTTTTTATAACTAAAAGTGCTTCTCATCACATTCTAACAACCTCAAACATTTTTTAATTCTCTAACGTACTGATGGAAAGGTGTACATATGGAGTATTTTTTACTTCTTATTGTTCTTTAAATTTCAAATTTTAAAAGTTATTTTTGTTAAATACATTGGAATTGTGTTCTTACTTCATTCTGTTTACACCATTTTGACTTTCCAGATTGAAGTATTATTATTAGTTTATTTTGAAATTGATTTTTTTAATTAAAAATAGGATTTCAAAACTACAATACTTGTTTTGCATTTGTAATACATGTACCCTAAATTAATTTATAATAGATTTTTATTATTCATAATATCATTCCATACACACACATAAATTCAAAAAATTATCAAAATATTATTTTCACTTTTGAAATGATAAAAATTACAATTCTAAATAACGCTAAAAAGCATTCATAGATGTTTAAGCTAAAAAAATCAGTCAATTAGAAAACATTTCTTGTATTCTTAATCTAATTGGAGTTCTAAATATTAGGGAGGACCTTGTTTTCTGGGAGATTTATATGCAGACATTTTTTGGTCAAATGGATTTATCTCATTCACTAACAATACGTTCAGAAACAGTATTTCAAAATTTAGCTCGAGACAAAAGTCTCCATTTCAAATAACATGCCTTAATTCAGACATCAGCTTCCACTAGCTATAACTCTAAATGCCAAACATAATCCTCTATGAACCCATTTGGAGATTATTGTTGCAGTAATTCTCCAACTGAATTGGTTGTAGTTACTGTGAAACACCATTTTAGTTTTTTTTGGGTATATAAGTAAATTTAAGATCCAAAATTTTACACCTCAAAAAGTTTGAAATCATAGAAGGAAATCAACTAAGCACTAGAGTGAAACAATTCACACTAATGATAGATAATACCGATAGTATCTTGCAAAATCCCAATACCAGAGTGCAAATGATATTTCTTTTGCCTCACAACAATAAAATTAAGCCGTGTATCCCCTGCTATTTCTTTTGCCTCTTGCTTTCTCAAATTTCCCCCCCTTGGCACGGACATAAGGCTTGGTGTGACTGTGTGGAACACCTGGAGCTGGGCCGAAGTGTTTAACTGCTTCACGAGAATTTTTAGGACCTCTAAGCAGAACCGTGTTCTGTCCTAAAGGAGCACGAAGAGCCAACTGATCAAAAGTGAAACATTCACCGCCTGCCTTCTCTATTCTGGCCCTTGCAGTTTTGGTGAACTTCAGAGCACAAACCTTTATTGCGGGGACATCATAAGCTCTTAAATTATCGGTAATAGTGCCAACTAACACAGCAATCTTGTCCTCCTTTCCGTTCATGAAGGAAATAAAGAGAAAGCGGAGGCTTGTTGATCTTGCTCATAAACAGACGCTTCAGGATGACGGCATCGAACTGACTTCCGGTTCTTCTCACATCACATGACATGAATTATCCTTATATATAAATATTTTTCATCCCTTTTATTTTATCTTTTATATGTACATTCATCTCTTTTATATTATCTTTTTTTTATAATAGCTTATCTTTTTTATCTTTATTTTCTTTCTTTTCCTTTTGGTGATATCATGTATCGATTCATGTTAACCGACCCTAAAATTTTTGGGGACTAAGGCTTGGATGTTGTTGTTGTTGTTAAAAATATTTGTCGGTCACAAATTAATCCGTGACAGAAGTGTAAAATTTAACATTTTTTAAATTCCCTCACACAAATCAAAATATTTTTTTTAATCTAAAAATGTTCGTCACGGATTTATCCGTGACAAAAGTGTTAATATTTTAATTTTTTTAAATTCCCACGCACAAATTAATATTCAAAAATGTTATCACAGACCATATTCTGTGACAAATGTGAAACCTACTTCTTTGGTGAACTTTTTTATCAGGGAAGAATCCGTGACTAAGCTTTGTCACAAATTCCGATCCGTGACAAATTTTTGTCACGCCAAAAAGGCCAGGTCACAGAAAAAATCCGTGACAAAACGCCTATTTTTTGTAGTGGTCTGATGCACTTCATTTGATTTTGTCATATCAATATTGTCAGGGATTTTTGGAGGAATTCACTAAAATTCACATAGGATTTGATAGAGATATGTCAAATCTTTGCCAAAAATACTTTGATGCGAGCTACTTGGCATGAAATCAACGATCAATCCATATCAAATATGTGTCAATCTCATAATTTTGTTGTTGTGAAGTGTATAATAATAATATACTAATAGGCAAACAATAATAAAGTTCATAAGTATAAATGAAATATCACACGAAATGTTATATATGATCAATTTGATTGCACCTTATATGCGTTATTGAATTAAATGTGTTGGGTTAATGGCCCAAGTCGAGGTCCGGCCCATTCTCCCCTTCAACCAGACGTACGTCTACTTAGAACACAAGTGGACGGCAGGCCCATGTTCCTTAGAAACAGACGAACGTCTGCAATAGGGCTTGGGCTCAACGGCCCATCTCAACGAACGTCTATGCAGGAACAAGGAGTATGACCACGGACCATCGGGGATGACGACGAACGTCTCCAGAGCAAGCCTATGGTCATCGGGGGAAATCCAGTCCACTTGGTGAGAACCCATTAAGGCCAGGAGACGAACAGCCGATGCCTCTTGGGGATTACTTGGAGCGATCCAGCTTGCTTCCCGGGCGGACGAACGTCCCCACTATTTAGGCGGGAAATCTAGATTCTGGCGGGAAGTGCATTTAATGCTGAAGATTTGGTGGTTGGGACACCAGCGGTCCACAGGCTTCCACGTCAGCATAGCCACCTGCCCATTGGCGGGTATAAATAGAAGCATTTATTTCATTGTAAAGGGTTGGCAACTTTCTATTCTTAGCATCCTAGCTTAGCAATCTTACTCGCAGCACTTCTACTGCCTTGTAAGACGAACGACCGACGGAGCCTTAGCGAAAAGTATTGTATTAGGGAGTTATTAAGAGATAATAATACCTAATCACTTATTTGCTACCTTCTTATCCTCTTTAATCCATACCATCTGCTTGTTGGGCTAGTTTACTCACACACACTCCACTCGAAATCCTTGGGCTTACGTGTTGGACCCGAGGGTTGAAGGAATAAACCTCAACAAAATGTATTAAGTTATTAACCAATGTCATGATGGTTATGTTACATGTTTTATAAATGTTATGAATGTGATGGCACCGTATAATAAATGATAATGGATATTGGATACACGGAATTTGTGTATGTGTGCGTGTATATGCACATTTGGATCGAGTAGCTATATATAGCCGATAAGAACACCAAACACTATACAATTAAAATCGG
This sequence comes from Cuscuta epithymum, assembly GCA_945859915.1. Taxonomy (NCBI): domain Eukaryota; kingdom Viridiplantae; phylum Streptophyta; class Magnoliopsida; order Solanales; family Convolvulaceae; genus Cuscuta; species Cuscuta epithymum. Next base: position 1,538,499 of record CAMAPF010000201.1, read on the forward strand.
TACACTACTTTTTCCTAGTTATAGATCAGATACTCTTCTTATATACTTACCATGTAAGGTTTGCAATTAGTATTATTATATTATTATTAGGATTATTAGCTTATTTTATCCCAAACTATCATCAAATTAACAAATCTATCATATACTTTCACTTCTATAAAAAAAGATTCGGGATGTGTTCTTTTGGACTGTTTTCAGTCCTAGACCAGACCAGACCAGACTTAAACAAACCAGACCAGACCAAACTTAAACAGACCAGACCAGACCAGACCTGAATTTCTTAGTTATAAAATACACAGAGACCAGACGTTTACCAGACCAGACCAGACCAGACTAGACCAGACTTAAACAGACCAGACCAGACCAGACCAACAAATTTCTGTCCAAAAGAAAACATCCTCAAACTTCATCAGCTTTTTCCATCTTTTTTAACAATTATGTTTTTTCAAAATTACACATTTTTATCAATATCAATAAGATATAAGCAATACAAGTTTGTAAACTTAAAGCTAAAAAGAAGTTAAAAATATGAAATATAAACGTAATTTTATAATTAATTTTTACGAATTCATCATCCTTAAAGTGTAATTGTGAGATATATTTGTGAATTTGACTATAGTTAGGGATATACTCCGTATTTAGCTAATAATCCTTATGGAGTATTATTATTATTATTATTATTATTATTATTATTATTATTATTATTATTATTATTATTATTATTATTATTATTATTATTATTATTATTATATACTAGTATTAAAAGTAATAATTTTAATTGTCATGAATATGGAATCTCTGATTTATATATTCAGACAATCTTACGAAATCTACTGGACTGTGTTGATACTTGATATATATATACCTACGTTGCATCTTGTGAGTTAAAATTTCGATGAATTTTAGAACTGATCAAAAAAGGGTTTGTGATGGTGTACTGGCCTCTCCTAAAGTCCTAATGACCTAATGTATTACCTAAATATTAAAGAATTTCGGAAAGACCCTTTCGTTCTGAAGACATTATATATATTTCGGGGACATTATATATATTTCGGGGTAGTTGTTTCCATTTATATGGAAATGCTTCTTCAGAGCATCCGTTAGTAAATTAATAAAGCAAAAATGTAATTACTAATGCACTTCTTCACGAATAATACATTTGTATATATATACTAGTACTAGTATATGATTTAGCAAACTTTGAAGGTGAATTAAGAAAGCTAGCCTAAATGTAAGATTCTATATACTATCTTCTGTCTCTTTTTAATTGCAACATGTTGACTTTTTACATTGTTCACATAATCTACTTTGACTACACTTTACACTATTATTTTATGGAAATTATATTTTTAAAAAAATATTTTTCAATTCATCTCATTACAAATTTTCAAAATTTGATTTTTAATATTTTTTTTGATAGAGATTAAGACATACTTACGGTCAAATGTGTGTGTTGACAAATGTGCAAAGGTTGACTGTTGCAACTAAAAAAGAACGGAGGAAGTATATAGTGTGCATGTACCCATGGTAAACTCACATGCACACGTGGACATACTCTTTGGAGTTCAAAATACTCGTAAAATAAATAGTGTGCGAAATACTCCGTAAATTTAGAACTTACGAATGTACGAAGAATTTTAGAATACCATTAAAACTATCACAAATGAACTGTATACAGAGTATATTGTACTACCTCCGTCCCGAAAAGGTTCACTATATTGACTTTTCTTGGTCAATGATGACAAGCTTTGAACAATGATTTTAATTATTATATTTTATACGGAGTATAATTTATAATTTTTATACTTTTACGAAAATATTTTGAATAAAGAATATTTTGATATATTTTCATATTAAAAATAATTTCGTATTAGAAAATATTATTAGTCAAAGTTGATTGTCATTGAACAAGAAAAAGAATTTGGTTAACCTTTTGGGGACGAAGGGAGTAGTATATACTAGAGTAGAAGTTTGCACTTTCCTTTTTTCAGATGTCCCGGAAAAAGAAATCTAGTTTAGAAAAAAATCATAACTAGCTAGCTAGCTACTCTTAATTGCATTTTACATATGAATTCTTTCTTATGTAAAAACCCAAAATAAGGCCGGTTGTGTTGATGGATAAGTTTGTTTGTGACGAGTATGCATGCATGTTGTGCACGAAGGGGGTTGTGATGATGATGTTGATAATGGTGAATATGGTTTATGATTGCGAATCAAGGAAATGCACGGAATCAGCATATTGTAAGTGTATGGAAGAGTGTTGTGTAGAAAATGACGGGAAATACGGGAACATGGAAGACCCTATGACGTTGGAAGCACATTGCTACGGTGTGTGTGATACTAAATTCCATGCTCCATGTTCGGAGAACCTCAGCTGCATGATTGCTTATAATAATAAAGCTGCCGCTGCTGCACTACCATCTCTGCCGCCCAACTAATTAATAATCATATACTTCTTCCGTTCTTTTTTAGTTGCAACAGTCCACCTTTGCACATTTGCCAACGCACACATTTGACCGTGAGTATATCTTAACCTTTATTAATAAAAAAAATATTAAAAATCAGATTTTGAAAATTTGTAATGAGATGATTTGAAAAATATATTTTTTTAAAAATAATTTCCATAAAATAATAGTGTAAAATGTAGTCAAAGTATATCATGTGAACAGTGCAAAAAGTCAACACGTTGCGATTAAAAAGAGACGGAGGATAGTACTATTTTCCGTATCGCATAAGTTGCAACATTGCAATTTATACACTATTCATGTCCTCTACTTTGACTACATTTTATTTATAATTAATGTGAATTATTATTGCTGAAAAATATGGTTGAATTCGTCTCATTATTAAGTTTCATAATCTGATTTTTAATTATTTTTTACTAATACATATTTAAACATAATGCCAGTCAAATTTATGCGTTGGCAGACGTGAAAAAACTAAGAAATGTTGTAACTAAAAAAGAACGGAGGAAATATATATACCTCCACCTAATGAAGTTCCATGTATCTTTGATAAATAATTACCATACTGATAGATCAAGAATATAATACTCCGTATAATATAATTGAAGCTTCAGTTAATTATATTGGTCGGTCAAAAAAGAAAATATACTAGTATATTTTATTTATGCATGATTACAGAACAATAAAAGTACGAGTTGATGAAAGGGAAACAAGTACAAGGACGGAAAAGAAGAATATATAAAAGGAAAAAACAGACTGATCCCAATTTGTTTTGCAAAATCAACAATTTTTGGTAAACCAATAACAAAAGTCAACCCTCTGTATGGATAATTAATTCAATTTTTAATAATTAAAATTTACATATTCAAAAATTACATTAAAATCTCTTCAAAGTTGTATACTTGTATGCTCCAAATTAGAATATACTTAAAAATTGACATCCTAATTATGTGAACAAAATGAGAATGTTTGATTAATAATAGTCAAATTTGCATCTCTTTTTGGGAGGGAGGTAGTATATTGGTCAAATAAATGAATTGCTTACATGCAAAACAAAATAAAAACAAACAGAGAGCCCGTTTGGTAGCACCAAAATCGGCTGTTTTGGCTGATTCTGCTGAAATTTATGATATTCTGGCTGGAGTGGCTGTTTTGGCTGATTCTGCTGATTTAAGAAAAAAATATTTTAAAAATATATTTTATTAATAAATTAAAGAAAAAATTATATGTAAAAATGGCTAAAATGGTCCTCTACAGTAACTTCAGCCAATACAGCCAGAAAAGTAACTCCAACCTTACTTTTTCGGCTTATTACACAATTCAGCGCGCGAAAGTAAAAGTTACGTGTTTGGTGAAAAAGCTGGCTGATAAGCCTGATAAGCCGAAAACAGAGTTCTCCAAACGGGCTCAGAGTTTCACTTCTTCTTAGTAGCTAGATGATGGATTTACATCAATTGCAACCAGAATTTAATTATCATTGATCGATTCCTAGAGCAACTTACTTGGTCACCAGGGATTGTCCAGGGTTAAACTTTCACAGTACTACTTCAGTCCCCGGCCCAAGATTAGGACAAAGCTAATGCACGAGAGTGATGTGCTTTTTGAATAATGAATTGATAAAGTGAAAATAAAACAATAAGAATAAATGGGACAAATTTAGTGGGATGAATGGAAAAGGAAAAACAGGACAATCAATTGCAATGGGATGCAAGGATAATGACTTGATATTTGTGAGCCGTCAATAATACCCTCATAGGGGTTAGTCACTTAGTTGGAGCTTGATTACCGAAGTACTGCCATCACATTGTTTCCGCCAATCGCCGCCACCGGACTGCTGCTGTTGTTACAGTGTGATCTGTGTTAGAACTGGAGGATAAAAATAAGGGTGCAAATATATGGCTTGACCGGATATCACTTCTAGTCACGTATTAAATATGTTTTCCTAAAAGTTTACTATCTACCCTTATCACAGTAACCGGGTTACAAGATAGAACTTTTGGGATAAAAAGAAGGTGTATGGTGTATTTTAGTTACCGATAAAATAACATCGAACAAGTGATATGTATGCAAAGTAGTACGTCTAAGTACTTTTATTTTATTACTGCAGATAATAAAATGGAGTAATAGCAAGCATGCGATCAAAATTGGCTTATCAATTTTTCGCACATCGTAAGATTGCTTTTGTTCAACATCATCAACTAATTTATATAGTTGAAAATCTGAAAGTTCGTAACTTCTCACATAGTCATGATGGTTCGCATACAGCTATAGAATAATGAAGCATATCCTCCCATGGCACTTTTCATTTAAATACGAAAGTATAAAAATGTTGGTTAGAGGATAAGGATGATAAAAATGTTGGTTAGTGATTTCAACCAACATAGCCGTACACTAGCACCGTTTCATTATTATTATTTTTTTTTTTTTGACGTGAGCACCGTTTCATTATTATTAAACATATTATTATTATTATGAGTCCTAAAAAAAATCGTTCCCATAATAATAAAATAATATAATAATAATAACTTTATTTAAATATTCAGAAATATTTATCTTTAATAGTTCAAGCTTGAAATCACTTTTAAAGAAAATATTCTAAATATCATGTTGAACATTTGAGCTACATTTCTCAATAAATTTTCAACAATCCTCCTCCATTTATTAAGAAATAAACATGCTCAATCCTTGCCAAATAGACCACTTATCAAGACTTATGCATAATTGAAAGTGTCTTAAAGATTGAACTTTCATTTAGTGCAATATTCTTTACAATATTTCGGATCATAATAGTAGACTAAGCTTTGAACTATACAACCTCTTTGAAATATTGAAGATATTACACACACAAGTCTTTATACATTTTCACTTAAAAACTTGACACTATTAACGGCCTTGTGTCCATATCCATTCATGAGCTCCAACAAGTAAAGCCTTAAACTTGGTGAATTGGCCGTCATTCTAGCTCATATAGGTAGATCTTTTCAAACTGTGTTCTGCAATCAAACACTTTATCAAAAGATCTATTAAGACATAGTCAACCTCATTACACATTGCAGTCTCAAGCACTTACCTCGGGATGGTTATTATTCAAAAGTGCTTCAACCACGAAGTGACTTACTCATCATCATTGAACTCAAGATCTAGCGTTGTACTAGACGTTGAGTTGTGTTTTCTTTCACTTGTGATTATTTCCTAAGGGCTTTAACCCCATCCCTTTTGCCGTTTTGTACACCATGCATGTCCCTTGGCATCGCCTTTGTAAAAGGATCCGCCAAATTCACATGTGATCGTACAAAATCAATCACAACAACTCTAGAACCAATAAGTTCCCGCACATAGCTGTGTCTCACCCCTATGTGCCTTGACTTACCATTGTACAAATGATTATAAGCTTTTGACAGAGTTGATGCACTATCACAATGGATTCATATCATAGGTTTAGGCCATATCGGAGCCATAAGTTTAAGCCATATCGGAATTTCTGACACCAAGTCCTTTAGCCATTCTGCTTCTTTACAAGCTGATGCTAAAGCTATAAACTCTGAAGCCATGGTAGAGTCCGTGATACAAGTTTGTTTCTTAGATGCCCATGAAATAGCACCTACTCCAAGAAGGAATAACCATCCACTTGTGGATGAATAATCCTCTTGATTAGTTATCCAACTTGCATCCGTATAACCTTCTAATATAGAGGGTTCACTCTTATAACATAAGCCGAAGCTCATTGTTTTCTTTAGATATTTCAGCACTCGCTTCAAGGCTTGCCAATGAAATATACTAGAATTACTAGTATATCTACTTACCTTTCCTACCGCAAATGCAATATCTGGCCGGGTGTTAGTCATAGCATACATCAAACACCCAATCACCCTAGCATATTCAAGCTGTGATACAACGTTCCCACTATTTGGAACTAATTTCCAACTAGGATCCATGGGAGTGGAAACTGGTGAACAATCCAAACTCCCAAGTCTTTTCAACACTTTCTCTATATAGTGAAATTGTGTTAAGGTGATAGTATCACATTGCTTAATTATCCTAATTCCAAGGATAACTTCCGCTTCACCCATATCTTTCATGGAGAAGTTTGAACAGAGGAAAGCTTTTGTCTCTTTCACTTGCCTCAAATCAGTGCCAAATATGAGCATATTATCCACATATAGACAAATAATGACACCATTTCCATGCTCATTAAATTTGTTATATACGCACTTGTCTGATTGGTTTATTTTAAATCCATTTCTCAGCACCACCTCATCAAACCTTTGATGCCAATGTTTAGGTGCTTGTTTCAGACCATACAAGGACTTGACAAGTTTACAAACTTTCTTTTCTTGTCCTTTAGCAACAAACCCTTCGGGTTGTTTCATATACACCTCCTCCTCCAATTCACCATTTAAGAATGCAGTTTTGACATCCATTTGGTGAATTACAAGATTGTGAATAGCTGATAAAGCAATTAACAATCTTATGGTACTTATTCTAGCTACCGGTGCATATGTGTCAAAGTAATCAATACCATGTTTTTGTTTAAAGCCTTGTGCAACCAATCTAGCTTTAAACTTGTCAATGGTACCGTCTACTTTCATTTTCTTCTTGAAAATCCATTTACAACCGATTGGTGTGCAACCAGGTGGTAAATCACTTAGAACCCAAGTATTATTGCCCATAAAACACCTAAATTTGATTAACGGCATTTCCGAAAATTTGATTGTTGAAAATTTAATGAGAAATGTAGCTCAAATGTTCAACAATCTGAAGCCTTCTATTTTTAGCTTTGTAACCAAGTAGCAAATACTCCCAGTTGGAGTACAATTTAACATTTGGAGTAGTTTGTTACGGATGATTCTCCATAAATAGAGAATTAAATGTTATTCAGAAATATGAATAAAACTCCCAGCAATGTTCTAGTTTAGGCTCTCTTGTTTTTTAGCCTGGAGAAACGGTTTGATGACCAAGCCTTTACGGGTCATCAAGACTTCCTTTTCATGATCTGGTATTGCCTATATCCGATCGGGTAAATGAGCAAATTTCCAAATTTCATTTTGTCTTGTCCCTTTGCATATTTCTTGATCTTTTAGGACTCGCTCTTGATCTTTTGGATGACTTTGACATGTTTTAAGCTCAGAATATATCTGATTTAAACAAATTACAAATGTTTAGAAAAAGTATTACACCCTTGACTCTCCTATATGGAAAATTCTATGCAGAACAAATGATTCAGGGGAAGAACACTCTGAAACTGATAATACTAATAAATTTATCTCGAAGCCTAATTCGTGAGGTGTTTTCTCTCTTGCTTCTACATATGAAGTTGTTAAAGAGCCGTCTCATGAACGTTTCTCTTTTCAACAAGTTTGGCATCCCCATCAAAAATTAAATATCAAAAAGAAATTATGAAAGCTTCTGAATCATTATTTTCCTTTCTCTGAGAATCTCAAAAGATTCTCTCTTAACTTGTCACTAGATGTCCTATTTGCCTCTGTGCTGAACAAACACAATCTCGCTGCCTTTATTCCTGTAACAATGGGTTCATATTATGGGTTCATATGAGATTGTTTCATGGGAATTATGTCTGTTCACAGAACTAATAATTCTAGTATAGGCCAGATGTTTTTTTGTTGGTGGCTCTCTGCAAAAGATACGACTTTGGAGGGCACATTAAAAAAAATGTTCCAAGAATTTTTGTTTGAATTGGTTTATATGGAAGGCTTATAATGCCTTTATCTGGGATGATTATCAGTTCAAAGCAGGAGAATCAAGGATTATTGTCACCAATGGGTTCATATTATACCACAAAACTAATAGTTGGACCTCATGAGGATTTAATTGAAGATGGATTATACCTAATTCAATTCGCATAAGTAACATTAAAATACTTATGTAGAAGGAGATTTATCCATACAAACTACGCCCGTCGGTTGATGCGGAGTGATGCTTAGAAGAGAAATTAAATGTGAGAGATGATCGCTGGGTTTTACACTCCGATTCAAGCAAAGACCGTCAGTCCGGCGGAAGTAAAAGCTGTTTGCACTGCTCTGGAACGGTGTCAGGGGTGAGTCTAAAACTTTTGATGCGGAAAACCTCTTCTCCAGATTATCTCCAGTGGATGGTTGAGGAAGCTCAGAGTTTGTGTGCCACGCTTTTGATGTCCGTTTATTGTACCCATTTTTGTACACACCATGTCTGTGAGGAGTTTTTTTTTTTGTCTGTGAATCCCCGTCATAGACAAAAATATGTCTATGAAGACATGGTGGGTACAAAAGTGGGTATAATAGTGGGTACAACAAGAAGAATCCTTTAATATATACTCTCTCCCTCCCGTTCTTAATTAAGTTCGACTTCACACATATTAACAAATAAATTTGACCTTATTGTGGAATGCACTGTTTGAACACTTTTTGACACTGTTTAAACACTGTTTGGCACTGTTATGGTGTAAATCATTTGCCAAATAAGGAAAAGTTTGAAGTAGGAACTTTAATATGGACCATCCCAAAAACAAAAGTAGGAACTTAATTACGGGACGGAGGGAATATCTTCAGAAAAATGAATTTTTTTCCCGGTTAATCTGCCCTCTTTTGTTATTTCGCTAATGGAGCTTGACGGATGTGGTGTTCCAACTTTTAGAACGTAATTTGGCTGTTTATTTTTTTATGGTTATTTTGTTTGTGCTTTAACTTTAAATTGATCAGGTCTACTCCCCAATTTTCAGTTATTTGGCCGGAAAGGTATTGACTTAGTCCCCTTTTCTTTTTGTAGTTTTTATTTTTTTATTAAAACTCTGCAAATGTTTCCTGGCATTTGCTCCACTAATTTTGGTGGTTTGCCTACCGCGTTTTAAAAAAATAAAGTATTACGGAGTACATCAAAAGTGTGTAATTTCGATAACAACAAACAATGAAAACTAGTTAAAAGTATAAACATAAAAAACAAGAGATCTATACTATCAATTGTTTTTATGCAAGCAATCAAGAAGCTATTACCAGAAAAGGAGGTAATCTCTTATCAAAACTCACCAATGAACTCCGATATTTCATTTCATTTCATTTTCATTTACCCCAGTGCCGCAAAGGCTCCCACCTACGGTGGGGTAAGGGGAGGTCGGATGTACGCAGTCTTACTCTTGTACTAAAGGCCTAAAGCACAGAGAGACTGTTTCCGCATGACCCATAATGAAAATCGCGTCCAAAATTGCATGGACTGACTGCTGCTTCATAAGAAAGAAGCAGTCAAGCAACAGACAGTTTAGTGAACCATTTTGCTTTTTTTCATCATATTGTCAAGCCAAAAAATAATGAATCTTTGGCTCCCTTGCAAATGATGGATTTGAGAAAATCTAGTGATAATGTTTCCGTTGGACCTGAGAAAATCTAGTGATAATGTTTAGACCTGTTGGTTTTGGTCCAAAATTGGAGTTTCCTGTTTTTCATAGGAGTAATACAAGAGTGTGGATAAGAAAATGCTGAGAAATATTTCAATTCAATCTATGTAAGGTTCCTAACTATCAAAGATTGAATTTCATGTGAATCTATGTAACCTAATTAACTGGTAGAATTGAACCTTGTGGCTAATAGGAAGAGTGTATCTTGGAGTGAATTTTGTATTGATGTATGTACACGTTTCGAAGATGAAAAGTCGGATCATGTAGTAGAGATGTTCAACAAACTAACTAAGAAAGATTCCATTAAGGTATATCTTGATGAGTTTGAAACTATGAAGTCACTGCTGCTACAATAAATTCATAACTTTTCTGATGAAAACTTTTTAGAAAGTTTTATTGGGAGATTGAAAGATAACATTAAGCCTTTTGTAAGAGTTGTGGATATTGAAAATTAACTAATATTTTGGATTTATTATTCTATGATAGTCCATAATATTATTTAACTGATTCAAATGCTACCGGGCTATTCTCAACCATATTGAGCCTCCTTTGAATGTATTGGGCCAAGATCGAAATCTGTTGGACTACTCGTGAACGCTATCCATCTTATCAAAAGGAAAGTGTTAATATGATCCGTTCGGATAAAATTTAGTGATTAAATTAATTTGGATTATTTAAAATATCCAATTAATTTAGTTATAAATTGAGCTTTAAAAAGATGGACCGATCCTATTAATTTTGAGACTATTATCAAATAGCGGCCCAATATATAAGAGTCATGATCCAATTGATAAAGAAAGCAATGAATCTGGCTAAGAAATCCTTCCATATGCATGAAAAATGGTCATGAACCTTGTTAGAAAAGCTGTCTAGATACATTGCATAAATGCTGATTTTTCTAGCTATTGAAATGCAAGACAATAGAGCCCGAAGCCCATTTTAATTAAGGCCCATGGGGTATGGACGAATTTCTACAACCCTAAGCCATATTTTCACCCCCTCCACACCTATAAATAGGGGTCTCAGTTGAGAGGAATGGGAGAGAACTTCCAGACGAAGAAACGCTGCATCAAAGCTCTGAAGAACTCTCGAGAGGCTCTGAACGATTCCGAAGAAGAGGAAGAGATCAAGCCACATTTTTTTGTCAAGAGTATATGAATAATCCTTTGTGATTTCATCTATTCTTGATAAAATAAGTCCAAAAGTTGAAGAACGTTCGAAGATCTGAAGAAACGAAGCTCGAAGATTCGAAGATCTGAAGAACAATGCTTTGAAGATTTGAAGATCTAAAGAACGAATCTTTGAAGGTTTGAAGATATTCATATGAAGATTGAATCAAGATTCAATTGAAGATCAAGCCATATATCCTGGAAGGCCCTTAAACAGAAGATCAAGCCATAAAACGGCCCTTTTGTTGAAGATCAAGCCACTTGAAAATCGGGGGCCCTTCAATTTGAATTCTTTATTCAAGAAGATTTGAAGATCTGAATAACGAAGATTCGAAGATCTCAAGAACGAAGATTCGAAGATTCGAAGAACGTTCGAATATTTGAAGAATTAAAGATTTAATTTTAAATTAAATTCTTTAATTATATTCATATCAAATTGCAAGTGAAGAATCAGAGGATTCACATTTAGAGATTATACCCTATATTCTCATATATTATTTTTTGCGATCAATTTTAAGTAAATACTTAACATTTGTTTCACAAGAGCATTCAAACCAACCAATTGAATTAAAGCCGTAGTATTTGCTAGATTGCAAGAGGAAAATCTTGTTGTCAATGCTATTAAACAAGCCAAAAAATAACTCATTTCCAGCCCACTTCATTGACATCTCTTCCTCATAACTCAAAAACCACTTCATTGACGTCACAAACATTTACAAAAAAAATCCTAAATACGTCTCAGCGACTGAGAGGGCTGATAAGAGCGATAGGGAACTCCGTTACAACTGCAATGAGAAGTATGAGGTTGGCTATGATGTGTTTTTTCTCGCACTTAAAATAGATCGTAATATAGTGGTGTAAGTACGAGTATCGTCTCCACAGGGACGGACAAAAGGGAATCAAGAATTAATTAAATTCAGCGATTAAAAATAAAATAAAATAAAATGCAAGTGTGCGAGATTGATTGATTGAATAAAAAATTAAATAAAACTAATGCGAATGAGCGAATAAAATAAATGTTTGGTTTCTTTCTAATTAACGACAAAGGGAACAGGGATTGATTCCGGGGTAATCAGATTTCTGGCAGAACAGGCCTAATTACATGAATTTAACTTAATTGAGCCTAGCTAATCATTACTAAGTTCTTACCGCTCTCGCGGCGTATAGTACAATAATTTAGGGGACCAGGCTGATCTCTCATGCGACAAGATCCTAAATTATTGCCAAAAAGAGCGAGCTTACGGCTCCTTAATCGCTACTAATCTCCTAGCGAACGATTAAGTGTGTGTGAAGGTGTCCTAGAATAAATTAGATCTCTCTTAATTCATTCTACATGCAATTGTAATTCTAGCCGCGGTTCCAGGTTACAAAAGATATCAGTTAAATTATTCAAACACAAATTAAACGACATTCATGCAATTAAACCCACAAGAATCTAGCCATCAATCATGATTAACCCCTTCATCAATCCCAAATCCCTAATTAAACTACTCACAATTCATAATTGAAGAATCAACAGAATTGGGATGAATAGAAATAATTGTCATTAATTAAAAAGATAGAACTTACAAAGAATCCCTTAATCTTGAAGAACAAGGCTTGAAAAGCTCTCAAAAATCGAAATAGGGTTTATCTCTCTAAGTTCATCCCTCAAAAACAGGCAAAACAGGGGTCTATTTATAGAAAAATCCGAAAATAGGCCGAAAATCAGGCCGCGCGGTCGTCCGCACGCCGTGCGGGTCACCGCGCGGTCACGCGCGCGTTTTTCCGTCTTCCGACTTTCGCTCCGCCCGCGCGGTGTGCGGGCGCCGCACTATGCAACCGCGCGGGGTACTTCTGGGGGCTATTTCTGGACCGCGCGGTGTGCGGTTTCGGCCGCGCGGTGTGCGGTTTCGGCCGCGCGGTGTGCGGTTCAGACCCCTCAACTATTTGCTCTCAGAATCGTCCGCGGGGCGTGCGGAACCGCACCGCGGGGCGCGCGGAATGCTCTTGGACCGTTTTCTTGTCATTTTCTTCACGGTTTGTTCCCGGATGCTTCTTTAATCGATCCAAAGGCCGTTTATTCATCAAATCTTCGCCGTGAACCTCCCAGTGGCCTCCAAACCTCTCAAATCTCTCTCGAATGTTCTCCAACTCTTCCCGATTGCTTCTCAAGCGCCGGTGCCGGACTCTAAATTCTTCAAATCAACTCCAAATGCAATGAAACTCGATCCAACGCCTGCTAAACACAACTTGAGCCAAAATTGAGACTTGCAACGCCTTAAATCCAGGAAAACCATCAAAATCCGACCCGGACACGCATCAAATGCGTGTCTAAATACGGACTTATCAGACTCCCCCACACTTAAGCTTTTGCTTGTCCTCAAGCAAATCGAACAACGGGACTTACGATAATCACCACACGAAATTTAAAATAGTTAGCATACACACGTAGTTAAAGGGATATTCACAGGACAGCCAATCTAAACCAAGAAAATTCTTCCCTAAACTACACCTTTGTACTCAAGCTAAACTATTTGACACAATTATTCACAACATCCTCAAAGTAATGACAGCCTACACAAATAAGCTAGCTACTGATCAGAAGGACTTGTGAATGTGATGGTGAATGGATAATAATGATAGTCCCTTTATTTTGAGAGATCGGAATATTCTAACAAAGACTCAATGCATTCAGGAACTTCAGGTCTATTCCTAGGAACAAGGAACTCAGTAGGCCACAAATTAGGAACAATCATTTAAACCTATGCAAAGAGTAGACATGGTGTACAACTAAGCTAAACCGCCGCGGCACATTTGTGCTTTGACGTAAACTTGAAATACGCGGAGGACTAAAACTAATTTTTGCAATAGCCTCCAAGTTCATTAATTAGGTTCAGTTTTCCTTGTCATGTTGGCACGAGAACGCCGTTTCTTTCGAAAGATACCCAAGTCTCATCTTACGCTTTTTGACCGGGGCTCCCATTCTCTTTTTCGAAAAGTAAGAGGTCTAGCTATATTAATTTTTCAATTTTCAGATTTTTACTAGACATTACCTCATTCTAATCTCAGTCTCACCAAGGAAAATTAGCAATTAAAGTTCAATTATTCAAGGTGAATCCATGCCTACAATGCAATCCTCGAAAATATCAAATTCCTAAAAAGTGACTGCTCTTACCCTATTTGGGGCATAGGAACAGTGCCAAAAATGGCTCCTACACAAATTCCCTAAACTTAGCAAATTAATCCCCTAATTCCCTAAACATCAAGACTAAGTCAGAAATATTCACGGGTAAAGAAAACATGCCATTTGGCTATGGAGCTAAATTAATTGGGTAAACAAAGAATGGTCGGCTCAAAATGGCTTTTCCTAAAGGACTTTTTCAGGTGGGGTGGATGATTAATGGATTAATTCAATGGGTGACTAATGCCTTCATCCTCTCAACAACTAGATTATAGTGCAAGCAATTTAAGCCTAAACACTTCAAAGATGTTCTAAAAGCATAGTCAAAACGCTAGCCAGCTCACAAAGACACAGTTTAAAGAAAAAATTTCAAAAATTTTGCATGAATTTCCTATGAATATACAACTAACACCTGCGCATGCTAACTCTAACAAATCACATGTGACAATTACTGCCCGAATTCCCAATTCACTCCCCCACACTTAAACTTTGGCATCGTCCTCGATGACCAAAAATGCACTATGCACAAGGGGGTAAAGAGGAAAGGGTCACGCGTGCTCAAAATTAATTCAAGTCAATTATTACAACTAGGCGATTATTAGAGTCACATAAACTTCCCTAAGGCGTTGGTCGGTGCAGAACTAAACTGAGTCAAGTGATCCTCGGCACATCATCCATACCACAAGACCGTGAGCTGCAACAAAAACACAAAGCAAAACAACCAAACAACAAACAAAGCAAAAGTAAAAACAAAAGCAGAAATAAGCTCGGGTTGCCTCCCGAGAAGCGCTATTTTTAACGTCGTGTGCCCGACACAACTACCCCATAGGCTCTCCAATAGCAAAGACGGTAGTGGTGCACTTATAGTCAACGTCTCCAGCTTCCTCTCAACAAATGTCATTAGGTGGCGCAGATCTTTAAATTCGTCAGCCCACGAAGGCAGCACATGGTCTTCATAATCCTTATCAGCAGAGAAGTGAAGGTATGAAACTCTCATCCTCTTCAGATGGACAGAAAACATGAGTGAAAACTTTGATTACTCTAGGTATCACCGGAAGCTCAAAAGATGTCTCAAAGCAAGGAGTAAGAGCAACACCGTAATCAAACTGCACCATAGAAAAGTCTTCTTCTTACTCAAAAATATCATGAAAATTCACAACCTCTCCTCCAGACTCTGTATCACTCTCCATGAAAGCATCCCAACTCTCGTTAATACCTAAACCTACCTCAGTAGCACAATCATCAAGACTGATCTTCTCCTTGCCCTCCTCAGGTGCTGAGACTAATGGTAAATCAAATGGCTGGGGAGTTTCTGTATGAAAATCACAGTGATCAGTGACTTCATCTGTTACAACTTGTACCGTTTGAAACTTTTTCCTGTATTCTTGGAAAAACAACTTAACACTACTATCTTCTTCATCATCTTCAACCATAGGTGGGTCTTCGAAGGCATCAAGAAGTGTATCATCCATCATATTCCCACTATCATAGTCTGACTCGCTCACGTGATCATCCATATTGGTCTCCTCGGGTTGAGCGTCTGTGTCGCTAGGATAAGATCTCTCGGACTCCTCAGATAAAGCCTTTATAATCTGCCCCAATTGATTCTCCATGTTCTGCCTCCTTGTGTTTGCTTGCTGTTGAATTGCCATGCTCGCCTCAATTTCTTGCATGAATTGCTTGAGTGTTTCTTCCAGGTGAGACAGCTTCTCTGAAATTATCTCTTCCACTTCATCTTGTGGTTCATAGCTCGGCAAAGACGTAGGAGTGACTGAAACATTTGTGTTCGTAAATTGTGGGGAGGAAGAAGTGGGGTATGCAGTTTCCCGGAAAGGATGGTCATATAGAGGTTTGATGGGGCAAAGACATAAATGGTGATCTCCTCCACAGAAAGAACAAATGCTATCCTTAAAACATTCAGATATTTCCTCAGCCGTTTTATTTAGAAGCATAAATTCAAGAATGGAGCCTCGTCTCACGCTTACCCAAGGGTAATGTGATGAAGGATAGTAAAAATCAGAATGAAAGGGTTGTGTGGTTGGAGTGTATGGATAAGAAGGCTGAATATTTTGTGGTGTAGGAGAGTAATTTTGATGAGGTGAGTAATATTGAGGAGGAGGAGTGTAAGGAGGGTATGACGTATATGGTGAATATTCCATGGAGGTTTGAGGGTAAGGAATTCCTCCAGGAATTTGGCTGAATAGGTTCATCTCATGCCTCTTAGAAAAATTCCTGAAAGGTTAGCACAGAAAAAAATCCTACGAAGAACTAAAAAAAACTAACTAAAAAAAAAATCTCGCTG
Organism: Cuscuta epithymum; assembly: GCA_945859915.1. Lineage (NCBI taxonomy): Eukaryota > Viridiplantae > Streptophyta > Magnoliopsida > Solanales > Convolvulaceae > Cuscuta > Cuscuta epithymum. Next base: position 1,554,982 of record CAMAPF010000201.1, read on the forward strand.
AAATTAATTAACCCTTAAAACCGACACCGTCCCCGGCAACGGCGCCAAAAACTGATGTGTTTTTTCTCGCACTTAAAATAGATCGTAATATAGTGGTGTAAGTATGAGTATCGTCTCCACAGGGACGGACAAAAGGGAATCAAGAATTAATTAAATTCAGCGATTAAAAATAAAATAAAATAAAATGCAAGTGTGCGAGATTGATTGATTGAATAAAAAATTAAATAAAACTAATGCGAATGAGCGAATAAAATAAATGTTTGGTTTCTTTCTAATTAACGACAAAGGGAACATGGATTGATTCCGGGGTAATCAGATTTCTGGCAGAACAGGCCTAATTACATGAATTTAATTTAATTGAGCCTAGCTAATCATTACTAAGTTCTTACCGCTCTCGCGGCGTAGAGTACAATAATTTAGGGGACCAGGCTGATCTCTCATGCGACAAGATCCTAAATTATTGCCAAAACGAGCGAGCTTACGGCTCCTTAATCGCTACTAATCTCTTAGCGAATGATTAAGTGTGTGTGAAGGTGTCCTAGAATAAATTAGATCTCTCTTAATTCATTCTACATGCAATTGTAATTCTAGCCGCGGTTCCAGGTTACAAAAGATATCAGTTAAATTATTCAAACACAAATTAAACGACATTCATGCAATTAAACCCACAAGAATCTAGCCATCAATCATGATTAACCCCTTCATCAATCCCAAATCCCTAATTAAACTACTCACAATTCATAATTGAAGAATCAACAGAATTGGGATGAATAGAAATAATTGTCATTAATTAAAAAGATAGAACTTACAAAGAATCCCTTAATCTTGAAGAACAAGGCTTGAAAAGCTCTCAAAAATCGAAATAGGGTTTATCTCTCTAAGTTCATCCCTCAAAAACAGGCAAAACAGAGGTCTAGTTATAGAAAAATCCGAAAATAGGCCGAAAATCAGGCCGTGCGGTCGTCCGCACGCCGTGCGGGTCACCACGCGGTCACGCGCGCGTTTTTCTGTCTTCCGACTTTCGCTCCGCCCGCGCGGTGTGCGGGCGCCGCACTATGCAACCGCGCGGGTACTTCTGGGGGCTATTTCTGGACCGCGCGGTGTGCGGTTTCGGCCGCGCGGTGTGCGGTTCAGATCCCTCAACTATTTGCTCTCAGAATCGTCCGCGGGGCGTGCGGAACCGCACCGCGGGGCGCGCGGAATGCTCTTGGACCGTTTTCTTGTCATTTTCTTCACGGTTTGTTCCCGGATGCTTCTTTAATCGATCCAAAGGCCGTTTATTCATCAAATCTTCGCCGTGAACCTCCCAGTGGCCTCCAAACCTCTCAAATCTCTCTCGAATGTTCTCCAACTCTTCCCGATTGCTTCTCAAGCGCCGGTGCCGGACTCTAAATTCTTCAAATCAACTCCAAATGCAATGAAACTCGATCCAACGCCTGCTAAACACAACTTGAGCCAAAATTGAGACGTGCAACGCCTTAAATCCAGGAAAACCATCAAAATCCGACCCGGACACGCATCAAACGCGTGTCTAAATACGGACTTATCAGGCTACAAATGTAAAACTAAAGGAACTCAATTGTTCTTAGTGGAAGTGGTTGGTTCATAAGAAGATGAAGTAAAAGAGTTTAAGGAGTATACTCCCGGCCCATATGCAAGAACTGAAGTTTACACACAATTACAGACTTTTAGTTAGGAGGTCGTTGTATGTTGGAAATTTATTGGAAAGTAAAGTTCAATAGTTGAATTACATGGTCCTTAATCATTTTATAAACAAATGTTGTGATTTATTAAAATGATTTATTTAATATAATGATTATTATTATTATTATTATTTATATTATGAAAACACTTGTGCACGTGTGGTTTCATAATGTAAATAATAATACTCCCTCAGGTTTTTAATAATCTTCACACTTTCCTTTTTGGGACGGTCTAAAATAAACTTCACACTTCTTTATTTCCTTTTTTGGCAAAGAAATCTACATCAAAACAGTGCCAAACAGTGTCTCAACAGTGCCAAACAGTGTTTCTACAGGGCCAAACAGTGTTAAACAGTGCCTCAACAATGTACTCTACAGTAAAGTCAAATATCATTCCTTATTTTGTGTGAAGTCAAACTGTGAAGATTAAAAAAAACCGGAGGTAGTAATATTTTAGTATGTTTTCACTTAAGTGTTCAATTCAAATATTAAATTTTGAATTTTAGTGGATGCATGCCGCCTTTTATAAAGGTGTGGGCAAATTCTATATTTTATATTAAATTTAATATAAATGCTTTGTGTGGACGTGTTCTTTAAGAACATCCAATTCCATTACTTCTCGTTGAAGGCTTCTTTGTCGTTCAAGTGAAGAGTTTTTCGGTTGGTTCTTAGAAGTGTCCTTTCAAAGAATTGCCTTCACTTATAAATAAGAAGAGGACCATGTTAAACTGTACGAATGAAAATTTATTTTTTCAATCGAGTCTTGCCTTACTAAATACTAATATATGTAGCGTTAGTATTAAAGTGTTTAGACCACTTTATATACATATCACTTGTTTAGTTCATTTTGTCAGTAGCCAAAATACACTGTACACCTTTTTATCCCAAAAGTTCTATCTTGTAACCCGGTTACTGTGATTAAGGGTAGATAGTAAACTTTTAGGAAAGCGTATTTTATTATTTTATCCTCCGGTTCTAACAATCTAAAAGTTTACTATTCCGAAAGTATGGCCACTACTCAACGCGATATCAACACCAAATTTTAAAAATTGGAAAAGTTTGAAGGTGTGGAGTTTCGAAGGTGGCAAACAAGATGCATTTTCTACTCACTACTTTGAAAGTGGTTTATGTGTTAATAAGCACCCCGAGACCACCCGAGGATGATGAAAACGAGAATTTGAAAACAAGCTGCCGCCGCATAAAGTGGGACAACGACGATTACATTTGCCGTGGGCACATTTTGAATGGTATGTATGATTCTCTTTTTGACGTGTATCAAAATGTTGAATATGCTAAAACGTTGTGGGAATCCCTAGAATCGAAGTACCTGACCGGGGATGCTTCAAGTAAGAAATTTCTCATTAGTAACTTTAATAGTTACAAAATGGTGGATTCTCTCCCGGTCATGGAACAATTTCATGAAATTCAACGTTTATATGATCAACTTTTGATACACAACATGCATGTAAATGAAACTTTTGCGGACGGTTCTATAATCGACAAATTACCACCATCATGGAAGAAAGTGAAAAATAGCCTCAAACGTAAAAATGAGGATTTGTCAATAGAGATACTGGGTCGCCGACTTCAAATTGAAGGCATTAAGTTGCGTGAAGGTGACAATGGTAAAAAGCACGACTTTCCAATTTTCTCTATAAATGTTATGGAGGAGGGACAGACAAGTGGGACTAAGAAATATAAAATACGTCCCGGAAAATTCACCAAGGGTTCCAAGTTTCAAAAGAACCCAAAAGATAAAAAAGTAAACTCTTGTTAGGAATGGGGTGGTCCACATTCCCAACTGAACGGCCATCCAAACGATGGCCAAGACAACCAAGCTGAGAATCTTTTTGTAGTTACAAATGATTTTGATAACAACATGATTTTTGTAGCCATGCTTTCTGAAATTTGTGTTGTGCAGGATGATGAATCTTGGTGCATAGGCAAGCTTTTAAGACTTTACAAGTGTTGCAAGAGGAGCCGATCTTATACATGGGAAATGACTACTGTGCAAATTCAAGGAATTGAGAAAGTAGAGTTGGAATTAACTTCCAGAAAGAAATTAATTCTTAATGATGTGTACTTTGTACCACAAATCCGGAAAAATCTTGTCTCCGATGGCATCCTAAATAACTTTTTGTTTAAACTTAGCTTTGAAGCAAATAAGTTTATTTTATCTAAGGGTGGTGTATTTGTAGGCCAAAGTTTCTATTGTAATGGCATGTTTAAACTAAGTATTGTGAATAAAGGTGCTAATTCTGTTTATATGGTTTGTGATTCTTCTTTGTGGCACAATAGGTTATGTCATGTTAGTTATCATAGATTAAGTGACATGTCAAAGGTAGGATTAATTCCTCATTTTAATATTAACATAGAAAAATGAAGAACTTGCATGTTATATAAAATCACTAGAAATTCTTTTTAAAATGTTGAAAGAAAATCCAACATGCTTGAATTAGTGCATAGTGATTTGTGTGATTTCCATAGCACTTCTTCTTTTCGAAATAAAAAATATGTAGTCACATTTATTGATGATTGCAAAAGATATTGTTATATATATCTTTTATTTTCAAAAGATGAGGAAATGGATAAATTCAAAGGTTTTAAAACGGAAGTTGAGTTACAAACCAGAAAGAAAGTAAAAAGGTTTAGAACTGACAAAGGAGGAGAATATTATGAGTCTAAGTTTTTTGAATCCGTTGGAATAATCCATGAAACAACAACCCCTTACACGTCGTAACATAACGGCATTGCTGAAACAAAGAACAGAACTTTGAAAGAAATGGTTAATTCCATGTTGTCTAATTCTGGCTTAAGTATTGGATTTTGGGGTGACGCTATGTTAAGTGCTTGTTATATTCTTAATAGAGTGCCTAACAAGAAAAATAAGATTACCCCATAAGAACTTTGGCATAAAAGAACACCCCAACTAAGTTATCTTAGGGTATGAGGTTGTAGGGCAATTGTGAGATTACTGCAACCTCAACGAAAAACGTTAGGTGAAAAGGGAGTAGAGTGCATATTTATTGGATATGCTGAACATAGTAAATCTTATCGATTCTATGTTATTTTGAATCGAATGACTCAATTGCAGTTCACATTGTCATTGAGTCTAGAAATACTCTTTTCGATGAGAAGCGGTTCACTTCTATTCCTAGGCCAAAGGATGTTGATCTCGGTCCAAGTAATTCAAACTTACATGAACTGGAAAAAGATCATGATAATGAGCCTCAAATTAGACGGAGTAAGAGGGATAGAAAAGAAAAGTCATTTGGTCCTGATTTCCAATTGTATTTGGTTGAAGGATCAAGAGAAAACTCCGTAACTCTTTTGAGGAGGCAATGAAATCACAAGATGCTACCTTCTGGAAAGAGGCCGTAAATGATGAAATGGATTCAATCATGAGCAATAATACTTGGGTTCTAAGTGATTTACCACCCGGTTTCACATCAATCGGTGTAAATGGTTTTTCAAAAAGAAAATGAATGTAGAAGGAACTATCGATAAGTTTAAAGCTAGATTGGCTGCACAAGGCTTTAAACAAAAACATGGTATCGATTACTTTGATATATATGCACCGAGTAGCTAGAATAACTACCATAAGATTTTTCTTTTACTTCATAACTATCATAAGATTGTTAATTGCTTTATCGGCCATTCACAATCTTGTGAATATTCACCAAATGGATGTCAAAACTGCATTCTTAAATGATGAATTGGTGGAGGAGGTGTATATGAAATAACCCGAAGGGTTTGATGTTAAAGGACAAGAAAAGAAAGCTTGTAAACTTGTCAAGTCCTTGTATGGTCTGAAATAAGCACCTAAACAATGGCATCAAAGGTTTGATGAGGTGGTGCTAAAAATGGTTTTAAAATAAATCAATCAGACAAGTGTGTATATAGCAAATTTAATGAGCATGGTAATGGTTTCATTATTTGTCTATATGTGGATGACATGCTCATATTTGGCACTGATTTGAGGCAAGTGTAAGAGACAAAAGCTTTCATTTGTTCAAACTTCTCCATGAAAGATATGGGTGAAATGGAAGTTATCCCTGGAATAAGGATAAGTAAGCAAGGTGATACTATCACCTTAACACAATCTCACTATATAGAGAAAGTGTTGAAAAGATTTGAGAGTTTGGATTGCTCACCAGTTTCCACTCACATGGATCCTAGTTGGAAATCAGATCCAAATAGTGGGAACGTTGTATCTGTAACGCCCCAAAATCCGGTCTAATAGTTAAGATACATATGAATAATTTATTTTTATAGATATTATTACCTTAGTCTAACGACATAAAATTTACTGACACTTTTCTTTATTAATTAATTAAATTATAACAAAATTTTGATAAGCTTCAATACACGAAAATTTTAGATGAATCAAGTAATGAGATAATTATAAAATACGGTGTATTAGCTCTACACAAAAAAAAAAAAAAAAAGGTTTTCATGGGATTTAATTAAATTCTAGAATTTGACACCTAAACTTAACAAAATAAAATTTAAATGGCAAGGGATGTGAAGTAACGTACTCAAATAAACAAATGATATGAATTGAATTATTTGATTGAATGATTTAATTGCATAGTGAACTTAAGGGAGACAAATTGACATGTTAAAATTTATGGACATCCAAACAAATGAATAGTAAGCCACCTCATGGTATGGGAGAGTGAATGATCATACGTACTATTTGAGAGAAGATAATTATTGCTTTATGAAATTCCTAGCCACACACATGAAACTCAATTGGCTTTAAATAGGAAGCCTACCTCCTCTCATTTTTACATGATATGTATACTAACTAAAACAAGAAACTCCTCAAAAGAAATATACGGAGTAGCTCCATGAAGTATACAGCTGTCTAGGAGGAGCCGTCTAGGAGGTTTCCGTTCCAATAAAATTTTAGAAGTATTTGTCTTTAAGGTCAGTACTTCTGACCCAGTTTTATTTAATGTATATTTTAATATTATTATGTAAGTATAATTTCCGTCCCCGTTTCATATGTTATGGGGATGATGAATACTCCGTATTATTTAGCCTTAGAAATATTTGTATGCTTTAACCGTGTGTTCATAATTTATAAGAGCTATTATTGATAATTACCTTATACTTTGTACGTAAATAAAAATAAAATGAAAAAGAAAAGTTTAATTGAAGGAACAAGTCTGGCAAGTTTGAAGGGGAAAATCATAAAACGAACCAAGCACGATGCATGGCTAAGTTGTTTGTGAATGAAAAATATAAATGTGTAAAATTTTAGCCTTTAGACATTTCATGTTCTTTTGAAAATAAGTTGATTCATAGTATATGTATTCCCATTAACGATCATGTAGTACATGCATGTATGTAGAACTAGAAATAAATTAATTCCTATTATATGTATCATTTGTAACACACTAAAAAAATAAGTATTTACCTACATATAGAGTTAGCTAATTACGTATTAAAGATTTTAGTTAATTTACGTAGTAATTCATATTATATGTATCATTTGACCATTTACTTTAATATTATTTATTTACGTAGTTTAGTTTTGAGTCACATATAATTAGTTAAGATTATATATATATACACGTAGTATATAATATATAAGTGCACATAGAACTAGTTGCAAGGTGTAACCTACAGATTTAGTATAACTAATTTATTTATCAGAAATTATGGTTCATGGAAATTATTAGGAGTAATAGTAATATAACCGACTGAGCTAAAGATATGTAGAGATACGTGTAATACTTATATTCACTTCATGAATTAAGTAGCAGTTCTGCTAATAAGTTTATACGTAGCTAGGTACTATACATATAAAACTTTGTGTACACAATTATGGTAGCATACCAATTAAGCATGTATAGTTTCCAATTATTTCGTTTACTTCTTACGTAAGTGAAAAAGTAAGTTATGAATTGATTGTATAAGTTTAGCAATGATCTAAAGATTATCATGTATATATTTAGTTAAGTCGGTCAGAATATTTTTCATAAACTAATAAATAATAGAAGGATAATATATGTTGATTAGAAGTTTAATAAAGATTTATGTATAAATGTTGACATCCGATATTGTCATTAAATATAAGATATATATTAAACTCAATATTTTAATTTTAAACAAACTGAAGAAAATTGTTTCTTAAATGCCTTGCTCCTGATCCGGCACTCTGACACGAATACTCCTGATCTGTCTGTTTAGTGTACTATGTACACTCCTGAAATTCTGTCTTAGAGGAATTAGTGTTCTCCTGTTTAGTGTACTATGTACACTCCTGAAATCTTTTTAGAGCACTATTACTCTTCTGTTAAGGTTCGAGTCTCTTCGGTGATCTCGTCCTTTCTGTTCAGCTAGCTTCTGTTAGGGATTGGTACGTGTAGCTCCGGCGATTACGTTTCCATATCCTTTCTGGGTAATGTGGGTATGGACTTTATGTCCGTATTCCTTACCGTTAGTATTCACTGTCCAGGTCCAGTTCTTGAGTACAAGGCTTAAATGAATTTATTAATAATATACCTCCGGATAAGAATTATTTGATAATTATGATATCTGAATATGCTTCTGATCTGTATATGAATATTTTGATTTTTATGACAGTTATTCGGCTCACTCAGGTATGTCAATTGTTTGTTTGACTAGATGCTAATTATGATATGTTGTTATTTGATTTAAATATGTGATAATTATTATATTTATCATTATTGTTATGATTATCGTTATCAGTATTTGTACCGTACCACTCAGCACATTGCTGAGCGGGTAGTTGTTTGTTTTTCCTACCCGTAGGTTGAAGTACATTCAGCTAAGATAAGGATGCTGGGATGGAAGGAGGCGTAGGATTCATGTGCATATCATGTGTGTATTGTTTATAAATAAACAAATAAGAAGCAAGTTTGACTTTAAACTTATCTGATCATTTTCATTTTGTAAACGCTTCCGCATATTACAAAAATATTTTGTGTTGTATAATATTAATTGCTTTATGTTGACTTGATATTTTCAAGTATTGAATAATAAGTTGACATTTGAATTAAAATGTTTTACTTAAATACTTAATTTTGTTTAAATAACTAAAAGTCTTCTGGTTAAATCCGTTTTGACTTCTGCCACGTGACACACCGCTCGGATCGGCGGGGCCGGTTCGGGTAGGGTGTTACATTTTGGTATCAGAGCCATTGGTTTTAAAAGCGATTCTAAAAAAAAAATATATATATAAAAAAAAAAAATAATGGGTTCAACTTTATTTAAACTATGTGTCTTGCATTGCATTCTAGAAGTCCGCCTCACATCCTGGTATTTAGTTATATCATAGATAACTAAGTTATTATGGAACTTCTAAATTTAGGCACCTATAATGTCATCTGAAGATCCAAGTGAGCATTCTGTGCATGGATCTGAACATGCCAGTGCTCACCATGATGAATACCATGTTCCAAATCCGTTCATACAGCAGATGACTGGACTGTTCCAGCAAATCGTTCAAAATGTGATCCCGACTAATAACGGAGATGCACGGGAGTCCATTACGATCGAGAAGCTAAAGAAGAATGGCGCCTCCATTTTCTTTGGGAAAAGGGGGGATACTCCGGAAATTGCCGAATTTTGGCTTGAGCAAACTGCTCGAGTCTTAGAAGACTTACAAGTACCGATAGCCGATCGCCCACGACATGCTATTAGTTTGCTGCAACATGGAGCCTACGATTGGTGGAAATCAGTACTTCTCAGACCTGATCTACCGAGACCCGTGACGTGGGACTACTTCATGGAACGCTTCATAGATCAATTTGTCCCGGCCTGGTACCAAGAAGAACGAAAACGACAGTTTATGGATCTGACACAAGGATCCATGACGGTGGCAGAGTATGCATATGAATTCCTTCGCCTGAGCAAGTATGCTCCCGATATGGTAAGAATGGAAGCTGACAAGTGCCGGAAATTTGAGTATGGGCTTAATGAGGAAATCGCTGGGCAGGTGGTTACCTTACGCCATGTTAGCTTCACGTTGCTTGTGGGGGCCGCTCAAAGTTTTGAAGGGTGGCGCAGAAGAAAGAGCAGCAGGGGGACATTTTCTTACTCAGCACCGACAATGAACTCGACGGGGAAGAGACATGAAAGTGGAAAGGTAAAATCTCAGAGTCGATATAATGAATCATCTCGTGCCAAGTCCACGTCTGGTAGCAACAAACCTCGACCACCGGTTTCTCAGGTCAAAACTGTTCCGCTATGCTCGTTTTGTGGCAAACACCACATCGGTGAATGTAGAAAAGCCTCCGGAGCTTGTTTTCGTTGTGGCCAAAAGGGGCACATGCTCCGACAATGCCCTTTGCTTGTCACAGTTGATGCCTCTTCAGCTCCAGTCCGCCCCACTCAGCCCCCACAGATGAGCCAACAAACTCGTATCCAAGGCAATACTGGGAGCAACTCTGACACGGTAAACAGGCCTACACAGGGTCGTCCCCAGGCTCGGACTTATGCCATGCAGGCTAGAGAAGAGCAACCAGAGAATGATGTCATTATTGGTATGTTCACCCTTTTCAACACTGATATATCTGCTTTAATTGATCCTGGTTCCACACATTCCTATATATGTGTCTGCCCACCTTGCTTAGATGAATATCCAAAAGAACATCTAGACATCCAAATGGAGGTGTCCACACCTTTAGGGAGAAGTATTATTGTTAATCAAATATACCGACACTGTCCTTTAGAGGTTCAAGGGAAACAATTTAATGCAGATCTCATTGAATTACCCTATCGAGAATTTGACGTAATTCTTGGTATGGATTGGCTCTCTAAGCATAAAGCTATAGTGAATTGCCAAGACAAAACATTACTACTTCAAACTGAGCAGGGTGATACTATTCTTGTTCCCGGAGAATTATTTCCAAGGCCACCTCAACTCATTTCTATGATGCATGCTAAAAGGCTTATGAGTAAGAAATGCCAAGCATATCTAGCATATGTTCGTGACACTCAGAAAGAAGCTCAATTAGTACAAGACATCCCTATTGTACAAGATTTTCTAGATGTCTTTCCTGATGAATTACCAGGTTTACCACCATCTCGAGAAGTGGAATTTAATATTGAACTAGTTCCTGGTACCACTCCCATTTCAGCAACTCCTTATCGAATGGCTCCCGCTGAAATGAAAGAATTAAAGGCACAACTTCAAGATCTCTTGGATAAGGGATTCATCCAACCTAGTGTGTCTCCGTGGGGTGCACCCGTTCTATTCGTGAAGAAAAAGGATGGTTCCATGAGACTATGCATCGATTATCGACAGCTGAACAAAGTGACGGTGAAAAACCGTTACCCGTTGCCGAGGATCGATGATCTCTTCGACCAACTCAAGGGAGCCAAAGTGTTCTCAAAGATTGATCTTCGTTCGGGATATCACCAGCTGCCTGTGAAGAAAGAAGATGTACCAAAAACTGCATTTAGAACAAGATATGGACACTATGAGTTTTTGGTTATGCCTTTTGGGTTAACCAATGCTCCTGCCGCATTCATGGACCTAATGAACAGAGTATTCAAGCCCCTTTTAGACCAGTTTGTGGTTGTATTTATTGATGATGTTCTGGTCTATTCAAAGTCTGAGGAGGAGCACAAGGAACATCTTAAAATTGTGTTAGAAACACTACAAAAGCACAAACTCTATGCCAAGTTTTCGAAGTGTGAATTTTGGCTTGATCAAGTAACTTTCTTGGGTCACGTCATTTCAGCAGATGGCATAAGAGTTGATCCCACGAAAATTCAAGCCATTACAAATTGGAGACCACCTCGAACTGTGACGGAGGTCCGAAGTTTCCTGGGATTAGCAGGTTACTATCGTCGCTTTGTTAAAGGCTTTTCCTTGATAGCTTCACCTCTTCATAAACTCTTGAAGAAAAATTCACGTTTTGAATGGACACCCTCTTGTCAAGAGAGTTTCGATAAACTAAAGAAGGTTCTCACAGAAGCTCCGGTACTTGTTCAACCGGTATCTGGTAAGGACTTCACCGTGTATAGTGATGCTTCTCATAATGGCTTGGGATGTGTATTAATGCAAGAAGGAAAAGTGATCGCGTATGCCTCGAGACAACTCAAAGAGCACGAGAAGAACTACCCCACACACGATCTGGAGTTAGCCGCTATCGTCTTTGCTTTAAAGATATGGCGACATTATCTTTATGGGGAAAGGTGTTACATCTTTACCGATCACAAAAGTCTGAAATATCTTCCGACGCAAAAGGAGCTAAATTTGAGGCAAAGGCGTTGGTTAGAATTAATCAAGGATTATGATTGTGTAATCAATTATCATCCAGGGAAAGCTAACGTTGTGGCAGATGCTTTGAGTCGGAAAACTCTAGCTGAATTACATCTCAAACCTTCACTTCAAGAAGAAATCATAACAGCTCAAAAATATGATGATCAGTGCCTTCAAATAGTGGAGTCAATTTCTAAAGGGGAGAAACCAGATTTCACTAAACAATGTAATGGTGGATTGTGCTTCAAGGGACGTTTGGTCGTTCCTAATGGAGAGGTTAAACAAAGAATTCTTCAGGAGTCACATGAAACAAAGTACTCAATGCATCCGGGCAGCAACAAGATGTATCGAGATTTGAAGAATCTATACTGGTGGTCCGGTATGAAACGTGATATCACTGAGTATACTTCTAAGTGTCTCACTTGCCAACAAGTTAAAGCTGAACATCAAGTTCCATCTGGATTGTTACAATCCATCACAATACCAGAATGGAAATGGGATCGGGTAACCATGGATTTTGTGGTGGGATTACCTTTGACACCAAGGAAGAATGACTCGGTTTGGGTTATTGTGGACCGACTTACCAAATCTGCTCATTTCATACCCATTCGAAGGGATTTCTCCTTAAACAAGTTGGCCAAATTGTACCTCCAAGAGATAGTCCGATTACATGGAATACCGCTATCCATCATATCCGATAGAGATCCAAGATTCACTTCTCAATTCTGGAGAAGCTTACAAGAGGCACTTGGTACGAAATTGAACTTTAGCACAGCCTTTCATCCTCAGACAGATGGTCAATCTGAAAGAGTTATTCAAATTCTTGAGGATATGATGCGAGGATGTGCTATTGAATTCAAAGGAAGTTGGGAGAAATACTTGCCTCTTATGGAGTTTGCATACAACAATAGCTATCAAGCTACCATCCAGATGGCGCCGTACGAAGCTCTGTATGGTCGTAAGTGTAGAACTCCGGTTTGTTGGACAGAGCTAAGTGAAAGAAAGACCATTGGGCCAGATTTGATTCAAGAAACAGAGGAGAAGGTCCAGTTGATTCAACAACGACTCAAGGAAGCATCAGATAGACAAAAATCATATGCTGATTTAAAGCGTCGTGATATCGAGTATGCTATAGGAGAAAAAGTTTTTCTGAAAGTGTCTCCTTGGAAAAAGGTATTGCGTTTCGGAAAAAGGGGTAAGCTAAGTCCGAGGTTTATTGGACCTTACGAAATCACTGAACGTATTGGTCCTGTAGCCTATCGACTAGCATTACCATCAGACCTGAGCCAAATACATGATGTTTTTCATGTGTCAATGCTAAGAAGATATAGATCTGATCCTTCACATGTACTAACACCCGGAATTGTGGAGCTTGATAAAGATTTAACCTATGAAGAAGAACCTGTACAAATTCTTGCTCGAGATGTGAAGGTGTTAAGGAATAAAACGGTTCCCTTAGTCAAAGTTCTATGGAAGAACCACACCACGGAAGAAGCAACTTGGGAAACCGAAGAAGCAATGATAACCCAGTATCCATATTTGTTCAACAACGTCAACTAAGGTAATTTCGAGGACGAAATTCTTTTAAGGGGGGGAGAAATGTAACGCCCCAAAATCCGGTCTAATAGTTAAGATACATATGAATAATTTATTTTTATAGATATTATTACCTTAGTCTAACGACATAAAATTTACTGACACTTTTCTTTATTAATTAATTAAATTATAACAAAATTTTGATAAGCTTCAATACACGAAAATTTTAGATGAATCAAGTAATGAGATAATTATAAAATACGGTGTATTAGCTCTACACAAAAAAAAAAAAAAGGTTTTCATGGGATTTAATTAAATTCTAGAATTTGACACCTAAACTTAACAAAATAAAATTTAAATGGCAAGGGATGTGAAGTAACGTACTCAAATAAACAAATGATATGAATTGAATTATTTGATTGAATGATTTAATTGCATAGTGAACTTAAGGGAGACAAATTGACATGTTAAAATTTATGGACATCCAAACAAATGAATAGTAAGCCACCTCATGGTATGGGAGAGTGAATGATCATACGTACTATTTGAGAGAAGATAATTATTGCTTTATGAAATTCCTAGCCACACACATGAAACTCAATTGGCTTTAAATAGGAAGCCTACCTCCTCTCATTTTTACATGATATGTATACTAACTAAAACAAGAAACTCCTCAAAAGAAATATACGGAGTAGCTCCATGAAGTATACAGCTGTCTAGGAGGAGCCGTCTAGGAGGTTTCCGTTCCAATAAAATTTTAGAAGTATTTGTCTTTAAGGTCAGTACTTCTGACCCAGTTTTATTTAATGTATATTTTAATATTATTATGTAAGTATAATTTCCGTCCCCGTTTCATATGTTATGGGGATGATGAATACTCCGTATTATTTAGCCTTAGAAATATTTGTATGCTTTAACCGTGTGTTCATAATTTATAAGAGCTATTATTGATAATTACCTTATACTTTGTACGTAAATAAAAATAAAATGAAAAAGAAAAGTTTAATTGAAGGAACAAGTCTGGCAAGTTTGAAGGGGAAAATCATAAAACGAACCAAGCACGATGCATGGCTAAGTTGTTTGTGAATGAAAAATATAAATGTGTAAAATTTTAGCCTTTAGACATTTCATGTTCTTTTGAAAATAAGTTGATTCATAGTATATGTATTCCCATTAACGATCATGTAGTACATGCATGTATGTAGAACTAGAAATAAATTAATTCCTATTATATGTATCATTTGTAACACACTAAAAAAATAAGTATTTACCTACATATAGAGTTAGCTAATTACGTATTAAAGATTTTAGTTAATTTACGTAGTAATTCATATTATATGTATCATTTGACCATTTACTTTAATATTATTTATTTACGTAGTTTAGTTTTGAGTCACATATAATTAGTTAAGATTATATATATATACACGTAGTATATAATATATAAGTGCACATAGAACTAGTTGCAAGGTGTAACCTACAGATTTAGTATAACTAATTTATTTATCAGAAATTATGGTTCATGGAAATTATTAGGAGTAATAGTAATATAACCGACTGAGCTAAAGATATGTAGAGATACGTGTAATACTTATATTCACTTCATGAATTAAGTAGCAGTTCTGCTAATAAGTTTATACGTAGCTAGGTACTATACATATAAAACTTTGTGTACACAATTATGGTAGCATACCAATTAAGCATGTATAGTTTCCAATTATTTCGTTTACTTCTTACGTAAGTGAAAAAGTAAGTTATGAATTGATTGTATAAGTTTAGCAATGATCTAAAGATTATCATGTATATATTTAGTTAAGTCGGTCAGAATATTTTTCATAAACTAATAAATAATAGAAGGATAATATATGTTGATTAGAAGTTTAATAAAGATTTATGTATAAATGTTGACATCCGATATTGTCATTAAATATAAGATATATATTAAACTCAATATTTTAATTTTAAACAAACTGAAGAAAATTGTTTCTTAAATGCCTTGCTCCTGATCCGGCACTCTGACACGAATACTCCTGATCTGTCTGTTTAGTGTACTATGTACACTCCTGAAATTCTGTCTTAGAGGAATTAGTGTTCTCCTGTTTAGTGTACTATGTACACTCCTGAAATCTTTTTAGAGCACTATTACTCTTCTGTTAAGGTTCGAGTCTCTTCGGTGATCTCGTCCTTTCTGTTCAGCTAGCTTCTGTTAGGGATTGGTACGTGTAGCTCCGGCGATTACGTTTCCATATCCTTTCTGGGTAATGTGGGTATGGACTTTATGTCCGTATTCCTTACCGTTAGTATTCACTGTCCAGGTCCAGTTCTTGAGTACAAGGCTTAAATGAATTTATTAATAATATACCTCCGGATAAGAATTATTTGATAATTATGATATCTGAATATGCTTCTGATCTGTATATGAATATTTTGATTTTTATGACAGTTATTCGGCTCACTCAGGTATGTCAATTGTTTGTTTGACTAGATGCTAATTATGATATGTTGTTATTTGATTTAAATATGTGATAATTATTATATTTATCATTATTGTTATGATTATCGTTATCAGTATTTGTACCGTACCACTCAGCACATTGCTGAGCGGGTAGTTGTTTGTTTTTCCTACCCGTAGGTTGAAGTACATTCAGCTAAGATAAGGATGCTGGGATGGAAGGAGGCGTAGGATTCATGTGCATATCATGTGTGTATTGTTTATAAATAAACAAATAAGAAGCAAGTTTGACTTTAAACTTATCTGATCATTTTCATTTTGTAAACGCTTCCGCATATTACAAAAATATTTTGTGTTGTATAATATTAATTGCTTTATGTTGACTTGATATTTTCAAGTATTGAATAATAAGTTGACATTTGAATTAAAATGTTTTACTTAAATACTTAATTTTGTTTAAATAACTAAAAGTCTTCTGGTTAAATCCGTTTTGACTTCTGCCACGTGACACACCGCTCGGATCGGCGGGGCCGGTTCGGGTAGGGTGTTACAGTATCACAGCTTGAATATGCTAGGGTAATTTGGTGTTTGATGTATGCAATGACTAGCACCCGCCCAGATATTGCATTTGCGGTAGGCTAGGAAAGCTAAGTAGATATACTAGTAATCCTAGTATATTTCATTGGCAAGCCTTGAGGCGAGTGCCGAAATATCTAAAGAAAACAATGAGCTTCGACTTATGTTACGAGAGTGAACCCTCTATATTAGAAGGTTATACGGATGCAAGTTGGATAACTAATCAAGAGGATTATAAATCCACAAGTGGATGGTTATTCCTTCTTAGAGGAGGTGTTATTTCTTGGGCATCTAAGAAACAAACGTGTATCACTGACTCTACCATGGCTTCGGAGTTTATAGCTTCAGCATCAGCTTGTAAAGAAGCGAAATGGCTAAAGGACTTGGTGTTGGAAATTCCGATATGGCCTAAACATGTGGCTCTGATATCAATCCATTGTGATAGTGCATCAACTTTGTCAAAAGCTTACAACCATGTGTATAATGGTAAGTCAAGTCACATAGGAGTGAGACACAGCTATGTGCGGGAGCTTATTAATTAGCTCTCGAATTGTTGTGATTGATTTTGTACGATCACATGTGAAGTTGGCAGATCCTTTTACAAAGGCGATGCCAAGGAACATGGTGTACAAATCTGCAAAAGGGATGGGGTTAAAGCCCTTCGAAAATAATCACAAGTGAAAGAAAGCGCAACTCAACGTCTAGTACAACGCTACATCTTGAGCTCAATGACGATGAGTAAGTCACTTCGTGGTTGAAGCACTTTTGAATAATAACCATCCCAAGGTAAGTGCTTGAGTCTGCAATGTGTAATGAGGTTGACTATGTCTTAATAGATCTTTTGATAAAGTGTTTGATTGCAGAACACAATTTGAAAAGGTCTACCTATGTGAGCTAGAATGACGGCCGTTTCACCATGTTTAAGGCTTTACTTGTTGGAGCTCATGAATGGATATGGACACAAGGTCGTTAATAGTGTCAAGTTCATAAGTAAAATTGTATAAAGATTTATGTGTGTAATATC
The DNA here is from genome assembly GCA_945859915.1 of Cuscuta epithymum. Classification (NCBI taxonomy): domain Eukaryota; kingdom Viridiplantae; phylum Streptophyta; class Magnoliopsida; order Solanales; family Convolvulaceae; genus Cuscuta; species Cuscuta epithymum. The sequence goes on from CAMAPF010000201.1 coordinate 1,572,519, forward strand.
TTCAGTATTTCAAAGTGGTTATATAGTTCAAAACTTAGTCTACTATTATGATCCGAAATATTGAATAGATATTGCACTAAATGAAAGTTCAATCTTTAAGACACTTTCAATGATGCATAAATCTTGATAAGTGATCTATTTGGCAAGAATTGAGTGTTATTTATTTTCAATAAATAAAGGAGGATTGTTGAAAATTTATTGGAAAAGAAAGCTCAATAGTTGAATTACATGGTCCTTAATCATTTTATAAACAAATGTTATGATTTATTAAAATGATGGTATTTAATATAATTATTATTATTATTTATATTATGAAAACACTTGTGCACGTGAGGTTTCATAATGTAAATAATAATATTATTTTAATATGTTTTCACTTAAGTGTTCAATTCAAATATTAAATTTTGAATTTTAGTGGATGCATGTTGTACTGCAACCTTTTATGAAGGTGTGGGAAAATTCTATATTTTATTTTATATTAAATTGAATACCCCCTCCGTCCCGCTAGAAGGTTCCCGTGAACGGTTTACGATGCTTGACTGACGATAAAGCATCTTATTTCCTGTTTACACTCCAATTTTTTTTAGTAAATAAAATTTATATATTTAGAAAGTACATTAAAACCGCTACATAGTCTGATAAAAAAATGTACATTTGATAAAAATTTGATATATAAAGTAAAAGATTAAAAATGATATATTTAAGTTGACCAAGTGAATAGTGTACGGGAACCTTCTAATGGGACGGAGGTAGTATAAATCCTTTGTGTGGATGTGTTCTTTAAGAACAGCCACTTCCGTTACTTCTCGTTGAAGGCTTCTTTGTCGTTCAAGTGATGATGAAGCTTATGGTACTGTACGATCCAACCTTTTGTCACACACTGCGCTGCCGGACTTAAATCGAGCGTACCAAGCCTTCTTAAGGAGGAGAATTCGCGGTCCATAGCACGGGTGAAGTCCGTGGCAGTTGAAAACCATGCCTTTGCCGTCCATGTTGACCGAAGAAGCAAGGGGAGGCAAGACAAGAATGAAAGTTCTAAGTGTTGGAAAAATGTGTGAAAAATTGCATTAAATGGCTATTTTGGGGCAATTTTTTGAGTGGGATCCACTTCCGATTTGGGTCGGGTCAAAGTGGTTTCGGATTGTCCTTGCTTAGGGCTACAATTCGATATATGGTACGCTCAAAACGGATAACGGGTGAATGAGAAATTGTTTTTCGAAGTTTACCCGTTAGAAGGGAAAAATGATGGGTTTCTAGTGTGTTAATTTCCCACACCGGAAAACCCAAGGGATTTGCAACCCTTTATAAAGGGACTCCCCCTTAATGAGTTAAGATTCCTAAGGGTAAAGGCTCTCTCACACGCGCGCGGGGGGGGGGGGGGGGGTGCAAATCAAATCCCGAATTCGGAGAAGAAAAACCGCGACTTGTGTGCGCGGGCGACCTGCGGACACGAATGTCGTCCTAAGGGCAGAGACGCTCCGGACAGAAGGGCTCGACCAGAACACCTCGGTATGGTGTTCTGGTGGCTCCGGGCAGAAGCCCTCGTAGGGGTTCTGCTGGCTACGGAGAGAACACCTTACGAGGTGTTCTGTTGGGAGGTCTTCTGGTCGCGTTCTGAACCGTTACAGCAATAAATGCCCAACGTTCTTATCTTTTAATGCAGCGTTAAATGGACAGTTCATGGACGATTCAATGCCCAACGGACTGGTCATTGATGTCCAACGTTCAGGTCCATTAATTCACCATTTACACACAACAAATCCTCCTATATAAAGGCTGGCAGGTGGTTTGCAACAACACACGATTTTACACGAATTCATACACTCCATGCACGTTTTGCACCTCTAAAACACACTGCTAGCAATCTGAAAATTCCCTCTGTGTTCATACTGTGTTCTCGTTCGCTGGAACTTTTGTTTGTGTGCTCAAACATTAGTTCGTAGTCATCGTATCCTGGGAAACGATTGTTGCAACGCTCCTAGCACCGTGGGAGGCAACAAATACGTTTTAAGGACATCGTGCATAGCACGAGCTTTGACTAATTCTGCTTCATCTCCTTTCTTGTTTTTCTCTTGTCATTTTATTTAATTAATTTATTTTAATTAATTTTCTTTATTTTCCGAAACACACCCAACACTAAGTCCGTGTGTTCACATTGCACGAAGAAAGGGCACGAGATTGGATCTTGTTTCAAACTACACGGCTATCCGAATTGGTGGGAGGAACGCAACCGAGCCAATAGTGTCAATGGAGTAGCTGCCAGCCGAGGGGGGAGGGGTGTGAAGACCCATGCCGTGACCTCTTCATCGAACCCCTCCAGTACTGACATTTCTTTTGTAGGTGGTACTTCTGCAGGTGGCACGAGTGGTTTGCCTGAATTGAGCAAGGAGCAGGTTCAAGCCTTGTTGAATTTAATTAATGCTGAAATGCGGTCCAGTGATCGTATGTCGAGTAAGTGCAACTCCATTGAGTGGATTATTGATACAGGGGTGTCACACCATGTTACGGGTGACGTTGATTGCCTGACAGAACACACTCGTGTTGGTGCGCGTCAGGTTGGATTGCGCACTCGTGTTGGTGCGCGCCAGGTTGGATTGCCGGATGGACGTACCGTGGCTGCAATACTGGAGGGACGAGTGTCCCTATCTGAGAATTTTATTATTGAACATGTTCTATATGTTCCTGGACTAAATTGCCAATTAATATCTGTGTCTCAGTTGATTGATCAATCTGCATGTCTCGTTACTTTCACTGACTCTTTTTGTGCAATACCGGACCGTCACTCGAGGAGCCTGATTGGAGCAGGTGAGCGACGAGATGAGATTTATTTTTTCCGAAGGGTACCCTTGTTGCATGCGGTTCGCGCATCTACATTGACGGAGTTTGAGCTGTGGCACCGACGCTTGGGGCATCCTTCTGACAGAGTTATTAAATTATTACCGTCTATTTGTGCTAGTTCTTCTAAAAACGACTGAATAAAGCTTGTGAGGTGTGTCTACAAGCCAAGCATACTCGTGATTTTTTTCCTCTTAGTAGTAATAAAGCAAGTACAATTTCGGAATTGATACACTGTGATTTATGGGAACCCTATAAGACCCCGTCTACTTGTGATGCTGTTTATTTTATGACATTGGTGGATGATTATTCTCGTGCCATGTGGATTTATTTTCTTCGTGATAAGAAGGAAGTGCATCGTTTGTTTCTATCGTTTTTTTCTATAGTAGAAAAACAATTTGAGTTGTCTGTGAAGGTCATTAGAAGTGATAATGGCACTGAGTTCGAATGTATGATGCCATACTTTGAGCAGCGCGGTATTGTATTTCGGACTTCGTGTGTGCATACGCCCCAACAAAATGGCAGAGTGGAGCGTAAGCATTGTCACATTTTGAACGTTGTTGGGCCCCTCATGTTTCAGGCTGATGTTCCCATTTTTGTGGGGTGAGTGCGCGCTCACAGCCACGTATCTTATAAATCGGACTCCTTCAGGACTTCTAGGAAGGGAAACACCGTTTGAAGTGCTCACGGGGAAAGCACCGGACTTTCAACACTCGCGCGTGTTTGGTTGCTTGGGTTATTCACATAATATGAACACTGGAGGAGATAAATTTGCTCCATGAAGCAGGCGATGTGTTTTCATCGGGTACCCCACTGGGAAAAGGGTTGGAAAATGTTCAACTGTGTCACAGGGGATATTTTGTATCCCGGGATGTTCAATTTTATGAAGATGTTTTTCCATTCTCTTCCCCAGCTGAAAAGAAACTGATGACCTTATGCATGCCGAGGTACAATTGGTGCCATAACCCTTGCATGATGAAGATACTAGTGCTCATGTGGTTTCGGGCTCGGCTGAGGATGATACTTCTGCGGATCACTCGACGGGTGCGTCTACTTCTCAGCCACCCGTTGATGTTCCTCTCGGCCGCGGCATGCACACCAAACGCCCATCTGTTATGTTGCGGGACTACGTGGCCGGTCATGTCCAGAATTTAAGCCCATCTCTGTCACAGCCCTCCACTGGTTCCTCGGGTACGCGTTATCCTATTGCTCATTTTGTGTCTAGTGAAAACATTTCTGCCCGTTATCGTACGTTTCTCGGAGCTATTCTTGCAGGACATGAGCCCCGCTATTTTCGAGAAGCTATGCAAAATGAATTCCGGGCTCTTGAATATAATCATGCCTGTGACATGGAGTCGTTACCTCTCAACAAGAAGGCTCTGGGCTGCAAATGGGTGTACAAAATCAAATACAATTCAGATGGCACTGTTGAGGGCCTTAAAGCGCGTTTGGTTGTGTTAGGGAATCACCAGGAGGAAGGGATTGATTATACAGAGACTTTTGCTCCAGTAGCAAAAATGGTTACGGTTCGGCTTCTCTTAGTTGTCACTACCGCTAAGAATTGGGAGCTGCACCAAATGGACGTTCATAATGTTTTTCTACATGGTGATCTTGATGAGGAAGTTTACATGAGGCCACCGCCAGGTTTCTCTTCCTCTCACCCCGGCCTTGTATGTCGACTACAGAAATCTCTGTATGGCCTGCGTCAAACTCCCAGGTGTTGGTTTGCTAAACTTGCGGCCTCTCTTAAACAATATGGTTTTCTTCAGTCCTATTCGGACTACTCCTTATTTACTCTTCGTCAAGGAGATAGTCAATTGCATGTGCTTATTTACGTAGATGACATGATTATCACAGGGAATGATTCTGCCGCCTTGTCTCGTTTTAAGGCTTACATGAATAATCGTTTTCACATGAAAGACATTGGTACCCTTAAATATTTTTTGGGTATCGAGGTGGCCCGCAATCCGGAGGGAATCTTTCTCTGTCAACGCAAGTACACGTTAGATATTATCTCTGAAGCTGGGCTCTTTGGAGCCAAACCCTCCTCTTTCCCCGTGGAACAAAATCATTCTTTGGCTCTTGCAAAGGGTGCCTTGATGCATGACCCGGAATCTTATAGACGTCTCATCGGACGACTCATTTATTTGTCTTTTACTCATCCAGACTTGGCCTATGCGGTCCACATTCTCTCTCAGTTTATGCAAGCTCCAAGGCCGGAACATTGGCACACAGCTCTATGTGTCGTTCGCTACTTGAAAGGGTCACCGGGTCAGGGTATTCTCTTGACTTCCTCTTGTGATTTGACACTTACAGGGTGGTGTGATTCTGATTGGGCTAGTTGTCCAATAACTCCCTGATCCCTTACTGGCTGGCTGGTCTTTCTAGGCGACTCTCCCGTCTCTTGGAAGACCAAGAAACAACATACTGTCTCCCGTTCCTCAGCTGAAACAGAGTACCGGTCCATGGCTGCAGTCACTGCAGAATTAAAATGGCTGAAGGGCTTGCTTCTTGATCTCGACATTACTCACTGCGGACCTATGTCCCTATTCTGTGACAGCAGTTCAGCCCTTCACATTGCACATAATCCCGTGTTTCATGAACGTACCAAGCACATTGGGGTGGATTGTCATTATGTCCGCGATGCTCTCCAAGATGGACTCATTACGGCTAGGCATGTCACCACTACAGAACAATTGGCTGACATCTTTACGAAGGCTCTTAGCAAACGACAGTTCTCTCATCTTCTACGCAAGTTGGGCATTTTTTATCCTCATGCTCCAACTTGAGGGAGGGGTGTTAGGCAGACTATTGGGCCTCGGTGTATATACTCATGTTTGTACATATTAGTGGGCCAAGGGCTAACTCTTAGGATCTAATTAGCCTTAGCCGTGTGTATATATACACCCATACTTGTACTCGAATGGCACACACAAAACATTACATTTAATATATTGATTTATTTCCTATTCTATGATTAAGTGTATAAAGACCACTCATATTCCCTATTCCAAGACAACATCACACCAGGAAACTTGATGAGGAACGAAAAAGAGCAAGACAGAGTGATGAAGAAAGAATAAAGAAAAGAACAGCAGATTAGAATAGCTCTCACGTTTGCTTTCACTATGATGTAAATATGTACTCATTTTTTATTATAGCGAAGTTTGCTCTGCGTTTTTTCTTTATAAGTGGTAAGTAGGTTTTGTCATCAGGAAAATTGTTAAGACACCCTTGATTTTGATGATGCTCCTGTACAGGATTGAAAGATAACCCATTACACATTTACACTTCCTGGATGATCATAAACACACAAAAAGAAAATAAGTACCTAAAACAAAAGAAAAAGAAAAGGTACTCTTTGATAAAAAGATCAAAAGAAACAGAAAAGGAAAGTGCTCAAAAAGAATAAAAAAAGAATCAAAAGGAGAAGCACCCAAAAAAGAGTTAAGTGAATCTGGTTCGGCACTCTTGAAACATTACTCCAAGGATCACCTTATTGAGAATGGTCGTTTTATAAAAACAGAAGAGTGTTGTACTGCAGAGACACTTAGCCAAACATCAGATGGGTGACTCAGTAAACAAATCAAGTCACATAAAAGAATAAAACAAGATTTAAGTTATTTTACTCACTATTATCTTATTCACTCTGTTTTGACCTCTATAGAATGTAATTTTTGAAATGACAAGTTGGGGAACAAATAGTTGGAGACTTGGAGGATCCTTAGTTTATGCACAGATGGTTTAGTGTATGACTTCAATATTGGATGCTTTAAACTGTATTTCATTTCTATCCCCTAAATGGAGATAGAGTATCTTCGGTGTTAATGTGTGTAAAATTTCTTAGGGTATTCTGCTCAGGTTCCATACTATTTGGCTTATTTGGAATTGTCAAAATCAAAACATTGTTGTATTTTGACAGGGTCGAATTTGATCTAAGAATTGTCTGAGTACTGCAAATCATTTTAATAGAAGATACATGAACTATTGATTAAGCAAATTTAATCGGTAAACTTTACCGACTAAATACCTGCTTCAATTATTACGAAAAGATTCTTCAGCAAATACATAAATTTATATCACATATTAATTGTGATAAGGGATAAAGTGAGATCAAAAAATTAATCGGTAAACTTTCAGTTTTATTTTAGCCTACTTTTTAAGAAAACTAATAAATATTTGGAATTAAAACATGTTAGTTTTTTAGTTTAAATTTGAGAAAAGTCACCACTCTTAATTGTGCTAAGAGTGAAAAACATGGTAAAATAAAATTGTTATCTACACTTTAAACTTTTTTTTATACTCGAAAGATATCTGAAAAACAATTTGATGGATTTTTTTGTAGGCTTAGGTTTTTCTCGGATAACATATCACATAGACATATGGAGGTTGAGGTAGGACTATAAGAGTGATGTCAAGAAGGTCTCCCTTACACAGAATTAACTCTCACGGATGTAAAATTCCGTTTCATAATTATGCGTATGCGATTTCTCTTGATGAATAGCTATGCGATGACAATTGTTGGAACCAAGGAACAAGATCCAAGGGCAATTGTTGGAAATTATGGGTAACATGTCTGTCCCGCTTGAAAATTGTAATGTGGGAAGACGAACGAAATACTAGTATTCCTTGAACCAAACATACCCTATAGGTTAACATTTATAATATCTTCATTTTACATCTCGTGCAATGCACGGGTGGAATACTAGTATGGGGGTGTTTGGTTAGGAGCGGATCACCCATTTTTTGGCTGATTTGACCACTATTAGCCTTTTGACCAGATTAATCAGCTAATCTGAGTGTTTGGTAAACTGGCTTTTTTAGTTGGCTTTTTATTCCAAACAGCCAAAATGTAAAATGCCAACAAAAGTGGCGTTTTGATAATAGTTGTTCAAGAAACTGCCGAACATTCCTATTTTACCCAGTGCTCTCTTCTCCTCTTGATCCGTTTCACATGGAATGGTCTCCAGACTCCAGGAAAACCTTTGCAGCAAGGAGAAGGCTTCTCCAACAATCCAACGCAGGGAGCAAAGAAAGCCAATCGAAAAAAACGAGCAACCCAGGGATGTTTTTAGCTTGGATTCTTGTTTAAATGTTTAGCCTTTTCTTCCATTTAGCTCCAATAAGTTTTGTAGCATGAAAGTCATTTGAAAAAGTTTGAGGAAGTTTTGTGGGTTTAATACTTTTTATGTTAAAATAATAATAATAATAATAATAATAATAATAGCAATATAAATAATAACGAGTACAATAATATTCATAATAATAATAATAATAATAATAATAATATTAATAATAATAATAATAATAATAATAATAATAATAATAGTAATAATAGTAATAATAGTAATAATAGTAATAATAGTAATAATAATAATAATAATAATAATAATAATAATAATAATAATAATAATAATAATAATAATAATAATAATAATAATAATAATAATAATAATAATAATAATAATAATAATAATAATAATAATAATAATAATAATAATAATAATAATAATAATAATAATAATAATAATAATAATAATAATAATAATAATAATAATAATAATAATAATAATAATAATAATAATAATAATAATAATAATAATAATAATAATAATAATAATAATAATAATAATAATAATAATAATAATAATAATAATAATAATAATAATAATAATAATAATAATAATAATAATAATAATAATAATAATAATAATAATAATAATAATAATAATAATAATAATAATAATAATAATAATAATAATAATAATAATAATAATAATAATAATAATAATAATAATAATAATAATAATAATAATAATAATAATAATAATAATAATAATAATAATAATAATAATAATAATAATAATAATAATAATAATAATAATAATAATAATAATAATAATAATAATAATAATAATAATATACAAATGGTCCAAATGGAGAAAGACCACAAAAGATTGTACGTGATTGCTTGAAGAATGTAAAACAAAAGTTTACATTTTAAAATCACAAAAACGGTTTAGGCAATTGTATTGGTTAAATTAATTAATTAAAAAAAATAATTAATTAAAAATTAATTGATGTCCTCAATAGACATTTAACAAGTTATCAGCTGATCGTAAACAGCCATCTAACCAAACATCAATTTACAAACGGCTAATACTATCAGCTAATCAAAACAGCCAACAGAATCCGCTATAATTAAACCGCCAACACAATCGGCCAACATCTAATAGCCAACAGCCATTTGCCAAACACCCCCTATGTTTTATTTAGTGGAACATGGTTGATCTTAATTAGACTTGGAAAAGCAAGTATGACAAGACGACAAGTCACATTTGAAAAGCTATGGAAGATAAAATTTACCTACGAAGATTCTCATTGTTACCATATGACAACTTTATTCAATTTCTGAAAAAGCAATTCACGGTGATGACAAACTTTGCAATGACAATCAATAAAAAACAAGGTTAAATGTTATCACGTAAAATTTGATTTAGAGCCCTTTGGGAATGCCAAAATCGGTTGAATCGACCGATTTTGCTAAAATTTATGAAGTTTTGGCTGAAATGCCTGCATTAGTTGATTTATGAAAAAAATTATATTTAGAATATATTTTATTAATAAAATAAAATAAAATAATTATGAAAAATAGCTAAAATGGTCTTCTCCAGTAACTTCAATCAATACAGCCAGAAAAGTAACCCTAGTCTTAGTTTTTCATATTATTACACAATTCAGCGAAAGAAATAAAAATTTACGCATTTGGTGAAAATATTGATTTTAAGCCTGATAATCTGAAAAAACATGGTGAACAAACGAGCTCTTATATATACCTTGAGAGTTGAGAGATAAGTTTCAATGATGGCAATTTGTTTCACCAAGGCAATAAATTTGATTTATAAGGAGGTTTCCTAAAACCTAAAAACGCGGTGTTTAGTGTGTGGTGTTATATTACAATGTCACTTTTAAACATATTCCCTTTAATTAATTTACTATACACAATGAGCAAATGTTTATTTAAAATAAAATGATAAATTATTTATATATTATACTATATATAAAATAAAATATACTCTGTATTTTTTTATACAGCAGAAAGAAAAAATATACTATGTACTCCTTCCGTCCCGTTAGAAGGTTCTCACTTTCCTTTTTTTGACGTCCCGTTAGAAGGTTCTCATTTCCATTTTAGGAAACAATTAACAATTTTAAGTGACAAATTAGTTATTAAATATTCAAAATAATACATTTCTAACATCATAGTTATCAATACTAACACATTATAATATATACCTATTAAAATATTTCTCAAAAATATACCCGAAGTACTTTATTTAATTATCACCTAAATAATTGCGTCGTTTTGCTATGGAAACCTTCCTGCGGGACGAAGGTAGTATATGTTACAAGTATTTAAACATTTTCAAAAAACCGTCCCGGCAACGCCCTATTAAAACACTAGTGATTAATTAAAAGAGTGAGGTTCTATCCCAAATCAGTGCTTGAAGTTGAACTCATGATCTCTCCCTTGCGTTACTCCCTTTCTATTAGGTGAACTAGGCCCCCGATAGTAAAGATTTACTAAAGAGAATATTACCTGAAATAGGACTAAAAATGTTTGAAAATTCCAAAATAAGACTGCCATGTTTTTATTTCCAAAATATGACTAATTATTGTCATGTTTTGGCAGTACCAGACTTCGAACATGACAATATTTTCCAAATTTGACAGTAACTATTCCTATTTTGAAAATAAAAACATGACAGACCTATTTTAAAATTTTTGTTGTCCTTTTGAGGAACTTTCTCTTTCCTAAATCTTGATAGAGAGTTACTCATTTTTAGATCTAAAATTCAGATTTCATCCCCGCCGCTCCTTGATAGAGAGTTACTTTCAGCGAATGACCGAATATGTGGTAAAATTGACCCTTTCCTTCACACATACGAACCCCACTGCGTTTGGTTTTCCGAGAGTCACAGATTACGGAGTACACTTTCCTGTTCGCCCAACCTCAACCACGGCGCAATGTTGAGATCCTTCCTCTTTTTCTCCTCCATCTTCTTCTTTCTCTCAGGTATCTCACTGTCAATTTTATATCTGAATCCGTACGTTGAGGCATTACTAAAGTGTATGTTTTTTTTATCCTGCTTTCATTTTTGTTACACAGTTGAGGCATCGACTTCAACGATGATGCTGTACAACAAGTGTAGCCACCCGGTTTGGCCGGGGATCCAACCGAGTGCCGGTAGGCCGATATTAGCTCGCGGAGGCTTCAAGTTGCCGCCGAACAAGGTCTATCATCTCCACCTCCCTCCCGGTTGGTCTGGCCGTGTGTGGGGCCGCCACGGATGCTCCTTCGACGCCTCCGGAAGAGGCCGTTGTGCCACCGGGGACTGCGGCGGCGCCCTCCGCTGTAATGGCCTTGGTGGGACCCCTCCGGCCACCCTTGCTGAGATTACGCTGGGAAATGAGCAGGATTTCTATGATGTGAGCCTCGTCGATGGCTACAATCTGGCCATCTCCATAACCCCCTTCCGTGGGACTGGTGAGGATTCTCTATCTCTTCTCTGATTTCCGCTTCCAACTACTCGTACGTTTCAATGAGCTTGAATTGTCCACTATACCCCCAACCAAATTCAAACTCGTGTCCTGAGTATTGATTTCTCCTGGGTACGGCAGTAGGGGTATTGTAGTCATAGAGAATATAATGATGCTTACTCTTCAGGGTTTTTAGAGGAACAGTGATACTCATTCCGTACCGTATATGGTGGGCCGTTCACTTTATTTCCTTGAATAATCCGTGAAGTTGAAAGAGTAATAATGACAACTGAAAGCAGATCTTAGTACAAAATTCTATAAAAGGTGTACAAACACACTTTTATGTGTAACCATTGCATTTAATTGGTCAATTGTTAAGATGTTTTTAATAGACTAGTTTGAGTCCAGCAACAAATGAGGTTTCACCAGATTGAAACATATCAGATTTTGGCAGTTATAAATGACATAAAACATACATCTACCAAATTACGTCAGATGTGATCAGACGAGATGAGACTTAAACAAATAAGATCAGACGAGACCAAATTTCAGCCTAATTAAAGATATACTGCACAATTCAAAATGGCTAGCTTCTCGTATTGACAATTCAAAATGGCTAGCTTCTAGTATTGAATCAGTGCGCGTGCACCTTAGACAATTTAAAATGTGCGATATTGAGTATCAAGAATTTCTTTTCCCAAAAAATGATATAAAGAGTGATGCTGAACGGAGACACTATTATTGATGGACGGACTTTACCATAAGGTAATGGCAAGTCATTAATTACATTCTCTTATAGGACTACTTTGTATATTCGGTTTTTCCTAGCGGATTATGATTGCGCTTTTGTTGGAATCTCTTAGTCCCAACTCGAGAAATGTTATAACTTGAAGCATTGTGATGGGTGTGTTTGGTTGGTGCAGGCAAGTGTAGCTATGCAGGGTGTGTGAGTGACCTGAACACAATATGCCCGGTGGGGCTGCAGGTGAAGTCTAGTGATAACCGAGTCGTGGCCTGCAAGAGCGCCTGCTCGGCCTTCAACTCCCCGAGGTACTGCTGCACCGGGATGTATGGCAGCCCCACCTCGTGCAAGCCCACAGCCTACTCCAAGATCTTCAAGACTGCTTGCCCTAAGGCTTACTCTTATGCATATGATGATCCCACCAGCATTGCTACTTGCACTGGGGCGAGCTATTTGCTCACTTTCTGTCCGCACCATTAGCTCTTTAGTCCCATCCGTGATAGCTAGGTAGTAGAATACTATTTATGCTTCTCTTTTGGCTTGCCCATCGTTTTTATGTTGCTAAACCTTTAGCTAAATTTTGTCATCTTTAATTTATTCCCAGAAATGCCCGCATAGTGCGTAACTGCGTACTTAATATATTTGTTATCAGTGCCTTTTGTCTCTAAATTGGTAGTGGTTTATATTTAAGGGTATTTGTCCTGAATTGGAATATTAAGTTGCCAGTCTACTAAAATACTACGTATAAGTATGCGTTAGTGCGTTACTTTATTTCTTTACCTCCTTAAGTAGACTCCGTGCGATGCATGGGTTATGTCTAAAATAGAATAACTTCTGTAATATTGTGCTTTATTATGATGATACATGACGTGTAATTGTTTCAAATAGAACAGACAATAGAGTAAATTTGATTATATAATATGGAGTAATAGTCTTTAAGAAAAGAAATTTTTTGGCCGTGAAAAATTGCCAAGTAAAATTTAAAAAAAATTCTAGGTTATAACAATAAGCTTTATGAGATAATGAAATAACTCCGTATTACAATTATTAGTAAGCCCATGAAACTTTATAAAACAAAACAAATATATATGTCGACAATGTACAAAAATAAAGTATCATAAATTTCATCACATATAAGGATCTTCAACTCACTTCTTAAGGTGACACTTGACGTGGAAACACACACTTGACTATGTGTAAAACATAATTTGGATTATATATGATCATTTGTTGTAGAGATTGTACTTAGAGGAAGCGGTCCAGCCCAGCTGGGTTGCCAACTCACTCTCCCTTATGGCTTATGGGACGTTCCGGGTTCAATTCTCAATAGAGTGAGATTGATCTCAGTTAACCCCCCCCCCCCCCAATGCCCCCTGGGGTAAAAAAAGATTGCACTTAACTTTTGGCCGAAGGCTCCTTGTGTAGCCGAGGGCTCCATGTAACCAAGGACCCCGGTGTAGCCGAAGGCCTTGTGTGACCGAAAGCTTGGTTCAGCCGAAGGCCTCTCTGATGCCGAGGGCTTGATAGTGCCGAAGGCTCATGTTTTTTGCCGTTTTCTCCCAGTAGCTTCTTATGCCAGAGAAGGCTATTCTGTGAGTTTTGGAGCCTTCGGCCAAGGAGGCCGAAGGCACCCCAGTATGTATTTTGGGCTACTTTGAGGCTTGGGCCGTTTTATTCGGGCCTGAGTTGTTTCCTGAGCTCAATGGACTTGTGTAGGAGAAGTAGGAGTCTATGGGCCGGGGGTTCCTGGGCCATATACTCCATCAGGAGTCCCTCACTCCTTTTGCCGAAAGGTACTTGAGGGAAAAGGAGTAGATGTGTTGATTCTTCTGGAGGCTTCATCATTTAGTTGGGCGCCTTTGTTCGAGAACTTGTCTTCCGCTGAGTGCCGAAGGCTTCCCTCAGTCCCTCACATGTCGAGGGTTTTCTGAGGGAAGTATAACACCTGTATGACTGCCGAAGGCTTTCCTCAGTCCCCCACATGTCGAGGGTTTCCTGAGGAAGAGTATAGATGTATTGCCCGTATGTGTTGTTATGAGAGCTGCTTTATTTTCGCAAGTGACTTGGGAAAAATACTGATACTCTGCCTCTGCCGAAGGGTATATTGAAGTATGTGCCCGAGGGTTTTTATTCTGATGTTCGCCCGGAGGCTATATGCGTCACTTGTCGATTTTTCGCTTGAGGAATTTTTGTATTTTGTTCTGCTGTGATGCCCGAGGGGTGTATCCTAGTCCCCCACTCCTTTAGGCCGAAGGCGAGTTCGGGCTGAAGGAGTTGTGATGAGTTGATGAGCCCCCGAGGGGTGGTAACATTGATAAGCCGAAGGCTTATGCTGCTACGGGCTCGAAGGCATTTGGTGGAATTCGTTGCCTGAAGGCTGCGGTGAGTGATAACCGGAGGCTATCGTCTGAGGGCCACCTAATGTTCGGTGAATATAGCCGTTGCAATAGAGCCGTTGGAAGAGGCTTCCACGTGTCGCTTCGTCGTTGGATGATGGGGGGCGGGTGCCACCCATTGGTTGAACCGGCGGCCCGTAATGATGGCCTTTTTTAAATCGAGGCCCAGTTGTCGAGGCTGAAAGCCTATAAATACCCCTTGCTAAGGCCATTTTCTCCTGTGTGTTTCTGAGTCATAGCGGAGCTCTGCCGAATTTTCTAGAGAGAGAAAGTAACCCCTTCGATCAAAACCAACCTTTGAGGTCAGTATTTCCTTAGCCCTTTGATTCTCTCAGCATACTTTGCCAGTTTCTTAGATTTAGTGTTAGTGACCTTAGCAGCCTTCGGCTAGAGTTTTCGAATAGCCCTCTTCTTTCGATCTCTTCAACCCCTTCTAATCATGTCCTCTGAGAGCGATTCGCAAAACGTATTGGAGGAGGTCCCGGTTCAATCTGAGAGTTTTTCGGACGTGGAGTCCTCCAGCGGGCAGTCGTCATCAGCTGGTGATGACTTGGCAGTGGCCCAAGAGGTGCAGAGTACCCTTCGGGTGGAGCTTGAGGCGGAGGAGTTTGAGCAAGTGGCTGAGGACGAAGAGATGGCCCTCGCGCTTCAGGTAGCAGAGGAAGAAGAAGAGAAGGAGAGGCAACAAGTCACGGTTGCTGATCTGCCTTCTCGAAATGCTGGTGAAGCGAGTAGCTCCCGGCCGATTGATGTTGTTCCCCTCTGGGTAGCTTCGGGTAAGAAGAGGAGGCAGCGGAACGCCGAGGGACCTTCCAGGAAGAAGAAGAAGGCTGCTGTTGACGCGGGGCAACCAGTGGGGATCCCCGAGGGTCACTCATACCTCAACACCGCCGCCCTCGACTTGAAGACAACGGCCACGCCCTCTGATTGTCAGGCCACGCAGATACTGGTGGGGCCTTCGGCCCAAGTGGTGGAGCCGGGCCCGGAAGACCTATTATCCAGCCCCCCCGAAAAATGTTGGTTAGAGGATAAGGATGATAAAAATGTTGGTTAGTGATTTCAACCAACATAGCCGTACACTAGCACCGTTTCATTATTATTATTATTTTTTTTTGACGTGAGCACCGTTTCATTATTATTAAACATATTATTATTATTATGAGTCCTAAAAAAAATCGTTCCCATAATAATAAAATAATATAATAATAATAACTTTATTTAAATATTCAGAAATATTTATCTTTAATAGTTCAAGCTTGAAATCACTTTTAAAGAAAATATTCTAAATATCATGTTGAACATTTGAGCTACATTTCTCAATAAATTTTCAACAATCCTCCATTTATTAAGAAATAAACATGCTCAATCCTTGCCAAATAGACCACTTATCAAGACTTATGCATAATTGAAAGTGTCTTAAAGATTGAACTTTCATTTAGTGCAATATTCTTTACAATATTTCGGATCATAATAGTAGACTAAGCTTTGAACTATACAACCTCTTTGAAATATTGAAGATATTACACACACAAGTCTTTATACATTTTCACTTAAAAACTTGACACTATTAACGGCCTTGTGTCCATATCCATTCATGAGCTCCAACAAGTAAAGCCTTAAACTTGGTGAATTGGCCGTCATTCTAGCTCATATAGGTAGATCTTTTCAAACTGTATTCTGCAATCAAACACTTTATCAAAAGATCTATTAAGACATAGTCAACCTCATTACACATTGCAGTCTCAAGCACTTACCTCGGGATGGTTATTATTCAAAAGTGCTTCAACCACGAAGTGACTTACTCATCATCATTGAACTCAAGATCTAGCGTTGTACTAGACGTTGAGTTGTGTTTTCTTTCACTTGTGATTATTTCCTAAGGGCTTTAACCCCATCCCTTTTGCCGTTTTGTACACCATGCATGTCCCTTGGCATCGCCTTTGTAAAAGGATCCGCCAAATTCACATGTGATCGTACAAAATCAATCACAACAACTCTAGAACCAATAAGTTCCCGCACATAGCTGTGTCTCACCCCTATGTGCCTTGACTTACCATTGTACAAATGATTATAAGCTTTTGACAGAGTTGATGCACTATCACAATGGATTCATATCATAGGTTTAGGCCATATCGGAGCCATAGGTTTAAGCCATATCGGAATTTCTGACACCAAGTCCTTTAGCCATTCTGCTTCTTTACAAGCTGATGCTAAAGCTATAAACTCTGAAGCCATGGTAGAGTCCGTGATACAAGTTTGTTTCTTAGATGCCCATGAAATAGCACCTACTCCAAGAAGGAATAACCATCCACTTGTGGATGAATAATCCTCTTGATTAGTTATCCAACTTGCATCCGTATAACCTTCTAATATAGAGGGTTCACTCTTATAACATAAGCCGAAGCTCATTGTTTTCTTTAGATATTTCAGCACTCGCTTCAAGGCTTGCCAATGAAATATACTAGAATTACTAGTATATCTACTTACCTTTCCTACCGCAAATGCAATATCTGGCCGGGTGTTAGTCATAGCATACATCAAACACCCAATCACCCTAGCATATTCAAGCTGTGATACAACGTTCCCACTATTTGGAACTAATTTCCAACTAGGATCCATGGGAGTGGAAACTGGTGAACAATCCAAACTCCCAAGTCTTTTCAACACTTTCTCTATATAGTGAAATTGTGTTAAGGTGATAGTATCACATTGCTTAATTATCCTAATTCCAAGGATAACTTCCGCTTCACCCATATCTTTCATGGAGAAGTTTGAACAGAGGAAAGCTTTTGTCTCTTTCACTTGCCTCAAATCAGTGCCAAATATGAGCATATTATCCACATATAGA
This sequence comes from Cuscuta epithymum, assembly GCA_945859915.1. NCBI lineage: Eukaryota > Viridiplantae > Streptophyta > Magnoliopsida > Solanales > Convolvulaceae > Cuscuta > Cuscuta epithymum. The sequence continues at coordinate 1,589,881 of CAMAPF010000201.1, forward strand.
CAAATAATGACACCATTTCCATGCTCATTAAATTTGTTATATACGCACTTGTCTGATTGGTTTATTTTAAATCCATTTCTCAGCACCACCTCATCAAACCTTTGATGCCAATGTTTAGGTGCTTGTTTCAGACCATACAAGGACTTGACAAGTTTACAAACTTTCTTTTCTTGTCCTTTAACAACAAACCCTTCGGGTTGTTTCATATACACCTCCTCCTCCAATTCACCATTTAAGAATGCAGTTTTGACATCCATTTGGTGAATTACAAGATTGTGAATAGCTGATAAAGCAATTAACAATCTTATGGTACTTATTCTAGCTACCGGTGCATATGTGTCAAAGTAATCAATACCATGTTTTTGTTTAAAGCCTTGTGCAACCAATCTAGCTTTAAACTTGTCAATGGTACCGTCTACTTTCATTTTCTTCTTGAAAATCCATTTACAACCGATTGGTGTGCAACCAGGTGGTAAATCACTTAGAACCCAAGTATTATTGCCCATAAAACACCTAAATTTGATTAACGGCATTTCCGAAAATTTGATTGTTGAAAATTTAATGAGAAATGTAGCTCAAATGTTCAACAATCTGAAGCCTTCTATTTTTAGCTTTGTAACCAAGTAGCAAATACTCCCAGTTGGAGTACAATTTAACATTTGGAGTAGTTTGTTACGGATGATTCTCCATAAATAGAGAATTAAATGTTATTCAGAAATATGAATAAAACTCCCAGCAATGTTCTAGTTTAGGCTCTCTTGTTTTTTAGCCTGGAGAAACGGTTTGATGACCAAGCCTTTACGGGTCATCAAGACTTCCTTTTCATGATCTGGTATTGTCTATATCCGATCGGGTAAATGAGCAAATTTCCAAATTTCATTTTGTCTTGTCCCTTTGCATATTTCTTGATCTTTTAGGACTCGCTCTTGATCTTTTGGATGACTTTGACATGTTTTAAGCTCAGAATATATCTGATTTAAACAAATTACAAATGTTTAGAAAAAGTATTACACCCTTGACTCTCCTATATGGAAAATTCTATGCAGAACAAATGATTCAGGGGAAGAACACTCTGAAACTGATAATACTAATAAATTTATCTCGAAGCCTAATTCGTGAGGTGTTTTCTCTCTTGCTTCTACATATGAAGTTGTTAAAGAGCCGTCTCATGAACGTTTCTCTTTTCAACAAGTTTGGCATCCCCATCAAAAATTAAATATCAAAAAGAAATTATGAAAGCTTCTGAATCATTATTTTCCTTTCTCTGAGAATCTCAAAAGATTCTCTCTTAACTTGTCACTAGATGTCCTATTTGCCTCTGTGCTGAACAAACACAATCTCGCTGCCTTTATTCCTGTAACAATGGGTTCATATTATGGGTTCATATGAGATTGTTTCATGGGAATTATGTCTGTTCACAGAACTAATAATTCTAGTATAGGCCAGATGTTTTTTTGTTGGTGGCTCTCTGCAAAAGATACGACTTTGGAGGGCACATTAAAAAAAATGTTCCAAGAATTTTTGTTTGAATTGGTTTATATGGAAGGCTTATAATGCCTTTATCTGGGATGATTATCAGTTCAAAGCAGGAGAATCAAGGATTATTGTCACCAATGGGTTCATATTATACCACAAAACTAATAGTTGGACCTCATGAGGATTTAATTGAAGATGGATTATACCTAATTCAATTCGCATAAGTAACATTAAAATACTTATGTAGAAGGAGATTTATCCATACAAACTACGCCCGTCGGTTGATGCGGAGTGATGCTTAGAAGAGAAATTAAATGTGAGAGATGATCGCTGGGTTTTACACTCCGATTCAAGCAAAGACCGTCAGTCCGGCGGAAGTAAAAGCTGTTTGCACTGCTCTGGAACGGTGTCAGGGGTGAGTCTAAAACTTTTGATGCGGAAAACCTCTTCTCCAGATTATCTCCAGTGGATGGTTGAGGAAGCTCAGAGTTTGTGTGCCACGCTTTTGATGTCCGTTTATTGTACCCATTTTTGTACACACCATGTCTGTGAGGAGTTTTTTTTTTTGTCTGTGAATCCCCGTCATAGACAAAAATATGTCTATGAAGACATGGTGGGTACAAAAGTGGGTATAATAGTGGGTACAACAAGAAGAATCCTTTAATATATACTCTCTCCCTCCCGTTCTTAATTAAGTTCGACTTCACACATATTAACAAATAAATTTGACCTTATTGTGGAATGCACTGTTTGAACACTTTTTGACACTGTTTAAACACTGTTTGGCACTGTTATGGTGTAAATCATTTGCCAAATAAGGAAAAGTTTGAAGTAGGAACTTTAATATGGACCATCCCAAAAACAAAAGTAGGAACTTAATTACGGGACGGAGGGAATATCTTCAGAAAAATGAATTTTTTTCCCGGTTAATCTGCCCTCTTTTGTTATTTCGCTAATGGAGCTTGACGGATGTGGTGTTCCAACTTTTAGAACGTAATTTGGCTGTTTATTTTTTTATGGTTATTTTGTTTGTGCTTTAACTTTAAATTGATCAGGTCTACTCCCCAATTTTCAGTTATTTGGCCGGAAAGGTATTGACTTAGTCCCCTTTTCTTTTTGTAGTTTTTATTTTTTTATTAAAACTCTGCAAATGTTTCCTGGCATTTGCTCCACTAATTTTGGTGGTTTGCCTACCGCGTTTTAAAAAAATAAAGTATTACGGAGTACATCAAAAGTGTGTAATTTCGATAACAACAAACAATGAAAACTAGTTAAAAGTATAAACATAAAAAACAAGAGATCTATACTATCAATTGTTTTTATGCAAGCAATCAAGAAGCTATTACCAGAAAAGGAGGTAATCTCTTATCAAAACTCACCAATGAACTCCGATATTTCATTTCATTTCATTTTCATTTACCCCAGTGCCGCAAAGGCTCCCACCTACGGTGGGGTAAGGGGAGGTCGGATGTACGCAGTCTTACTCTTGTACTAAAGGCCTAAAGCACAGAGAGACTGTTTCCGCATGACCCATAATGAAAATCGCGTCCAAAATTGCATGGACTGACTGCTGCTTCATAAGAAAGAAGCAGTCAAGCAACAGACAGTTTAGTGAACCATTTTGCTTTTTTTCATCATATTGTCAAGCCAAAAAATAATGAATCTTTGGCTCCCTTGCAAATGATGGATTTGAGAAAATCTAGTGATAATGTTTCCGTTGGACCTGAGAAAATCTAGTGATAATGTTTAGACCTGTTGGTTTTGGTCCAAAATTGGAGTTTCCTGTTTTTCATAGGAGTAATACAAGAGTGTGGATAAGAAAATGCTGAGAAATATTTCAATTCAATCTATGTAAGGTTCCTAACTATCAAAGATTGAATTTCATGTGAATCTATGTAACCTAATTAACTGGTAGAATTGAACCTTGTGGCTAATAGGAAGAGTGTATCTTGGAGTGAATTTTGTATTGATGTATGTACACGTTTCGAAGATGAAAAGTCGGATCATGTAGTAGAGATGTTCAACAAACTAACTAAGAAAGATTCCATTAAGGTATATCTTGATGAGTTTGAAACTATGAAGTCACTGCTGCTACAATAAATTCATAACTTTTCTGATGAAAACTTTTTAGAAAGTTTTATTGGGAGATTGAAAGATAACATTAAGCCTTTTGTAAGAGTTGTGGATATTGAAAATTAACTAATATTTTGGATTTATTATTCTATGATAGTCCATAATATTATTTAACTGATTCAAATGCTACCGGGCTATTCTCAACCATATTGAGCCTCCTTTGAATGTATTGGGCCAAGATCGAAATCTGTTGGACTACTCGTGAACGCTATCCATCTTATCAAAAGGAAAGTGTTAATATGATCCGTTCGGATAAAATTTAGTGATTAAATTAATTTGGATTATTTAAAATATCCAATTAATTTAGTTATAAATTGAGCTTTAAAAAGATGGACCGATCCTATTAATTTTGAGACTATTATCAAATAGCGGCCCAATATATAAGAGTCATGATCCAATTGATAAAGAAAGCAATGAATCTGGCTAAGAAATCCTTCCATATGCATGAAAAATGGTCATGAACCTTGTTAGAAAAGCTGTCTAGATACATTGCATAAATGCTGATTTTTCTAGCTATTGAAATGCAAGACAATAGAGCCCGAAGCCCATTTTAATTAAGGCCCATGGGGTATGGACGAATTTCTACAACCCTAAGCCATATTTTCACCCCCTCCACACCTATAAATAGGGGTCTCAGTTGAGAGGAATGGGAGAGAACTTCCAGACGAAGAAACGCTGGATCAAAGCTCTGAAGAACTCTCGAGAGGCTCTGAACGATTCCGAAGAAGAGGAAGAGATCAAGCCACATTTTTTTGTCAAGAGTATATGAATAATCCTTTGTGATTTCATCTATTCTTGATAAAATAAGTCCAAAAGTTGAAGAACGTTCGAAGATCTGAAGAAACGAAGCTCGAAGATTCGAAGATCTGAAGAACAATGCTTTGAAGATTTGAAGATCTAAAGAACGAATCTTTGAAGGTTTGAAGATATTCATATGAAGATTGAATCAAGATTCAATTGAAGATCAAGCCATATATCCTGGAAGGCCCTTAAACAGAAGATCAAGCCATAAAACGGCCCTTTTGTTGAAGATCAAGCCACTTGAAAATCGGGGGCCCTTCAATTTGAATTCTTTATTCAAGAAGATTTGAAGATCTGAATAACGAAGATTCGAAGATCTCAAGAACGAAGATTCGAAGATTCGAAGAACGTTCGAATATTTGAAGAATTAAAGATTTAATTTTAAATTAAATTCTTTAATTATATTCATATCAAATTGCAAGTGAAGAATCAGAGGATTCACATTTAGAGATTATACCCTATATTCTCATATATTATTATTTGCGATCAATTTTAAGTAAATACTTAACATTTGTTTCACAAGAGCATTCAAACCAACCAATTGAATTAAAGCCGTAGTATTTGCTAGATTGCAAGAGGAAAATCTTGTTGTCAATGCTATTAAACAAGCCAAAAAATAACTCATTTCCAGCCCACTTTTAGAACACTCCGGTAAAAACCATTTCATCACATACGAATGAATTGACATCTCTTCCTCATAACTCAAAAACCACTTCATTGACGTCACAAACATTTACAAAAAAAATCCTAAATACGTCTCAGCGACTGAGAGGGCTGATAAGAGCGATAGGGAACTCCGTTACAACTGCAATGAGAAGTATGAGGTTGGCTATGATGTGTTTTTTCTCGCACTTAAAATAGATCGTAATATAGTGGTGTAAGTACGAGTATCGTCTCCACAGGGACGGACAAAAGGGAATCAAGAATTAATTACATTCAGCGATTAAAAATAAAATAAAATAAAATGCAAGTGTGCGAGATTGATTGATTGAATAAAAAATTAAATAAAACTAATGCGAATGAGCGAATAAAATAAATGTTTGGTTTCTTTCTAATTAACGACAAAGGGAACAGGGATTGATTCCGGGGTAATCAGATTTCTGGCAGAACAGGCCTAATTACATGAATTTAACTTAATTGAGCCTAGCTAATCATTACTAAGTTCTTACCGCTCTCGCGGCGTATAGTACAATAATTTAGGGGACCAGGCTGATCTCTCATGCGACAAGATCCTAAATTATTGCCAAAAAGAGCGAGCTTACGGCTCCTTAATCGCTACTAATCTCCTAGCGAACGATTAAGTGTGTGTGAAGGTGTCCTAGAATAAATTAGATCTCTCTTAATTCATTCTACATGCAATTGTAATTCTAGCCGCGGTTCCAGGTTACAAAAGATATCAGTTAAATTATTCAAACACAAATTAAACGACATTCATGCAATTAAACCCACAAGAATCTAGCCATCAATCATGATTAACCCCTTCATCAATCCCAAATCCCTAATTAAACTACTCACAATTCATAATTGAAGAATCAACAGAATTGGGATGAATAGAAATAATTGTCATTAATTAAAAAGATAGAACTTACAAAGAATCCCTTAATCTTGAAGAACAAGGCTTGAAAAGCTCTCAAAAATCGAAATAGGGTTTATCTCTCTAAGTTCATCCCTCAAAAACAGGCAAAACAGGGGTCTATTTATAGAAAAATCCGAAAATAGGCCGAAAATCAGGCCGCGCGGTCGTCCGCACGCCGTGCGGGTCACCGCGCGGTCACGCGCGCGTTTTTCCGTCTTCCGACTTTCGCTCCGCCCGCGCGGTGTGCGGGCGCCGCACTATGCAACCGCGCGGGTACTTCTGGGGGCTATTTCTGGACCGCGCGGTGTGCGGTTTCGGCCGCGCGGTGTGCGGTTTCGGCCGCGCGGTGTGCGGTTCAGACCCCTCAACTATTTGCTCTCAGAATCGTCCGCGGGGCGTGCGGAACCGCACCGCGGGGCGCGCGGAATGCTCTTGGACCGTTTTCTTGTCATTTTCTTCACGGTTTGTTCCCGGATGCTTCTTTAATCGATCCAAAGGCCGTTTATTCATCAAATCTTCGCCGTGAACCTCCCAGTGGCCTCCAAACCTCTCAAATCTCTCTCGAATGTTCTCCAACTCTTCCCGATTGCTTCTCAAGCGCCGGTGCCGGACTCTAAATTCTTCAAATCAACTCCAAATGCAATGAAACTCGATCCAACGCCTGCTAAACACAACTTGAGCCAAAATTGAGACTTGCAACGCCTTAAATCCAGGAAAACCATCAAAATCCGACCCGGACACGCATCAAATGTGTCACGCCCCGGACCTCCCCGGACACGTCAACAACCCGCCGTACAATACGAATAGTCAACCGCAGTCCAACACATTCATATTATACAAGGCGTCTTGAATATCATTCACACATATAACATCCATAAACAAACATAATAAGTAATTCATAACGCAGCGGAAAACATTGTTTAAAACAAAAGGGCCACACAGGGCTATTCATGAGCACGCAGGCTCTAAAGTAAAATATCCATGAGCATGTTTAATATTGTTCAAAACAGAATGGAGAAAGCACGAACCACGTCTTCTCTCCAAAGGATCACCCGAGCAACGGGCACAGGTAGCAAGCTCGAGCCTCAACCTGAAAAATGGTAGTGGGACGCCCCCGAAGGGGTCAGCACTCTATAGGGCTATAAAGTGCTGGTGTGGATGGCATCTAATAGATATACAACAAGTATTTCAAACACAAGACCCTCAAATAGGGTGGTAATACAATATAGTGGTAACCCTAAGTTACCCCGTTTTAAAAATATACTTACTTTAATAAAAGTCAAGTAGTCCGCCCGTGGGCCCATGTTCATTTAGAAAATCACCATTCTCATTCCCCGTGACTATAAGCCACGACAATTCATAAGTTCATCACGTTACCATTGCATAGCAAGGGCTCGGCCCAACTACATTTCTATGCAATCCTTTATGTCAAGTACATCCTATCACATTTGCATAGCAAGGTCTCGGACCAACTACGTTTCTATGCAAATCACAATTTACATGGCAAGGTCTCGGACCAACTACATTTCCATGCAAATCACAATTTCATCCTATCACATTTGCATAGCAAGGTCTCGGACCAACTACATTTCTATGCAAATCACAATTTACATCCTATCACATTTGCATAGCAAGGTCTCGGACCAACTACATTTCTATGCAAATCACAATTTACATCCTATCACATTTGCATAGCAAGGTCTCGGACCAACTACATTTCTATGCAAATCACAATTTACATGGCAAGGTCTCGGACCAACTACATTTCCATGCAAATCATAGAGTCCGGCTCTAATTCCTCATTATAGTCCAATTCCTAAGCAACCCTATGCCTAGAATTGACATTTCAATAATCTACCTTGGGTCATTCTTAATGACTGCCCATAACTTACCCTTAGCTTCATACTAAGTCATTCTATACACTTGAGGTACATTCAAGTGCATTTCATACAATCCAATACTTAGGATCAATTCTATCAACAACTTCAAATAATCACTAACTAGTATTTCAATACTATTAAGATTATTGTCATCATACGAATATCCTCATTTTGAAATCCTCTACATATTTATAAGTATGTAGCAGCAACTTAAGTACTCAATTTCAATACATAAATATTCATTTATGTATCCACATAATTCATACATGAGTAAAATGCCTATTTCACCAAAATAGTTCATTAATAACTCATTAATTCTCATATTATCCATACAACTTCAAATCATTCCCAATTTCATTCTTTGGCCACTATATCAATATTTTATCAATATTCAATCATCATAACTCATGAAAAATTATGATTTAGGCATTTAGGTAATCTCATGCTTAACCTACAAGTTGTAAGCAATTAGATGTCGATCCTCACCTCAAATGAGCTTTAAAACTTTCCTTCTCGATCCAATGACCCAAGCTTCGGCCAAGGAAGATTGAGGACTGATTCCTTGCTTGGAATTGAGTGTTAAACAGCCTCTTCAAAGTGCTAGTTCAACTCCTAACCGAAGGCACAAAAACAGTCCCTAGAACGGGTGTTTCCCGACGAAATCGTTCCCTAACCTTTCAAGGTTTTGTCTAGATTAGTATCTAACTTTTACAACAATTAAAGTCACTTTATAATAACATTTTATACACTTCAATCAGTGTATAATAGTTCTTCAATCACTTATATGGTTTAGACAATAGAGAGAAAGGTTTTGGATTCAAACTTACTTTGAATACAAAAACGTATTCTGCGAGGTCGTGTTTTGCTCGGTCGATTTGGAAGTCTTCCACTACTCCGATTGATGCAAACCAGACCTTCACGGATTCCTCGTCTTGAGAGCTTTCTGTTGGTATCTCGCACGCCTTATTTGGATGAGTAAATCTCAAGTTATGGCTCAAACAGTCAGAGCTACGCACTGAAGAACGAACCTGCGGACTGCTCTCCTCCTTCTTTCTCTCTTGGGTTGTGTGGACTCCCTTGCTCTCTTATCTCTTTGGGGGTTCGAATGGGGTGTAGGGGGAGTGTATTAGGAGACCCTAAACATGCTAAAATAGTATGTGGCTCACAAAAGAACATGGGAGGTATTTGGTTTGCAATCAAATATGGGGTGGACCTCCCTCTTTTGTTTTCTCTTGGAATTTTTGTGCATGTGAGCCAAGAGCCCGCCCCATATAGTCTTCTCACCTCTTTTCATTTGTTTTGCAGGTACTAAGTCCATGTGGAATGGTTCACAATTGATCCCATTCAACTTGGAGTCCAAAATATCTACCAATACTTCCAAAAATGGGAAGATGGGTCATATTGTTTTATCTTTTGTCAAAGATGCCTTTTTGTACTCATCCTAATTTATTTAGAACAAGTCAACTTCCTTCATCACATTATTGATCTCCTAATATGTGTAGGTTCATCTCAATAATTTACTTGGTGGGTATCATAGAAGAAAATCTTATTCCCATTATTTAGCTCAATAATGTCAAAGATGGTATCATAGGCATTTGTATTCATCTCAAATCATCCTATCACTTATTTTGACATTTGTCATTCATATTATTGGGCTACAAGCCGTGTGGGTCGCCCCCGAGTGGGCCTACGATGCCATTCTCGAATACTTGCTATTTTAGCGGGTTGAGCCCAAAATAATATCTGGGCCGCCCGCCCCTCCTCAACTTGTCTCGAAACGTTATGTATCACTATTTAGATAATGCCAGGCTCTTTTATTTATTAAAAAGGCCCGATACTAATATACGAGTTCGAACAGTATAATAATCAATCGTTAATTACTTAAAACCACAATCGTTTCACAATTGTTTGGGAATCAGAAATTCAATACATAAACTTTGAATTTTTTTTTTTTTAAATTTGAATTTTCAAGGACGTTCGGGTGCGGTGTCACAAAATGCGTGTCTAAATACGGACTTATCAGACTCCCCCACACTTAAGCTTTTGCTTGTCCTCAAGCAAATCGAACAACGGGACTTACGATAATCACCACACGAAATTTAAAATAGTTAGCATACACACGTAGTTAAAGGGATATTCACAGGACAGCCAATCTAAACCAAGAAAATTCTTCCCTAAACTACACCTTTGTACTCAAGCTAAACTATTTGACACAATTATTCACAACATCCTCAAAGTAATGACAGCCTACACAAATAAGCTAGCTACTGATCAGAAGGACTTGTGAATGTGATGGTGAATGGATAATAATGATAGTCCCTTTATTTTGAGAGATCGGAATATTCTAACAAAGACTCAATGCATTCAGGAACTTCAGGTCTATTCCTAGGAACAAGGAACTCAGTAGGCCACAAATTAGGAACAATCATTTAAACCTATGCAAAGAGTAGACATGGTGTACAACTAAGCTAAACCGCCGCGGCACATTTGTGCTTTGACGTAAACTTGAAATACGCGGAGGACTAAAACTAATTTTTGCAATAGCCTCCAAGTTCATTAATTAGGTTCAGTTTTCCTTGTCATGTTGGCACGAGAACGCCGTTTCTTTCGAAAGATACCCAAGTCTCATCTTACGCTTTTTGACCGGGGCTCCCATTCTCTTTTTCGAAAAGTAAGAGGTCTAGCTATATTAATTTTTCAATTTTCAGATTTTTACTAGACATTACCTCATTCTAATCTCAGTCTCACCAAGGAAAATTAGCAATTAAAGTTCAATTATTCAAGGTGAATCCATGCCTACAATGCAATCCTCGAAAATATCAAATTCCTAAAAAGTGACTGCTCTTACCCTATTTGGGGCATAGGAACAGTGCCAAAAATGGCTCCTACACAAATTCCCTAAACTTAGCAAATTAATCCCCTAATTCCCTAAACATCAAGACTAAGTCAGAAATATTCACGGGTAAAGAAAACATGCCATTTGGCTATGGAGCTAAATTAATTGGGTAAACAAAGAATGGTCGGCTCAAAATGGCTTTTCCTAAAGGACTTTTTCAGGTGGGGTGGATGATTAATGGATTAATTCAATGGGTGACTAATGCCTTCATCCTCTCAACAACTAGATTATAGTGCAAGCAATTTAAGCCTAAACACTTCAAAGATGTTCTAAAAGCATAGTCAAAACGCTAGCCAGCTCACAAAGACACAGTTTAAAGAAAAAATTTCAAAAATTTTGCATGAATTTCCTATGAATATACAACTAACACCTGCGCATGCTAACTCTAACAAATCACATGTGACAATTACTGCCCGAATTCCCAATTCACTCCCCCACACTTAAACTTTGGCATCGTCCTCGATGACCAAAAATGCACTATGCACAAGGGGGTAAAGAGGAAAGGGTCACGCGTGCTCAAAATTAATTCAAGTCAATTATTACAACTAGGCGATTATTAGAGTCACATAAACTTCCCTAAGGCGTTGGTCGGTGCAGAACTAAACTGAGTCAAGTGATCCTCGGCACATCATCCATACCACAAGACCGTGAGCTGCAACAAAAACACAAAGCAAAACAACCAAACAACAAACAAAGCAAAAGTAAAAACAAAAGCAGAAATAAGCTCGGGTTGCCTCCCGAGAAGCGCTATTTTTAACGTCGTGTGCCCGACACAACTACCCCATAGGCTCTCCAATAGCAAAGACGGTAGTGGTGCACTTATAGTCAACGTCTCCAGCTTCCTCTCAACAAATGTCATTAGGTGGCGCAGATCTTTAAATTCGTCAGCCCACGAAGGCAGCACATGGTCTTCATAATCCTTATCAGCAGTGAAGTGAAGTATGAAACTCTCATCCTCTTCAGGTGGACAGAAAACATGAGTGAAAACTTTGATTACTCTAGGTATCACCGGAAGCTCAAAAGATGTCTCAAAGCAAGGAGTAAGAGCAACACCGTAATCAAACTGCACCATAGAAAAGTCTTCTTCTTACTCAAAAATATCATGAAAATTCACAACCTCTCCTCCAGACTCTGTATCACTCTCCATGAAAGCATCCCAACTCTCGTTAATACCTAAACCTACCTCAGTAGCACAATCATCAAGACTGATCTTCTCCTTGCCCTCCTCAGGTGCTGAGACTAATGGTAAATCAAATGGCTGGGGAGTTTCTGTATGAAAATCACAGTGATCAGTGACTTCATCTGTTACAACTTGTACCGTTTGAAACTTTTTCCTGTATTCTTGGAAAAACAACTTAACACTACTATCTTCTTCATCATCTTCAACCATAGGTGGGTCTTCGAAGGCATCAAGAAGTGTATCATCCATCATATTCCCACTATCATAGTCTGACTCGCTCACGTGATCATCCATATTGGTCTCCTCGGGTTGAGCGTCTGTGTCGCTAGGATAAGATCTCTCGGACTCCTCAGATAAAGCCTTTATAATCTGCCCCAATTGATTCTCCATGTTCTGCCTCCTTGTGTTTGCTTGCTGTTGAATTGCCATGCTCGCCTCAATTTCTTGCATGAATTGCTTGAGTGTTTCTTCCAGGTGAGACAGCTTCTCTGAAATTATCTCTTCCACTTCATCTTGTGGTTCATAGCTCGGCAAAGACGTAGGAGTGACTGAAACATTTGTGTTCGTAAATTGTGGGGAGGAAGAAGTGGGGTATGCAGTTTCCCGGAAAGGATGGTCATATAGAGGTTTGATGGGGCAAAGACATAAATGGTGATCTCCTCCACAGAAAGAACAAATGCTATCCTTAAAACATTCAGATATTTCCTCAGCCGTTTTATTTAGAAGCATAAATTCAAGAATGGAGCCTCGTCTCACGCTTACCCAAGGGTAATGTGATGAAGGATAGTAAAAATCAGAATGAAAGGGTTGTGTGGTTGGAGTGTATGGATAAGAAGGCTGAATATTTTGTGGTGTAGGAGAGTAATTTTGATGAGGTGAGTAATATTGAGGAGGAGGAGTGTAAGGAGGGTATGACGTATATGGTGAATATTCCATGGAGGTTTGAGGGTAAGGAATTCCTCCAGGAATTTGGCTGAATAGGTTCATCTCATGCCTCTTAGAAAAATTCCTGAAAGGTTAGCACAGAAAAAAATCCTACGAAGAACTAAAAAAAACTAACTAAAAAAAAATCTCGCTGAAATTAATTAACCCTTAAAACCGACACCGTCCCCGGCAACGGCGCCAAAAACTGATGTGTTTTTTCTCGCACTTAAAATAGATCGTAATATAGTGGTGTAAGTATGAGTATCGTCTCCACAGGGACGGACAAAAGGGAATCAAGAATTAATTAAATTCAGCGATTAAAAATAAAATAAAATAAAATGCAAGTGTGCGAGATTGATTGATTGAATAAAAAATTAAATAAAACTAATGCGAATGAGCGAATAAAATAAATGTTTGGTTTCTTTCTAATTAACGACAAAGGGAACAGGGATTGATTCCGGGGTAATCAGATTTCTGGCAGAACAGGCCTAATTACATGAATTTAATTTAATTGAGCCTAGCTAATCATTACTAAGTTCTTACCGCTCTCGCGGCGTAGAGTACAATAATTTAGGGGACCAGGCTGATCTCTCATGCGACAAGATCCTAAATTATTGCCAAAACGAGCGAGCTTACGGCTCCTTAATCGCTACTAATCTCTTAGCGAACGATTAAGTGTGTGTGAAGGTGTCCTAGAATAAATTAGATCTCTCTTAATTCATTCTACATGCAATTGTAATTCTAGCCGCGGTTCCAGGTTACAAAAGATATCAGTTAAATTATTCAAACACAAATTAAACGACATTCATGCAATTAAACCCACAAGAATCTAGCCATCAATCATGATTAACCCCTTCATCAATCCCAAATCCCTAATTAAACTACTCACAATTCATAATTGAAGAATCAACAGAATTGGGATGAATAGAAATAATTGTCATTAATTAAAAAGATAGAACTTACAAAGAATCCCTTAATCTTGAAGAACAAGGCTTGAAAAGCTCTCAAAAATCGAAATAGGGTTTATCTCTCTAAGTTCATCCCTCAAAAACAGGCAAAACAGAGGTCTATTTATAGAAAAATCCGAAAATAGGCCGAAAATCAGGCCGTGCGGTCGTCCGCACGCCGTGCGGGTCACCGCGCGGTCACGCGCGCGTTTTTCTGTCTTCCGACTTTCGCTCCGCCCGCGCGGTGTGCGGGCGCCGCACTATGCAACCGCGCGGGTACTTCTGGGGGCTATTTCTGGACCGCGCGGTGTGCGGTTTCGGCCGCGCGGTGTGCGGTTCAGACCCCTCAACTATTTGCTCTCAGAATCGTCCGCGGGGCGTGCGGAACCGCACCGCGGGGCGCGCGGAATGCTCTTGGACCGTTTTCTTGTCATTTTCTTCACGGTTTGTTCCCGGATGCTTCTTTAATCGATCCAAAGGCCGTTTATTCATCAAATCTTCGTCGTGAACCTCCCAGTGGCCTCCAAACCTCTCAAATCTCTCTCGAATGTTCTCCAACTCTTCCCGATTGCTTCTCAAGCGCCGGTGCCGGACTCTAAATTCTTCAAATCAACTCCAAATGCAATGAAACTCGATCCAACGCCTGCTAAACACAACTTGAGCCAAAATTGAGACTTGCAACGCCTTAAATCCAGGAAAACCATCAAAATCCGACCCGGACACGCATCAAACGCGTGTCTAAATACGGACTTATCAGGCTACAAATGTAAAACTAAAGGAACTCAATTGTTCTTAGTGGAAGTGGTTGGTTCATAAGAAGATGAAGTAAAAGAGTTTAAGGAGTATACTCCCGGCCCATATGCAAGAACTGAAGTTTACACACAATTACAGACTTTTAGTTAGGAGGTCGTTGTATGTTGGAAATTTATTGGAAAGTAAAGTTCAATAGTTGAATTACATGGTCCTTAATCATTTTATAAACAAATGTTGTGATTTATTAAAATGATTTATTTAATATAATGATTATTATTATTATTATTTATATTATGAAAACACTTGTGCACGTGTGGTTTCATAATGTAAATAATAATACTCCCTCAGGTTTTTAATAATCTTCACACTTTCCTTTTTGGGACGGTCTAAAATAAACTTCACACTTCTTTATTTCCTTTTTTGGCAAAGAAATCTACATCAAAACAGTGCCAAACAGTGTCTCAACAGTGCCAAACAGTGTTGGAAAACGATTTGGTAAACGCGTTTTTCTGTTTTCCTTTCTCCAGTTTTTCAGCAATTTTCCTTGGTAAACACGTTTTCTATTTTCTAGTTTTCCAGTTTTCTGGAAAACTGAAAAATATCTCTGTTAGTAAACAGACCATCAATGTTTAGTCCTACTTGGGAATGATTTAAGGCTTTAACTCTGATGGATGATCTACCCGGGGGGGTATCTTATCCAAGGGGTTATTGCGGGAATAAATAGAGAGAAGTCAGAGCAAAATAGGAGGAGAGAGAGTCGATTTATTAAATGAACTCAGCGTGTCGAGTTGGGATCGTTTACAAGGAGAAATGGGCTGCTATTTATAGCAGCAATAAATGCGATGAGAGGACACGTGTCAGTAATCCAACGGCCGAAGGGTCACATCAGCCAGTTGGCACCGGCAGTGGTGCGTCCACCGCATTGAATGCGGTTGGCGGATGTGACGTGGCATTAAATGCGGTGGTTGGCTGTCTCTAAAAGGAATCTTTTGATGACTGAGCGTGTTTGGCCGAAGGCTCCTTGTGTAGCCGAGGGCTCCATGTAACCAAGGACCCCGATGTAGCCGAAGGCCTTGTGTGACCGAAAGCTTGGTTCAGCCGTTTTGCCGTTTTCTCCCAGTAGCTTCTTATGCCAGAGAAGGCTATTCTGTGAGTTTTGGAGCCTTCGGCCAAGGAGGCCGAAGGCACCCCAGTATGTATTTTGGGCTACTTTGAGGCTTGGGCCGTTTTATTCGGGCCTGAGTTGTTTCCTGAGCTCAATGGACTTGTGTAGGAGAAGTAGGAGTCTATGGGCCGGGGGTTCCTGGGCCATATACTCCATCAGGAGTCCCTCACTCCTTTTGCCGAAAGGTACTTGAGGGAAAAGGAGTAGATGTGTTGATTCTTCTGGAGGCTTCATCATTTAGTTGGGCGCCTTTGTTCGAGAACTTGTCTTCCGCTGAGTGCCGAAGGCTTCCCTCAGTCCCTCACATGTCGAGGGTTTTCTGAGGGAAGTATAACACCTGTATGACTGCCGAAGGCTTTCCTCAGTCCCCCACATGTCGAGGGTTTCCTGA
This sequence comes from Cuscuta epithymum, assembly GCA_945859915.1. Lineage (NCBI taxonomy): Eukaryota > Viridiplantae > Streptophyta > Magnoliopsida > Solanales > Convolvulaceae > Cuscuta > Cuscuta epithymum. The sequence goes on from CAMAPF010000201.1 coordinate 1,606,003, forward strand.
GGAAGAGTATAGATGTATTGCCCGTATGTGTTGTTATGAGAGCTGCTTTATTTTCGCAAGTGACTTGGGAAAAATACTGATACTCTGCCTCTGCCGAAGGGTATATTGAAGTATGTGCCCGAGGGTTTTTATTCTGATGTTCGCCCGGAGGCTATATGCGTCACTTGTCGATTTTTCGCTTGAGGAATTTTTGTATTTTGTTCTGCTGTGATGCCCGAGGGGTGTATCCTAGTCCCCCACTCCTTTAGGCCGAAGGCGAGTTCGGGCTGAAGGAGTTGTGATGAGTTGATGAGCCCCCGAGGGGTGGTAACATTGATAAGCCGAAGGCTTATGCTGCTACGGGCTCGAAGGCGTTTGGTGGAATTCGTTGCCTGAAGGCTGCGGTGAGTGATAACCGGAGGCTATCGTCTGAGGGCCACCTAATGTTCGGTGAATATAGCCGTTGCAATAGAGCCGTTGGAAGAGGCTTCCACGTGTCGCTTCGTCGTTGGATGATGGGGGGCGGGTGCCACCCATTGGTTGAACCGGCGGCCCGTAATGATGGCCTTTTTTAAATCGAGGCCCAGTTGTCGAGGCTGAAAGCCTATAAATACCCCTTGCTAAGGCCATTTTCTCCTGTGTGTTTCTGAGTCATAGCGGAGCTCTGCCGAATTTTCTAGAGAGAGAAAGTAACCCCTTCGATCAAAACCAACCTTTGAGGTCAGTATTTCCTTAGCCCTTTGATTCTCTCAGCATACTTTGCCAGTTTCTTAGATTTAGTGTTAGTGACCTTAGCAGCCTTTGGCTAGAGTTTTCGAATAGCCCTCTTCTTTCGATCTCTTCAACCCCTTCTAATCATGTCCTCTGAGAGCGATTCGCAAAACGTATTGGAGGAGGTCCCGGTTCAATCTGAGAGTTTTTCGGACGTGGAGTCCTCCAGCGGGCAGTCGTCATCAGCTGGTGATGACTTGGCAGTGGCCCAAGAGGTGCAGAGTACCCTTCGGGTGGAGCTTGAGGCGGAGGAGTTTGAGCAAGTGGCTGAGGACGAAGAGATGGCCCTCGCGCTTCAGGTAGCAGAGGAAGAAGAAGAGAAGGAGAGGCAACAAGTCACGGTTGCTGATCTGCCTTCTCGAAATGCTGGTGAAGCGAGTAGCTCCCGGCCGATTGATGTTGTTCCCCTCTGGGTAGCTTCGGGTAAGAAGAGGAGGCAGCGGAACGCCGAGGGACCTTCCAGGAAGAAGAAGAAGGCTGCTGTTGACGCGGGGCAACCAGTGGGGATCCCCGAGGGTCACTCATACCTCAACACCGCCGCCCTCGACTTGAAGACAACGGCCACGCCCTCTGATTGTCAGGCCACGCAGATACTGGTGGGGCCTTCGGCCCAAGTGGTGGAGCCGGGCCCGGAAGACCTATTATCCAGCCCCCCCGAAGGTTGTTTTGCAGTGCACGTGCTCTCGGTGGAGTTGGGCCTCCGGTTCCCACTCCATCCGTTTCTACTGGAGTACCTCAAGTTCCTGGGGTTGGCTCCCTGCCAACTGACCCCCAATAGCCACTCTTATATCGCCGGGTTCCTCTCACTGTGCCGGAGTCGGGGGGTGGAGCCTTCTCTGGAGCAGTTCTTCATGTCTTTTAATCTCTGCCGAGGGGGAGCCGCTAACAGCGAGGGATTCGCCAACCTTCAACAGGTGCCGGCGTGGAGGCTGTTCTCGGAGGTGCCCTCATCTCATAAATTGTGGAGGGACCGATTCTCCTATGTTAGGATGCCGGGGAATGGATTCCCGAGGCCTCTCCGCAATCACTTTCGGAGGCATCTGAAAGTAGGGAGTGCTGCTCTGGAGGCGGCAGGGAAGAAGCTGAAGGCTAAACCTGCAGGCTCCGATAAGCTGATAACCATAAAAGCTGCAACCCTCCCAGAAGAGCTCTATCGATTGTCCTTCCGTCGGTTCCGGCTGGAGGGGGAGAAGGAAGAGGAGTATCCTTCGATTAACCGAGGGTACCAAAATGCCGGAGGTTGTTGCCGAGGGATCTCTTCTTTAGTACTTAGAATTTTTTTTTTAAGTTTTAGCATCACTTTGATTCTAATTCTTCTTGTCTTTTGCAGGTGACATCATGGACCCCAAGGCATTAGCGAAGTTATCCAAGCAACTGGCGAAGGATGAAAAGAAGAAGAAGAAGGAGGGGCCTTCAACCCAAGCACCCGTCGATTCCTTTTTCAAAAAGGACAAGGCTCCCGAGGGCCAGGGACCCTCCCAGGAGGTTGTAGCCGCTGATGCCGGCACCGGTGCTGGAGGCTCCCAGGCGGGGGAGCTGAAGAGAAAGAATGCCGGGAAGGGCATGAAGCCTCCGGAAAAGAAGAAGTCAAAGGGGGATGTCGGTCAGAAGGCTCCCCCGGTAGTGGTCATTGACGACCCCCCCCACCAGCCAGCCATCGGCCTTCGCTCCGCTGGATGATTTTGACGAGGGTGCCTGGCCCTTAGAGACCGTGCAGTTCCCCATCAAGAAGGGGACTGCCCTTATGCACGGCACCCTCGATCCGAGGGAGTTTCTGAGGGGTGCCACCCCCCCTCTGGATCGGTCTACTCTCAGCCGGTTTGGGGACGAAACCCTCGAGCTCAAGGCTCTCCAGGCCTCGGCTACTGTAAGTGTCCAGGTCCTTGATGATTTTTGTCCTAGTGTTTCTCTCTTTCGTGTAACCTGATCTTGAGTGCCCTTTTATTTGTTTGCAGGCTAGTGTTGCCTTCGGGGATCTCGTCCGGAGGGCGGAACAGCACCGGGTTGAGAAGGCGAAGTCTGACGAGGCCATGCGGAAACTTATCGCAAATAACACCGAGGCCATCAGGCAGCTGGATGCCTTAGAAGAGACCCTCCGGCAGGCTGAGCAGAAGTTGGAGGCTGCGAGGCAGGAAGCTCGGGCCGAGGGCAAGGCAGAAGCGGAGAGGATTGCCGCTGAGGCTGCCAAGACCGCCGCCGATGCTGCCGATGTTGCCAAGAGGGAGGCGGTAGCTGATGCGGCGAAGGGTGCCATCGATGCCTTCAAGGCTGGGGGCTGGAGGACTGAGAGCCACCAGGAGTGGATGGCCTCGGTCGTGCCGGAGCTCGTTGAAGAATGGGTGACAGGCCCCGGGGCCATGTGGCTAGCCCGTAAGGGCAAGTCCTTTTATGAGGGGGGCCAATACTTCACCCAAGCCATGCTATACCGGAGGCTGGCCCGGCACCTTGGCATGGACCCAAAAGATTTTAAGCCTGAGACCCATGGCCTCCCTCCGTTAGTTCCAGACATCAGGATCCCCCTTCCCGAGGGCGAGGAGAGACAGCTGCTGGAGGATTCAGAACTTGACGGGCTGGCCTCAGATGATGATGAAGATGCCGAGGATGATGTAACCTCGAAGCCGAAGGATGAAGGCCTCAGCAGCTGACACTTAGTATTGTTTTGTAACACCCTTGATGTAATAGACATGATAGTTTCCGGCTTCGGCCTGTGTATGTAAAGAAACACCTTCCGTCACTTTGAATATTTCTTTCTCAATGGTGAATGCTTTGCCTCCGGGCTTCTTGGAATGAATACCTTCGCTTTTATTTTACTGTCCACCTTTGTTTGAATGAATGTATGTTTTCCCCTTCTTCCTCGTGTTTGCCAGAGGGCCATAAGCTTGTGGACTTAGAAACTTTTCTCAGTGAAAAAGTTGTCAGAAGCCGTCTGAGTAAAACTTAATCAGAACCCTTCGGATGTAGTGTAGAATCACCGGGGGCCTGTGGTTGTGGACTTAGAAATTTTCTAAGTGAGAACTTTGTCATGAGCCTCCGGTCGCAGTGTAGAATCAGGACCCCTCGGATGTTTGTAGTAGTGAGACCGAGGGCTAGGAGGAATTAGACTTAGGAAATTTTCTAAGCTAATATCACCGTAGGCCATCGACGTTGCTGAGCCTTCGACTCATAGTGCAGTTTTAGGTCCTTGTCGAGTAGTTTGAGGTTGCCTTCGGCTCTAAGCCTGTCGGTAGCAGCGAAGTCCATGTTTGCCCACTGAGGGGTTCCCGTTTGTGGACTTAGGAAAAATTCACCATTGAGTGAGTTCGGTAGCTTTCTGCCCTCGGCATGAAGCCCTCGGCTCCTGGTAGATGTAGTTAGACTTTGTGCAGCCTTCGTCATGAAGCATGGTCGGCTTTGGTCCAGCCAAATTCCGGACTTAGCCAAATTTAGGTGAAGTTTTGCTAGTGAGCCCTCTTCCTGGGCCTCCGGGGGAATTATTGTACTCCAAGGCTTCATGTAGGGAAGCCTTCGGCTATGTAGCCGGATGACTTGTTGCTGAGAGATTTTCTCGTGCCTTTGTAGGAGCCTTTCGGGAATATATATCCGAAGTGTTGAGCCTCCGGGGAGAATAGTATCTGGGGAGTTCCTTCCCCCCCACACCTCTGTTTTTTTTTTTTTTTTTTTTTGAATGATGTAGGAGAGGCATCTAGAAACTTGGTTTCTAGGAAAGGCTTGGCCTATATGGGAGGCAACGGAATGAACCGTTGGCTCTCCCTTCGGGAATGACCTTCCGATATCCCGAAGGGTTTGAGGGTCGTTTCCTCGGCCCGAGACATCGTATGTTGCCTGCTTCCCCTTGGGAGATAGCGCGGAAAGCGCCTCGGTTTTGAAAGTCGTCCCCTCAGCCCGAGACATGGTCTGTTGCCTGCTTCCCCTTGGGGGATAGCGCGGGGAGCGTTTCGTTTGTGGAAGTCGAATCCTGGGCCCGGGACATGGTCCGTTGCCTGCCTCCCCTTGGGGGATGGCGCGGAAAGCGTTCCTGGGAAGGGTTTTATTTGTGTGTGGAACACAAATTGCCGGGGGCACTTGGTGCCAGCCGGGGCCGAGGGGTGTTGCACCCCCCCGGTTTTTTTTTTTTTTTTTTTTTTTTTTTTTTTTTATTTCGGAGGATAGAGTATGTATTAGTATGCACAATGTATGCATGATTGCGTCCTTGTGGGGTACGGCTTAGTGAGAAAACACTTGGTGTTTTCAAAGAGTGATGGGGGTGACCCATACACTTGGTACTTGGTACCTGAATTGGTGTTCCTCCTTATGGGGGGAGGAGGCCTTGGGCCTATTTTGGTGGAGGGATGAGGGCTTGGCCACTCATTTTCGGGAGAGATAGGGGCCTTGGGCCGTTTGTGTGACATATAGGTGATGAAGGCTTGGCCTTTTGATTATTCTTTCAAAACGGAAGGGGCCTTGGGCCATTGATCGTTACACTTGTTGAGGATGAGGGCTCGGCCACTCATGTTTTACTGATAGAATTTGACGAGGTGGTGCACATTCCAATATCTAGGGACCTCCGTCCCGTTAGGGCGTTTTAACTTGTATGTCCCTGGCTTGATGATGGCTGAGACAATATAGGGGCCCTCAAACTTAGGCGCCATCTTGCCGCCTTCGGTGGGTAGGCTGGCCTCCCTTCTTCGGATGACGTAGTCACCCACCTGAAATTCCCGGGAGCGGACCTTGGCGTCGATGTAGCCTTTGACCTGTCTTCTATAGTTTTCAGCCCTGAGGAAGGCTTGCTCCCGGCGTTCTGAGATGAGGTGGAGATCGAGGGCCATGTTGGCGTCGTTGACCTCGGGTTCATATTGCTCCACTCTTCGGGTAGGAAAGGTAACCTCTGTTGGTGCCTTAGCCTCAAAGCCATAGCACAGAGAGAAGGGTGTCTCCCCTGTTGCGCGCCGAGGGGTGGTGCGGTAGGCCCATAGGATGTTGTGGAGTTCTTCTACCCAGCCTCCCCCTTCGGCTTCCAGCTTTTTCTTCAGCCCTTCAAGTAGGGTTCGGTTGGCGTTTTCTACTTGTCCGTTGCCTTGAGGGTAGGCAACAGAAGAGAAAGTGTGTTTGATGCCCCAAGCCTCAAGGAGGGCACGGAAGGGGGCTGCCTCAAATTGAGTGCCATTGTCGGATATGATTTGTTGGGGGACGCCAAATCTTGTAAGAATGTTCTTGAGGACGAAGTGGCGGCACCGGGCCTCAGTGATGCTGGCAAGGGGCTCCGCCTCCACCCATTTGGTGAAGTAATCAATGGCCACAATGATGTACTTGTTGTTGGAGGTACCCCTCGGCAGAGGGCCTACTAAGTCAATACCCCATCTGGAGAAGGGTATAGCGGTGCTGATGGGGGCATAGTTGACCGCTGGTCTGCCGGGGGCCTTCTGAAAGTGTTGGCAAGCGGTGCACCTTCGGGCTAGGTCAGCACAATCTCTAGCCATCGTAGGCCAGAAGTAGCCTTGAACTATGAGCCTTCGGGACATGGAGAAGGGCCCCTGGTGAGCTGAGCAAGTGCCACTGTGCACTTCTTCCATAGCGACTTTGGCTTCATCTTGATGAAGGCACCGAAGGAGGGTGCCGTTGTAAGATCTTTTGTAAAGCCTCCCATTCTCGAGGGTGTAGCTGCGAGCCCTCAGCTTTGCCAATTTTGCGCGGGCTTCGTCTTGGGGCAATTGCCCTGTGTTGATGAAGGCGATGATGTCGGAGATCCAATCCTCCGGCCTCAGGTTAATGTTCATGACGGGGCTCGCGTGGATGCTTGAGAGGCTGAGTTCCTCAATTCTTGCAATTTTTGAGAGGTGCTCGGGGGATTCATCCGAGAGCTTGGATAGAATGTCGGCCTCAGAGTTTTGAGCCCTCGGTATTTGGGTAAGAGAATGTGCCTCAAATACCTTAAGCAACTCCTTGGTGGCCTCCTTGTATTGTTTCATCCTCCCTTCCTTGGCTTCGTACTCCCCGGAAATTTGACCCACGACAAGTTTGGAGTCACACTTGACGTGGATCATTTTAGCCTTCAGATTTGCTGCCAGCCGAAGGCCGCAGAGGAGGGCTTCGTATTCAGCCTCGTTGTTGGAGACTCTGAAGGAGAAACGAATGGCGTAGTAGGCGCGGAAGCCTTCGGGTGTGATCAGGACTACTCCCCCTCCGCATGCTTTGGTGGCTGAGGAGCCATCGGTATAGAGGGTCCACCATTCGTCAATGGGTGCCGAAGGCTCCCCATCCCTCGCCGATCTCGCGGTGCACTTCGTTACGAAGTCTGCCAGGGCTTGGCCCTTAATGGCAGGCCTCGGACGGATATCTATGTTGTATTGACTGAGGAAGATGGCCCATTTCACCATTCGGGAGGAACTTGTGGGGCTCCTCATGAGGGCGCCGAGGGGTTGATGTGTGAGCACTTGGACCGGATGAGCTTGAAAGTAGTGGCCAAGCTTCTTGACGGTCCAAACGATGGCTAGCACCGTCTTCTCGACGGGAGAATACCTGAGTTCGACTTCCCGGAAGGTCTTGCTGACGTAGAAGATGGCGTGTTGGACGCCGTCCTCCTCCCGGATTAGCACTGAGCTGATGGCAGCAGGGCTAACACCAAGGTACAAGTATAAAGTCTCCCCCACCTTTGGTTTGGAGAGCACTGGAGGAGAAGAGAGGTACTTCTTAAGCTCGTTGAAGGCCTCTTGACACTCAGATGTCCATTGGAAGCCAGCTGTCTTCCTCATGATTTGGAAGAAGGGGAGGGCCCTCTCGGCTGACTTAGAGAGGAAACGGTTGAGGGCTGCCAGGCGACCCGTCAACCGTTGAACTTCTTTGACGTTGCGCGGGGGCTCCATGTTGATGATGGCCTGAATTTTCTCGGGGTTGGCCTCAATACCCCTTCGGCTGACCATATAGCCTAAGAACTTCCCTCCCTGCACGCCGAAGGTGCACTTCTTTGGATTTAGCCGGAGGTTGAATTTTTGCATGATGGCAAAAATCTCCCGGAGATCGTCGGCGTGAGTGCCTGCCTTCTTACTTTTGACGATCATGTCGTCAACGTAAGCCTCCATAGTGCGTCCTAGGACAGCTTGAAAGACCCTAGCCACCATACGTGTGTAGGTGGCGCCTGAATTTTTTAGGCCGAAGGCCATCACAAGATAGCAGAAGATGCCTTCGGGTGTCATGAAGGCAGTCTTTTCGGCGTCTCCCTCATGCATGTAGATTTGATGATATCCGCGGAAAGCGTCGAGGAATGACATGATTTCACATCCCGCGGTCTCATCAACCAGTTGATCAATGTTCGGCAGTGGGAAGGGGTCCATAGGGCATGCTTTATTCAGATCTGTATAGTCCACGCACATGCGGAAGGTAGGAGGCTTCTGCGCGAGGACCACGTTTGCCAACCAAGAAGGATATTTCACCTCCTTGATGTGTTTGATAGAGAGGAGCATGGCCACCTCCTTTTTCACGAATTCCCTTCTCTCGGCCGAGAGGGGTCTTCTCCGTTGTTGCACCGGTTTGGCCGAAGGGTCCACCGCCAGGCGGTGGGCGATAACCCTTCGGTCGATTCCTGGCATATCCTCCGGCCCCCATGCAAAAACAATGGAGTAGGCGCGGAGGGCTTCGGTGATGCCAGCCTTCAGGTCTTCTGGGAGCTTGGCTCCAATCTTCAGGACTCTCTCCGGCTTGGCCGAATCGAGTATCAAGTCTTCGGTCTCCTCGGCAGGTTCAGCCCTCGGCCTGCCTTCTTCTTCCTCCAAGGCTTTGGTGGTGATAGTGTCAACACGAAATTCAGTTTTACTAACCTTCTTGGTGAGTTGGAGGTAGCAGGCCCTGGAGAGTTTCTGATTCCCCCTCGAGTAGCCGATGCCGGTGGGTGTGGGGAACTTGAGGCAGAGGTGCCTCATGGAGATGACGGCTTCTAAATCCTCGAGGGCGGGCCGGCCGAGGATGATGTTATGCGCGCAGTCGAGGTTGACGACGACGAATTCCACTTCGAGCTTGGCTCTATGGGATCCGTCGCCGAATTCAATCATGAGGCTGATGACGCCCTCGGCGTCTATGCTGTCCCCTGTGAACCCGGAGAGGGGGGTGTTGATGTGCCGAAGGGACCTGTTGGTCCCAGTTTATGCAGACTAACGATCAACTAGATGGATTTCATCGACACACAGAAAGAGAGAAGATCTGATAATGATAAGGCAATATCGAGAACAAGGAAATTCTTCTTTCTGTTGTATCGAGAAGTAAATTTGGCAGCGTAAGGCTAATGTGTATTGATCGATATCGGTACCTGTACACAAGGAGCATATTTATAGGCGCTGTACAGGTTACCGATTTAGGTAAACCTTGGAAGTTGGGCCAAGGCCTTTTTGGGCCTTATTCCCTTTACCTTATTTGCTGCATAATAGATACTAATCTAATACCATAAATGGTATAACTAGTCTACTTTATTTAAACAAGACATTACAGACAAACTTGACCCACAATAAAAGTTCTAACAATCTCCCCCTTTGTGGTCAAGTGCCGTCTTGCTGGGTTTCTTCACTTCTGAGCTTTGTAATAGTTCTTTCTGAGGTTTAGCGCGTGCTCATAGCTCCTGAGTGAATTTCTGTTCTCAAGTTGTGTCTTTATGGCTTTTAGGACATCTTCTGTTCTTTCCAGCTCCCTGAGTTCATCCTTTGTAGCTTCTGTTGACTTCTTGACGAGTTCTTCCCTTTTTGATTGCAATCTATTTCTGATGATCTTTAGTGTCCCATCGCAATATTTGTTTATTTCACTGACAAACAAAAGCCGCTTCTTTCCTTCATGATTCAGATAGATGACCGAGACTGGGTTGTCAAAGATGTGGTCTTCTGGAAAGTCTTCTATCCCTGGTCTGTCAAGGTCTGGCTTTGTTAGATTCACTTTGGGATAATTCATTTCCAGGCCCATCTGAAGATCATGACCTCCATGATAACGAATTTGTCTCATCATGAACCTTTTTATGGCTTCAAAACCTTCCTTTGCAAGTCTATCTTTATGGACTGGTAGCTCTCTGCATCTCATAAACATTTGATAGACGTCGTCCATATGTAACAGAAAGAAATCATTTTCTTGACAGATGAATGTTGATCCGTCAGTTCTCTGTAGGTGAAAGACCATGAATTTGATCTTCTCCAAGTATTCTTCTGTTACTTTCAGGATTGTTTGTACTGGACATCCGCTTGTTGCAAGATTATGATTCAAAGTTTGTCGTCGTTCTCCTGTGGATCTGTGTCCGAGCATGTACAAGTTTCCACCTCTGTCTCTTCCTTTGAGGTGATTGATGCCACGCATCCTGAGCTCTCTGTAGGTCTTGATCTTCTCAGGTGTGCGCCAAATTCGTTCTTTGATTTCTTCCAGAAAGGGAGTCTTAATCCTGACACTGTCCAGGGGTTTCGGAGTAGTCTTTTGTTTCGTGACAGATTTAGGCTCCTTGTATTTTTCTCCTTCTTTTATCTCATCATTGTCGAGCCCAATCATTTGTGCATGATATTTATTGAGAAACTCTCTGAGCTGCCAACTTCGACACATTTCGTACTGCTCCGCCTCCACTCTAAGATCATCCCATTCTGTCCACTGGCGGGGCCATTTGTCATAAACAAGAATTTCTTCAAGTTCATCGGGTGTTTGATCATCGTGTTGGCTGGAGGGATTCTGCTGCTGCTGTGGCGATATGTCTGGCGTAGCATCGGGATCCTGGTGAGACTTGCAGGGATCCTCAATTATCTCAACACGATGCTCTTGCGCAGAGACCAGACCTCTATACTTCGTTACATGCGGCCAATCCTCCCTTGGCTGAGAAAGTGAAACATCGGGATCCTCAGGATTGCCCGTTGACATCAGTTTCGAACTAGGTTCTAACTGATGGCCTGAGTAGGAAGATGTACTCATGGTAGCATCATCAGGACTTCCATTCCGTCCTTGGTTAACATCTATAGGAGATGCACCTCGGGATGTTATGTCTAGCTCGACCATGCTAGAGAGAGTGGCTAGGGATTTATGGCTGGCTGAAGTAGTGGGTTGCTCATTGGTAGAAGTGGAGGGTTGATTTGGCTTTGAGGGTTGGCTAGTAGAAGCAACATGCTCAAGTATCCGCGGGCGCTTGTTCTCCCCCTCATGAGAATCCGAATCATCAGGATCCTCATGTGAACGTTTAGCGCCACGGAGACTGTCACGGCATGTGTTCTGTGTATCTAGAGCATGGAGAAGGGCTTTTTGGAGAGGGGTGAGGTTGCCTTCTTCCACGTCTAGTATACGGTCGTAGATCTCAGCTACAAGATCCTCGAAGGGTACAGTTGTTAGGTTGGGTTTGGTCGTTGTAGGGGAGAATACTAGTTCTGTATCCTGGGTTCCCCTTGATGTGGATGGTTGTTGGTTTTCTATGGCTAAGGGTTTGGAAACAGGTATGGAAATGGTTGGGGGCTGTGTTGTCTGGGGTTTGGATGGTATATTCTGAACAACTGGGGTACTTCCAGAGTCTTGTGCATTAGCGGTTATTGCTTCATGCACCCATGGCTTAATGGTAGACTCTAGAAAGCTGTTCAGATATAGGAGGATGTCTTCGGGGATAATGGCACCAGTTACAGGGGTTGTAACTGTTGTCACAGCATCAGTGAAGATAGCTGATGTGTGGCCTGCGTTCAATGATTGAGGCATTGTTGGCATAGCAGGGCTTCCGACCATCATAGTTTGCACTCCGGTCGTTGCATTCAGGGTGAGTGCACCTGTATGTGCAGTGAATAGTGTAGGTGTCCTAGAAAAATTCAAAAATGTAGGAATGGTGACACCTAGACTCGATGTGATAGAACGAATGGGGGTAGTGGTCCGGGGCTGTTGACCACTAAGTTTCTCAACTGATTCGGAAGGAGCCAGTGAGGTCGGTATGAATTCCCCTTGAGTTATTGAAACTCCAGCCTGTTGAGAGGCTGGAGAGTTGATGGGAGATGGCTGTGCATGCGCAGTTGAACCAGATGCTGCGACTTCTACCCGGGAACTGACAAAGTCAGCTCCTGCTCCTAGGGGCGTGGTTCGGTCTATGGTGACAAAGGTGTCGCAGTCATCGTATAGTGCCAGCTCCTCCTCCACTGCACTTTTCTTTCTGAGCCTCTTCTTAGGCTGTGATGATGCAGATTTGTCGCTGTTGTGTTTGGAGCGCTGCTCACTGATGACAATGCCCTTAAGTGGTCGGGACATGTGAGCAGCCTCTTCATTGTCCGATGAGGAGTCGGAGTCTATCGGAATGGCTCTCTTTCCGGCTCTTTTCCTGTTGCTGATCAGGACTCCCTCCATGTCATCATCATCATCATCTGCATCATCATCATCATCATTCCTCTCCTTTCCCTTGGCCATGCTATCGGAGGCCTCACCACCAGCCTTATTAGAAGGGGCCTGGCTTGATGGTTCATCGGCAGTGTCCTCAGCATTGATAGGGTGGCCCTCAGCAGTCTGGGTCCTCTCGGAAGAGTTACCAGACTGATCATCATTAGGCCGGGTTGCCACTGGTTTCTGTGGCGGGTCTCTCTTCTTCTTACCCTCACTCGCTCTCGGCTTGGTTCCCGGGGAAGGTCCAGCTGGGTTTTGCTGAACCATAGGAACCGTTCTCTTCAACGACTCTTTGTAGTCAATGACTGCCTTATCCCTTGGGTTTGCTAGGTCAAGCAGGGAGTCCGGAATAGGCAGTGCTTCAGCTTTATTGCTGTCTCTCTGAAAGTACTTGAGCTTGGGCGCAGTGAAATGCTTGTCCTCCTTACGCTTTGGCATTGTCGGGGTGGCTTCCATAATGTCGTGGATGATCAGCGCCAGCCACCGAGCGTAAGGAATTGTGTTGCCCTTATGATTCTCCTTCATTTTGACCTGATCCATCAGCTCTGTCCAGAAGAGCTGGGCCATATCATACTGTTTGTCAAACGCGATCCCATGGAAGATTTGTAGGATCTGCTTGTTGCACTTGTCATGTCCGGCGTGCTTTGGAGATAGGCACTTGTTCACAAGGCCGAACAGACTCTTCCATGGGTGGGGCAGGTTGGAGATAGTGAAATTTGACAGCAAGGGCAGCGGACTGTCATAGCCTAGATCCTTCATCCCCTTTATCAGCTCTTCGTTTGAGGGGAGTGGTGCGTAGTGTTTGAGCACTGGGAGCTTCAGTGTCTCCCTGATTGTTGATGGTGTCAGCACCACTCGCACGTCATTCAGTTTGGTCATTATTTTCGACCTGTCCTTCTCTGAGGCTGTGTGCATCAGGCCCCAGAACTGTTGTAGATACACCTCTGGCACTGGTTTGGCTTCATTAAATGCAGACCAGAGGTAATGCTTCTGTAGGATTGATAATATTACTGGATCCTGGCATTTGAACAGCTTTAGGTCCAGTTGGAAGTTGTTGTCGTACAGTGGGACCCATTTCTCCTTTGGGTACACTGCGTTGCTTGGTTGTGCAGTTCTGTCTGTTCCTGACATTGTTAACTGAAAGAATTTGGTCAGCACATTGTTCATTTGAAAATTTTATTTTTGTTCTATTTTGCAATTGTTCAGATCAGGTGTGTTATGGTGGGGCCTCGAGAAAATTTCTGAGTGTAAATCACGAGAACCAACTTCTCGAGATTTGAATATCGAGAAGTAGGTTCTCGAGGTTTAAATACCGAGAAGCTGTTCTCGATACTCAAACATCGAGATCTTGGTTCTCGATGTGAGAATATCGAAAAGTCCTTCTCGAGATCTAAACTTCGAGAACTTCCTTTCTCGATGTTTAAATATCGAGTACTGCTTCTCGGTATTTCAAACTTCGAGAAGTAGGTTCTCGGTATTTAAACATCGAAAAGACCTTTTCGAGGTTCAAATATCGAGAACTGACTTTCGAGGTTTGAAATATCGAGAAACAATTCCTCGAATTTAAATATCGAGAAAGATGTATTCTCGAGTTCGTACTCAAAATAAATGTCGAGAACCACCTGCAATTACACATTCATAAAAATATCAATAACAAATTTCGATGTTTATTAAGACTCAGTTCTCGATATATCACTTCGAGAAATTCCTTTTGAGTTCGAGAACCGGTGCATTTTGTGCGAGAACCATTTTATTCAAGATTTTCATCAGAATCACTACCTTTAGTGCGAAATGTGTGAAGATTTGAGAAAGTTTTTGAGGAAGGCGGTTGAGAGCTCTGGACTTCGAGAACTTTTTAGAAAAAATATGCGAGAAGAATGGGTTGTCTAGTTCTCGAAGTTTTCTTATATGCGAGAAAATCCTGGGCCTTGCGAGAAAGTGATCTGGACCCAAAAGTTTGAGTTGGGCCCGGTTCCGTGTTTAAAATTATTTTGAGCCCCAAACGTTTATTTATGTACAGAAAAAAACTCCCCCTCAAATTGTGCATGAGAGAGAAAAAAAAATGTACACACATACTCACACTTTCTCTCCTTTTTCTGATTTTTTTACACACACACACTCTTTTTCTTATTTTCTGATTTTGACACACACCACACACTCTTTTTCTTATTTTCTGATTTTGACACACACCACACACACTCTTTTTCTGACTTATTTTCTCCCTTTTCTCCCCCTCAACACATGCAACGCACACCACACACGCACACATTTTATTCAGACCATGGAGATAACACAATTACATAGGATCGAAGTTCAACATGCCTAACTTAGATACTAGGAACTGGAATCTCTTTTCATCCAATGCCTTAGTAAATATGTCAGCCAGTTGAAGCTCGGTGCTAACAAAGTACAAATCAACATCTCCCTTCTCCACATGGTCCTTGATGAAGTGATAGCGCAGGTCGATGTGCTTGGTACGCGAGTGATGAACGGGGTTGCTGGTTATGGCGATTGCACTCTGGGAGTCACTGTAGATCGGAATGTGATTGAATAGGAAGCCATAGTCTCTGAGTTGTGTCCTCATCCATAGGATTTGTGAACAGCAACTGGCAGCCGCAACGTATTCTGCCTCGGCTGTAGAAGTTGACACGCAGTTCTGTTTCTTGGAGGACCAACAGACTAGCTTCTCTCCCAGAAATTGAGCACCACCGGATGTACTCTTTCTGTCTAGCTTGCAACCTGCGAAATCAGCATCTGAGTAACCAACAAGGTCAAAACCCGTGTCCTTGGGATACCAAAGTCCTAAGTTGACTGTTCCTTTCAGGTATCTCAGGATTCTCTTTACTGCATTCAGATGTGATTCCTTGGGATTTGCTTGAAAGCGAGCGCACAGACAAGTTGCAAAGACAATATCCGGTCTACTAGATGTCAGGTACAGCAAGGAACCGATGATAGCTCGATAGTTGGTAGCATCGACTGATATTCCGGAAGGGTCAGAGTCGAGCTTTTGTGAGGGAGACATGGGGGTTTTCATGGTTGACTTGCTGTCCATCTTAAATCTTTTGAGCATTTCATGGATGTACTTCGACTGGCTGATGAAGATTCCGTCTGGCAATTGCTTGATCTGTAGCCCTAGAAAGAAGTTCAACTCTCCCATCATACTCATTTCAAACTCAGTGCGCATCAAGTTACTGAATTCTTCGCAGAAGTTCGGATTGGACGAGGCGAATATGATGTCATCGACGTAGATTTGTATCAGCATGATGTCACTGTTCTCTCGCTTGATGAAAAGAGTTGGATCTATCTTTCCCTTCGAGTAGCCTGATTGCACAAGAAAATCAGATAGTGCATCATACCAGGCTCTCGGTGCCTGTTTTAGTCCATACAGAGCTTTCTTCAGCTTGTAGACATAATGTGGGCGTTTAGGATCAACAAAGCCTTCTGGTTGTGTCGCGTAAACTTCTTCTTTTAGTTCTCCATTCAGAAACGCAGTCTTTACATCCATTTGATAGACGGTGAAACTCTTATGAGCAGCATAGGCAAGGAACAACCTGATTGCTTCAATTCTGGCCACTGGTGCAAAGGTTTCATCATAGTCAATTCCTTCTTGTTGATTGTATCCTTTGGCAACCAGCCGGGCTTTGTTCTTTATAATCACACCGTCTTCATCTTTCTTGTTCTTGAAGACCCACTTGGTGCCTATTATTGTTTTCTTTGGGGGACTTGGCACCAGGGTCCATACATCCAATCTTTCAAACTGATTGATCTCCTCCTGCATTGCTATCACCCAATCTGGATCTGTTAAAGCTTCAGAAACTTTGGTTGGTTCAGATTGGCTGATGAAGCAAGAGAAGAGACATTCATTTGCTGTGGCTGTTCTTGTACAAACTCCACGACTTGGATCTCCAATAATTTGTTCTGCAGGATGTGCCTTCGTCCATTTCCGCTCATGAGTTAGAGGGATTGGAGTGATGATGGTGTGATCCGGGTCCTCAAAAGTAGTAGATGTGGTTTGTTGAGGAGTGGAGTGTACAGGAGTCGAATCAGATTCTGTGTCTGCTTGAGCTGATATTTCTGAAACTTGTGCTGGTGAAGTTGCTTGTGTTGCTGCCGTGCCATGATCCTCAGTATTTTCGTGATCTGATGTATGAGGTGAGTCAGCTTCTTCCTCACTGAGGTCAGGCATGAATAGTGGTTGAGCAGCTTCTATTGGTAACTGTGGGTTGGCGGTGCGTGCATTTTCATAGAAATGTTCAAAGAGAGAGTCGAGAATTGCACTGTCAGCCGTTGTTTGCTTTGTTGCTTCAGCTCCATCAGGTTGCTTCCTTTGAGCAGAGAGTGTGTGTTCTATCAAGAAATATTCAGAAGCAAAGTCAGCCATTTCATAGAATGCAACGTTGACACTCTCAATGACTGTTCTTCGATCACGTAGATAGACCCGATACGCCTTTGATTGCGTGGAGTACCCAATGAATACTCCTTCAATGGCTTTCGGATCCATCTTGCTTCTTTCATTTCTGTCATTTAGAACAAAGCACTTGCAGCCAAACACTCTGAAGAATGAGATGTCAGGTGTTCTATTGAAGAGTATTTCATAGGGGGTCTTGTTGAAGCGCTTGTGAATTGATGTTCTGTTCTGAGTAAAGCACGCTGTGTTGATTGCTTCAGCCCACATGAAATGGGGAAGTTTTGACTGAATGAGCATGGTGCGTGCTGCTTCAACAAGGGTTCTATTCTTTCTTTCAACGACCCCGTTTTGTTGTGGTGTCTTTGCTGCAGAGAATTGCTGTGTGATACCCTGAGTTTCATAGAACTCAGCAAGAGACTGGTTCTTGAACTCGGTACCATTATCTGTTCTGATGATCTCCACACTCTTTTGTAGAAAATTTTGGATTGTCCTGATGAAGGTTATGATGGTTGCAGCTGTTTCATCTTTTGTCCTCAGAAATTTGGTCCATGTGTACCGAGAGAAGTCATCCACAATGACCAGTGTATATTTGCGTCCATTGATGCTTTGGACTCTCATTGGTCCACACAGATCCATGTGTAGTAGTTGAAGCAGTCGGGAGGAGGATGGAACAGATTTTAACTTGTGAGAGCTCCTTTTCATCTTGCCTAGTCTGCAGGCATCACAATGAGTGTCAGCGGAAGTCTTCAAAGGAGGCAGCCCTTTCACAAGTTTCTTGGAGGATAGATTTGTGAGATATTTGAAGTTAATATGTGAGAGGCGTCTGTGCCATAGACTGTTTTGTTCAGAGGAAGCTTTGGACAGCAGGCAGATGGAAGAAGGTAATTGTACGCTCTTCAGATCAATGGTGTATAGGTTGGAAGTTCTCGTGCAGGTCAATAACACCTTCCCAAACCTGTCCAGCACACAGCATTGTCTGGCTATGAACTCCACTTCCATGCCACTATCGCAGAACTGTCCAATGCTTAGCAGATTATGCTTCAGTCCTTTCACATATGACACAGCCTTGATGGTGACACTTGCACAGATGACATCCCCATATCCTAGGATTGGAGAAGCCGCGTTGTTTCCAAATCTCACATTTCCTCCGTAGCATTTGGTGTAGTTGCTCAACAGTTCTTTTATTCCGGTCATGTGGGTTGAGCAGCCTGAATCTAAGTGCCACACATGACCGTCCTGCAAAACAGATTAAGGACTTTTAGGTACCCACCGCAGGATGGGTCCTTCCTTATCAATTGAGAATATCCTTTTGAATTTTTCTTTCAGCTGTGATCCACGGTCAACAGCCTTTTCAGATAATGTTCTTTGTTTTTCAAGTTCAGTTTTTGGTATCCATTTTTGTTTGATTTTAGGAGTGGAGGAGACAGTGTTATTGTCTTTGTGTGTGAATGGCTGGTTCGTGAGGTAAGGTTTGAAAATTTCTTCTTTAGAGAGACGTTGTAAATGTTTCTTCGAATGAACTTTAAGAGGATATCTTAAATTTGGAAGATCATAGACACCCTCTACAGTTCCATTCTCAGACTGTTTTCTTTGTTTGCGCTCTCCTTTTTCTTTCTCACGCACAGCATTTACATCATGATCAGAACCAAAAGTATCATTGCAAGGATTCACAACCCCAGAAGTAAACAACTTTTCATTGATAATGAAAGTATCAGATTTAAACTTAGAATGATTCAGCTTGGGACACAAGACTGAACTGGAACTACATGACTGTGACATAGAACTAGATCTACGCTTATTTGAATAGAAAACAGCATTTGAACACGACTTTTTATTCTCAGAAAACATCTTCTTCTTTCCTTCAGCTATCTCAGCTCTCTTTAACTTCCACTCTCTTCTCCTCTCCACTCTCCGACTTACTTCATTTCCTGTTTTCAAAGGAGAGTTGGAGTGAGTGGGTGTCTTTTTGAAAAGGTTAGTTTTGTTCAGAATTGGTTGAGATGTATCAGTATCGCTAGATGATTGAGAAGTTGTGCCAGATTGGGAACTTTCTTTTAAAATGGTCAGTTCTCTCAACAACCTCTCCCTCTCACTTTCAAATTCTTTTCTTTCTTCTTCAAAACTTTTTCTTTGATTTTCTAAAGAGATGTGTAAGTTTTCAAATTTCCTGATTAGTGGAGGGATGTAGGGTTCTTCTCCACTTGAACCTGAGGTTGAAGGGGGTTCAGGTTCTGACACAACTTCCTTCTCAGAAGGATAGAGATTCACACTCTCATCAGTTGACAAAACAGGTTCAGCGTTTTCATAGCTTTCGTTCAGGGAATCATAACTGAAAGGAATTTCGGCTTTTGAAGGATTTGACCGCTTTACCTCTTCTTCTTCTGCGGTTTCTTTTCCGTAGGTAAAGGCCATCAACTTGGTCAATCCTAACCCCATGTACTTTATGTTGTAAAGTTGGAGACAATCAATCTTTTTCAGATTGTTGGGGTTAGTAAATCCAAGACCTTCCTTTGAGTTATAAAACCGAGTGTCCCTGTTTTGGTTTAAGAAAATTGTTTGTTCAGTTTGTCCTCTTTTGACCAGCAGGTCTTCTAATTCTTTGATTTTTGTGTAAAGAGCACATCTTTGTTTGCGTAGAAAATCATTTTCTGCTTTCGCAACATTTCGTTCGAGTTCTGTGTCACTGACCTTCTTAGTTAGTTCAGTTATTTTTTGTGTAAGCTTCTCTGCTTCTAAATTTTGTTTCTGAACTCTTTCTTTCTCATTTTCTAGTTGCAACTTCAGAGAGTGACTCTTATCTAGAGTGTCAAGTGCAACTTTGTAGTTATGATCTAACCTGCCCTTTAACTCCTTTATGGTGTTATCCTTTTCTTGTGAGGAATGAACTTTGCAAGTACAGGAGCAAGAAGGTTCAGAAGTACTTACAGTGGTGTTTGAGCTTGAACTTTGACCTTTTCCGGGGATCGCAGCATCACCCTTGTCTTTTCCTTCTTCTTCTACAAACGCCATCAGGGCCAGATTCTCTTCTTCTTCATCATCGGAACTCTCCTCCTGCCATGGATCATTCTCAGTAGGAGTTGCAGCACTATCATCATCTCGCTTGGCCATGAACATCTTCTGCTTGTTCCACAGCATCTTTTGCTTGTAATAGTTGAAGTCCCTCTTCTTTGGTAAGCGACAGTCCTTGATAACATGTCCAGCTTTTCCACAGTTAAAGCATTTGAGGGGGTCTTCGGCTGCAACAACTCTACTAGAAGAGTTTTGATCATTGGTTTTTGTTTTGTAGTTGGCTGAGGAGGTTCGGAGCTTGTTTGATGAGCTTCCTTTCTTGGCAAACCTTTTGTTGAACTGATTGGTAAGTAGTGCCATCTTTTTCTGTAGATCGGCCAGCTCGGATTCAACATCCATTTCTTCTTCACTCTCTTCTTCTTCTGACTCTATCTTGACTGCCTTCTTCTTCTTCGGACCCTTAGATGAACTCTTTGATTTAGCTTCAATCATGAGAGCTAAAGGATTAGCAGAGAAGCTTCCTTCCATCTCAGCAGTGTCATTAACAAACTGCTGTAGATGTTCATGGACAGTGCAGAGGTCAAGTTCATCCAAGTCTAGGTGCTGTCGTAGATTCTTAACAGTTCTTCTCCATTCTGGCGGCAGGCTCGACAAGAAACGTATGTTCATTTCCATATTAGATTTGACAACTTTGATCTTTCTCATCTCATTGATCAGTTGTACGAATCTGTTATACGTCTCATGGAGCGCCTCACCAGGTAGGGCTTTAAAAGCATCATAGGCGGTCAAGATGTTCGCTTTCTTTGTCTTCAAACCAAGATCAGTTCCAATCATTAACTTCTTCACCTCGTCCCACATTTCCTTTGCTGTCTCCATGCTGTCTATCAGAATGTAGATATCATTGGGGATAGCTTGCAGCAGGTAAGTTTTTGCCATGAGATCAGCTTTGATTCTCAACTTGTCAGCCTCAGTGTATTCGCCTTTTGTCTTTAATCTTTTCACATAGTTGACAGGGGGGTTGTTTACATCTGAGGTATCTACTTCGGTATAGATCTCAGCAGGACCTTGTGTGAGTGATTCAAGCATGGCAGATGAATTGTCTTTCCCTTCCAGAAAGTTCAAGAATCTTGTCTTCCACATCTGATATTCTCCTTTTCTGAGGATGGGTGGTCTGTTGTCATTTCCAAGTGCTAATGCTTCCATCTTTGCTGATTGAGCCTTAACAGATCGGTCGAGTGTTTTTATCAGAAAAAAAATTTAAGATGCAGAATGTCGAAAACCTAATTCAAGAAAAATTCGAAAACTAGGGTTCGAGAAGTTCTATCGAGAACCAGTTTTCGATAGTGAATATCGAGAACCTGTTTATCGAGAAGTAGGATTCGAGAAGCTGTATCGAGAACTTCAGTATCGAGAAGCTAAGTTCGAGAACTTAGTTTCGAGAACTGAGTGTCGAGAAGCTGTATCGAGAACCTGCAATTTGAAAAACAGAGTTTTTAGATATTCAGTATCGAAAACTAAGTATCGAGAAAGCAATCTCGAGAACTCAGTTCGAGAACTTGTATCGAGAACGTAGTATCGAAATCCTGCAAATCAAAAGTTCAGATTTAAACAGTTTAAACAACTTTTCTGTGAAGTTTTTGATCTCGAGAGTCTTCCTGTATAGTTTTCGTCCTGAAAAACCTGCTTAAATGTCGAGAACCCTGCTTTTCGAACTCATACTATCGAGAAATCAAAAATACCGAATCTACTGAAATCGAAAAGTAAGATATACCCTTGGTTCGTTTCTGAATGACGAATCCAATGGTATAACTTTTACAGTTTATCGATCAGAAACAAGATTACAGTGATTACAAAGAGATATATCGAAAAGTATGAAAACAGAGAAACTTCGAAAACTTTTCTTCGACGATCACACTCGAGCAGGCTCTGATACCAGTTGTTGGTCCCAGTTTATGCAGACTAACGATCAACTAGATGGATTTCATCGACACACAGAAAGAGAGAAGATCTGATAATGATAAGGCAATATCGAGAACAAGGAAATTCTTCTTTCTGTTGTATCGAGAAGTAAATTTGGCAGCGTAAGGCTAATGTGTATTGATCGATATCGGTACCTGTACACAAGGCGCATATTTATAGGCGCTGTACAGGTTACCGATTTAGGTAAACCTTGGAAGTTGGGCCAAGGCCTTTTTGGGCCTTATTCCCTTTACCTTATTTGCTGCATAATAGATACTAATCTAATACCATAAATGGTATAACTAGTCTACTTTATTTAAACAAGACATTACAGACAAACTTGACCCACAATAAAAGTTCTAACAGGACCCCCTGTCGAGTCCCAACTCTTGGAAAGTGCTGAGATACATGACGTTGACGGAACTCCCCGTGTCGACGTAAGTTCGGAGGATGATGGCGTCACTGATCTCAGTGCGGATGATGAGGGCATCCCTATGCGGCAGATAACCCGAGGGGAGGTCCGCATCTGTGAAGAAGATGGGCTCCCCCCTCGGCTTTTTAGTTGGGGGCATGTGGTTGACCTCCCCAACGTAAAGGGATTGAGCCCACTTCTTCCGTTGGCTGGTGGAGTCTCCACCGGTGTTGCCGCCGTTAATCATGTGAATGTGGCCCTTGTATTGCTGATGGGAGCCTTCTCCCTCGTCCTCGAGGCCCCCAATCTCACGCTTCTTCCCTTGTGGGTTTCCCAAAGGGATGGTGTTGGGGTTCACCCACTTATTCGCCTTCGGCGGAGGACCTTGATGATGAGGGGGGCCCTGGGGCGGAGGGCCCCTGATAAATTGAGACAAGTGGCCCGCCTGTATCAGCCTCTCAATGGCGTTCTTCAGCTGATGGCAGTCGTCGGTTTTGTGTCCATGGTGGCGGTGGAAGCGGCAATAGGGCTCATCAGGACCGATGGCATAAATCTCGAGGGGTGTACGGGAGTCTCGCTCCACCAGCCCTCGCTCTTCTGCGTGGTCCAAGATGACGCTGACGGGGTGCGTCAGGGGAGTGCGTGGGTGCTCCAGGAGGACGGGTTGCGCCCATGCCTTCGGATTGTTCTTGTAACCGCCCCCGGGTCTGGCTTGGCCACCTCGGGAGCGATCGGTGTACTGTGTTTCTCGGTTGGCCGGAGGGGGAGGCCCTCCGGGCCGATTCCTGCCTTCATTCTTCTGAGAAGGATCCGTGTTGCGGCGGTCTTTCTCGATTTCCTCCGCTTCAGCATATCGGTCCCCCCGCTGAAGGGCCTTGGTGTAATCGCGGGGGGGATCAGTGATGAGGCTCCTGGAGAAGTTACCGTTGCGGAGGACGGTGTGGAAGAGGGCCATCAGGGTTCTGTCGTCGGCACCTTCGACCTCGAGGGAGGCCTGCCTCCAGCGTTCTAGGAAACTCCGAAGGGTTTCCTCCTTCTGTTGTCTCACGTTTAGAAGGTGGGAGAAGTGTTTCTTTGAGCGGTGCCTCCCGGCAAATTGTGTAAGGAAGCGGTGGGCAAGTTCTTGCCAAGAATCAATGCTGCCTTCGGGCAACCGGTTGAACCACTCATACGCTGGTCTCTCCAAGGTGGAAAGGAACCAACGGCACAAGTATTCATCCGAGGCCCCCATCATCATCATGCTATTCTGATAACGGCTATAGTGCTCTTGGGGATCTGTCTTCCCCTCATACGGCTTGATAGGTTGTCCCCGATATTTGTGGGGGATTTTGGCCGCCAACACCCTTGGGGTGAAAGGCGTCCTAGTGCGGAGCTGAATGAGGGGCTCGCCTGAGCCTTCGGCAAGCTTACGCTTCATTTCCTCCACTTGCACTCGAAGGTCAGCGTACTCTGGATCTGGCCTCGCTGTAGAAGCCGTCGGGGGAGCCTGACGATTCTCCTCGAGTTGACGGAGGAGGGCTTCGATGATTTCGTCCTTGGGATCCTTCGGGGCAACCCCTTGGGAGTTGGCCCGGAAGGATTGCGCCTGATTGATTTGGTGCCTGGCGTCATCGGCATGGAGGAGAGCTTTGCCATTGCTTCGGGGGGGGGGGGGGGGGGGGGAGGCACGCCCTCGGCTCCCGAAGCGGAGGCCCCACTCTCCTGAGGCCTGCTGAATTCCTGTTTGCCGAGGCGGTCTTGGACCCCTCGGCGGCCGGGAGCTCCCCCTAACCTCTCAAGTGCAGAAGTCCGGGGTTTCTCCTTCATCATGGGGCGCTTATCCCTGGACTGAGCCTCTTGGGAGGCGGTATCCTGTGCTATGACCCCCTCGGCGTTTCCAATCCCCGGGGGAGGATTGTTGAACAAAGGGGGGAGTGGTGGTAGTTGGATAACGTTTCCTCCAGCGTAGGGCTGAAGGGGTGCCTGAGAGGCGAGGGCTCCGGAATTGAGAGCCATGTTTTGAACAAAGGCCGCAAAGGCAGCCTGAAGATCGATGGCCGAGGCCGGAGGGGGAACTTGGTTCTCACTCCGATCCCTCCTTCGATTATCAAGGCCAATGCGGGCATCAGGGACATTCTTCTGTAGCTGCTGACGGAGGTCAGCGGTAGCCTGCTCCAATTCGAGGATGATACCGCCCTCGGGCACTAAGAGCCTGTCAGAGGTCTCAGCCCTGTTGGTTTCGCCGGGGGCTACGTGGTTCCCCTCAAGGGTTTTGGATTGGGCACGAGTGGTTCTTCCCATTTTTGGTAAGTGTTTTGTATTTGGTAGAGGGGGAGGGTTTCTTACTTGATTGTTCTGACCTCTCAACGAGAGCACCAAATGATGGATGATCTACCCGGGGGGGTATCTTATCCGAGGGGTTATTGCGGGAATAAATAGAGAGAAGTCAGAGCAAAATAGGAGGAGAGAGAGTCGATTTATTAAATGAACTCAGCGTGTCGAGTTGGGATCGTTTACAAGGAGAAATGGGCTGCTATTTATAGCAGCAATAAATGCGATGAGAGGACACGTGTCAGTAATCCAACGGCCGAAGGGTCACATCAGCCGGTTGGCACCGGCAGTGGTGCGTCCACCGCATTGAATGCGGTTGGCGGATGTGACGTGGCATTAAATGCGGTGGTTGGCTGTCTCTAAAAGGAATCTTTTGATGACTGAGCGTGTTTGGCCGAAGGCTCCTTGTGTAGCCGAGGGCTCCATGTAACCAAGGACCCCGGTGTAGCCGAAGGCCTTGTGTGACCGAAAGCTTGGTTCAGCCGAAGGCCTCTCTGATGCCGAGGGCTTGATAGTGCCGAAGGCTCATGTTTTTTGCCGTTTTCTCCCAGTAGCTTCTTATGCCAGAGAAGGCTATTCTGTGAGTTTTGGAGCCTTCGGCCAAGGAGGCTGAAGGCACCCCAGTATGTATTTTGGGCTACTTTGAGGCTTGGGCCGTTTTATTCGGGCCTGAGTTGTTTCCTGAGCTCAATGGACTTGTGTAGGAGAAGTAGGAGTCTATGGGCCGGGGGTTCCTGGGCCATATACTCCATCAAACTCTATTTGTGCTTTTTAGGCAAACTTTAGTCGTATTTAAGACAATTTCTGTTTTTGTAAATAAATTGCAATTCATCAATGTTTTTGATAAAAAAAAAAAACTTATTTAGTCTCTTGCAATCTCTTCTTTAGTATGTCATATGAATAATAAAATGTTATGTTTTATTTGTGCTTTGGGTGTTGTTTAAAATAGGGGTCAAAAAAAATTGAAAAACTGAAAACGACCAACAAAGTGATCGAAACAAAATTGACCAAAATCAAACAAAACGAAACTGAAACTGATTAATCCATCAGCAATTAGATTCACAGTTTTATACTTTTGAATTTAAAAATTGGTCGATCTGAAACCGACTGAAAAAACCCGACCAAAACGTGCTAAAAGCAAGGGAAAGTTCTCGAAATGAGACTAAAACAGTTCAAAAATTCAAAAATAGGACTGTCATGTTTTTATTCCCAAAATAGGGGGAATTACTGTCAAGTTTGGAAAATACTGTCATGTTTTAAGTCTGGTACTGCCAAAACATGACAGTAATTAGTCCTATTTTGGGAATAAAAACATGTCAGTCCTATTTTTTGAATTTTCAAACCTATTTAATCCCATTTCGGGTAAAAGCAATTGAAGCCGATATAAACAGACCAAAACCGACTCAAGTTGCACGGTCCCCCGGGATGATTTTCTTACTCTTAAGTCTAAAAAGGAGTGTAGTGACTATAGAAGTAACATAATCATAGTTACTTATGTTCAATATTATAGTTATATTTTTGTAAATAAATTCCATGTAAGTAATTTTTTCCTTCTAAATTTGTTTTTTAATCTCTTGGAAACTGGCCAAAGCTAATATAAACCAACTGAAGTTAGCCGAATCGAAAACGACCAAACCCAACTCAGGTTGTGAATTTCACCTTCTCGGCTTAACCTTTTATAAACTAAATGACTAAAAATCGATCCGATAAAATCGAAACCGACAAAACCGTACAAATGAACATCTATTGTTTTAATAGTAAAACTCAGTTTTAAAACCCTAACGTGTCACAATCTAATTGGTCAACAAAAACTATATTAAAACTCAAGCATTTAGGATGTTTTTACTTGGACTGTAATTTGCCCCAGACCAGACCAGTCCAGATCAGACCAGTTCAGACCAGACCAGACCAGACTTGGATAGTTATAAAAATACAAAGAAACCAGACCTTACCAGACCAGACCAGACCAGTTCAGACCAAACCAGACCAGACCAGACCAGCAAATTACAGTCCAAGTAAAAACATCCTTAATTTGAGAAAACGGATGATGCTAATGTAACGTGAACTACATGGAGTACAAAAATCAAACATCAATTAATACGAATAGCACTGATACAATATGAGTCTATTCCATACACGGTCAATTAAAATAACAACTAAAATAGGAAAATGCTTAGTGTATATGAGTTGAACACGAGTTGTACACAAAACCCTCCTAATTATCTGTGTACATAGGCAATTCATTTAAAAAGTGACAGCACTTGATGTCAAATTATCTGTGTACACAGACAATGTACATTTTGTGTACAACTTGTGTACACCAAGAATGGTCCATTAAAATAACACATGCGGTAGGTGTTGGGCCCGAGAAATATTTGCTCAAGCAAGTTAACGGGCTGAAAGAAGACATGGTCTGAACATTAAAAGGGGCCGAAGCCGGATCTGAATAAAAAAGGATGAAGACAGATTTGAATGAAGCTAAAAACTTGGGAGCAGTTTCCTATTTCCTTGACCTAACGGATGGAAATAAAGCGGCAATAATGATGATTAATGTGGAGAATTAATATTCAAATATCTTTGTAATAATAATAATAAATGGGAATGATCAATGCCTACATAACGTAAGATCTGGGAAGCATATATATGGCATACGAATATACCAAGCAGGGGGCTCACATAGAGAGAACTAGCTATAGTCATACAAGAGAAAAATATTCATGCATTACTCAATTTCTTTGTATTCAAACTTTCTGATCATACACAGACTTCAATAATATATATATTTTCTTTCTAGCATAAATCCGCCTCTATTGATTCTATATTGCTTGATTCCCATTTCAATTCCATTTTAGATTAGTTTAATTCTCGTTAAAACAATTGGCGCCGTCTGTGGGAAATTCTTGCAAAACGAGAATCAATTATGGCCGGAAGCTCTAATCCCTTGTTCGATGAGATTCAAGCACAACTAGAGGCCGTCTGAAAGGAGCTCCGCGCGGCCAAAAGCGCTGAAGCGGTGCAATTGGAAGCTGTCCGGGAAGAGTTACGTGCGGCTAAAGAGGCCAACCAGTCGAAGGTAGATGCTCAAACCCAGCTAGAAGCCGTGAGGGAGGAGATGTGTCAACGTATAGCTCTTCTTCAAGGCGAAAATGACGCTTTGAGATCTCAAGTTCAGTCGGTGGCATCCATAGCATCAAAGTCACGAAAAGGAAAAGAGATCATGACCGCCGCGTCAAAGTTGAACATGGACCCCCTACCGGTGTCAACTTCAACAATCGCGTTCTCATCCGAGGCCTTCCCGGGACTTTCAGATTTTGATCCATATGCTGGAGGTCCCCCGGCGATCTCGCAGCTCATCCCTTATGAACCTCTTGTCCCAGCGACAACTCCAAAAGCAAGCATCCCCATGTGCTTCTTCCCGGATTCGTTGCGAACCAAAACGACAACATCGGGGATGCAGACCGTCAACCAGCAGATGCCGATCCCTATCCCTGTGTCGACTTCAACGGAGCCCTTCATTCCCCTTTCGCTGGCCGGTTCAACAGGTGGAAGGGGGCAATCATCTCGTCCTGCACCACTCCCCAGAAGGAACGTGTTTCGCAATTTGCTTGCTGAACATGAAGGACGACACATTTCCGAGCGTGACGACATGATCGGAGATGTCGACTTCGGCAATCAAAGACGACAGCATCCGGAAACTATCATCATACGCTCACCATCCGAACAGAGGGTGTCTCAGGCGGGAGCATATTTCGGAGCAGGAGGTCCGCAGATGCATATGGACATGGCGGAACCGTTGGCCTTTATCATGCAAGAGTTGAAAGAGTTGCGAGAAAAGTATAATGGCATGCCAGGGGTTCCTCGTCCTCTTGACATGGCAACACGAACCTGCTATGCGGATTCTCCATTCGGACGACATATAACAGACGTCGAGATCCCAAAGAAATTTGCAGTCCCATATATGAAATTGTTCGACGGAACCACAGATCCGGTAGAGCACGTCGCTCAATACAAGCAACGGATGTTAGCTATTTCTGTCAGGCCGGATCAACGGGAAGCGTGCATGTGCAAGGCGTTCGGGACGACACTGACGGGTCCAGCGTTAACATGGTTCGTCAACTTGCCGAATGGCGGCATCGACTCCTTCGCAGATCTGGTTAACTTGTTCACCCAGCAGTTTGCGAGTAGTCGAGCATTGGAGAAGCAAACCAGTGACTTATATCGTGTAGTACAAAGACATAACGAATCCTTACGTGACTACTTGCATCGATTTAACAAGGAGAAAGTGTCAATTCCGAGATGTGACACGCCAACGGCTGTAGAGGCTTTCAGAAGAGGATTGCGCGAAGACTCAGACTTGTATAGGGAATTGACCAAATTTCCTTGCAAGACGTTTGAAGATGTCCAAGCCATGACTTTGGCTTTCATCCGGCTCGAAGAGGACGAACAGTCTCGACTTCGTGCGATTGGCTATGAAGGAGGACAGCGGAAGGCCAGCACCTCCAGAAAACATGATTATAGGGCTGGAAAGCCTTATGCGAAGAATGAAGAACGACCCGTTGCTTCGACGACTTCCTGGCTCGATGATCCCAGTCTGCCGCCTGCCATTCCGACATATTGTTTTAATGTCACTACAACTGGACTTATCAATGCTTTGGACAAATTGGGAGACAAGGTTCGGTGGCCCAGAAAGTCTGACAAATCCGATGGGCGACGAGATCCTAGCAAGAGATGTGACTTCCATGACGACATCGGACATAACACAGAGGATTGCGTCGCTTTGAGGAAGGAGGTCGCCTACCTCCTGAGGAACGGTTATCTGACAGAAATCATGTCGGAGCAAACGAAATCAATGTTAAAAAGAGATCCGAAGTCATCCACAGAACATCAACGACCTCCTACACCTACAACACCTCAAAAGGTGATCAATTTCATTAACGGTGGTTCTGATTTATGCGGACTAACCTATTCTGCGGCCAAGAGACAGGCTCGGGAGTACTCCCGAGACAAGTCGTCACAGGTAAACCAAGTCGTCCGAAAGGGTGAAGCTTGGAAAAATGCGCCCATCACCTTCGACGAATCAGACTTGGCCAATCCTGTTGATGCTCATCATGACACCCTAGTCATTACTCTTAGAGTGGCGAATTGTGAGGTGAGACGAGTTCTGGTTGACAATGGCAGCACAGCCAACATCACAACTTTGAAGACACTAAAACAAATGGGATACAGAGAGGAAGACCTGACGACCTCCGGTTCTACCCTTGTCGGATTCAACGGCGAGCCCAGTCAAACAATCGGTAATGTATCTTTACCCGTACATGCTGTTGGTCTTAATTTGCAGGTAAAGTTTGATGTTGTCCAAGACTTGCCCGCCTACAACATGATTCTTGGAACGCCTTGGCTTCACCAAATGGGAGCGATCCCTTCAACGTACCATCAAATGGTAAAAGTTCCAACACCGTGGGGGGTGCAGTCCATTCAGGGTGATAGGGCCACCGCCAAGTCGTGTTACCAAACAGCGATGAAGTCGACCGCTTCTGCTACAACATCTGCATAGCAATCAAAGGGCGACTTTATTCCGGTTGGGGAAAATGACAGCGAAACAAAGGACATCAGCATTGACCCAAACCATCCAGATAGAGTCGTCCGCATTGGGGGCAGCATGCCGATTCAATTGGAAGAAGAGCTTGTAATCCTACTCAGAGAACATAAAGACGTCTTCGCTTGGGATCATGACGACATGACGGGTATCGATCCGCAAGTAATCACCCACAAACTTAATGTCAACCCCTTACACAGGCCTATCCAGCAAAAGAGGCGACGCTTCGCCAGAGAAAGAAACGACATCATAAATCAAGAAGTTGAGACGCTATTGCGCACAGGTAAAATTCGTGAGGTAAAATATCCAACTTGGCTTGCTAATGTCGTTGTAGTGCAGAAAAAGAAGGGACATCAGAAAGGCAAAAAACCTAAGTGGAGAGTATGCGTCGACTTCACCGATTTAAACAAAGCATGCCCGAAAGACATGTTTCCAATGCCTCATATTGATGTGCTCACGGACGCCACAGCGGGACATGAAATACTGACATTCATGGACGCTTTTAGTGGCTATCACCAAATCCAACTGCACCCCGACGACCAGGAGAAAACCGCATTCATTACAGAGACATGTACGTACTGTTATGTTGTTATGCCTTTTGGTTTGAAAAATGCAGGAGCTACCTTCCAAAGGTTGGTAACAATGATATTCAAAGATCAACTCGGGAGAACTATGGAGGTATACATCGATGACATGTTGGTTAAATCCAAAAAAGCGTCAGACCATGTCGAACACATGCGGGAATCATTCCTGAAGTTACGAGAGTACAACCTGAAGCTTAACCCAGCCAAGTGCACGTTCGGGGTGTCGTCGGGAGAATTCCTGGGCTACATTGTCAGCGAAAGAGGAATAGAAGCTAGTCCAGGACAAGTTCGAGCCATACTAGAGATTGAATCCCCAAAGTCAATCAAAGATGTTCAAAAACTGGCAGGACGAGTTGCGGCACTCAATAGATTCATATCAAAGTCGTCAGACAGGTGTCGACTTTTCTATGATGTCCTCTGAAAAATAAAAAGTTCGAATGGACAGAACAGCACGAAAAAGCCCTACAACAACTGAAGGAATACATGACAACACCGCCACTACTGACGAAACCCAAAGATGGCGATGAGTTACAGTTGTATCTTGCAGTATCAGAACATGCCCCCAGTTGCATCGACCACTTGATCATCCTACCTGGTTTCCGGCCCATTTAACGACTTACTCATATAGTAAACCGGCGTCTGTTGGCCGTCTTCTTCCCGCGTTAGTACTGCACTGACGGCAAACAAGTTCTAAGGAGCTGGAATGCGGTACACCTAAAGCCTTTCCACTTCTAATTTAATTATCTACTGAAGTATTCATCTTACGCTTTTTGAATCTCTTACTAACTTGACCGTCGGAGGGCCGTTGGCCTCAAGCCAACGGCCAACAAAGTATTTGACTGAGTCACAGATTGACAACATCAAGCTAAATCCTATATGACAATATCATATAGACTTCTGATGACGACATTAAGTCAGCTGAATTAAGGTACTCGACAATAGTTTGCTCTTATTTTATTTCAATGTCATCTTAATCTACTCACCCGCATTGACAAGTGAAAATACATCTGACTCCTTAGAGATAATACACACCTACAATCAATGTAAAAGTATTAGACTATTTTACTAACTTTAGCATCGGAGGGCCGTTGGCTTCAAGCCAACGGCCAGGCCCCAGTTACGTGTCTAATTAGGTTGCAGACTAAAGGCGTCAAACCATTTACTGATAGACAACATGAAACTGAGTGATGAATGACGACATCAAACTGAAAGTTAGACGACGACATCATTTAACTTCAAGTCAACCGAGATCGCCTCATCAAACCAGGAAAGTAAATAAAGAAGCAAAGGATCAGGACACTATCAGGGTATGCAACAGCAATTTACTCATCCCTCACTTTAATATTTTCTTCATTCATTCACTTTGACAAGTGCAAAATTACTTTTGAAACATTAAGTTGAAATGACGTGAATTTGACTAAGTAGTTTCGCAATGTTGAGGACTAATTTTTTATACATACCTATTCATAGTTACTGACTTTAGCATCGGAAGGCCGTTGGCTTCAAGCCAACGGCCAGATCCTGACAACATGATCAAGTGCAGGCTTAAGCATAAGGACAACGCTAAATAGTTGAAGACATCAATCAGCCCACGTAAATTTCTCATAACACAGCCCTTAAATACATCACTGAGGGACATCAAGGATTGCATGGACTCGTCATATGAAAAATATGAGTACCGAATCCATACGCCTTGTATATTTTGGCCAAAACAACAGACAGATCATACATCACAAATGCTGACAACATCAAAGTCAGACAAACACAAGACAACAACAGTACACGTACAAGTGACATCATCATGTGAAAAAACAACCACATCCAAAACTACAGAAAATACACAACAGACGCACGTGCTCCAAAAGCACGACAACACAAGCTCCAAAATAAAAGAGACAACATGAACGCCATTGACATACATCATGTTCATGTCGACAATATTACTCAAACAACAAACGAAGCGGTGCTTAAAAGTTTTTACAAGTAACGGTCACACTCACGGAGTCAACCCATCATTTATATAATGAGGGACGAAATCATGATTGCCAACCAAAGTGTTGACATCAAACCGAACGAAGGTTGACGACATGTCTCTCCAGACACCCGACGAGTTGATAAAAGCGTCTTTTTGCACGAGTAACAGGTTGACAACATGCCTGATTAGACAGATTGGGAGCTTACATGCGCAATATTCAAGGAGGACGGACATCGAAGTTTCAAGATTTCGACAAGTTGACGCTTGACGGGTTTACATGGGCCATACGCCTCAACTTCTCGAAAGGGGGCAATTGTTGGGCCCGAGAAATATTTGCTCAAGCAAGTTAACGGGCTGAAAGAAGACATGGTCTGAACATTAAAAGGGGCCGAAGCCGGATCTGAATAAAAAAGGATGAAGACAGATTTGAATGAAGCTAAAAACGTGGGAGCAGTTTCCTATTTCCTTGACCTAACGGATGGAAATAAAGTGGCAATAATGATGATTAATGTGGAGAATTAATATTCAAATATCTTTGTAATAATAATAATAAATGGGAATGATCAATGCCTACATAACGTAAGATCTGGGAAGCATATTGACGTGCACTTTGTCGTGATGTGCACTCAAAATAATAATACAATACGACACTAATACGTAGTATAGTGTAGTAAGGTTCGTATCCACAGGGAAAGGAACACTCTTCTTTTTATATAAATAAGAAATAATAACAGGGGGGTTTTATGTTTGGTTGATGAACTTAAATTATCTTTAAACACGAAGATGAACAAGTTATGTGGTTTAATTAATGAGAAGAAGACTTGGCTTTGATTTTATCCACTTAATGAAATGTTCGTCGATCCCGGTTATATCTTTAACTATCTTCCTCTCGAATACTCAATCGAGGAGTATATCCAGTTCATCGAGGGTAGTTATTAATAACGAGAAGCATTCATTAATAAAACTTACTACCGAGTCAATATAGAACAAGCGTCGTATATTAACTTGATAGTAGCAATAAAATCAAGATGAAAACGATTGAGATTGATAACCTCAACACAAGCGGTTTATTGGTTTAATCAATATAATTAATTCCCCTTGGCTTGTTAACCATGAAAAGCATGTATTAACAATCCAAGTTTACTACCGTGAAAGGATCAAATTAATAACAAGCGTATTAACCGACCGATTCTAGTAATAACTAATATATAGAACAAGACTAGTAGATACTTTAAGTAATGCTCAATATATTAATATGGGATAAGAATAGGAAGTAATTAATATTCAAGGAAGAAGATTAAAGAAAGTAACTCACAACTTACAAATCATTAAGCTTCAAAGTAGCAAAACCAAGATGGAAGAGTTTAGCTCCTCATTTGGAGACTAAACATGATGAAAAATATAAAGAAAGAACTTGTCTAAACTGAGCTAAGAAGTATATGTGAATTGGTTTTTCTCAAAGTGAAGGAAAGGAGGTGTATTTATAGGCTTTTTGAGGTGCAGGTCGAGTACTCGATCGAGTATGTACACATACTCGATCGAGTATGTGTAGATCTTCGAATTCGTTCCATACTCGATCTATACTCGGGTAATTTTTATAGCTATACCCGATCGAGTATATAAGTGTACCCGATCGGGTATAGACATTGGATCGTGGGAAAATCTTCTCCTGCATGTTCCTTTGTTTTCGGATCCGATCCGATTTGAAATGTCAACCAGATACCCGATCGAGTATATGTATATACTCGACCGAGTATAGACCAAAGTCAGGATTTCCTTTTTGTCTTGTGATTTTTGCACCTTCTGTCCACTTTTGGGGTTCACCAACTATCCTTTGCGTGCTGGTAGACCTGTTTGAGCTCAGAATAAACCTAATCTAAACTTTTTACAAGAATTGTAACAACTAAACTATTACACCAAAAGTGTGTAATTTCCGAAATGCTAAACTACAAAAAGTAACTAAAATTGCAAACATAAACACGGAAATTACATATGTATCAAACTCCCCCACACTTAGTTCTTTACTCGTCCTCGAGTAAAGTCAAATGTTTCAAATAGTTTAAGATCATTCCATGAGTTCAAGAAAGAAAGAAACTAAGACCACCAAGAAATAAGGAAATGATTTTACACACAACAATTTTTTCTTGGGTTTTATGATCTTCTATGCTCCATCTTCTTGCCTGTTCTTCTTTGCTTTCTCCTCTTTCTCCTCAAGAGATCAAATGAGTTCCTGCACACAACAAATACTTCTCTCATATCTCTCATTTTGCCTAGGAGCCTTTTCAGGTTTTCATCCTAGCATCTCCTTTTGTTTTTCCATCCTTTCCAAACTCACTCAATTTTTTTTTGTAAGCCATTTTTGCTTAGATTGCCCATTCTTTGGGTTTTCAACCTAACTAGCATTTCAATTCTTTTAATTTTTTTTTTTTTATTTACAAAGAGTAAAAGAAATTCATGCGTAGTAAAGGGTAGAAAATGAAATTACATACCATGATTTGTCTCCTCCCCCACACCTAGATCAAGCACGGTCCCTAGTGCCCGCCTTCTCCGCCGTAGAAGCCGCCTCCAAAGCCTCCTCCATAGCTCCCATCGCCCATGTGGGTATCGCCGCCGTCATCCCCGCCATCAAAACCTCCACCCCCGGAGCTAGATCCTCCAAAATTACCCCATTGAGTGGGGTCATACCAAGAGGGGGGTGGTGGTGGTTGAGCCATGGTGTGGAATTGGCCTTGATGAGCCATGTAAGAGTACATAGGTCCATAGAACCTATGTTGATCCTCTTCATACCGTCGGTTGTCTTCGGCCCTTTGCTCTTCTAGTCTTTGAAATCCCGCCCTTTGTTCCTCCCGATACTTACCAACTTCATTGGTAACTCGGTTGAACCCGTCAAGTAATTGTTGGAAGTAATCGGGGGGTGGTGGGGCTTGGTTGTATTCGAGCATGGGGTGAGGTGCATCCTCGGGTTCTTGGTGTTCTTGTTGTTCTTGGTCGTGTTGATCTTCGGGGGGTTTTGGGCGTCGGGTTCTTGGAGATGTGGTGGAAGTGCGTGAGGGAATAGGTAATGAGGCTCCTCGAACTCCGGTTTGTAGCGTAGTTTGGGGGTGTCCGGGTTTGGCATTAGGAAATATTGGTTAGGTTGTACGTGTATGACCCAATTGTACATGTTTTTCGGTTGGTCTCCAATATACACCGTATGGGAAAAAGATGTACATCCCGAGCGTCCTAGCCAACCCATATCCATCAAGCAATAGTCGGGTATAGGAGAGTTGTCCGTATACCCGAACTTACTTGCCAAGTGCATTATCACTCCCCCCACAACTATGGCCCCTTTTGCTAAGCTTTCTTTCTTCAAATGTGCCCACATGAGATTGCACAAATTAAAATCCACGTGACGACGGAATAACGCCACGGACATTAAACACACGTCCCCGATTCGAGTGTGATGGTTGTTGGGACGGCCAAGCAAGCAATTGGCTAAGAATTTCAAGAACAACCGGAGAACGGGGTGTTGGACATGACTAATGTACATTTGGGATGAACTAAATTTCACTTCCCCGGTCATCTTTGTCCATAGGGAGTGCCCAAAAATGGTGGTATCCGAGATAGCTCTCTCGTAGGGTACGGGGATGCCAAAGTGTTCGGCAAACTCAAGTTTTGTAATAGAATAATTTCGATTGAACAAACGAAACTTGAGTTTGTCATCCCTAAAATCATCCTCATCACTCTCAAATTGCACCGAGCTCATGAATTCATATATAATTCTTTCATTCGAATTGTATTTCATTTTGAAGATACAATCCATACTCAACTCATAAAAGAATTTTTTCATACTCTTATAAACACCCAATTCATGGAGAGCATTATGGCATAGGAAACGGGAAGGTTTTACTTGCCTTTTAGTAGTGGAGAGGAGTCTAGCCCGGTGCTCGTTATCGGCGGGAATTATGTCCTCAAAGCCGGGAATAGGTGCCATGGAGTTCGAACTTTCTCCCCTTTGCTTCCTTGGAGCCATTGTTGAAGCTTTGGAGCTCAAATTCGAATGGGGTAGGGTTTTTTTTTTTGGATTTGGTGGAAGTTTGGGGAAAGATGGGATTTATGGGTATAGATATGGAGAGGAGGGTGAGGAGAGTATTTTGGTGGAGGAATGGGTTGATTTGGTGGAGAATGGAGGGAGATATGGTAGAGAGAAGGGTTAAAAATGGAGTTTGGGGGAAGGGTTGTTCGGAATTTGGGGAAGAGTTGGGGAAGATGAAGTGTTTTTGGGGCTTTTTGGTGTTATATTCGCAGGGGTACCCGATCGAGTATCCCTGTATACCCGATCGGGTACCGGAGACAGGGATTAAGGGAGGCCATTTTCTGATTATACTCGACCGAGTATGGAAGGTTACTCGATCGAGTACGGGAGGCAGGGATTAAATAAGGTGTTTTTTCCCTTTATACTCGACCGAGTATCAACTTATACTCGATCGAGTACTGGAGGCAGGGATGAAATAAAGTACTTTTTCTCGTTATACTCGACCGAGTAGGAATATGTACTCGATCGGGCCTCAGAGACAGGCATCCGATGGAGTTGATTTTCCAGGTATACTCGACCGGGTATGTTTCAATACTCGATCGAGTATGCCTGTATCTTTGAAAATTGATCTGCACCTCGATCGAGTATGAAAACCGGGTCCCTTTTTTTTTACTCATACCCGACCGAGTATTGGTATGTACTCGATCGGGTATATCCCCAGATACACCTTTTTCTCATTTTTTTCATTTTTATTTTTTTTTTTTCATTTTTTTAAACGCACACATAATGAAATAAGCTGGAAAGAAAACATACCTTGCTTGGGTTGCCTCCCAAGAAGCGCCTAATTTAACGTCGCGGCACGACGCCATGGTATAGTTCATCCTTCATAGATTGGATCAACGAGATCCATGCATTCAACGCTTTCTTTTGAAAAGTTCTCAAGGAACGGTTTGAGTTGATGTCCGTTAACCTTGAGGATTTTGCCGGTGTCGAGGCTCTTTATTTCAACTGCTCCGTGAGGGTAGACTTTGACTACCTCGAATGGTCCTTCCCATCGTGACCTCAGTTTACCGGGGAAAAGACGAAGGCGTGAGAGAAAGAGAAGGACTTTGTCTCCGATTTGGAAGTCCTTTCTTATTATCATTTTATCATGCCATACCTTTGTCTTTTCCTTGTAGATGGCGGCGTTCTCATAGGACTCAAGTCGAAGTTCCTCTAGCTCTTGGAGTTGAAGCTTCCTTTGCATCCCCGCTTTCTCCATGTCAAGATTGAATGTTTTTACCGCCCAATAAGACTTATGTTCGAGTTCGACCGGGAGATGGCAGGCCTTCCCGAACACAAGTCTATAGGGAGACATTCCAATTGGTGTTTTGAAAGCGGTTCTATATGCCCACAAGGCATCATCTATCCGAAGACTCCAATCTTTACGGTTAGGGTTCACCGTCTTTTGGAGTATAGACTTCAACTCCCTGTTCGAGACCTCGGCTTGGCCGTTTGTTTGTGGGTGATAGGCGGTGGAGAGCTTGTGGGTGACACCATATTTCTTCAACAAGGCACTCACAGTTTTGTTGTGGAAGTGAGTGCCTCTATCACTTATCAAAATGCGCGGGACTCCAAACCTTGAGAAGATGCGGGTTTTGAGAAAGTCCGCAACTACTTTGGCATCATCGGTCTTTGTGGCTTTTGCTTCCACCCATTTTGAAACGTAGTCCACCGCCAAGAGAATGTATAGATTTCCGTGGGAATTAGGAAAAGGTCCCATGAAATCTATTCCCCAAACATCAAATATCTCCACATAGAGCATAGGAACTTGTGGCATCTCATGTTTTCGAGAAATGTTTCCCATGCGTTGGCAATTGTCACAAGATTGACAAAAGACATGGGCATCTCGAAATAAGCTTGGCCACCAAAAACCGCATTCAAGTACCTTCATGGCCGTTCGCTTTCCTCCAAAGTGGCCACCACATGCATGTGAGTGGCAGAAGGCAAGAATGGATGCTATCTCCGTCTCGGGAATGCATCTTCTAATGACTTGATCTTTGCAATGTTTCCACAAGTATGGTTCATCCCACACATATTGTTTTGCATCGTGTTGGAGCTTCTCTCTTTGAGCTTTAGAGAAGCTTGGTGGGAACCTGTTTAGAACAAGGAAATTAACAATGTGAGCGTACCAAGGGCGAATTTCCTTAAGAGAAAAAAGAGTCTCATCGGGAAATTCCCCTCGGATATCATCTTTGATATGATCATTTCCTTCATCAAGGACTAAACGGCTCAAGTGATCGGCCACCAAGTTCTCCATGCCCTTCTTATCCTTGATCTCAACATCAAACTCGCTCAAGAGTAGTATCCACCGAATCAACCTCGGTTTGGCCTCCTTCTTTGTCATTAAAAATCTAAGAGCCGCATGATCGGTGTAAATGATCACTTTGGTTCCAAGTAAGTATGACCTGAATTTTTCAAGTGCGTAGACGACGGCCAACATTTCTTTTTCGGTGGTGGCGTAGTTGCGTTGAGCATCATTGAGTGTGGTGGATGCATAGTAAATCACATGAGAAGCTCTTCCCACTTTTTGGCCCAAGACGGCCCCGACCGCATAGTCGCTAGCATCACACATGATCTCAAATGGAAGAGACCAATCGGGAGCTTGAATGATAGGTGCGGTTACTAGCTTTTCCTTCAACGTATTGAAGGCCTTCTTGCATTCTTCGGAGAAGATGAATTCCACCTCCTTTTGCAAAAGAGTGCATAAAGGAGATGCAATCTTTGAGAAATCTTTGATGAATCTCCGGTAGAAACCTGCATGTCCAAGGAATGACCGTATCTCCCTAACGGTGGTAGGATAAGGGAGTGATTGGATGACTTCAACTTTGGCCTTGTCAACCTCTATCCCTTTGGATGAGATTACATGGCCTAGAACAATTCCTTCTTCCACCATGAAGTGGC
Source organism: Cuscuta epithymum (assembly GCA_945859915.1). Classification (NCBI taxonomy): domain Eukaryota; kingdom Viridiplantae; phylum Streptophyta; class Magnoliopsida; order Solanales; family Convolvulaceae; genus Cuscuta; species Cuscuta epithymum. The sequence goes on from CAMAPF010000201.1 coordinate 1,645,292, forward strand.
ATTTTTCAGAATTCAAAACAAGGTTTGATTCTAAACAACTTTTGAGCACAAGGGAGAGATGATATAAGCATGAATCAAATGAGTCCCCGTGGATTGTGAAGTCATCCATGAAAACTTCCATAAAAAGCTCGACATATTCAGAGAATATGCTCATCATACATCTTTGGAAGGTGGCCGGTGCATTGCAAAGTCCGAATGGCATACGTCGATAGGCAAAAGTGCCAAATGGACAAGTGAATGTTGTCTTCTCTTGATCTTCAGGGGCTATGGGCACTTGAAAGTACCCGGAATAGCCATCAAGGAAGCAATAGAATTTATGCCCCGCAAGTCTCTCAAGCATTTGATCAATGAAGGGTAAAGGAAAGAAATCCTTTCTAGTTACCGCGTTGAGGCGACGGTAATCTATACATACCCTCCATCCATTTTGAATTCGGGTGGGCATAAGTTCTCCATGTTTGTTCTCCACCACCGTGACTCCGGTCTTCTTGGGAACAACTTGGGTTGGACTAACCCACTTGCTATCGGATATGGGGAAGATTATCCCCATTTGGAGAAGCTTGATGACCTCCTTTTTTACCACCTCCATCATAGGTGGGTTCAATCTCCGTTGTGGTTGGCGCACCGGTTTGGCTTCATCCTCCATCAAGATGCGGTGCATGCAAGTAGATGGACTAATGCCTTTAATGTCGGCTATAGTCCATCCGATTGCAAGTTTGTGCTCTTTAAGCACCGCAATTAGCTTCCTTTCTTGTTCTCCGGTCAGTTTGTTCGAGATTATGACCGGTAATGTTTCTTTTTCTCCAAGGTACACATATTTCAAATGTGTTGGGAGTGGTTTCATCTCAACTTAGGGGGCCTGCAAAATAGAAGGCAAAGGCTTTTCCTCGGGGATGGTTAGTGGGAATGCTCTTGACCCCGGTGGCATAAGTGGAAGTTGGAAATGGTTATCCAATTCCACCATCATGGCTTGCCTATTGGGGGTCAAAGCAAGTTCTAAAGAATTTTCCCCGAGGTCATTCTCAATTACACTTAGCAGCTCATCCTCCCCATTCATTTCAAAAGTATTTTGCACAATGGGATCTATAATGTCAATGGCAAATAGAGAATGATTTTCATTTGGGTATTTCATGGAGTCGTAAATATTGAATTCAACTTTATCTCCATCAAATTCCAGAGTTAAAGATCCGCTAAAAACATCAATTTTAGCTGTAGCGGTCTTTAAAAATGGCCTTCCTAAAAGGATAGGAACCGCATTCTTATCACTTTCCATTTCCAAAACATAAAAGTCAGCGGGAAAGATCAAATTATCTACCATAACTAGTACGTCTTCGACAATACCTTTAGGGTAGGCGTTTGATCTATCCGCAAGTTGGATAACCACTCCGGTTTCGTTTAAAGGGCCAAGCTCAAGTGCTTTATACAAAGAATAAGGAATAACATTGATTGATGCTCCTAAGTCTAGCATGGCCTTTGAAAACGTAGTGCCGCCCAACTTACAAGGTATAGTGAACATTCCGGGGTCATTGTATTTCTTTGGGAGTTTCTTTTGAAAGACCGCAGAAACACGTTCACTAACTTGGACTTTTTGTTTTCCATTGAGTCTATGTTTTCTTTTTATTGTACAAAGCTCTTTGAAAAATTTTGCAAATCTGGGAACACCCTTTATTAAATTAAGAAGAGGAATATTTACCTCACACTTGGAGAATGTCTCGTAGATGTCCTTGTCTTTGTCCACCCTCCGTGTTTCCTTTAGAGCTTCGGGAAATGGTGCCTCCACTTCATGAATAACCGGGGATGGAGTTGAAATGTGAGCTTCCCCTTCCTCCGGTTGAGCTTTCTCCACAAGCTCTTCTTCCTCTTCCTCGCCAATGTGGCTTTTGGCTTTCTCCTTGGCAATCACCAATTCTTTGCCACTCCTTAATGTCACCGCATGGGCTTGTTGCCTCGGATTCGGCTCCGTTTGAGATGGAAGCTTTGTTGAATCCTTGGCTTCAAGCCTACTCACCGCACTTGAGATTTGGCTCATTTGATTCTCAAGGTTTTGGATGCTTGATTTGGTCTCATGTTGGAATTGAACCATGTTTTGTTGCATGGTTGAGACATTTGAGGTGAGTGCTCGGATCATGTCTTCGGTGGACATAGTTGAGCCTTGGCCTTGGGGTTTAGAGTACGGTTGTTTTGGAGGAAATTGGTTTTGTGGAGGGTTATTTTGTGGTGGGTTTCCTTGCGGATTCCCATATCTCAAATTGGGGTGATCTCTAAACCCGGGATGATAAGTGTTGCCGTAAGAATCATACCTCTTTTGGTTTGGGAATCCCAAAGCGTTGACTTGCTCAGGGTTTTCTTCTTGAAGGCTCGGGCATGCATCGGTGGGGTGGCCTTGTCGTGTGCAGATGCCGCAGACCTTGACTTCTTGGGTTTTGGAATTTAAAAGAAAATCCTTAACCAAAGAAGTCAAGCCGGCAACTTGACTTTCTAGAGATGATGTTGATTCGGCCGCCATGACTCTTTTTGTTGATGTCCGCCCGTTGTGATATCTACAGTTCTCGGCCAACTCCGAGATAAGATTCATAGCTTGAGAAGGAGTCTTGTTAACGATTCCCCCTCCACATGCGGCGTTGATCATTCGTCTATCATCATTGCAAAGACCATCATAAAAGTATAGGATAAGGTCTTGCTCCGAATAGCCATGATACGGACAGCTTGCACAAAGTTTCTTGAATCGTTCCCAATATTCATAGAACGATTCATCATCTTTTTGCTCCACATTGCTTATTTGCTTTTTTAGAGATGAGGAGACAGAGGCTGGATAGTACCTTTCGAGGAAAGCTTTCTTCATGGCCGCCCATGTATCTATACTTCCTGAAGGAAGATAGAATAGCCAATCTTTTGCGGTATCTTTGAGGGAGAATGGAAAGGCCCTCAACTTTATCTGTTCCTCGGTGACTCCATTAGGGCACATGCTCGTGCACACAACATGGAATTCCGAGAGGTGTTTATTCGGATCCTCTCCTCTGAGGCCATGGAAGGATGGTAAAAGATGAATGAGCCCAGATTTTAGCTCAAATGTATTACCCTCGTTGAGTGTAGGGAAGGTAATACATAACGGTTGTTGATTCAAGTTCGGAGCTGTGAGCTCCCTCAAGGTTCTTGTTTCTTGAGCCATAGTAATTGGCTCTTCAGATTCGCTAGAACTGGAGCTAGCGTTTGAGGTTTCCTCCGAGGGTGTGTGCGGAATTAAATTTCTCAACCTCTCGAAGGCTTGTTCTATTTCGGGGTTTACTTGATAAGTGATTTCGTTTATAGAACGATATCGGACCATATACTTCACAAAGCTTAGAAATAGAAAAATAAGAACTCTTTATATTTTTGGTTAATTATATTTTTTTGATTTTTCTTAAAAAAAAAAAGAAAAATAATTGCCTTTCCCCGGCAACGGCGCCAAATTTGACGTGCACTTTGTCGTGATGTGCACTCAAAATAATAATACAATACGACACTAATACGTAGTATAGTGTAGTAAGGTTCGTATCCACAGGGAAAGGAACACTCTTCTTTTTATATAAATAAGAAATAATAACAGGGGGGTTTTATGTTTGGTTGATGAACTTAAATTATCTTTAAACACGAAGATGAACAAGTTATGTGGTTTAATTAATGAGAAGAAGACTTGGCTTTGCTTTTATCCACTTAATGAAATGTTCGTCGATCCCGGTTATATCTTTAACTATCTTCCTCTCGAATACTCAATCGAGGAGTATATCCAGTTCATCGAGGGTAGTTATTAATAACGAGAAGCATTCATTAATAAAACTTACTACCGAGTCAATATAGAACAAGCGTCGTATATTAACTTGATAGTAGCAATAAAATCAAGATGAAAACGATTGAGATTGATAACCTCAACACAAGCGGTTTATTGGTTTAATCAATATAATTAATTCCCCTTGGCTTGTTAACCATGAAAAGCATGTATTAACAATCCAAGTTTACTACCGTGAAAGGATCGAATTAATAACAAGCGTATTAACCGACCGATTCTAGTAATAACTAATATATAGAACAAGACTAGTAGATACTTTAAGTAATGCTCAATATATTAATATGGGATAAGAATAGGAAGTAATTAATATTCAAGGAAGAAGATTAAAGAAAGTAACTCACAACTTACAAATCATTAAGCTTCAAAGTAGCAAAACCAAGATGGAAGAGTTTAGCTCCTCATTTGGAGACTAAACATGATGAAAAATATAAAGAAAGAACTTGTCTAAACTGAGCTAAGAAGTATATGTGAATTGGTTTTTCTCAAAGTGAAGGAAAGGAGGTGTATTTATAGGCTTTTTGAGGTGCAGGTCGAGTACTTGATCGAGTATGTACACATACTCGATCGAGTATGTGTAGATCTTCGAATTCGTTCCATACTCGATCTATACTCGGGTAATTTTTATAGCTATACCCGATCGAGTATATAAGTGTACCCGATCGGGTATAGACATTGGATCGTGGGAAAATCTTCTCCTGCATGTTCCTTTGTTTTCGGATCCGATCCGATTTGAAATGTCAACCAGATACCCGATCGAGTATATGTATATACTCGACCGAGTATAGACCAAAGTCAGGATTTCCTTTTTGTCTTGTGATTTTTGCACCTTCTGTCCACTTTTGGGGTTCACCAACTATCCTTTGCGTGCTGGTAGACCTGTTTGAGCTCAGAATAAACCTAATCTAAACTTTTTACAAGAATTGTAACAACTAAACTATTACACCAAAAGTGTGTAATTTCCGAAATGCTAAACTACAAAAAGTAACTATAATTGCAAACATAAACACGGAAATTACATATGTATCACATATATATGGCATACGAATATACCAAGCAGGGGGCTCACATAGAGAGAACTAGCTATAGTCATACAAGAGAAAAATATTCATGCATTACTCAATTTCTTTGTATTCAAACTTTCTGATCATACACAGACTTCAATAATATATATATTTTCTTTCTAGCATAAATCCGCCTCTATTGATTCTATATTGCTTGATTCCCATTTCAATTCCATTTTAGATTAGTTTAATTCTCGTTAAAACAGTAGGAGTCTAATTCAAGCACGGTCAAGCTAAACACCCCCAGGTCCATTACAACTCAAACATCTTGCTTTATCCTCCATCCAATCAACCTGTATAAATACTACCGAGTATAAACACAGCATTGACATTGGAGTATATTTTGGTGCATTCAACACATGGCTGAATGTTATTTGATATGGGTGATGCTTTGTGCACCACCAAAGTGACTAGGCGCGCCTCTAATATTTCACTCTTGGACGGATTTGTCCTCTTACCGTCTTGTGCTCACGGAAACTCGCATAGGAATTCTTTCCACTACTTCTAACGCTTTTCAAATTTGTTTTCTATCCTTTCCTAAAGTTTTTTTTAACCGTTCCTTTCCTAAAGTTAAAACCTAAGGTTTTACTCATTAATTTTATAAGCAATCCACTAAATGGCGTTAGATTTTTTGAACTTTAAACCTAAAAAATAAGGGAAATTGCATTAAATATGACTAAACTTCGGGAATTTCAAAATAGAACTATTTTATTTTTCTTCCTGAAATATGAGTCGTTACTATGATGATTGAAAAATATTGTAATGGTTGAAAAAATACTTCTATTAAGAAAAAATGGCCCGGAAATTACTTATGGACTTTTACTTTCCAAACGTATTAACTCTTTTAAGTTTTCTAGAATTATGACTTTATCAGCACTCTAATCTGACTTTAACTGCAACCGCCTTCTTTCCGCCATATCTCTCTCTCATTAACTATATTTCTCTTCTTCGAGAAAAATTTCTACCGTTACTTCCATCTCTTCTTCTCTCAGTCTCAGACTCTCAGTTGCTTCTACGCTCACCAAAATCATCGATTGTTCTACCACCGAAGCTAAATCTGTCGCTCGTCTTGTCGCCGGAACTGAGTCGTGTGGTTGTTGCTCGTTCTAACTGGTAAAATCCGCTAACTTTTCTTCATACTTCACCTTTTTTTGACGTGTTCTACTTCTCTTTTCGGTTTCAATTTCTTTTGTATTCGGAAAATCTAATGTAGAACTCTTGTGTTGATCGATTAATGCTGAGAAATCGAATATCAGTTTATATTTGAATAGTGTTGCGATTTCGATTTCATTGTGTTGCATGTTGTTTTTGAATTTGTTTTGCATCGCTTACTTGTTTTTTTGTTCTTAGATTAATGAGTGTTGTTCAAATGTGTAGCACAATTGATTTGTAATTTAGGTACCGGTCCCTTTTGCATGCACTCATATGTACGGTTTTGAAAAATAGCCAACGTATACTCCATTACTAGACACAAATTTGCCATGATAATCTATAGTCACTTGTATATATGAAATCTCTGTTCAATTCGTTAGTTGAAGTATGAACCTAATTTCATATTGGTGTTTGCTTTAAAATCTCTATTATTTATTCATGTTGATTCTAAGTATTCTCTGTTTTGTATCATATTTGCTCTGGGATTTATGCTATTCTGTTGTTACTTGTGACTATGTAGTAATAATCATATTTGCTCTAAGTATTCTATGTTTTAATTGTTATGTTGTACTTTCTATTGTATTAGTAATGGAAATTATGTCAATGTCATTGCTCTTTCATTATTGCATCTTCTCTTAACAATTTTTTTCAGCAATGTGGACAGTGACTTTGTTTCCCCACCGCCCTTACCACCTATTCCTTCTTCTATTCAGATGAATGACCCGAAGTCAACATCCAATTTAGTAAGTTTTTTTCATTTCCTTTCAATAAGGAGACATTTGCTTGCTATTGACATGTGCTATGTTCTTTGTTAACTAATTTATTATTTCAATATTTTATCAGGTTTTGGAAAGATATGTGAGTAAGGGCATTGTAAATCGGGGTGTGAAGGCGAAGGTGAACACTTTCTGTAGGCTGTATGAGTCTATGAATCTAGTTAGGTCGAAGTTACTCCCTCGTCAGCTAGTTCTTTTCCGTAAAACAGTTTTTGGGAAATTCCTAGACTCTAAAGAAATGTTCCATTCTGGCCAACTAATTCACTTTCTGCTTGGTAATATGCTTAAATCTGAAGAGAGTGACAAAAGTGTTCCCAGAGATTTTGTTTTTCAAATTCAGGGTAAAATTGCTACATTCTCTATATCCCACTTTGCTGCCATCTTTGGTTTTAATGTCACTGATCCCCTTCCTTGTCCAAATAATGAACTGACTGATAGGGGTCGTATATGGGAAAAATACTTCCCCTCTTGTTCCAAGTCTATCAAGCGCAATGACATTAAGAAAGTCTTGAATTCTGTACAAATAGGTAAAGAGTCTGATGATGATATGCTTAAGTTGTCACTGTTATACTCCCTCCGTATCAAATTAATTGACCCACTTTCCTTTTTTGGTGTATCAATTTAATTGAACCCTTTCCCTTTTTGGAAAGAATCTCACTCAAAAAGCAGCTACAGTACTGCTACAGTACCGCTACAGTATCGCTACAGTACCAAAAACCTCTTACTTTTAATAAAGACTACAGTAATTGTCTTAAACTGCGTGAAAAGCAAATGGGTCAATTAATTTGATACGGAGGGAGTACGTTTTAACACACTCCTTTTTAGCGGCTGAGGGTCAAGTTTCTGTGAACGGTCTGTTTGTTACTCTTGTCAATAGCTTAGAAAGTTTTAATAACTATCCATGGGGCCGTGTGGTATGGGATCACATGGATACTTATTTTAGATCATGTGCTGCTAGTTTGAAGTGTAATCGTGACCATTACAATCTCTATGGTTGTGTCCTGGCACTTCAAATCTGGGCTTTTGAGACATTTCCAGCCCTTAGGGAAATAGGTCTAGCTCTTTGTATTGACCCGGATGCTGTTCCATTATGTCTGAAATGGTCTTCAACATCTAAAACAAATGCTGATATTTTGAAGACTGTAATATTCTGCAAGAAAGACGTAAGTTGTGGTTTTAATTAGTTATCATTTCTTAAATTAAACTTCATTATGACACTGATTTAACCCCCTTTAAATTTTCTCTTAAACAGTTTGTGTACACCCCAATGCATCCGCACAATGACCGCCCGATTCAAATCAAAAGTTTGAGAAAAAAACCAAAAAAACACACTCTTCCCAATGCTGCCTCAACGGACCCATCTTCATCACCCATGAAAGACCCCACTGGTACTAAGCCTCCTTCACCACCCATAAGTCCTACCACAAACACTTCATCCTCAAAGTCAAAACCACCCAGGCCGCCTCCACCAATAACAAAGAAGAATAATCGCCTTCAATTACCTCCAGTAAAATCCATCCAGGACACCATCTTATCTCCTCCTGCCTCCCCAAACTCAACCTCCCCCATACGTACCAGGTCATCCTCTAAATCAGTCAAACTAAACCAAACAATCAATCTTCCTTCGACCAACAACCACTCCACTTCTTGTTCTGCTACATGTCAGGCTGTGCATGAAGAGTTGAGAGGCAGACTTCTGGCGGCTGAAAACAAAATAGAGACAGTGCAGAATGAGATTCTTTTGTATGAGCAGAAGTTCAAAGCTCAACAAGATGCTATTACCAAACTCAATTCTTTTGTTCAGCAGTTGGTCAAGCCTGTACAGTCTACCATTCACACACCTGAAGAAGCCATTCATCCTATTTCTTTACACCCTACAGATGCATGCATCGAAAAGTCCGCAATGGCTTCTCCAGTTGATGGGCCTGGTTTTCATATTTCACTTACACCTTTATCATCAAATAAGGGTGACGTGCACTTTGTCGTGAGTGCACTCAAAGTAAATTCAATACTAACACTTATACGTAGTATAGGTGAAGTAGAGTTCGTATCCACAGGGAAAGGAATAACCTTCTTTTTATATAAATAGTAGATAAAAGGGGGGTTTTGATTGTTGAGTGATTTAATTAAATTAAACACGAAGATGAACGAGTTATGTGGGATTAAATTCAAGAATAAAAGGGACTTGGTCTTGCTACTTTCCACTTGTTGATATATTTTAGTCGATCATTGTTATATCTATAACTTATCCCCTCTCGAATACTCAATCGAGGAGTATATCCAATTCATCGAGGGTAGTTATTAACAACGACCGTTCATTAATAACCCTTACTATTAACCAAATATAGAACAACGCCGTATACCGATTTAATAGTAGCATTTAACCTCTTTAACTCCTTGATGAAATCAATTGAGATTGATAACCTTAACACAACGGTTTCGGTTTAACCAACAAAATCAATCCCTCTTAAGTTTATTAACCACGACCGTGCATTAATAAACCGAAGTTACTTACTTATGAAACCTTCAACGTTTAACCATCGGTTCGTTGAACGTTTCTAGTAAAAATCAATGTCGGAACGTTAACTAATCGTCACTTAGCCACCCTCCGACAATGATATAGAATGAGATTAAGGGAAGAATTAATAATCAAGGGGAGAAAGTAAGAAAATAACTCACAACTTTAATAATCAATCAAGCTTCAAGAGCAAAACCAAGAAATGGAAGTTTAGCTCCTCATTTGGAGACTAAACATGCTATAAAAATATAAGAAATAACTATTCTAAACTGAGCTTAAGTATATGGAAGAAGGAGTGTCTCAAAGTGAAGGAAAATGGGGCTATTTATAGGTGTTTGAAGGTGGCAGGATCATGTACCCGACCGGGTGTTTGAGGTACCCGATCGGGTACTCAGCTGTTTCCGAGAAATGAGAAAACGTCACCCTATACCCGACCGGGTGTGTCGGTATACCCGATCGGGTATGGGATCGGATTTTCCAATTATATTGTCTCCACGATCCTTTGTTTTCTGGGATTTGATTTGGACACTGAAATCGGGTCAATACCCGACCGGGTATAGTATAGACCCGACCGGGTATATGAATTTTTTCCCAAATCAATTTTTGATCTTGTTTCCTTGCACACCTTTTGGTCTTTGGGATCCATTTCTTGATCCTTTGAGTGCTGTCAACCTGTCCTATGCTCAGAACCAAGAAAAATCCTAATCTAAACAATTTTACATCAATTTAAATAAAACAAAACATTACACCAAAAGTGTGTAATTTCCAAGCTAGTGGATCACAAAACTAATTAAAAATGTCTAAGTTTAAATGGAAATTACACACAAATCAAAGGGACATGAAGAGAATGATGAGATCGGCTTGACCCAAGCGATTAACATAGCTTATGAAATGTTTGACGGGAATGTAAGCCCTTGACATCATACTTTTTCTGGTTTCATTCATCATTTCGTTTGCTAACTGATCATAAATCATTGATTCAGGATATTCATCATACAATTGGCGATGCTTCTATCTCAGCGAATACTACTGCCCAAATGAAGGTATTAAGCTTTCTACTTACTTTATCTTACTCAAATTATTCTGGCCTATGATCTACTTAAGCAAGTATACCAACAAAAAATAGTCACTTTAAGTGACAGTATTGGCTACAAAGTTACATCAATGTCTGTCCTAGTAGTCACTCTACAGTGACATCAAATGTCATTGCAAAGTGACATTAGTCACTCCTAACAGTCACTCTACAGTGACATCAAAATCATTACAAAGTGACATTTTTAGTCACTGCTATTAAGCCTATTAGTGTCTCTATAGTGACATGAATGTCACTGCAAAGTGACATTATTAGTCACTACTACTCACTCTACAGTGACACCAATGTCACTACAAAGTGACATCATTAGTCACTACATAACATTACATTTTTCCTTTGCTAATTAGCCATGAACACTGTTGTACCTATAGCAATTCTTTTATTATGTTTCATTGATGGATCAAGATAATCTTCCTCATCCCTTTCATTTAATGATGTTGCTAACCACTGCCTTTGTATCAGGTCTCCACCTCTGGACCACCAATACCCAAGTCCGAGAATAATGTCTCTAATGACTCTGTACATGATATAACATTTACTTTTTTTTTGTTATTTGTTTAATTTTTTTTGTCTTTAACACTCTAAGACGAGTTATATTGAACTTCTATGTTTTTAGGTTAAGAAGTTGCAGGCTGATGTTGCCCAGGTACCAGCAGACCCCATGCCCCAAAATGAGCGCCCTAAACGCAAACCAATGCAACCAGAAAGATACACACCTGGTTCTGAAGCGATTAAAAAGGCCAAGAAAACTAATGTTCCTGTCCCCACGACCAACCCATTGACTGGCATGCCCTTTTTGCTTCTGAATAATCCTTCAAAGCGTCAGCAGTTCCACAAATTTATGATGAAAGGACTAATTAGAGCCAACCGCCAAGCGAATGTTGAAGTTGCTTACTTGTCCGATGTCGACAAAGATTTTCTTATTGAGCTTGATCCTGGCCTTTCAATTGATTCAAAGACCTGTCTTTACAAACTATATCAGACGGGTCAGTGGCTAGATGCAACGGTAAGTTTCTGAATACATACTTATTTATGCTTGTCTTTGAGTATGATTTTAAAATTTTCATTTCTAATATCACTTCACTGATGTTCTGACCATTCTTTCAAGCATGTTTGCTCGATATGTTTCTACCTACGCATGAAAGGACAAACATGGGGTTGGCCTCAGAAGTTCTCGACTGCTGAAACACACTTTCCACAAAATTTAAACCGTCTGTATCAAGAGTATAGTGAAGGTCGTTCCTCAGCAAGCAAGGCAGTCTCTGATGGCTTCTTCAGTGACAATGCACTTGGTGATCCAACTCAGTATTTGCTCCCATGGCTTGAAGTGAACTATATTTACTTTCCCCTCAGCATGTCTTCTAATCATTGGGTTCTTGTAGTTCTTGATATCCGTGCTCGGGTTCTGAGAGTTTATGACACCAACAATTTCCAGTCTACAGTGACACATAACATTCAGGCAGAGTTGAAAGGGCTCATTCATTATTTGCCATTGTTGTTGGCAGAGTTGCAGTCCAAATCATTTCCTCAATCTCCGATAGCGACTACTCCATTTGATTTTGTCATGGTTTCTGGAGTCCCACAACAGATTAACAGGTCAATATTGATATTTTTATTCTTCTTGTATTAGTTTTTTTGACAAAAAAGCTGTCCACCTACTAACTTATGTCATACCAAATTTTTTTTTTAGCGGTGATTGCGGTTTCCTTATGTTAAAGATTGCAAAAGCGATGCAGATGGGATTTCCAATGAGTAGCATTTGTCCCATTCAGACTCCTGAATACCGTGCAAAGTGGGCACACAGTCTTTATGTATATGGCTGTAAAAGGGCTAAAAAGAAAATTCAGTTCTAGTCTTTGTTTCATCATTTTCAAACTACTTCTGGAATTGTTTCCGTATGTACCATGCTCACTATCATTTTGCCACTTTGTTTGGTTTTAGACTTTCTTATTGGTTATAGACGTTTCAACTGTAATGATTCTCTATTCTCGACATATTTGGTTCATATTATATAGTACTTGTTTTGCTTTATGTCAGATTTACCTATGTGATTCAACCATACTATGCCCATATTTTTATAGACTTCTCTCAAACCTTTTTAAACAGACCACTACACATTTAATTTCTAAATCTGGTACAATTGACAAACAAAACTTCAAATATGCAAATCAGTTTTCCATATAAGAACTTAGTAATGCACTTTATGAATTTCTAACTATATAAGTCCATGCTAATGCACTTTATGAATGTATTTAAAACCTATTTAACTACAAACTTGGTAACCTTAACTAAATCCCAGTGATTTCATTACTGAAACAAAAATAACATAAGAACCCAAGTTTTTGTCCCTCAAACTTATATGAAAATTTTGATACAATTCAATAGATTTGCGCCGCAATCATACAAGTCAATAAAACTGTACTTTATTAATGTATCTCTACTGTAAATGGCTTTCACATTTTGCAGTGAGTTACATTACTCAAACAAAGTATAACGTGCCAAGTTTTTATGCCTCAAACTGGTTATTGCAAGTCAATAAAACTGTACTTTATTAATGGATATCTACTGTAAATGGCTTTCACATTTTCCAGTGAGTTACATTACTCAAACAAAGTATAACAGGCCGAGTTTTTATGCCTGAAACTGGTTATTGCTAGTCAATGATCATCCCAAAAGTAAACCAAAACAAGAACAAAACTTATTTAAGTTGTAATCACTTTCTTCTAAACAAGTACTCAAATCTAAACAATTCTTAAAATCTAAAGAAGACTGTAAATCAATTGCGCGGTATGGGATTGTTGCATGTTTTTTGGTTGTGGCCATGTTCTTTGCACCTTCCACATTTTTGCCTTTTGGGATACTCACCAATAGAATGAATTCTTTTCGTCTTGGGTCTTCCCGCTGTTCGTTTGTCTGATATCGGTGGTTTGACAACTTGAATGTGAATCTCTAGTGGCACATCGTAAACTGAGAATGACCCAAGAGGGTTTACCGCTACACTATATGCTTCCAACCACGAACTAGTATAGTAGTACTTTGACACGAAGTCATAACATGATATACCCCCTAGTGAACCTATTGCCGCTACCGCATGAACACATACAAAGTCTTCCAATTGAAACTCTCTGCACGAGCAAGTCCTTGTCTCCAAATTTACCACATAGCCTCTGCATGATCTATCAATCACTTCGAACGTGTAAGCCGTGCTTGGCCTAACCTGAAATTATAGAACATTATCAGTCACTTTTTCCTATCATAACTACTCCCAATATCATGGGTCAACAGTTTGGTGGCAAGTCTACAAAATTTCCACCCTAACAAATAGCAAAGGTTTACACCAACTAAGAGCAAAAACCACATTCTCTATAGGGTTGGAAGAAATAGCCAATCCCAAGTTTTTTCATAAGGCAGCCGAATGCTAGTTCTTGAAAAGAATGAATAACAATCAGTTACCATCCACTAAGGTGAAAGCCTCTGCCTCGAGGAACAACAAGAAGGCAGGAGCAGAAGAGCAAAGAAGCAAGATTTTGAAAGTGAAACGGGCGCGGTTATATATCATTTAACTACTATAGTCTGTATTTGCAGTTCCAACTTATTAGAAATGATAGGAAATCGGCTACATAGGACAGAAAATCAGAGCATGTGATAGAAAAAAAATGCTTGATACTCTAATTCAATCTTTAAAGTTCATATTTTTTACTGAAAATATTGATCATTATCAGTCAGTTTTTACTATCATAACTACTCCCAAATTGTTTTTGAGAACAATTGTAATTTTGAGAACCATATCAGTCAGTTTTTACTATCATTATCATTATCAGTCAGTTTTTACTATCATAACTACTCCCAAATTATTTGCAGTATCATATTTCAGTTACTCAAATATGCATACCTTACAACCAACAATATAATAATTTCATAAATAATATTACACTAATATAATTATAAAACATTTTTTGATTTTCAGAATAAAGAACACTCACAATCATTCCTGACGAGTCACAAAGCAGATTAGACAAAACCTCCTTTGCTTCCGGTGACAATCTTGACATGTGCTCTTGTGCCTCTTTCCTCCTGTCATGGAACCATATCTGTAATTTTGTTCTCAGAAACTCTACTAGCATTGAAATCGGGTACTCCCTTGCAGTCCCATCAACAGAGTTCAATGTTTCTGCATTATTTGATGTCACTATTTAGTATCGCCTCTTCCTCATATGGCTCTTTGCCCATTTTGTCTCACCGATTTCACCCAAGTACTGTCGTATCTTAGGATCTTCGGCATCAAGCAGCTTCATGTAATAGTCCCATATATGAACTGTGGGAGCACGCGTTGCTGCATTGAAAAAACAAGTCACTCTATTTTTTTTCCCACCGAACTTTGATATAATATTTCCCAAAATATGTTGCACACAATGGCCGTGGTCAACATTCGGGAAAATATCACGTGCAGCTCTTATTAGTCCTTCATTACGATCCGATACCATGCACATATCAGGCCTCTCCCCCATTGCTTCCTTCAAATTCGAAAAAAACCATGCCCATGTATTCTTATTTTCTCTATCACAGAAACCAAAAGCCAAGGGAAATATTTGCCGATTTGCATCAAGAGCACATGCTGAAAGTATTGTCCCTTTAAATTTAGATTTTCAAGTGTGCTCCATCCACACTTATGATTGGTCTACATGCTGCCCAACCCTTTCTTCATGCTCCTAATGACATGAACATTCTTACAAAGTTCCCATTCTCATCCGTATCCAATGAAACTAACGAGTCAGGATTCGTTTCTCTTATCATATAACACAACATAGGTAGCTTCTGATAAGATTCACCATCAGTACCTGTTAGTGATCTTAATGCTTTCTCTTTTCCTCTCCATGCTTTCTTATAGTTCAAATTCAGCCCCAACTGCCTATTCAAATCCGACATTATTGATTTAGGAGCATATGGCTTTCTTGAAGCATCCATGTATTGATGTTTAATCAATTTCCCAATTATGTTGGCTGTGGCTTGTCTATTACCACTCATCCTACAATCAATAGGGCATGTGTCTAATAAATTAAACCTGCAGACAATTACACAATACTTGTCACTATTATAACTTTCATACAATATTTATTACCAAATACTTTCATTAACAATAATTTCCATTCATATACGTACCTTCGCACTTCAAAGCAATCTGTTTCTTCTACTCGTACCGCACGAACTGCCCATTTGCATTTCTTTCCAATGCATACAACATGCAACACTCCTGGATGTGATGTCTTTGTTCTGAACTGAAACTTATTATGTATTGCATATAATTGAAGTGTTTCCTTTAACTGTTCTTTTGTCGGATACAGCCCATTAATTCTCAAGGTTGTATCCATGCCATCTACAGAACCGTTCCCACCATCAATCATCCATGAAATAAGAGGCCTGCTTGTCTGTGCCACTTCTTCATACAATATCTCATTTCCTCCTCTTGAATTTTCATATTCCAATTGCAGTGGAACAAAGACTTCTTCAGTTGGACTATTTAAGTCTAGCTCACTGTTACTTATTGCAATCCTTGACTCATCAAGTTCATCCAACTTCTCTCCGACCCCGTTCTCTTCCTTCCTTATTTGCACACACAATGGATATGATGTGACATCATATTTCTTTGTTTCTTTGAGCTTCACATAAAACTTAAGACTTTGGTCACTATCTATTGTTGTCGGGTGGAAAGCTTTGTCAATATGGTAAGATATGGCTTTGATATCCACATCATTACCAAGGTTTAACATCTCTCGTAGTTCAAACAACAAATTACTATATGATCCATCAACTTCAAGCAAAAGTCCATGTGTAGAGTGCGCTAAAAACCTCTTTTCTTTATTCCACCTTCCATCAAATAGAACGGTCACCATAAGCTGTTCCATACCTGTTTCATTGAACAATACATTACTAAAAAATAGAACAAAAAATTGGAAAAACATATCATACTCACTGTACAAGCTGTCAACTTCTGTGTAATCATGAATTCAGTTACAAGCAACACATTGTGACTGAAAAAACAAGATATTTGAAATGCTACTAATTGTTTACTAATGAAAAACCTACAGATCATCATGATCAAAACATACAACTTCAGTTACTAAGTATACATGTAACTAGCTGACTACCTGTACACAATTGAATCATAGAATGCAAACTGACTTTTGAATTATTGTATAACTCAAATTCACTTACAAATCACAGCACTTCATTGAATTTGCTCTCAAATTTGTTTTTGGAATCATAATGACTAACACACAGAACTACTACAGTGCCTACCACACCGCACTACTACATTTATAATGTATGTACACGTTCAAATTGACAAAGCCTCATTCACAATGTAACTAGTAGCTAATTGACACTCCATCTCTTTGTCCTACAGTAATAACTCTCCTTACTTTCATAACCACAACCTTCCTTTTACATAAACTGTTTTGTCTTAAAATTCAATCTACACTATCTTTACATGTATGAACAAAATGCATATGTTTCTGCAATAATTACTTACTATACCAAAGTAGTCGTCACTAACACATACAAAAAATCCTAAACATTCGCGATTCAGATTCATCACCATTCAGATCATTACCGATACATACAAAAAACCTAAAAATACCTCTGATCGCGAATAAACGTTTGTCAGTAACTATGTCATCCAATCTCCGTAGAATTCGCGATTGCGTCTAGCGTCTTCAACGTGTGTCTCGGTCAAATTCACGATCCTCTTCAGCGTCTTCAACCATAGATTCTTCTGTTCGCAGTGAATGAAGCTCCCTATCGTTTAACTGATTTTTTGGTGTTTTAGTGACATGTTGCAACGAACGCCTCTGATTTAACCACGTGTAAAAATCGAGTCTTCCGTATCGAGACTTCCGTAAGCTGAAGTCTTATTTTTGTAAATTTCCATTTAAAGTCACTTTTGTGTGAAATAGGGTCCGATTAGTAATATTGGAATAAAAACCCCTTCTATTAATTATTATAAATAATGTAATGTTGAATGTATAATACTCCTAGTTCGGAAAGAAAACCATTTAAGTATATAAATACTTGTAACATAGTATAATGCTCTTATAAGTTTTTCACAATCTTCTTATAAAATGGAAGATTAATCCGAAGAATGTCTAGAAAATTGTACTATTGTCTTTCATTGTTATGAGGTGATCTTCTTAATTAATTTATATTAATCACTTCATCTTCCCACTATTTGTATCTCGGTTTTTATTTTTGATATGTTTATTAAGTTTATCGCATACAATATTTGGTAATATTTGGGTGATCATATATACGTTTCATTCATCTTTGTATTGGATATTGTCTTTATTCTATTATTATCATACACTATGATATAGAGTACATATATTTATAGTTTTTAGGCTTTTTTTTAATTTGACTATATACGATCCCAGACCAAACCAGACTATATGTAAATAGACTAGATCAAACCAACTTTTGATAGTTGTATAACACACATAGAACATGCATCTAACATATCAGACTAGACCAGCCCAGACTTAAACTAGTATGAACTATGAACTAGTCTGATATGTTAGATGTATGTTCTAAGTGTGTTATACAACTATTAAAAGTTGGCCTGGTATGATGTAATCTATTTACGTGTAATCTGGTATGGTCTGGGATTGTACACCGTCAAATTTGAAACATCCAAAAGGGTCAATTATAGTTACTCTATATTACTGTATATGATAATAGATAGAATAAAGACAATATCGAATAAGAAGATGAATGAAAATTATATATGATCACCAAAATATTATCAAATATTGTATGCGATAAATTTAGTGAAACAGATCAGAAATAAAAACTGAGATACAAATAGTGGAGTAGATGATGTGATTAATACTTCCCCCGTTCTTAAATAAATGCAATGGTCAACATTTCACACTTGTCGAGACATAACTTTGACCATTAATATACATAATTTTGTATTAGTCAAAAAATTAAAAAAAATAGATTTTGAAATTTTACAATGAGACAAATTAACAATATTTTTTCAATGAAAAAATATTAATACATTAATAATTAAATTATAGTCAAAGTAGAACATGTTAATAGTGTAAATTTTCATATGTTGCATTTTACTTAAGAGCGGAGGTAGTATAAATTTTGATCAATTAATAAATAACTCATAAGAATGAAAGTCAAGAATACAATTTTCTAGACAATTTGATATTGATCTTCTATTGTGTAAGAAGATTGTAAAAAAACTTATACGAACATTACACTACGTTACAAATATTTATAGTTTGGTGATAGTTGAAATTTGTAATCCAATAATCCATTATGATTAAGATTCTGAGTATATTATAGTTAATTTTTTTTCTGAATGAAGTTAAAAAAACGTAAAGTGGGCAAATTTGAAGAGCATTACAATGGGTGTGCTACTTGAGTTTCGTGAGCAAAAATTGCGAGAGGACAAATCAGTCCATTAGTGGAGTTCAAACGGTGCGCAAAGTAACTTCGAAGGTGCGCGAAGCACGCCCGTTTGATAGGGACTATTCCACATCAGCTATTTATATAAAGAATTCCGAAATTGTCAAAGTAATCCCTGGATTACGTGATATTTGTAATTCTGTCTTACAGACATGTTTGGTTCCCGTTCCACCGTTCTCATCCTTAGAACGGCCTCATCTCCGTCTCGTTCAACTCGTTCAATGGCCTCCTCCGCATCTGCAAAATCTTATCGCCTTTGCAAACCTTATCCCAACTAAACTCCGTAAGCTTCTATTTTAATTTACATTTTTGCTTGCTTAATAGATATTACCTCTGTCCCATTTTATATGTCTTAGTTTGATTTGACACGATTATTAATGAAGTGGTTGAAAAAGTAAAAGTTGTGGTTGAGGTTTGAGTATAATAAAGTGAAATGGTGTAAGCCATATAATTCTTTCCAAAAAAGGAAAGTGGACACTTATTTTGGGACAACCCAAAAAGGAAAGTATGATAAGTAAAATGGGATGGATGAAGTAGTATACATCATATTGGGCTAATTTTGTCGAGGTAAAATTATTAGCTCACATTTTCATTTAGGATTATGAACTGATGCTGTCCTCTGTTTGGTCTGGGAAAGATTTGTGAGCCGTGGTGCGGTGGGTTCTTTCTCTTCATTTTCCATGGAAGTTTTGCTCATCGATCTGGGGTTATTGCTGGTGGGTGTTAATAGAGAGTTATGCCTAGGGTGTGCATGGAACTATGGAAGAGGATTTTCAAATAGGAACCATTTTCAGAAATTGTCAACAGATGTAAATATTCTAATTAGAATATTTACACCCAACAATCCAGGTTCGTATGTGCCAGCAATTGAAGACCTGGGAATGAAGGAACCAAATTCCAGATTTGCATTTGAGGCTCATAACCAAATGTTGCTAAGAATTAATATCGACTTTTTCTCACAACTGGGAACACATCTCACATGCTTGTGCTCTACCATTTTTTTAAAAAAATGGTTGATCACATCACCCTATTGATTTACATCATTAAATACTTATTAAGTTCTTATTGCTAAACATATAACACTGGAAACAATCGCACTAACTTTGATCCCTTTGACCTTATAAAAGGATCGCGATGTGCCCTCTTCAAATGATTAATCACCAATTGAGCTATATTAAGCCAGTTTTGCACTCTAAAATATAACTCAGTAGTGGCGAGGAAGGTCTAGGGCTTAGTCGGTTATTTTTCGGTATTTTTGTCTTTCCTTTTTGTAAAATTGTTTTCAATAATAGGAGATTTAGATTTCTTACCAGTTTCGGTTGAACCGCCCTCGTCCTCCAACTCTTGCTCATCATCCGGGGTGCCGTGAGTCCCGTCGCCCCCCGCATCCTCCTCCGCATCGTCATCCTCGAACTCCTCTTCATCAATGGTTGTCGGGAATTGTTGTTTTTGTGCAAAGCGTGGATCATTTTGGGAGAATAGGTTTTGTAGTTGCTCGTTGGACATCATCATATCATCTCTCCGTTGGTAATCCGTTTCAAAGTCATCTCGACTTTGAAAAGAAGACTCGGCCCGCGCTTTACCTTTGCCTTTGCGTGAAGTAGGACGAGTCGACGCAATCTCTCTCTTGCGGTTGCGTTGGAGATTACCCACATCTACAGAATGTCTACCACGCTCCATCTTTAAAATTGAACAAATATTAAATGATATCAAATATTTTATATGAGGTTAACTAATATTAATATGACAAATGTAAAAATTAACTAGTTTTTTTTAACTTTAATGAGAAATGTAGCAAGTAACTAATATTAATATGAGAAATGTAACTATTAACTAGTCTAACTAATATTAATATGACAAATGTAAAAATTAACTAGTTTTTTTAACTTTAATGAGCAATGTAGCAATTAACTAATATTAATACGACAAATGTAACAATTAACTACTTTAACTAGTTCGTTTTTAAAATGACAAATGTATACTTTAACTAATATTAATATGACAAATGTAACAATTAACTACTTTAACTAATATCTAGTTGACAAATGTAAAAACTTACTACTTTTTTTACTTAAATGAGAATGTAGCAAGTAACTAATATTAATATGAGAAATGTAACAATTAACTAGTTTAACTAATATTAATATGACAAATGTAAAAATTAACTAGTTTTTTTTACTTTAATGAGCAATGTAGCAATTAACTAATATTAATATGACAAATGTAACAATTAACTACTTTAACTAATATTAATATGACAAATGTAACAATTAACTACTTTAACTAATATTAATATGACAAATGTAAAAATTTACTACTTTTTTTACTTTAATGAGGAATGTAGCAATTAAATAAGTAACTAGTTTAACTAATGTTAAATGATAAATGATATGTAACAAGTAACTATTTTTTTTCTTTAAAGAGAAATGTAAAGAAATGTAACAATTAACTAATTTAATAGATAAATGACAAGTCTAACAATTAACTACTTTAATAAATAAATATGAATGTGTATAAGTATATATAGTATATATGATGTGTAAATATATTATAAGTAATATATAATCTAAGGGAAAATGGAAACTAATAATCCAACCTTTTTGCGGTCTTCTTTCAATAATCCTACCTTTTGATTATTCATGAATAATCCAACCTTTGCACCTCATCTTCATTCATTGGTCCCTGGTCGGTTAATGACCTACTATTCCAAGTTATTTTCTTATCTTTCCAAAATATTATCTTTGTGAAAGATGAGATTTATGGTATAATGATTTGTAAAGATAAGAAAATAGCTTGGAATAGCAGGTCATCAACCGGTCAGGGACCAGTGAATGAAGATGAGGTGCAAAGGTTGGATTATTCATGAATAATCAAAAGGTGGGATTATTGAAAGAAGACCGCTAAAAGGTTGGATTATTAGTTTCCATTTTCCCTATAATCTAATGTTTATAGTATATAATATATAAGTATATTACTATAAGATGAGTAATACACTTATACTTAATACTTTAATATATATATATATATATAAGTATATATTAACTAAATGTAATATGTAAATATAAGTAAATAACAATAGTATGGATAAAAACTAAATATTAAATAAATATGAATGTGTATAAGTATATATAGTATATATAATGTGTAAATATATTATAAGTAATATATAATATAATGTTTATAGTATATAATATATAAGTATATTACTATAAGATGAGTAATACACTTATACTTAATACTTTAATATATATATATATATATATATATATATATATATAGAGTTTGGTTCAAATGAGAATAACATCTAATGAGAGAAATAAGAATGAATGAGGACCCTTGGATTTCACCCTCATTTAAAATCATTATAATAATTCGTGTGAGGCTACTATGGTCATTTAGACAGTTGTTTTCGCTGATAACTGTCCGCCTCTCATCATCCTCGATCTTTTTTATCGGCAACATCTCCTCTATTTCACACCATCGTCAACGAGCTATTCTCTTTCTCTCATTTTAAATCAGTGATTTCTCTCATTTATATCATCTTCCTCGCTGATCTTCGTCTTCCATCTCTCCTGTGCATCTGATCTGAATCTATAACACAACTACCATGGATCGTTTTATGTCTATTTTAATCTTGAGCAATCTGAAATTTTGAATAATATCATCTTCTCCACAAGGATGGCTATATGTTTATATCAAATTATTTAGTTGTCTATTCGATTTTTCCATATACTTGTCTGTATTTTTTCTATTTGAGTCTATATTGAGTTTATTTTTGCCATTGAATTGATCTTATTAGTAAGTACTTGAATCGAATTATGAACAATATGCATTGTAGTTTGCGTGCTTGTATTCTTCTACACCAATTCACATAGTTTCTATACATCTGCATCCATACATACTTATGTTGATTGAGATTTTTCTTGTTTGAATGATGCTGAGTTGCAATTCCAGTCAACTACTAGTGCACTTTTATGTATACTTTCTTGCACTTTGTCAAAAATGTAATGTACTAACACATATTATTCAATCCATAAGTCATTTTATTATTATGTTTTGCGACTTTTTAATGATTTGCACTAACAAATTATATGTGTTGCACCTTTTTATTATTATAGTTGCAAGACAAGTCTCTGCAATGGTTTCTCCAAGAAGGGAACATAACAAAATGAATCATTCTGGTGGCATGAATGATACACATTGTTCGCAACAACAAAATCTTAATTGTCATACGTAGAGTGTAACAAAATCTTAAGCAACACGACATGTGCAACATGTTAATTCAACTATTCATCTTCTAGGCGAGACAGATTCTTGTAATTCGAATAAGTTTCATGTTACTCAAATCTCCACCAAGTATTGGATTTTGAATTGTATTGAAGGTTGTAATCCATATGATGGTATTTTACTCAAAAATGTTGATGCATTTCAGTTCAAATATCAAAACACCGTAGTGTATGCATAATGGTTAAAGTAAAGGTGCATGTGTTGACAATTTATGTGCACAAGTGGCACAACTTTTTAACTCAACACTTATCAACCTTCTGTGCGGATTATGATTCAATATGTTATATCATATACAAACTCCAACCACATATTGCATTGAATATACGTTTCTCTGAAATTCAAAAAATTAAAACAACATAGTCTTCCAGTGAACAAGTTGATAAAATCCAAAAGCATCTCAAACTTATCAAATGCTACAACATTATCGATAACAAAGTGTCTAGTACTAAACGTAACAAACTTAAATGGTTTGAGCCTTCATTTTTGCTTTGGCTAACTCCTTAGCTTGCATAAAGTTTCCCCTTCTTCTCATGCACATCTACTCTTGTGATTCCTGCACAATATCTCATTCCCAATGCACTCAGTCGATTTGCATCTCCTTTCTCACTCCACATTCACAGTATCTCTTGCACAATTTTCCCTTCTTCTCATGAACATCTACTCTTGTGATTCCTGCACAGTATCTCATTCCCAAAGCACTCGGCTGATTTGGATCTCCTTTAGTTTCTTCAATGCACATCTACTCTTGGGATCCTTGCACAATATCTCATTCCCAATGCACTCGGTTGATTTGCATCTCCTTTCTCACTCCACATTCACAGTCTTTAGTCCATTGTCACATGCATTTAGGTCTCCATTTATATATTTATCTTTCTCATGCTTGCTTTACATCCAACAATCTGCCACTTCTCGTAACCATAGTCATTACCTACAATTTCTTGTTTGTAGAACCTGCACAATAAAATTTCATGCACACAAAGATGCCTTTTCTTGCACATATTTACTATCAGATTTGCACTGCACTTATTTTATTTTACAATTTCATACTTTTCAACTCAACACATATCAACTTTCTTGGCAGCTTAAAATTCAATATGTTATATCATATACACATTTCAGCCACATCTTGGCTTTAAGTTTCTCTGAAACTAAAAAAACAAAAACAAAACAGCATAGCGCAGTTTTGAACAAGTTGATAAAATCCAAAAGCATCTAAAATATATCAAATGCTACCATATTACTGATAACATAAAGTGCCTATTACTAAAGATCAGGAATTTAATTAATAAATGCTTTGAGCCTTCATTTTTTTCTTTGGCTAACTACTTAGCTTGTATATATAGTACCAAGTCCCCCTTTCTACTGATGCACGTCTACTGTTGTGATTGCTGCACAATATCTCATTCGCAATGCACTCAGCTGATTTGCATATCTTTTTCTCTCTCCACATTCCTGGCCTTTAGTCCCTTGACCCATTTAGGTCTCCATTTAACACTTCATCTTCCCCCCTTTTGCTTGCTTTACATCCAAAAACTTTTATGCACCTTAAGATACATTTTATTGCACATGTTTAAAATCAGATTTGCACTGCACTTATTTTGTGTTATAGCTTCATACTTCCATCCTACCCTTTTTACCTTCAACACAAAGTAATCTTAAATTCATTTCAACATAAAATCCACACTATATACATTTTTCATTCCACTCTATGTCATTTTCAAAATTACGGTGAGCATGGGTTATATAATCTACTATGCACCTTAAGATACTACTATATGCACTTTAAGATATAATTTGGTGCACATGTTCAGTTTAATACACTCTGTAGTTCTGTAGTTCATAAATCGTTACCAATAGGACTATCTTCAAATCAATTAAATAAATCTATTAATTGTTTCTTCATACTCTTTTACTTTTATATCTCATTTTGCACATAAAGCTCTTAATCTTTCAATTAATTTGTTCTATTGAAAGATGTAGGGTGCAACAAATTACACTATTGTTTCTATTTAAAATATGTACTGATACTTTTTTTATTACAACAATACTATCATTCTCCACAGTGCTAAAATTAATTTCCCCAAATATAGTTGTGTATGCATTCATACGAACTCATCTCCTTTAAATACTATATTAATTACCTTTTGTTGCACTATTGCTGCTTCGTTGCTCCATTCTTGTTCTTCTCCATTCTTCTTTCCTGATTTCTCGGGTTTCAACGTCGATTAACCTTCAACTTTGGACTCGTGTGCTTTTGTGTCGTTCCCCTTCCCTGAAAAGAAGTCTGGAGAAAGAAGTTTCTTTTTCTCAGAATGAATTTCAAAATTCTAGGGATTCGTTCTAGCTATAATCGATTTTGTGTGTGCGAACCACCGTAGAGTGTTTGACGTAAATGCCCCTAGAAATTTAATATTTATGCACTCTTTCCAAATAATCTTCCGGCACGTGCACCTGGGTCACGAGTTTCCTTCTCCCAATTTCCTTTTATCAGCCGCACGATCTAGTTAATGGTTGGTCAGATTCAGTTCTTATTTCTCTCCTAAGAGATTGTTCTCACCTGAACCTTCCCCTATATATATATATATATATATATATATATATATTAGAGATCATGTGCAAACCACTCCTCCCATGCAAACCTACAAACTATTCATGCCCATCCATCTTAATTAGATGACCACACGGTTGATTTTTTAAGTGATGGGCTATGTAGTCTTTTTGTTTGTTTTGATTTTTGGAAATAAAATCACTGTACCCTAGCTTTCCATAACTGCTTGCATCGATACTTTCTTCTCTCCTCTCACGTTCATCGGCCATCAACAAGCCCTTTCTCCATGATTGAAAGCTTCTCTTCATCTGTGCTTTCATCTCCATCTCCTTCTCCATTTCCATAGTCACCATTAATAGAGAGCTTCTTGGAACATAAGTAACTCTTCATTGTTTTGGTTATAACTCCATCTCCATCTTCTTCCCCATGAAATCTTGCACGTCAGATTTTTTTTTTAAGGGTCAAATAAGGCTATCTTGCACGTCAGATATGTTTTTAATTCTTTACAAGATCTAATAGATTTTGATGTTTTGGATTTGAATCTAGTGTGCACATAAGAAAAGAACATCTTTTTTCCGTTATGAGTTTTATCATATTTAACGTTTTGATTTTCATTTTCATGAAGTTCATCAATTCTATATTTATGCAAAAAAAAATCAATTTTCTATCTTAATGTACCAGAAGCATTTTGTGACCTCATAATTTTAGTATGCATGTCTATTGGGTATACAATGCAGATGTCATAGCGATAAGATGCAGTATGAACTTCTAAAGTGCATATACAATCATACTAAAATGCAATACATGAACTTCAATTCTAAATGCACATGACACAATGATAAAGTGCACATAGCGATAAGGTGCAATATGAACTTGTAAAATACATATATCAGCGTATTGAAATGCAATATACAAATTTCTAAAATGCACATGTTATAATGATTAAATGCAACATATAAGTAAATTAGTAAAATGCAACTACCTAAATGCAAGAGCGACATATTTATAAGTATGTAGTTCTAATATAAATTATGGACATATTATAAATATGTAATGCACATCATCTAACATTAATATGCACATCCAGTAACGTTAATATGCATATCGAACAACCTTAATATGCATGGACTTCTACCTTAATATGCATCATTTCTTACAAACTTAATATGTTAGAAGTTCTAATATAAACCATGCACTCACTATCAATATATCATGCACATTCCATAACCTTAATATGCAATGCTAAAAATGAAAGGTTAATTAAGAAGTGATTAATTCCAAAAATCAAGTTATTTATTTAATGACTTAATTACAATTAATTATTATCTAAAAGGGAAAATTATTTTACAATTTATGAATGCAAAAAAGGGATTCCATGCATGGAGAATATATTTGCGCATAATCTGATTACGAAATGTAGATTATGCATGTGGCTGAAATTTGGATTTAAAGAAAATGTTACGTTACATGCCCATAATCTTATGGATTTTCATTTTTCATATATTTGGACGGTTAATATATTAGTGGAAAGTTAACATAAATGGTGGGATTTAGTCATTATTCTATTTTCAAGTTTAAGTTTACGGAATCATTAGTTTAAATTGAATTTACCCATTTGACCTTCCCAATAATCGTAGGATGCTATGTGGTTTAGGTTATTTTATTCCATGCATCTCACCACACATACAAAACATACGCCTTGCATATCACGGCTCTCCATTTCTTAATAACGGAAGGATGAGATTAGTTTGTAGGTTTGCATGGGAGGAGTGGTTTGCACATGATCTCACCCCTATATATATATATATATATATATATATATATATAATAGAGATCAAATACAAACCTTTCTTAATTTACAAAGTACAAACTCATCTTGACCGTCCGATGAGTTGATCCAAAGGACATAAAGGCAAGGTGGCATTTTTGTAATAAAACCCAACTTTTTTAGGGTGCAACTCGTTGAACATTAATGTGCAACTGCTATTTTATGGCTAAATAATATGCACTACTTTGAACCTCAATATGCAATACAAAGAACGTTAAGGTGTATCGTACAAATGTTTGCACAATAAGCACAGTTTGTACTTGATCTTTCCCATATATATATATATATATATATATATAGGCTTTGGTTCAAATAAGAACATGATCTTATGAAAAAAATGAGAATGAATCTGGACCGTTAGATTTGCTTTATGTGAAATTCAATGTGCATTAGATGAAGCAGTAATGTGTATTAGGTGAAACTGAAATGTCCAACACAAAGGGTACAATGTAGTGGCATTATGTAAAGCTAAATTGTGCATTAGGTGAATTTGAAATGTGCATTAGATGAAACTAAAATGTGCAGAATAAAAGGTATGATGTGATGTTATTTTTGTACCTTTTATTATGCACATTTCAGTTTCACATAATGTACATGTGAGTTTAAATTTTCATTTTTCACATTTTATTATCATCTAATGCACATTTTGGTTTCACCAAACGCACAATTCAGTTCCACATAATTCAATCCAACGTTCCATATTCGTTCTCATTTCTCTCCTAAGATTCGTTCTTACCGGAACCGTTCCCTATATATATATATATATATATATATATATATATATATATATATATATATATATATATATATATATATATATATATATATATATATATATATATATATATATATATATATATATATATATAAGTATATATTAACTAAATGTAATGTGTAAATATAAGTAAATACCAATAGTATGGATAAAAACTAAATATCAAATAAATATGAATGTGTATAAGTATATATAGTATATATAATGTGTAAATATATTATAAGTAATATATAATATAATGTTTATAGTATATAATATATAAGTATATTACTATAAGATGAGTAATACACTTATACTTAATACTTTAATATATATATATATATATATATATATATATATAAGTATATATTAACTTAATGTAATATGTAAATATAAGTAAATAACAATAGTATGGATAATAACTAAATATCAAGTAAATATGAATGTGTATAACTATATATAGTATATATAATGTGTAAAGAATTATAATATGAATGTGTATAAGTATTTATTTATAAGTATATAATTAATATATAAGTAGATATAATAATTATATAAATTATATATATGTAGAAAGAATTTGGAGAAGATGAAGAATGAAGATGATTGAATATGAGAGATTGAGAGAATAGAGAATTAGAGAAGAGGAAGAGTTGTAGAAGTAGAGGTGTAAAAAATGTATAGAAAATAGGAGTATAAATAGGGTTTTTTTGTATACCCCACCCCCACCCCACCCCCACCCCCACCCCCACCCCCACCCCACCCCCACCCCCCCTAACCCCCCAGACCCCCCCTCCTATGCTCCCAACGGCTATAGAGCCGTTTGGGAGCTCTCCCAACGGCTATTAGAGCCTTAACCAATTTAAAATAAAAATAAAAATAATGACCGTTGAGGCCCGGAGCATCAATTGTTATCTCACTAAACAAATGTCATTCCCGTATATAGGTTGTCCTCGTTTAGATTTACCTCCCGTTAAAGTATGTTGTGTTAGGACTAACAATTGCTTAAACTAAGAACATCTAATACGATAGAATTGATTACCCTGCTCTGCTCTCGTATATTTTAGGGCGTGTAAAGAAGTACAAATAAATCGACACATACTTGCTGAGCAAACACGTTGTTTTCTAAATGTGTGTTGGCACCGGTTGAAACTGCAGGAGGAAGTTTGAAACTGCTACTTTGCCCGCACGTTTGCTCACTCGTAACTTTGGGGCGGGAACCTTTGGTTTCCCTTTTTACATTAGTATAGATAGCACCCGCACTCCACATGTTGATACTTTACCAATTAAAGTGTGATCATTTTCTTTTTGTTTGGTTCATTGACCTTCATCTCTGCTAAAGAGGAACAGTAAAAGGATGTGACCGAGCATTTCAGAACATAACTGTGTTAAATTATTTTGGGTAAAAATTTGGGCTAGAGTTGAGAAATCGCTCCTGCTTCTCTCTAGAAAAGTTTCGCACCTCCAAAGTTCGAACTTTTCTAGCTTGCTCGTTACTCCCATTGCTCTCTCAAGAACATTCCCACGAATTAATCTCTGTAAATTCATGTCTCCCTAGCTCGGAAATCATCCATCTTTCACTTCCATCGATTGGTCTTGAAAGAAATTGATTTTTGGAGAGAGAACCGACGATTTTGGAAACCCCAGTTCGCACATCTACTGTTCATTCCCGATTTGGAAAGGTTGCTTCGATTCAATATCGGACGGTTGCTTGTGGAAGGTGAAGCTAGTTTGGGGGTCGCCGGCCTCTGGCGAACCTCCGGCACCTGGTCTCCAACCGCCACGTCGCCGCCATACTGGATTTAGCAAAGGTCCGTTGAGGCGGAGTACTGTTCATGCCGAGGTACATGCAAGCATTCAATCTGGGTTAATTTAACTATCCTAATGACAAGGAACAACAAGAAGAACCGTACTCCTCCTCTAAAGGATGACTCCTTTGATGCTAAAATCAAACTGCTTAACGCCAAGATGAATGAACTCGAGGATAAGAAGAAGGGGGGAGAACAGGGTGCTACACCCTATGTTCCCAAAACTGCTCCAAGGCTTACTATTAACCCGCCACACTCAACGGTGGGCTCTTCAAAGGAAATTACCTTTGAGAAACAAACTGTCTCCTCCAGTGCAATTTCTCCTATTCACACTAATAAGGTGGATGGTTTGGTGGAGGATGAGTCCGAGACCCTTGGCTCTGTTGATACCGACTCCATTGCTAGTCATGAGGATACAACCGAAGACGTGAAGGATGGAAGAAAGGGGTGGGTCAGTTTGTTTCAAAACAACCGATCTTTATCCCATGGCATGAAGCTTGAATTTATTCCACCTAAGGGAGAGGTTGTTGACTTCTCTAACCGGAAAGTACCCTCCATCATTGATATATGGGGGTATTGCTTGGTTGGGATCTTCACCGGGAGATTCCCCGGTATCAAAGCTGTGCTTGACCTCATTAAAAAATGGGGTGTTGAATGCAAAGTGAAATCACATGATAAAGGGTGGACTATTTTCCAATTCAAGAATGAGGAAGATCGTACAAAAGTCATCTCCGAAGGGCCTTATTCATGCTATGGTAAGGCACTATTTCTAAAGGTATTGTCCGATGATTTTGAAGTCGATGGAGAGGAATTTCTCAAAGTTCCCATTTGGGTGAAATTACCCGGACTCTCGGTTACATTATGGAATAAGGAGGAAATCAGTGAGTTAACCTCACATATTGGGGGTACCAATAGTTGCGGATCAAGTCACCCTTAGCAAAGCAAGAACCAATTTCGCTAGGGTTCTTGTGGAAGTGGACCTAACTAAACCTCCGGTGCTTGAAATTCCCATGATCCAACCCTCCGGGAAGAATAGAAAGCAGTTTGTGATCTACGAAACTTACCCCAATTTTTGCTATGAATGCAAAAATTATGGTCACAACCCCTTCCTTTGCAAGGTGCTACATCCAGAACTCAAAGAAGAGGATAACAAGGTGCTTTCTACAAATGATACTTCAAATCCGAATGGGAAAGACCATCCTAAGGAGTTGTCTAAGGAGGAACCCGAGGAGGCTTCCTTCCAACTTGTAATGCCAAGAAGAAACAAAAATCAAGCCTCCTCCTCAACAACAAAGAAGAAACCGGCTGCCAACAAACAAAAGGAACCGGCTGTTACTAAACCTTTGGAGCCCACTGTCCAGAAGAAGAAATCGGGAAAGGATTTTGTTTGGAGAGGAAGGAAAATAACAAATATGCACCAAATGCATTCGGATGACATTGTGGTGGAATTTGAGACTGAAGAGGATGGTAAGCAAACTGCCTTTGTCAAAAAACAGCACCAAATCAAAGGGCATATACCCGTGGCAAGGCTTGATTTTGATACGCTCAAGGAGGCACAAAAGGATGCACTGGCTACCATGTTTACGGATCCTTGCTTGGTGGCTCTTCCGGGAGTAAAGCGTGCAAAAAAATGGTATCATTTTAATAAAGAAATTTTTATTCCTAATGTTACTACTTTCTTTGATGTTAAAGCTAGCCACAATGTGGAATTCGCACGAGCAAGGGACCAAGAACTGGCTGCCCAAGACAAGATCCGCGAGGATAAACAAGCAAAGGCCAAGGCGGCGGCTAAAGAGCTTGACTCCACCTATTACCGGAAAAAACCATATAAAGATTGGGGGGAACGTGAGGTGAAAAATGTGTATGAATTGGATGCGGAAGATGTAGTAACTAGTATGGAATTTGACATGGATGGACAAAGGACCGTTTACACCACAAAAAGGGAACTTCTCCCTTTTAGCCTACAAGTGCTCCGAGTAGGCCCTGACTTCAAGAAGACGGAATGGGATTGCCCCGGGATGAGCTTCACGCAAGAATGCCTACGCTCACTTCCAGGAGTCAAGCGGGCATCATCATGGTATACTTTTGAGTCCTCAATCTTTATTCCTAAAGTTGTAGCTTTCTTTGATGATAATAGCATAGAGAATGTGGAGATCCGCAAAAGGATGAAGACAAGGAAAGCAAAAGTGGAAGAAATGGGGGACGAATCGGAGGATGACCATACCTCCAACTATGATGATTCTGATGATTAAGGTCGTTATATGGAATGTGAGAGGTTTGAAGAAACCCTCTAAACACTCTACTTTATTGAATTTTCTTAAAATTAATCATGCGAGTTTGTGTTGTTTTTTAGAAACAAAAATGACTAAAAGTAATATTTCTAATTATCTAGCTAATAAGTGGCCGGGGTGGTGTTTTGAAACTAACCATAATTTTATTGATGGGGGCCGCATTTTAGTGTTTTGGAACCCTAATTTAATTTCATGTAAGTTGATTGAAATGGGGGAACAACACATGCACTTCGAGTGCCTATGCCGAACATCACAAACTGTTGTTCATGCTACCTTTGTCTATGCTCTCTATACAGTCTTGAGCCGCAGGGCTCTATGGGAGCACCTTGCGTTGCTCGGGGACGAAATTAGGGACCCCTGGTTTATCGCGGGTGATTTTAATTGTGTGTGTTCTCCTAACGAGAGGTTGGGTTCATCCGCACCCTCGGACTATTTATTAAAAGATTTGCGTGATTTTAGAGTTCGGGCTAGCCTCCAAGATGCTCCATCTACGGGAGAATTCTTTACGTGGAATAAGGGGCCTCTTTGGGCGAAACTTGACCGGGTTTTACTAAATGAGACATGGGCTCATTTGGGGATTGAATGCAAGGCCCATTTCGCTGAAATTGAAGCCGAGTTTGACCACACGGCCTCCGTGGTGTCTATACTCAATAATGCTTCTCTTAGGCCAAAATCATTTAAATTTTTTAACATGTGGTTACAACATTATGCTTTCACTAACATACTTTTGTAGAATTGGAATGTGGATATCCAAGGTACGGCTCAATTTCAAATTGCTAAGAAACTTAAGTTGCTAAAACAGCCTCTTAAGAACCTTAACAACTTGGAATTTGGCCATATTTCTACGAGGGCAAAGAATGCAAAAGATGAGTTTAAAAGGCTAAACAGGTTGTTGCTTGACTCACCTAATGATGCCGAGCTCAAAGAGCAGGTAAATGTGGCGAGGAAAAGAGCTACTTTCCTCGGTGAAGCCGAGTGTACTTTCTTCCAACAACGTGCAAAAGCTACACATATCCTTGAGGCGGATAAGGGTACTAGGTACTTCCACGCTATCGTCAACAGAAACAGGGCAAGGAATACCATTACCTCCATCATGTTGGATGATGGTAACCTCACGTCATCTATTGAACATGTTGGGAATGAATTTGTAAAATTCTTTGTTGATCTTTTTGGAACCGAGATGGAAACCATTCCCCTTGACCAATTGGTACTTGGAACCGGCCCTTTGATTGAACCAAGTGTTCATGATAGCCTATTATCTCCGATAACTAACAAAGAAATTAAAGATGCTTTGTTTGATATTGGGGATGACA
The DNA here is from genome assembly GCA_945859915.1 of Cuscuta epithymum. Lineage (NCBI taxonomy): Eukaryota > Viridiplantae > Streptophyta > Magnoliopsida > Solanales > Convolvulaceae > Cuscuta > Cuscuta epithymum. The sequence goes on from CAMAPF010000201.1 coordinate 1,679,016, forward strand.
AGGCACCAGGGCCGGACGGTTATTCCTCGGCGTTTTTTAAAAAAAATTGGAATGTTGTAGGGGGCGATGTGACTCGGGCGACCAAAGAGTTTTTTAACTCGGGAAAGATGCTTAAGCAGTTAAATCATACTGTGATAGCACTAATTCCTAAAACGAGTCACTCCCCTAAGGTCTCAGATTATAGACCTATTTCTTGTACGAATGTGATTTACAAGATCATCACGAAGATTATTGCGGCAAGAATCATCCCTACCCTCTCGGGTTTAATAGATAAGGCACAAGGTGCATTTGTCGACGGCCGCCTAATGTTTGATAACATTTTCCTTGCCCAGGAACTTGTTAGAGGATACAATAGGAAGCGAATCTCACCTCGTTGTATGATTAAGGTGGATTTGCGTAAGGCCTATGATACTATTTCTTGGGATTTTCTTGCCAATGTCCTTAGGGGTTTGGGCTACCCCGATAGGTTCGTGAGGTGGATTATGGAGTGTGTCACTACTGCTTCCTTTTCCATCTCTTTAAATGGTTCTTTGCATGGTTTTTTTAAGGGTAAGCGTGGCATCAGGCAAGGGGATCCAATGTCCCCTTTGCTTTTTGTCTTATGCCTTGAGTATCTTTCTCGTCTTCTAACCATGAAGACTAAGATGTCGGGATTTAATTACCATCCGCTTTGTGGAACCTTAGGTATAACCCACTTGGCCTATGCGGATGATCTTATGCTCTTTTCAAGAGGCGACAAATACTCCATTGGAATATTGGTTGATGCTCTTAAAGAGTTTGGGGACGCGTCGGGCCTAAGGGTTAACTATAATAAATCGAATATTTTCATTGGGGGGGTCAACAGTGTGGATTTGCAGGGCATATTAGACCTAGTGGATTTTGATCAAGGTGTATTTCCAGTAAGATACCTCGGTATCCCACTTGCGCCTCTTAAAATCTCGGTGGCCCAGTATGCCCCACTCCTGGACACAGTCAATGATTTTCTAAACAAATGGAACACTAAGACGATTTCTTATGCGGGTAAACTTGAGCTAATACGCTCTGTGATCCAAGGGGTCCAGTCGTTTTGGCTCCAAGTTTTTCCGGTTCCCCAAACAATCCTCAATAGGATCGTCTCGCTATGTCGTATTTTTTTATGGGGAGGTAAATTTGCTAAGGTGGCGTGGGATGATATCTGCCTCCCTAAAGAGGAAGGGGGCCTAGGCGTCCATAATGCAAAGATATGGAACCATGCCCTCCTCTCTCGAACCCTTTGGGATGTCCACCAAAAAAAAGACACGCTTTGGGTGCGTTGGGTAAACGGAGTCTTTCTCAAGGGCAGAAATGTGTGGGACTTTGTCCCACACGCCCGCGACTCCCAGCTAATGAAGCGATTAAGTCTCATACGAGATAAAATTCGGGGCTGTTTCAATAATCGGAATGATATGATGCTCGGCCTTAATGCTCGCTGCATGAATGGAAAATTAACCTCCGCAAAAATATATGATTTATTGAGAGTTAGGGGTAATGTTAGGACTCCTATGACATTCATATGGAAATCCTATATCCCTCCCAAACTATCGTTTAATGTATGGTTGGCTTTAAGAAACCGGCTTCCTACTCAGGATAGCCTCGGTTATCTACACATTGTGAATAGGTGTGACCTTTGTAAGGGTGGTTTGGAAACAATACCACACCTGTTTTTCCTATGCCCCTTTACTTGTAGGGTGTGGCAGCACATAAGGAATTGGATGGGGCTTAGGCACGAGATGACCACATTGCTAAGTGCCATCAAGTGGATCACGAAGACTCATAAAGGATCGAGGCTGAAGGCAAAGGCAGTCCGGCTAGCTTTCTGCGCCTCGGTTTACTATATCTGGCATGCTAGGAATGCTTGTAGATTTGATGGAAGCACGAAGATGGAAGAGGAGGTCATTGTGAAGATAAAGCATGTGGTGTATAAGACTATGTATTCTATATACTCCCATGACTTGATCAGCTTTTGAAGGACGGATATGCTGCATACGAATTGGGAAGTCGCGGCTTTCATTTTGGACTTGCTTCGTTGCAACCCGCAACAACATGGTCATGTGTTGGGTTTTTGATTCAAACCGTTAGATCTGTGTGCGTGCATGTTAGCAGCACCGATGTTTTTGTCTTTTGGGGCATTTAGTATTGTATACTTAGGCCTTTGTTTGTGATTTAGAAATAGATCAAATAAAAATCTCTTCTTACCCCTACACTAGGTAGGGGTGGGGGGGGTTAGGAGATCTAGAACCCTTGATGTATAGTTTTCTTTGGGTGTTAATATAAATTTACATTTCATCCAAAAAAAAAAAGAACATAACTGTGTTGTGACAATAAATGACAAAAGGAATAAAGAAGTTGAAAGTTTGGGTTGCCAGTCATGTTCTTTCCGACAAAACATGACAACACATATTCATCTAAGCTTACATAACAGGGCACTGAAAGATTCATTACTCATAATCTATGTCAAACAGAATAAGAGGCAAAATTTAAAACAGTTAAAGATAACAGAAAAACATCATTTTCTAAGCATGTTGTTCCCTTGATTTCCTAGCAGACTGGATGTCCTTGTGCATGATGGTCACACACTTGGCATGAATGGCACAGAGGTTGGTGTCCTCAAACAAACCAAAAGACATCACTATCACTTGAAATTTAGTTGCAGTGTCCATATTCACTTCGACCCACCCTGTCTCCAGCTTCACCCAACTCCCAGGTGGGTGTCCTCGTTGCTACGGCCTGTTCTCTGCAACTTGAGCTTTTCTTCTTTTCACCATGCCTCCAAATAACTCAATGCACGAGCAATCAAATAAAATAAAAAAAACACATGCTGTGTAAATTTTGTTCTGCCACAACAGACACAACCATGTCAGTAGCCTATTCTGCTTTCCTGAGATGTAACATCACATTAACTCCCTTTAATCGAGACTTAAGTAGTCTCACCATTTGGAGTGGTGAGGTATTAGGAGTCCAAAATGTTAAAATGACATTTTTGGACTCCTAATTTTGTGCATTGATTGATTGAAGAGGGTATTAAAAATGGGTTTGCGGAGGGAAGGGATTATATTTGAAGGAATTTTGGAGAGCTAAAAAGAAAATGAAAAAGAAATGAAAAAGGAAAAAGAGAGGCTAATGGCAGGTGTGCGCAGCAGCGCAGGTGTGCAGGGAAAGTGTGGAGCGGATTTATTTGCCCAGCTGGTGTCATGATGACGTCGTGCGGATGTCACACAGCACACACAACATTTTCTTTTATTTAAAATTTGTAGATCTAACGGTTGTGATGATTTGGACACGAATAGAACAAGAAAAAATTGACCCAACGGCTGAAATTAAATTCCAACGGTCAAAATATTTTATTTTTTTCTAATATTTTTAATCAATATTTATTCGACAAAAAAATATCAATGAAATTTATTTATTTTTACATCGAAACATGTCTTTTTTATTTATAATTAATCAGAGAAAAAAGTAAAAGTTAAACATTACTTATAATAATTTAATTAATGTTTTACTAAATTGATATGTAAAAAAATGTGCAGAGTGTATTTTATTGACGGTGCTGGAATGCAGAGAACAAGAGTCAAAACACTGTTTTCATATCGACGGAGTCCATTTTTGACATTTAGACTCTTGCACCACTCCAAATGGTCTAATGTGAGTGACTTGGTTGCTAATACTAATTGACTACAGTTGTTTGGGTTGCTAATACTAATTGACTAATATTCAAGTCCTGATATGCCGTTGGATATACCCATAATATATGAGGACCTGGTCTCAATATTGAAGATCCATTCCCAACTGTAAACAACATAAGACAAAGAAGAAAAGACAGAAGAAATTAAAAGTTGGGGTAGCGAGCGTTATTTTTTTTCCAATTTTTTCCAACAAATATAACAGTTATAATTAACAAAATATTATCTTGCGTCATTATAAAAACAAAGCATATCAACGTCTAAGCTAATTACATAAGTGGATATTAAAAGCTTTAGTACTAATAATCTATGAGAGATGGTCTATTAGATAAACTGATAAAATAAGATATTTCAACAAAGATGGACAACGATCTAACTGCACTAGCAGATAATAACTTGGGGTTTGCATCTGATAGCTATAAAAAATATAAAGATGTTCCTTTTAATAATTAACTATGTCTTCAACAAACATTCACATTTTTTTGTACAAACAACAGATCAGTTCATTATCAAATTTTCATTAAGCTAAAAAACGACTCCGGCAAAATAAACCAAGTCACAATCTTAACTACACAATAGGATGATCAAATTAAATCAACAGATAAGATCAACAAACAGTTCTCTAAATAATTAATTGATTATATATGGTCAAACTTGAAATTGGAGGAGAAAGAGAAATATTTACAGAAAACAATCGGAAGATTACCTCAATTCAGGTTTACTTTTACATTATGTTTAGTAGTCTGACAGGACAGTTGGGGGCTCTAAGCTCTTTTTGTGGCACTGCACTTCTCAGGGATGATGTCGCAGAGAGATGGTTGGTGTATAATAGGAGATGAAGGACAGATTCTTTGCGAGCTGAGAAGGATGAAACTACTTGTGCCCTTGTTTTGATTGGGAGGGCTTCTACGCAATTTTGCAAAGGAATTGGACTATTTTATCACCGTAAGCAATTTTAGAAATAAATTCTGACTAGGAATACTTAACCAATACAGTTCGGCCACATGGCTGATGTACCAAAATAGTCCACGGTGCAGATGCACCATAAAATTTTCCAAATCAATTACCGTACAACATCGTAAACCAGAGCACAACCGGAGAGTGTTTAGACTTAAAAAAATGGTGATTTCTCACCCATCTTCCCTAGTGCAATATGATTGCATCAACGAGGTCTCAAACAGAAAGCAAATTTGGTCTTTACGTGCAAGGCTGGTCACTCATTGAGATAGTTTTCGCCAAAACAATCCGAATCAATTTATTTTTACGAACTAATTTTAAATTGCAGCAAAATTATAGATTTATTACTTATGTTTTGCGTATAAACATCTCAAATTAATGACAATTTGAGATGCTATTTATGATGTTGTTTTGATGAAATTTAATGTACTTTTATCTATTAATATACTCTGTATAATTGACTGACTATTTCATGTGATGTTTTTAGGATGTTGATCTAGGAAATATTTCTCTAAACTTATTTTTAATTATGAATACTGTTACCGTATTTATTGTGAAAAAAAATATCTCTAATAAAAGTTTACTTCAGATTTATTACTTCAGATTAAATATTCAGATAATTTAAATGGTAATTTATCAACAAATAATATAATACTCCATATGAACATCTCAAATTAATGACAATTTCATGTGATGTTTTTTACGATGTTTTTTATAGTATTTAATGTAATTACACGTATTATGATACTCCTTTTGAACATCTTAAATATTCAGATAATTTAAATGGTAATTTTTCATCAAATAATGAAAAAAAACTTAAATAGTGAACATTACTTCAGGTTTATAATTCATATAACGTAGTAGAGATAGGTATAACTTATTGAAAATTCATAATGTATTTGATGATTGAGGTTTATAATTCATATAACGTAGTAGAGATAGATATAACTTATTGAAAATTCATAATGTATTTGATGATTGACATTAACAATTGAGATTGAGTATACAACCTTGATATCATTTATATGAGAGTTGAATAGTAATATACTAATATTCAAATCTAAAATAGTAGAAGGGTAATTGTTGATATTAAATTGACTCCAGCGAAACTGAACTACACAAATTAAACATATGACCCAAAAAAAACCCTTTTTAGTTGGGGCAATTCCATTTATACCATGTACCATTGTATTCGAATTTTTAATAATTTACTTTTTTTATTGGCAATTCTTTTAGGTATGAAATGTTTATCATATTCAAAATTAACTTTTAATGTTTAGCAAATTCAATGTGTGTAACTTTTGATTGTTCCATACTCCATATTAATCATATTGAAATATTCAAAAGTATATTGAAATATTGAAATATTAATCATAATGAAATATTCAAAAGCATATTAATATTCTCAGTTTTGTTCATCATACTTTTAATTTATATTTTCAGGGGTACTACATACAATGCAGTATACCGCCCAATCTTTTCAATGCCTCATTCCGCAAGACATTTTACGCCAAATGTTGTTATAGCATCAAACAATTGGATGTTAGACGCAATGTATCTGGCTTCCGCTTGTGCAACCATAGCTTCAAACTTCTATTCACTAAGTCAACGATTGCTGAAGAAAATAATGATTTCAACATATCGCCTTTTAATTTTCCATGCGCTAAATCCGATGACATTGTATTTAAAAAGTGTGACCCAAATCATTCCGTTAATATAATGGGGGGGTCACCTACTCGACGATGAATCAAGTCAATATGAAGGTCGGAGGTACAAAAATAGATTGAAATTAACCCTTGCAGATGAAGAGTAAGTATCCTTTAAATATCTATAATTTTATATATCTATCCTATTTAGCTTTCAACTATGTATACTTTATTCTCTCATATCTAACTCTTCATTCGGCCCTTAAAAGGGGGTCCCGGATTGTATGTTATTTATGGCACAAATTTGCTGAAGAAGTAGATAGCAGACTCACTAAACATTAGAAATCTTGGAATGAATTTCCTTTTGTGATTCGCTTATGCTTTGGAATAATTAGAGAGTGGAAAGGTATTTAGTTTCATGAAATAGAATACAAGTTTTTTTATCGACGTCACTATGTGCAATAAAATAATTAGAGATTCTTAAATATTTTATTGTAGACGAGATTTCAGTTTCCAGTTGGTTTAATGCCTCAAGAATTGAATTTCAAGAAGAGAACGAGGTGATCTCTCAATTCGGAGACAGATAATAATTTTTTTTCTACATATTCTTTTTGAAAATATTTTTTTCCTACATATATAACTCACATATGTGTGCATAATGCATACTAATATTAACTTCATTTATTCTTAAGAATAGGGAAACTATTTCCAAAAGTAACAGAGAGGTTAACACAAAGCAGTGTTAACCTCTCAAGAATACGGCTCAGGTTTGGCGATACCGGTCCTGGATCTGCCGAATCCACCGTACTCGAAGTTGGAAAAGACTTGAGGGACCGATAGGAGGTGGGGCAGGGGAGGGTGCTGGGGACAGGGACTGGGTGGGATCTGATGTGAAGGGCTAGGGGCGGGGAGTGGGGGCTGGGTAGCGATCCGGTGTGTAGAGCTAGGGGAGGGGAGGGGGCTGGGGACTAAAGTATGCTGCTAGGGGTAGGGCAGTGGGCTGGGATGGGGCAGGATAGCGGTTGTGGATGGGATGGGGACGGCGGTGAAGGATGGAGCAGCGGCTGCTAAGGACGGGGCGGCGGTGGAAGCCGTAGTGTTGTCGGCGGTGGGGCACCGAAAAACATTCTAACAGTTACACCGATGAGGGCGGCGGCAGCCGGAGTATCTTCCGGTGGGCGGCATCACTGTGGCAGCGTCACTGTGGCCGCCGGCGGTCACCGGGCGGAGGTAACGGTGGATGTTAATGTATTCGTGTCACTATGTCCAGAATTTGGGGTGGAGATGTCATTGTGGCGGTGGCGGCGGCAGTGGTGACCCGGGCAATGGAGGCGGAGGTGATACGACTGCAGTGACATGTCGGCAGTGACGCGGCGATGGCGGCATAGTGGCATCTGACAGTAACATGAAAGTGGTGCAGTGACAAGAATAAGCATCTTTATCACATTTTTGTTCAAATAATAAATGTGGTCACTTTTTTGGAAATAAGTTTTAATTTAGTAATATTGGGGGAAGCCCCTTTTAAATGCGAAGATATAAATGTTATGGTTGAAAAAGTAAAGTGGAAAGATATGTATGTTACGGAGGGAGTACATTTTTTTACTTTTAATTTTGGGTATATTTGGCAAAACTAACTGAAAAGATACTTTTATGAGTTTTTTAGTAACTGCTAGCTTTTAATGACTAAAAAGATCTTTAAAGGAAAAGGTGGTAGTTGTTTGGTGTGTATGAATATGAAGATAATTAGAGAGTAGGGAGAAGAGCTGGGGTTTGACGCTCTGGTGACCCTTAGGTAAGGATACAGTGAACAAGGAGCAACCATCCTCCATCACTTTTGACACCATCGTCGTCCATTTCGGGTGTAGTTAATTTTCTATCTCAACAAAAAATCTCAGGCGATAACCACATCCAGAAATCAACGCAAGCGTCGTCCAGGTCCTTCCCTTCCCTGTTAACCCGTGACAGACGGTAATGAATTCACATGTGCATAGGGGATCCACAACTGCAGAGGTGAGAGAGCAAGATTTACTCGTTCACAAAAGGGGTTTTCCTGATGGAGGAACTACGTGCGAGACTAGCAATTGTTACCTGACGAGGATGCTTGCACCAGACTAATGGCGGACAACTCTAGCAGCTCGATGCCAGACCCAGCGACAAAGAGGATTTTGCTCCGACAAGGTTGCATCCGGGGACCCTCACTGCTGACGAGATTACATAAGACGGAGTCAGACAAACTTGAGGCGAAGAGGACGACCAATTGCGTCGGCTGGAAGACTTACCCTTCAGTGGCTGCGGGGACATCATCTCTAAGGAACGTCCGGTCAAATATCAGTGCCGCTTGCACCCTCCTAACACAAAAGATGGTGCTTACAAGTTGAATTTGCATTAGGAGAATCACATGCCACAAGTAAAAAATGAGTCTACTAGTTCTGTTTTTTTGTCCAACGGGTTTAACATTTTAATAGGAAGTAAATCCTTTCTGTTCATGTTTTTTTTGTAGCAATTCATGCATATCTGAGATGAAATAGGGAATATCTGCTGCTATCAAGCTTGATTCGGAAAAGGTTTCTTGGTTAAAAAGTTCATTCCCTGAACTCTTGTCTCACAATTGGTCATTTGGTCTCGTTCTCAAATGGGATAGATTGCAATGTTCTTCATATTTCTGAAACCATCCATGGGATCAGGGGCGGTTCTAGGGGGCAGGACCGCCCTAAGCCATAATAAAGTAGAAAGAAAATTAGGCCCAACTTTTTTTATTTATATGTAATCTGTGTGGGCTTCTTTGCTTTTTATTTTATTTATAATTTCAATTAATTTATTAGGCCTAATATGTAATTTTTGTTGACAATTTGAGAATTTTAAAACATAACTAAAAAGTCTTGAACGGAGCTAGACGCGTTTTAAAAAAGAATATAAATCTAGCTTTGATGTTTAAATAGAGTTGGTTGTAAGTAAACACATTTGTGGTTGAATCCATAAAAGCACATCTCTCACATCCTTTTAGCCTTTAAGACTTTTTATTCTTTTCATTACAAAATTAACAATTTATATTATTCTGTTTGGGCTACGGGTGCCTCCCAATCCTAAAACATCATGGGTTTCCGAATTACCAACGGAGAGATGCAAATGCGATGTACGACGAGCAACTGCAACAACTATTATCCCAACATAATGGGTGCTTTTTCCAACAACAAGACATCCCGACGACCATTATATTAACGAAGAAGATGCGGATGAGGATGAGGATGCGGTCATGCGGAGGAGGACGAGAAGGCGACCGCCGGGGACGAGGGTCACGGCACCCCAGACGATGAGCAAGAGTTTTAGAATACAACAATGTTAGTAATTTATTTCATCAATTATTTAATGAATTTTATGCACAATAAAATTCATTAATGCACCCCCACCCCGACACGAACATCTCCTTCTAAAGAAAAATCAATTTTTAAATCAGCATTTGACAATCTTATGGAAAAAAAAAGTAAATCAGCTCATGTTACTGATCAAAGCTCGATTAACGAGCTTTCTATGTATCTAACATTCCGTATCTAAAAGCCCAGTCAAGCCCAGCCCACAGCCCAGTACCCAACCCGGAACCGGTCCAACCCTATGGACAACACTTTCCCAAATTCTCGAAACCACTACTGCTATGATAGCATTCGCCCATCAGAAAAGATGTCAAAAAAACTATTTTTTATTTTTCAATTTTTTAATATTCACTGTACAAAATTATTGGAAAAAAATTCTGACTAATAAAACATGTTTCACCACTTCAGTGACACCCGTGAGAACACTGATGATTGCAACAATGACATTGATAGTCACTAGTAGCATTTAAAGATAAATCCTTTGAGCGGGCAAATCGGCAAAATGTAACACTCCAAGTGGTCCACAGCTATAACATATTGCTCCACAAGATAAGGTAAAATTTGTTTGAGTAAATAAACATGTCCTATCTAAAATGCAAGTCACTGAACACTTTAGAACCTCAACAAAGTAGCAAAATAAGACAATATAGAATCCAAGCCCTTGGAATTGAACCCAAGAGTTTTCCTTTGAGCTAAACTTCTGGCATGTATTCTCTCCAATTTCATTTCAGGTCAAGAACCATTCAAATGTGATTGACACCCTCAACACCCAGGTAACAACATTAAAAGAAAAATAATTATTGACCTCCCATGAGGTTCAGTGTATTATATCGAACACCCCTGGCGCTATAAAAAAAGTACACCTACCCCCCTCTATCTTTTAATGATAGTTAAGTAACTTTTAATTTACACTCAGAGAAAACTATAGATTTAGTTCCATAACTTTTGATTGTGTTCACTTTCAATTGTGTAATTGTATTCATAATATTTCAATGCATCAGTTTTTGATCATTTTTTTTGTTTTATTAGGTTCAATTTCGAGTCGAAAGATCTTTAATACATAAAAATTTAATAATCCCACAAAATATGTGTTTGCATGAAAATTACAACATTAATAGCGAACACAATCAAAAGTTACGAAACTATGTCCATAATTTTCTCAAAACGTAAATTGAAAGTTACTAACCATCATTAAAGGATAGGGAGGGGGTGAGAGTACAACTTTTATAGTGCAGAGGTGTGAGTGATGATATATCAAACCTGAAAGGAGCTCATTGATAATTTCCCAAATTAAAAAAAAAAAAAAAAAAAAAAAAAAAACTCCAGCATCCACCTACAAAAGGCAGTTCCAACGAAATGTTAGCAGGAGATGGAAGTGGATAGATGGCGTAATCTCCAGATGCATTTGGGTAAAAAGAAAGTACATTCAGGAAATTTTCTTGCTAGCTACACCATCCGAGCAGGGCGGGAGGCTATATCCAGTACCACCATCCACCAAACTTGAACTGACAAACCAGGTGTAAATCCCCATTTGTTAAAGACTGAATTAGATAGATTACATAATAAAATGTAGATACGTACATGCATGCTTACATATTCATTCTTATTTAAGTTAATATTTCGTAAATTACCAACATAATATCAAGTGCCACCCCATTTGTCTTATTATAAAAATATCCTGAGTCCTGACCAAGGTGCCAAGGCATTTATCCATGGCGATAGAGTATGGGCGTATGGCAACACCCACGGCGCCACGGCATTTGTCCATGGCGATGGCGTAGTTATGGTGTCACCACATGACACAAAAAAATAAATACTAAAAATGAACTATAGTGATATAGTCTATAGTCTGGGCCTGGCACCATTCTATATTTTTAATTGGTCCCGGTATCCAAGGCCAAAAAACAAAATTTGGCTTGTCGGACCCCTTTTCGTTTTTTTTGCGTTAAATTCATTCAATTATAAAATTAGTTTGATATTTCATATTTTTCGTAAAATATGGTAAAAATATTTGAGCACATACTCATCAAATTATGTTTTGTCTTTGAACAAATGGGATACTAAATTGTTAAAGAAGAAATATGTTTATATGTAATATTCATATTTTTAAAAAAATGTAATATGCATATTTATTACTCCCTCCGTCCCACTAAGATTGGGACAATTCGGTTTGCGATGTTTGACCGACGATATAGCAAACAAATCTTTGTCCGCTCTCAAATTATTTTTAGGAAAAAAAAAATTACATATTTAGAAACTACCTTAAAAGCTTAGCAAAGTCGCAAAAAACTGAATCAAATTTGAAAAAAAAATGATTTACGATAATATAAAGTAAGATCAGAGTGATTTGTGTTGACCAAATGAATAGTGTCTGGGACAATCTTAGCGGGACAGAAGGAGTAATAATGAAGCTTTGTAATTCAAATAAAAGTAAATATGAATACAAACGTATTTTTCTATAATAACTCAATACCACATCCTTTCAAATTATTAGAGATATCAATTTATTAGATTTGCCTAAGGTGAAAGTAATTATGATATACTAATACTTTATATCAAAAAAATTAATGCGGTATCACTAAAACTATGTTGAAATCGATAGTCTCATGAAAAACAACGTCGAGTATAATTAAAATAATAAAAGATAAAAGAGAATTTAATGAGTATGCGTTCAAATATTTGTACTATATTTTGTGAAAACTGTTAAATATTATATTTAGCTTATGATAGAAATAAATTTAAGGTCAAATATGATACTGTTAATGCTTAGATATACATACATAAATATTTATGTATATTTATATTGATATTTGATTCATTATATGTAGAACGCAGAAAAAAATTAAATTGAAAAGTCAATATGTTTACGCATTATTTACTTTTGTGAAACAGTTAAGTAGTTAGGATTATTGTCGTAAACTTTTCCAGCAAAGATTATTTGTGCCTTAAATATACGTGGCATCTTATTTAACTTGATAGTTTCGTATGTAAACAAAATATAATTGTTACCCCCGTTTTTAAAAAAAAAAAGTCAATTAGGCTGCATAATTAAATGTGCGTACCTACATGAATATTTACTTTTTTTTTATTTATCTCTAGTACCAAGCATCTTATTTAAGTTAAGAGCTTAGTTAATTACCAATTAGAACGCAATGCACGGGGTTCATAACGGTGGAGGCCCTTACGAAATCCATGGGTAGGATGAGCAATATCATTGTGGCAAAACTGACAACCAGCAGTAGTTTTACCTGCACACATCAAAACATGCGGTGACAAGTTTTACTCTTGTTCCCCCCCCCCCCCCATAACCTAAACCTACTCTCAAACATAAAAGGGGTGGGACACGCATTTACCGCATTTACATTAAGTGGAAACATAGTTAGGGAAAATGGGTAGTACATCATACACCCATTTACTTTACGTAGGAAAAATATATGGTCGGGACAGAATTCTTGCCATTAACACTCATTGTTTTGTTTTCCCAGGTCCACTATTATCCATGTGTTTCAGCAGCTTAAAGAAACCCCTTCCCTCTTAGAAAGGTGTACTATTCAGTTTGCCGATTCATTATCCCATTTCCACGAGCGCCATGTAGTACTTTCATTTCTTACTTTTTATGTTAACCCATTCCGTCCCGGACCTCAGTATCTAACCGCAGTATGAAGATAAAATCAGTGAAAAAATTACAAAAAGAATTGAAAGAGAAATATTAAAACAAGCCCATCCTGGAGATTTATATGGACAAGAACGCTTGCGTACTCACAGCTATTTCTCTACACTACCCCAGACCCCAGCCTGAAATCCTAGGGGCAGGAAAGGTTTGCCAGGGAAACCTTTGAAACGCCTTTTTACCTCTTATAATACGACAGGCATTAACAATATTTCTTCGGAGTTTAGAGTCAAACTGAATCTCAGCAAAGAAGAGCTCGGTGGAGGTCTTCTCATTCCCATCTCCGCAGGTATTCCTGCATGGCCTAGCCTTGAAGTTGCTGTGAAAACAGATGCCAGGAGCTAGAAAGCCAGAACTACACCCAGCCTCCACAAGTTCATACCTCTTCCTCTGCAAATTAAATACGGACAGGTGATTATACATTGAAGGCCAACAGCTACAAGGTAAAGCAAAGAAGAATAGAACCTGAAGTAAATAAGCAAAACGGATGATACAAATATACAACGGCATTTCAAATCATTAAAGGTTACATACATTTTTCTTGTTATAATATTCCAATGCCATTTTAGCGCAATAGTGGTGTACATCAGTTCCAAACTCGTCATCTTCCTCTGTCTGAGTTGGACTCGAAGGTGAATGTCTAGGTGCAACATAGAAGATTATCAGCAGGGAAACATGGTTCACCAAAGTAAAGTAAAAAAAAAATTGCTTTGTTCATCCATTTACACAGCTCTGTTGTCAGTAAGTATTCAAATAAGGCAAGCAAAGGATGAAGCAATACATGATATAGTTTGCTTTATTATGAAAAAAAGAAAAAAGAAAAACAGCATCATTAAACCTCCCAACAGGCTAGTGCACCAGCCATTGCACTGGCCATACTCAGTCTGCAGCAGCCTCTCCTTAAACCAAACCGCACACGCACATAAGCAAGTGAAGTGAATGCAGATTAAGAGACTGTCTCTCAGACTCTCACTTATCACAAACACACACAATATCCACTCACCCTTATAGCCGTCTCCCAAGAACAAATCATCATAAGAGATGCTATAGTTATTTTCTTAAGGGAGTGTTCGCAACAGATTAAAAAAAGTGCTTCTCAGCTTTTAACTTAAAAAAAAAAAACTGAAAGCTGGATGCTTGTTTAGAGGTGTTTCTAACTGCTTCTTCGCTTTTTAGTAAATAACCTCAACTTTGAGGAAAGTTATGAAGGAGTATATAATTTTCTGAGGTCCAGAGTGCCCCTCACTTTCCATCTTTTCATATTCATGTTCATCGTTGCAGAACCCTAAACTATCTTCTTCTTTGAATGTAAGGTGCATATATATACTTGTATATACTTATCGAGCTTCACCAAAATGCAAATACGTCACCAAAAGGATTTTTCTCCAATTCCAATTGCGGCCCTATTGGCCATTAAGTATTTATACGAAGTTTATATTGAGATTTTAAGTATATTCATATCGCTTTCCATTAAGGTGTCAGCTATTCCACAATTCACCGTTTGGGATAATCGAGTATTATATTGAAGATTGGGGGATTTGGAGCTAGACAACGATGACATACAAGAACAAAAAGATGAAGACACGTACAGAGGCGCTGGAGCTACGTTGACTGAATACCTGGACATTTGGTAGAAGGATATTTTTGTACTTTTAACAAACCATTACATCTAAAATCGCTTTTTTACCAAACACTTCAACTTTGACATTTTCATCATAAGCACTTCTAATATAAAACACTATCAACTTTTTACTATTAAGCACTTTCTCTTAAATCACTTCAAAAATCACTTATTTAAAGTAGAAGTAAACGCAAACACTCCCTACGAAGAAAAGCCATATATGTTTAAAATTCCAATAGTGTTAAATACACCCTCCACGTATTTCAAAAATGTCAATTAGCTCATCCTACAAAAAACAAAAAGACTCAATTGACACCCTAAACTCTAAAAACCTAGTAATTTTTCATGCAGCCTGTAGCTATCTGGTTTACCATCTACTCCTCTATTATTGATGGCACCACATCATACGTCTGATGCTTAACTAATATTCTTTTCTTTCACTTTTTCCTTTTCTCCGATTCTCTCCTATGTCTCCCGTAAAAGACTCCTCCACGAGAGTCAGGGTCACCCACACGTCTTCTTCCTCTCGTAACATCCACTTATGTCTTCCTCAGTTCCTCCTCCAAAAACCCTTGGACCTGGAGCCCAGATCATCTCTGGTTTCCATTGTTTACATGGAAGGAGCAATTCGTTATTTAGTCAATTAATTACTTTACGTTTACTCTCTTTTCATTGTGAATAGGTGATCATCAATGAACCATTCTTCCCAAATCAAAGTTCGCACCATCTTTTCCGTCCAAAGAGTAAGGCCCCAAGTCCCCAACCAACTCCACTCTTCAAGCGGTGACATACCAGATGGAGAGCTGGAGAATTACTACTTTTCCCGGTTGGAGACATGGTGGTGGATTCCAGGGGGGACTCTCTTTATAGAAAACGTTTTTTATAGTTTTTCTTCTAATTTCATTCGCTAAGTGGCACTTAGCTGTGGAATTCGAAGCAGCAAGGCCTATTCAAGGAGAAACAGTTGCCCGATTCAATGATTCTTTATTTTTTCAAATTTGAACTGCACTCATTGATATTATTTTGAGTCTTTTTATGGTGAGCTAGTGTGTACCGTCTTACCATGGACCACTTTGTTGGGCTGTAGGCTTCGGCCCACTCAGACCTGGGAGTCATTTAAACAAAGAGCAGCAGCCTGCTCTAGTTAAATGTGCAGGCAGCCCTAGTTGGGCCTATTTCTTTGATGGCAGTCAGGCCCAGAACCTTATTTAAGTGCTTTACCCTAATTGTTTGCCTATATATTGACTCCTGTACTTGTAAACCTATCATCTGTATCATTCATCATCTCAATAAAGAAGAAAACCCTAGTTGCCCCCGTGGATTAGGTCAGTAACACTTACTGGCTGAACCACGCTAATTTATGTGTGCCGTTTCTTCTCGTTCTTTTCTCGTTTTCAGGTTTGTGTGTGTGTGCGCCCTAACCTTAACAACTGGTATCAGAGCGAGGTTAGCCACCACCACATATCTGACCACCACCACTGCTGCCGCCCTGCGTCCATAGCCTCTTTGTGCCGCCAACAGTGTGCTGCCGCAGAAAAATACAGCTGGCAGATTGTAAAGGTTTGGGGCAATGGCAGACGACGGAAAAACCAAAGTCGAGAAGTTTGATGGACAAGATTTTGGATGGTGGAAGATGCAAATTGAGGATTTGCTGTGTCAGAAGGATCTGGATCAAGCCTTGACAGGAAAGAAACCAGAAAAGATGAGTGATGATGAATGGACTGCTCTAGACAGGAAAGCTTTGGCTGTTATCAGATTTACCCTAGCCAAGAGTGTGGCGTTTAACATCTTGAAGGAGACTACTGCATGTGGTTTGATGAAGGCTTTGTCAAACATGTATGAGAAACCATCGGCGTCAAATAAGGTATTTTTGATAAGACAGCTAGTAAACACCAGAATGAAAGAAGGTGCTTCTGTTACCTCACATATTAACGAGTTCAATACTATCATATCCCGCTCGCTTGCTATCTGTTGATATTAAGTTTGAAGATGAAGTCCAAGCTTTATTCTTGTTATCCTCATTACCAGAAAGTTGGTCAGGAACAGTCACTGCCATTAGCGGTTCAACTGGAACTTCTAAACTCACATTTGAGGGCATTCGTGACATTATCCTTGGAGAGGATATAAGGAGGAGTTCTGGAGAATCTTCTAGTGCTTTGTTAAGCACTGAAGGGAGAGGTAGAAAGAAAGAGAAGGGAAATAGCAGAGGCAGATCAAAGTCTAGAAAGAGGAGTCAATCAAAGCCGAGAAAAGATATTCAATGCTGGAACTGCAAAGAAACTGGGCATTTCAGAAATCAATGCCCTAAATCATCAGAAAGGAAGGAAGTGAATGCAGCCACTGACGATTCAGATGATGCTCTTATTTGCTGTGTTGAAAACTCAACAGAGTCGTGGATTATGGATTCCGGTGCATCTTTTCATGCTACTTTCGGCACAAAGATGATAAAGAATCTACGGACAGGTAATTTTGGTAAAGTTCGTTTGGCTAATAACGACTCTCTTGACATCACAGGGATGGGTGACATAGACTTAAAGACTTCTTTGGGCACCACTTGGACATTGAAAGACGTTCGGGTCATTCCAAGCCTTAAGAAGATGCTGATTTCTATTGGGCAGTTGGATGATCAGGGATTTGATGTTACATTTGGTGAAGGACAATGGAAGGTTGTCAAGGGGAATCTTGTAATTGCTAGAGGCAAAAAGAGGGGTACTTTATATATAAATGAAGCCCCTGATGATGAGATGAATGCAGTGACCTGCGGGCTGAATCCATCCAGTTTGTGGCATCAACGGCTTGGCCACATGAGTGAAAAGGGAATGAAGATGCTCGTTGCAAGGGAGAAACTTCCAGATTTGAAAAAGGTGAATTCTGAGTTCTGTGAACCTTGTGTTCTTGGCAAGAAAAAGAAGGTTTCTTTTTTGAAGACAGGCCAGACACCATGGTTTTAAAAAGTGTTTCGCCTTTACGCACCAGAGGCGCAAAAGCGTAAAGGCGTCCAGTTACCGTGCTTAAGCCTTAAGCCTTAACTTACCGGGACAAGGCTTACGCCTTTTTGTGACGAGGCGTCGAATTTGACTTGAGGCGGTGGGCGTTCAAGGGGCGTACGCCTCTTATTTGACTCGCCTTTGGGCTTTTTTTTTAATATTGGGGGCCTGGATTTGTTTTTATCATCCTAAAATACAAATTACTGGGATCGTTTATAAATTAGACACAGCCCTACCCCGTCTTCCAAATTCCAACTGCCGGTCCACTCTTCTAGTCTTCTACAATAGCAACGAACAAGAAACAGCAAGTCAGCAACTTGAAGAAGAGCTGCTCAGGACTCTGCTCTGCTACTCTGCTCTGCTTTGCCAGTTCATCAGGTATTAACTTTTTATTTATTTAAAAGTTCTGTTTTGAATTATTAAAAGTTACGTAGTACTAGTATTAAATAGTTGTCTTGTCTGTTTATTTAACTTTTTAGTGTTTGATTAATATATTTGTGTCTGTTTTGAATTTAAAAAGATCATAAATGTCTGTTTGTGTTTATGTGTAATGTGTCAGACAAAGGTATTAATGAATTTATTAGCCTAGTGTTTAAACTTTGAAGTTCTAATAATACAACTATGAACTATCATTAACCTTACTAAATACTAATTTATTTGTTAAAAAATTAATACTACGTACTTTATTAGTTTAATTTTAAAGTTGATTACAGTTTGATCATATTTTTTTTTATTAAAGTTGATTATCAATTGTTTGGTTATTAAATAGTTGTCTGTTTATTTAAATTTTTAGTGTTTAATTAATGTATTTGTGTCGTTTTTGAATTTAAAAGATCATAAATGCCTGTTTTTGTTTATGCGTGATGTGTCAGACAAAGTTATTAATGAATTTATAAGCCTAGCATTACAACTATCATTCACCTTACGTCCTTACTAAATACTAAATTTTTTGTTAAAAAATTAGTACTACGTACTTTATTAGTTTACTGCACTCAAGATTTAATTTTAATTAGACATGTTGTAGTTAAGTTCATTACAATTTGATTTTTTTATTGTAGTTGATTATCAATTATTTGGTTATTTATTGTGAGTTTGTGACTAGTTTACTTAAATGCATGTAATTTTTTTTATTCGTAGGAGTGGGCACTCACGATGGTTAAACCCAGTAAGAATCAGGGAGAGGGGTCCAACTCAAATAAGGATAAGGATCCTGCTTGGAGGTATGGAACTAAAGTGATTCCTCCTGGAGGAAAGACTGGTTATGTATATGCGAAATGCAAATATTGCAGTAAGGTGATCACCAGTGGAGTGAGGAGGCTTAAAGAGCATCTTGCGGGAACACATAAAAATGTGGCGCCGTGCAAAAGTGTTCCTGAAAATGTTAAAAAGGATGTGTTAGCAATGTTGAAGAGCCATCATGATCAGAAAGACGTTAACCAGAAGTTTTTTGATGAAATGGTAGATTCTGGCTCGTACTTTGGTACCGGAGTAACTGGACCTCAACCGCGTGGGCCTATTGATCGCTTCGTTACACGTCCAGGCAGTAGCTCGAGAGATGGAGCAAATGAGCAGGAAGTTGTAGAAGATGATATTCTGCCTAACAAAATGAGTAAAACTACCATGAGAGAGCGACGTAATCTTGTTTGTCAAGATGTTGGCAGATTTTTCATTGAAAATGCAATTGCATTTAATGTAGCGCGTAGTCCATCTTATTTTAACATGATGCGCTCTGTCAGTAATTATGGTGCAGGCTTTAAACCCCCATCTATGCATGAGTTGCGTACGTGGATCCTGAAAGCGGAATATGATACCACAAATGCATATGTGGAAGAAGTGAAGAAGACATGGCCGCACACTGGAGTTACAATAATGTCAGATGGGTGGAGCGACACAAGAAACCGAGGGCTTCTTAACATACTTGTTAACAACCAATATGGTAATGTTTTCCTCAGATCTGTTGATGCATCGGATCGAGTTAAAGATGCAACTTATCTTTTTGAATTGCTCGACGGAGTAGTTGAGGAAATAGGAGAAAGTTTGGTGGTGCAAATTGTGACAGATAATGCAAGTGCATACAAAGCTGCTGGGAAACTTTTAATGGAGAAGAGGAAGCATTTGTATTGGACGCCATGTGCCGCCCATTGTATTGACCTCATGCTTGAGAAGATTGGAGAGCTGACACAGAATAAAAATGTGTTGATCAAAGCTAAGAAGGTCACTAATTTTATCTACAATCGTGGATGGGTTTTGCATCTTATGAGGAAGTGTATCGGGAATGACCTAGTGCGTCCAGGCCCCACGAGGTTTGCCACTGCATTCTTGACTTTAGATTGCATGGCCACCATAAAAGAATCCTTGCAAAGGATGTTTGTTTCTAAACAATGGACTTCAAGTCGTTATGCAAATTTAGTTGAGGGGAAGGAGGTTAAAAAAATTGTGATGGATGAAAGAACTTTTTGGCCTGGGGTTGCTTACTCAATAAAAACATCAAGGCCATTAGTTGAAGTGTTGAGGATTGTTGATGGTGATGAGCCTGCAATGGGATCCATCTACGGCGCTATGGATTCGGCAAAAGAAAAAATTGCAGCGAATTTTGGAAATCAATATTCCACTTACAGTGAGATTTGGAAGATAATTGATGAGAAGTGGGAGCACCAACTGCATCGGGACTTGCATGCTGCAGCGTATTATTTGAATCCTAGATTCAAATGGGAGGATGACTTCTCTACTCATGTGGAGATTAAGAAAGGTTTATATGCTTGTATGGAGAGGCTTATTTCTGATACTAGTGATTTAACAAAGCTGATACACAAATGGATGAATATCGATACAAGCGTGGACTTTTCGGAATGAGGGCAGCTCAAAACTCATATAAAACACGTCCCCCAGGTAAACATTAAACTACATCTTCAATATCTTTAATGTTTATACATAGTGCACTTGTGTATTTAAATTTTAAGATCTACATTCAAACTGAAAGTTGCAGTTTTTATTTTACTTAAAGTCTTAAACTGGAAACTGCACGTCTGCACTTAGTAACTAAACTGCACTTAGTAACTAATTTTTTTTACAGCAACAGTCTTCCTTATCTACTGAAGTAGTATTGTTGTAAAACTGCATTTTTTAATTCTTTAACATTTTTTAGTGGAATGGTGGGATCAATTTGGAGATCATATTCCAGAACTACGGGCTTTTGCGGTCAAAATTCTTGGCTTGACGTGTTCTTCTTCAGCTTGTGAACGAAATTGGAGCACATTCAATCAGGTCCACACGAAGAGAAGGAATCGTCTTTCGGCCATTAAGTTGAATAGTTTGGTATTTATAATGTTCAACAAGAAGTTGAAATTTAGGAAGAGCCGGTTACAAAAGAAAGACGATAATTTGATCTTCGAAAATGTATCATCTGATGATGAGTGGATTGCTGAACCGAATGCAGATGATGGAGAAAGTGCGGATGCACGTGATGAACTTGCATTGGTTGTTGATGAAATGGACAACGAATTCAGAGGTTCATAACTTAATATTTTATTTTTTTGTCACTTCAATATAATTATTTACACTTAACTTCCATCCCGTTTCATTCTATTTTTTGTGACTTTATCTGTGTAAGGGTGGACCTTACTGTTGGAACTGAAGAATATAATGAGGCCCGTGATAATGAAGGAGATGACAATGAGAATGACATTACTAATTTGGATATTGATGATGAGGACGATAGGCTTAGTTTTGAAGATTAAAATTTTTTTCTTAGAATTTTAAAGTTTTATGTTCTTTTGAGTTTTGACTTTGGTATTTCTGTTTTATGTTATTTTGACTTGAATATTTTATAATTATGTTCGTTTTACTTGTGATTTTGTTTAGCTATATTATTGTTATGAATTATCTAAACTTTCTAATATGTCATAGGTTTGTAGCAACACAAATTCGGGGCTTACGCCTCGATACGCCTCGAGGCTTACGCCTCAGAAAGCTACCCCTAACGCCTCGAGACCTGATTTCGCCTTTCAAAACCTTGCCAGACACCGAAAACTCAGAAGCTGGAGCTAGTTCACACGGATGTGTTTGGCCCCACGCCAGCCTCTTCCCTGGGAGGATCAAGCTACTATGTGACCTTCATTGACGACTCAACACGCAAGGTATGGGTCTACTTTCTTAAAAATAAGTTTGAAGTTTTCAATATTTTTAAGAAGTGGAAAACTGTTGTGGAATTGGAAACTAATTTGAAGGTAAAGTGCTTGAAATCGGACAATGGCGGTGAATACATTAGCACAGAGTTTATTGATTATTGTGCTGAACATGGCATTCGGATGATAAAGACCGTTCCAGGCACTCCTCAAGAGAACGGAGTGGCAGAAAGGATGAACAGAACTTTGAATGAGAGGGCCAGGAGTATGAGACTCAATGCTGGGCTTCTAAAGACGTTCTGGGCTGATGCAGTGAATACTGCTGCTTATCTTATCAACCGGGGGCCATCAGTACCATTAGGTTTCAAGATACCGGAGGAAGAATGGAAAGGAGAAGCTGTCAGGTATGGGCATTTAAAGATATTTGGTTGCAGCGCTTATGATCTTATGAAAGATGGTGACAAGTTAGATGCTAAAGCCAAGAAACACACTTCCATTGGATACGGGGGAGACAGCATGGGTTACCGGCTTTGGGACTGTGAAAGCAGAAAGGTAATCAGAAGTAAGCATGCTACATTCAACGAGGCTGAACTTTATAAAGACAGAAGCACGTCAAACTCAAAGATTCAGAAAGAGCAAATTGAGTTTGAAAATGAAGTTATCAGAAACAGAGAGTCTGAAGATACTCAAGGCAGTGGGAGCATGGAGAATGATTCCAGTACTGTCGAGCTTGAGGATAATCAACGAGATTCTGTTGATAGTGACAATTCAGAAGATGAATCTGCAGCTTCACCCATGCAGCCACAGCTAGTTGAAACACAGTGGGTTAGGAGATCCACTAGAGTCACTAAACCTCCAGAAAGATTCAATCCGTCAGTCAATTACCTTCTTTTGACTGAAAACGGAGAACAAGAAAGTTATCTTGAAGCAGTAAAGCAGAATGATTCGTTTCAGTGGGAGCAGGCTATGAAGGAAGAAATGGGTGCCTTGCACAAGAACAAGACATGGGTTCTTACAAAGCTTCCGCCAAGCAAGAAGGCACTTCAAAATAAATGGGTATTCAGAATCAAGGATGAGCCTGATGGGTCTAAACGGTACAAAGCCCGTTTAGTGGTCAAAGGTTTTCAGCAGAAAAAGGGAGTGGATTATAATGAGATATTTTCCCCAGTGGTTAGAATGACCACCATCAGATTGGTTCTAAGCATTGTAGCTGCAGAGGGCTTACATCTAGAGCAACTAGATGTTAAGACAGCATTTTTACATGGTGACCTTGATAAGGATATCTATATGGCACAGCCTCAAAGATTTCAGGTTGCTGGTATTGAAAATCTGGTCTGCAAACTAAAACGGAGCTTATATGGTCTGAAACAAGCTCCGAGACAGTGGTATTTGAAGTTTGATAACTTCATGATAAGGACAGGGTACAGAAGATGTGAGATGGATCATTGCTGCTACGTAAAGAGGTTCAAGAGTTCATATATCATTCTACTTCTCTATGTAGATGATATGTTGATAGCTGGTGCAGATATGAAAGAGATCAGCAGGTTAAAGAAGCAAATGTCTCAAGAATTTGAAATGAAAGATTTGGGTCCAGCCAAACAAATACTCGGAATGAGCATAGTCCGAAACAAGGAGAATGGTTCTTTAACACTATCCCAGGAGAAGTACATTGGGAAAGTGTTGGAGAAATTCAATATGAATGGTGAGAAGACTAAACCGAGAAACACGCCTTTGGGAAGTCACTTCAAGCTTACCAAAGACCAATCTCCGAGAACAAACGAAGAGAACACAGAAATGACTAAAGTTCCTTTTGCATCTGCAGTTGGTAGCCTCATGTATGCTATGGTGTGCACGAGACCAGATATAGCTTATGCAGTCGGAGTTGTTAGTCGCTTCATGTCAAAACCGGGGAGAGAACATTGGGAAGCAGCCAAATGGATACTTAGGTATTTGAAGGGTACTACAAAGATGGGGTTATGTTTCCGAGGTAAAGACGTAATTTTAAGAGGGTATTCTGATGCTGATTTGGGTGGATGCAAAGAGACGTTCAAAAGCACTACGGGGTACATTTTCACAGTGGGAGGAATCGCAGTTAGTTAGATGTCCAAACTTCAGAAAAGTGTAGCTCTCTCAACAACCGAAGCAGAGTACATGGCAGTTGCTAAAGCCAGTAAAGAGCTGGTTTGGTTGAGAAACTTTCTTGAAGAGTTAGACAAAAAGCAAGCAGATTACATTACTCATTACACTGTGATAATGAGAGTGCAGTGAAACTTGCCAATAATCCAGTGTATCATGGGAAAACGAAGCACATTGGGATGATATATCACTTTGTTAGAGGGTTGATCAGTGAAGGAACGATGAACTTGAAGAATATCTCAGGTGCAAAGAATTCAGCAGATATGTTCACTAAATCTATGTAACTTCAGCTGGCCTTCAAGAATAATGTTGAGAAGGCAGGTGGCAACTAGGAGAAGCTAAACACAGATGAAGTTTACAGAAGTACAAAGGAATGGAGTGCAGTTGATCGTGTTTCGAAGCCTCCAAGTGGGAGATTGTTGGGCGGTAGGCTTCGGCCCACTCAGACCTGGGAGTCATTTAAACAAAGAGCAGCAGCCTGCTCTAGTTAAATGTGCAGGCAGCCCTAGTTGGGCCTATTTCTTTGATGGCAGTCAGGCCCAAAACCTTATTTAAGTGCTTTACCCTAATTGTTTGCCTATATATTGACTCCTGTACTTGTAAAACTATCATCTGTATCATTCATCATCTCAATAAAGAAGAAAACCTTAGTTGCCCCCGTGGATTAGGTCAGTAACACTTACTGGCTGAACCACGTTAATTTCTGTGTTTCGTTTCTTCTCGTTCTTTTCTCGTTTTCAGGTTTGTGTGTGTGTGCGCCCTAACCTTAACACACTTTAGGCGGGAACACTATTCCAATTATATAGTAATAGATTACGGACTATATCTTCTGCTACTTCGTTGTTCTAAAATAAATTAAGTCAGAAACCCAAGAACATAAATATTGATTCAATTACTATAATTGACTGGGGCAAAATTAGCTGCCATTTTTTTGAGCTGTTCTTGCATTAACTTTCTTTGACATTAGTTTTACTCCATGTACTGGACATGGTATGTACATAGACATGTAACTATAGAAGAGAATCAGAGATATGGGAATACAACATAGACTATACTTCTTTGGCGAAGGAAGACCTAGTCCGACTCAAGGTTTGAAATTGCGTATTGCGTAGTCGTGACGTTTTTTTAGGAATGCATATTGCGTAAGCCTCATTGCGCAATGAGGCGTATGTCTGAGGCATAAAAATGTGTGTGTGTGTGCATAAATATAAACAGAATAAAAGGTTGAAGAAAAGAAAATTAGTATTCACATAAAATTAAAAGAAAATAAGATCATATGTGCAGTAAGCTAAAATAAAATCTTTGATGCATTAAAAACGTGCAATGATATCATTAGTCAAGATTAAATTTAGAGCCAATAGAGGGAATATATATAATATTAGCGATACTATATCTTTAGTAAAATACTAAAAACTAAAGAAACCTTAGTTGCATTGAGATGCCTGAAACCACCTTAGTTGCCTCGAGAAGACTAGAAGAGGAAGGCAGAGGAAGAACTGAGTTCCGTAGAAGAGACTGAATCGCTGCCAGGCCATTCGCGATAGATGAAGAAGGCGGAAGAAAGTAAGTAACTAATTTGCTGCCGGCATATTGTGTACGCCTCGATAGGTTTATTAAATTATTAGTAAAAAATAAGTCCAGCGGGCCCAAAATACGCTTTACAGATGACCACATATATTGTACACCTCAGACCGCCTTAAGGCGTGGATAGAATTGAGTACGCCTTACGCGATAACTCGTGCGCCATAACAACTTTCGCAATAAGCAATGCAATCTTACGCCATACTCCAGGAAAATGGTGAGGCGCGCCTCAAGGCGGTATGGCATTGCGCAATTACAAACCAGTCGGACTCCGACCGGGAGTATGGGTCTATGGGACTTGCAGCAAACGGCCAGACGTGAACGAGGAGGCTGGTATCGGCACTTTGGCAGTCTCCAGTCCAGATTTAACTGCAGCCGCAGAGTCCGCACTTCCTGGGTGGTGACTGGTATCGGCACTTTGGTTTTTTTTTTTTTGACTTTTTGGACATAAACATGACTTCATAAAATGGTTATTTGTTTTTAATTTTTATTTCGATGTTTCTGTGCCGTACGGCCTGTACCCACATAAGCATGCCCTCATATACTTTTAATCTTGATATTTTGAGAATAGAGTTTCTCAGCCCTCAGCTCTACTTCTGCTTCCTTTTCAGTTTCATTTTCAGTCCCAGTGCTACTTGGTTTGTATGTGTAGAAGTATATGACTAGACATACACACGTACATATAAAACCCAAAAAAAAATGTTTGGCTGTCTGTTCACCAATTAATCTAACTGGGACCAAACAAACATGTAATACTCCTGAATTCATTAAGATGATATAAAAACTAATTCCATAAGACTTACTCATCAAGAATGGAATCAATAAGGCGGTCAGCGTAGACCACTCTATAACCATACAAAACACCAAACTAAAAACTGCGAAACTAATTCATCAAGAGCTCTGATTTTATGTCTTAGAATCATTGAACGAACACAATATATCAAAAGGTTAAAAGGACAGTACTCCCTTGGTTTCATATTAAGGTTTTCTTTTCAAAAAAATATTCTTTTAGATTTATATTACTACTATTTATCATTCGAAACTACATACTTGAAACAACCCTAAAACTTCTAGATAAGAAAAACGACCTCTGAATAAATAAATATGATACAAATTTAAATATATGATGAGTTAAGAAGGAGAAGAATAAGATGCAAAAGTATGATTGCAGAAAACAATCGAACCCATTTAGGAAAAAGAAGACAGTAGAGAAAGGGTGAATCAAAAAATACCGAACGGAAAAGGTAGGAACAAATCGTCTTTGTGAAGGATCCATATATGGCCGGGAAGAGCGATGAACAAATCGTGATTTTGAAAAATCCATATATGGCTTCTCTTCCGTGGACATCTAGGGTTTTGAGTTGTAATGCTTGCGGTAGGTCGTTTAATTTCGGAGAATACACACAGAGTTTGGTTTGGCCACCCCTCAAAAATATACGTAGTACAAAGCTTAAACTCTCGGCAGATACTAACACCCCGTTTGGATGGAGTGTTTAAGGCTTGATAATCCAAGTGTAGGTGTTTAGGTGTGAAAACGCAATCGGAAACACTTAATAAATGAAAATATAGATTATCAATAAATGAAAATATAGATTATCAAGTAACCGATGATAAATAGTGTTGAAAAACAATACGAGTGAATTCCTAGGCCGTCCTAGGGTTGCCTCCGGCACCGCCATCTGCGGCGGTCGTGTCCGGCACTTCATCTCCCTCGCTTTTCGAGGGTTTTTCACGATTTAGATATGAGTATTATGAGTTGGAACTGTCGGGGTTTAGGGAATCTCGCCACGGTTCAGTGTATTACAGACCTGGTACAGTCGAATAGACTGTCTTTACTTTTCCTCATGGAAACAAAAATGGAAGGAGCAAGGGCGAAGGAGATACTACGGCGGCAGGGCTTTAATCAGGCTATGTCGGTGGATAGTGTTGGGGCGAGCGGCGGAATCGCGATGGGATGGAATGATGACATAATAGTTTCGATCCGGACAACCAACTCCTAGTATTTTGATTGTTCCGTCCGCATGCAAGAAGAGGAAAACGAATGGAGATTGACATGCTACTATGCTTTTTTGACATTGGTAGGCGACGCGAAGCATGGCAGATGCTAGGGGGATTGGCTGAAAATAATTCTGGTCCATGGATGATAATTGGTGACTTTAATGACATTTTGTATGAGTCAGAAAAGAAGGGGTCGGTGCAACAGCCTTTGTGGCGGCTGAGAGGGTTTCGCGAGGCAGTCTTGAGTAGCGGTCTTCGTGATTTCCCTTTCGAAGGCTACCAGTGGACCTGGGATAGGGGCAAGAATACGGAGTACTGGGTAGAAGCAAAATTAGACCGCATCCTTGTAAATGATGATTGGTGGAACAACTACATGGAAGCCAAGGCTTTTTCTTTGGAGGCACCAGTCAGTGATCATATGGCTCTGTGGATACAAATAAAACCCACTATCCATCAAAGAAGGAAGAGGAAGTTCAAGTTTGAGAATGTTTGGCTTAAAGAAGAGGAATGTCGAACTATTGTTACTAATAGTTGGAACGCGGGGGAACACTTATCTGTTAATGAGAAGATTACTTTTTGCGGAAGGGAACTACTAAGATGGGATAGGTGTAGACCCAAGGGTTTCAGAAACTGAATTGTTGCTTGCAAAAAACGACTTGCGTGGCTTCGAGGTAAAGAAGATGTGGACAGTGTGGTGGAATTTGTCAAGCTTCGGTCAGTAATCTATCTGCTTATGGAGAAAGAAAATTTATATTGGAGGCAGAGGGCTAAGGAATTCTGGTTAAAAGAAGGTGATCTGAATTCAAGATTCTTCCATAATTCAGTTAAACAAAGGCGGAGGAGAAATAAAATACAGGGTCTCAAGTCGACAGCGGGAGAGTGGCTAACGGACCGAGGTCAGATGGAGGAGGTGATTAGCCAGTATTTTACAGAGATTTTTCATGCACAAGAAGAAAATTCCCAGTGGGAGGATTATGGAGTTTTCAAAGAAGTCTCGGCCGAACAGAATACGGTGCTTCTTCGGCCTATTAATCCGGAGGAGGTAAAGGAAGCTATATTTTATATGCACCCGGATAAAGCTCCAGGAGCGGATGGTATGAACCCTGCTTTTTTCAGAAGTTTTGGGATATAGTGGGGCCTGAAGTTGTTAAGTTATGTTCAGATATTTTTGACAGTGGAGTTGTGCCAAGTGAATTGAATGTGACTAATATTGTGTTGATTCCCAAAAAAGATAAACCCGAGGGGATGGGAGACTGGAGACCAATTGCTTTATGTAATGTAGTTTATAAAATCTTTTCAAAGGTTTTAGCCAATCGTATGAAAGTCTTTTTGGGAGGTTTGATTGATGAGTGTCAAAGTGCATTTATTCGAGGCCGGTCTATAGTGGATAATATTATGGTAGCTTTCGAGACCCAGCATTATTTGAAGCGGAAGACCACGGGCAGAGATGCCTATGTTGCCCTCAAGCTTGATATGAGTAAAGCTTATGATCGAGTTAGTTGGGCGTTTTTACAAACTCTCGTGCAGAAGATGGGTTTCCATCCGAGATGGGTAGATCTGATTATGCAATGTGTTTCTACAGTTCAGTACTATGTTCAATTTGATTATGAATATTTGGGTCCAATTGTTCCTGGTCGCGGGATAAGGCAGGGAGATCCCCTTTCTCCATACTTATTTATCTTGGTTGCCGAGGGTCTCAGTGCATTAATCCGCAGGGCCGAGAGTAGAGGAGAGCTCCATGGTGTGGCAGTTTGTCGGGGGGCTCCTCGAATTACTCATTTACTTTTTGCTGATGATAGTTTTCTCTTCTTTAAAGCTGATAGAACGGAGTGTACGGTGGTCCAAGATATTTTGAACAGGTATGCATCGCTCTCGGGTCAGTTGGTTAATTTTAATAAATCTTCCTTGAGTTTTAGTCAGAATGTGGGAGAGCAATTTAGAGAGTATTGTGGTACTTTTTTTGGTGTGCCGAGAGTTGGAGGGCCAAACCTTTATTTGGGTTTACCGGCCTTAGTGGGGAAAAACAAGTCGGTTATTCTAGGATACTTGAAAGACAGAATTGTGGCTAGAATAAAATCTTGGAATAATCGATTTCTTTCCCGAGCTGGAAGGGCAGTGTTGCTGCGTAATGTGATTCAATCCCTGCCAAATTACGCCATGAATGTTTTTCTATTACCAAAGGAGTTATGTGATGAGGTAGAAAAATTGATGAATGGTTTCTGGTGGAAGGGATCAAAGTTTGACCAGAAGGGACTGAGGTGGCGCCGATGGGAGTGTCTATGTAAACCCAAGGAAGCCGGGGGTTTGGGTTTTCGAAGGATTCGAGAATTTAATTTGGCCATGCTGGCAAAACAAGGATGGCGTCTTGTCACCGAAGAAAATACCCTTATGGCTCGGGTTTTAAAAGCTAAATACTTCCCATCTTCCGATTTTTTCATGCTAAATTGGGAAGTAATCCCTCATTTATTTGGAGGAGTATTTTTGAGACACAGGAATTGCTAAAAACTAATACTAGACGAAGGGTTGGGAATGGTATTGACACACAGGTTTGGGCAGACTCGTGGTTACCTGGAACGCTTGGGCGAATCACGTCGAACAGACCGGACTTCATTCGAGACATGAATGTGGCAGCTTTGCGAGACCATACTGGTAGAGAGTGGAATTTAGACAGAATTAATAATTGGTTCAATCAGGAGGATAAGCACAGAATTTTAGATATTCCTATTAGTTTTTTTGATAGGAAGGACAATTATTGGTGGACGGGTGAACGCAATGGCATTTATTCTGTTAAAAGCGGCTACCGGTTATTGATGGGCGAGCAGAATAGTGATTGGGATGGTTGGGGAAAATTGTGGGATATTGATAAGCACAATAATTACTTATGTTTTACATAAGTAATTACATTTATCTGTACAAAAATGTGAAGCAAAAACAGATAAATATTCTTGAGTTAGCGGAAACATGAAATACGACATGGAGCAATGAAAATAGGGTCAAAAATCAAAAGGGATCGAAACCGGCACTTCGGGATCAATTTCGGGCATCAAACGAAGAAAAGAAGCGAAGTACAAATTTGGGCGCAGGGACCGGCGCCGGATGCCCCATGACCGGCGCCGGTCGTCAGGACTTTTTGCCCAATTCGGGCCTGTTTCCAACCGGCGCAGCACAACCGGTGCATTTTTGCACCCAACCGGCGCCGGACATGCTATAACCGGCGCCGGTTGTTCCGATTTTCTGCTAAAACAGTCCGACGTGCAGAAGATTTCTGATGGGAAAAACCCATCTTCCTCCATATCTGATCAAATATTGCTTCCATACCCGATTGTTAGGCTTGAATAGACTAAAAGATGCCATTCTTTAGCCTATATAAAGCCCTTAATTCATCAAGCAATAACATTCCATTTCCATAGATTAATTCCTAGCTTTTATATTTTTGTTCTTGGTATTTTCTTCAAGTTCTTGAGGAGGAAACTTCAACCTCCGAAATCATTGGTGTTTAGGTATTATTTCCTTTGTAATTTCATGTTCTATTACATTTCAATATTGTTTGTTGATTAATATGAGCATTAGAGGCTAATTTCTTAGCTAAGGCTAGGGATGAACCTCTATGCACACTAGGTGTTTGATAAAAGTTCTAAACCAATAAATTGTGATTTATCCTTTATATTTTGATTGTTTATGACTATGGTGTACAACATAGAAGTATGTTAAATTTAGTTTATGCTTGCAATTAACGTTGAAGTCTAAACTATGAACATTAAAGGATAAACATATATAGTACCGAGAATAGAAATATATTCGGTCTTATATGATACGGGTGTGATGTCTTGATATTCAACGGGGTTTTCGGTAGATGAATGTAAGCCGTAACGGGACTTACACATAACGAAAACCACGCTCTCGCTGCCTTAACCGGAGTTGAGAATATATTAGCGACATCGTATTCATGATTATTGGGGAAGAACTATTATTAAACAAATATTAAAGCATTTAGGTGAACCCCGATTGCCTTAGTAATTCTCATTCTTGTTTAAACCAATCTCAAAAAGCAAAGTTCCTGAAAAAAAATATATCATTTACATTCTTTGCATTCAATACTCGACTTTATAATATCAACGATTTCCCTGTGGATCGACCCGGTATTTACCGGTATTTTATTACTACATCGGCACTTGTATACTTGCAAGTTCAGCCCGATCAAGTTTTTGGCGCCGTTGCCGGGGAAATACGTCTTGTTGTTATAAAGTCAATCAAACAAAACCATACACACTTTTCATTTCACTTGTTCTTGTTGTTAAGTTTTTCAGAAAATTCATTGTGTTTGTATGCTCTTAAGAAGTCAAGGGTCTAAGAACCTTGAAACTCTTGACCTTGAAATCGAAAGAACGTGCAAGCACATCTTTAAATACACCCGAAAGGCGAAGATGATGCCAACACTCAATGAAAGGAAGAGGCCCGTGGTTGCCGCCACTCCCTCATGTATTGTCCTAAGCGAGGCGGCTCGGGACTATGAAATGAAAAATAGCTACTTCAATGCTATGCCTCAATTTCATGGTCTTCCGGGGGAGAATCCACTTAACTTCATCACCGAGTTCTATGGATTCATCCAAGGAATTCCTAGGCATGGTCTCACCGAGGATGATCTTAAACTCAAAAGCTTTCCCTATACTTTGAAAGGGGGGGCAAGGGGATGGTTCTTGGAGCAAACACCGGCAACTTCCACAACGTGGGAAGGTATCTATAATGCTTTCATTTCCAAGTATTATACACCCACAATGACTCAAAAGCTAAGACAACGAATCTTCAACTTCAAACAACAAGTTGGAGAACTATTCCAAGACGCATGGAGGCGTTTCAAAGCCTTGTTGAAGGAATGCCCACATCACCGCATTCCTCTTGATCTTCAAATTGATACATTCTACAATGGTTTGAACTCTTCATGCCAAGCCATTGTAGACAACCGAGCGGAGGGCTATATTGGCAACAAAACTGAAACGGAGGCCTTGAGAATCCTTGAATCCATTGCTTCCAATCCTCAACTACAAGGAGGAGATGTCAAATTAGCCGGTGTGAGTGAGGTGTCCATAGCTCATGAATTGGACAAGCGGTTTGCTGATTTTCAACAAGCTATGCACAAAGATCTTCAAGCCTCTATTCATACGGCTCTTCAAGCCGTGATTGGAGGAGCTAGTCAAGTAGCAAGTGTGGAGAATATTGCACAACCGGAAGGTAATTCACCTCAAACTCTTGAAAGGTGAATTTTATGAATTCATATGGGAGTAGGGGGAACCAAGGAGGCAATAACTACCCCAACAATCAACAAAAGTGGAACCAAGGTAACTCTTGGAAACCACAAGAGGGGCCTCATAATCCTCCTCCTAATCCTCCATCCGGGTTTTCACAAGGGCAAACAATGGAGGAGATGATGAAAACTCTCACCCAAAATATTGTGGCTAGTGTAAAAGCCCAAAATGAGGAGAACTTTAGTAGAGTGGAGGCATCCATTGGGAATCTCCATTCACAATTCACAAAGCTTGATCTCCGATTTGAAGATCAAAACCGGAAAATTCATCAACGCATGGACAACATTGAACAATACACCAAGTCATCTATTCACAACTTGGAGGTACAAATTGGGCAAATTGC
The DNA here is from genome assembly GCA_945859915.1 of Cuscuta epithymum. Lineage (NCBI taxonomy): Eukaryota > Viridiplantae > Streptophyta > Magnoliopsida > Solanales > Convolvulaceae > Cuscuta > Cuscuta epithymum. Next base: position 1,712,448 of record CAMAPF010000201.1, read on the forward strand.
TCAAGGAAAAAGCACAAGAGAGCAGGGGCGGTTTCCCACCACAACAGAAATCAATCCTCGGGAGAGCGTGATGGCCATTACCACAAGAAGTGGGAGACAAATGGAGGACCCCAAGATGCCGGAAAGGAGAAAGACGCAGGAGGAACAAGAAGATGTTGCACATACGTCACTCCCACCTATCATGGCTCAATTTGTTCCTCCCATCCCTTACCCATAAAAATTGAAGAAGAAAGGAGATGATAAGAAATACAAGAAATTTCTTGATATTTTCAAGAAATTAAGCATCAACATACCTTTTGCGGAGGCCATTGCGGAGATCCCATCTTATGCAAAATTTCTTAAAGGTATCATCTCCAACAAAAAGAGGTTAGAAGAATTCACAACTGTGGCACTAACGGAGGAATGTAGTGCCATCATTCAAAACAAACTTCCCCCAAAACTTAAAGATCCTGGAAGCTTCACTATTCCATGCTCTATCGGAAAAATCGGGGAGGTAAGGTCTCTTTGTGACCTTGGTGCTAGCATAAATCTTATGCCTTACTCCCTATTTAAAAAGCTAAGTGTGGGGGAACTCCAACCAACAACGGTTGCTTTGCAATCAGCGGATAGAACAATCCGCTATCCGATAGGCATCATGGAGGATGTCCTTGTCAAAGTTGGAAAATTCTACTTCCCGGTAGATTTTATTGTTTTGGACATGGAAGAGATGGAAGTTCCCATCATCCTTGGGAGATCATTTTTGGCCACTTCCGCAGCCGTCATTGATGTACAAACAGGGACCGTAAGGCTAAGAGTGGGAGGAGACGATGAAACATTCCATGTATGGAAAACACAATCCATCCCAACTCAAAACATGGAGGTCAAGACAAATCATTTTACTCCTTCCATGGCCATAAATATCATGAACATCAAGAAGGCACAAATGTTTGAGCATGAGGAACCTCCAACACACGCCGGAAGCAAAAAGAACAGACCAACAACTTCATGGCCTCCGCACGAGCTCAACCCAAAGGCAACATTGGTCAAACATCTTCAAGAGCCCAATCACACGTGAGAGGTACGTTGCGTCCGGCCTATGACGTTAAACTAAGCGCTAATTGGGAGGCAACCCAACAAATTCAATTATAAATAAATATGTTTAGTTAAATACATATTCATATTTATTTATAATTGAAACCAAAAAAAACAAAAAAAAACAAAAAAAAAACAAAAAAAAAACAAAAAAAAAACACAAAAAAAAAGAAAAAAAAAATCATCTAAACTCAGGTGTCATGCAACTCCTACTCTCACAAGACGGTCCATTCTGCTATTGAAGTTTTCGTCCTCCATTGTATCCAAAAATGTACATTGAGGACAATGTATCTCAAGTGTGGGGGGTGCATCTCATGGTTAGTTAAACAAAATTTTGTGTGCAAAATATTTTTTTTTAGGAAGGTAAAACTTGTGATAATTCTCTTTTTAATGGGTATTTGGTTGAGAAAGTTTTGATTATTCACATAAACTATCATTTTTTTTAGATTTATTACACTACTCTTTACTCTTGAAAACCACCAAAAAAAAAACTTGTGACTAGGAACACCACCTTCTTTCATTTCCAAAAAATGGTTTAAGAACATCTCAAATATTCAAGAACCATTTTGGAAAACAAGCCACCCCATATCTCATCAAATAAATTGGGATCATCAAAATGACTTTGAGTAAATACTTGTTGAGAATCCATTCGGATGAAAAAAAACTCACGGTCTCTTCCAAGAACTTTAACCGATCCATTTCTATACTCAAAAGTCAAATACACAAAAAAAAAAGTCATCCTACACACTCAAAAAGTCCTAGTCACAATCCACTCATCTACTCTCAAGGGTATAAGTAATTTTTCTAAATCTAATGATAGTTTTGTGTGTCTAATAGAAAAAAATGGTTTTGGACCGAGAACGAAAAAAAGAGTTTATATACATTTTTACCTCTCTTAAAATTAAAATTATTTTTGTTCATATATTTTTGTTGAAACTAACCAAGGCATCCAAAGTTGAAGAAATTGCTTGAGTACAAGCAACGCTCAAAAGTGGGGGGATTTGATAGCCGTTGTATTTACTTGTGTTTAACATAAGTATTTATAAGTATTTGTTGAAGAAAGGAAGAGAAACCGGGCAAATACCTCCAGAATGAGAGCTAGAGCATAAAACATTGCGATGAACGACTTTTTAGACCAAGAGAATGACGTTCTGCCCATAATTTGAGTATAACGTATTCTATAGAACTCGAAATCACTCGATTCGAGTTTCATGTGAATGCTAACTCAATAAGGAACAAATGTTATGAAGACGTCATGGCCAAAATATGAAAGGAACAAGACTCAATCAACCAACAAAGTCAGATGTTGCTGGTGGGATTTCAGGATGCATACCTCTCAGTGTTTTAGCCATAACGTTTGATTGGATGAATAAAATCACGTCATTCAAGTTTTGGTGGATAGAAGACTTCATTATCTAAAATTCGTAGCGGAACATCCTCAAAATCCTGGGACAAAAACCGACACTTTTTGACCAATTTCAGAAGAAGAGAAAGGAAGCGCATTTTTGGGCGCTGCAACCGGCGCCGGTCAGCCTATAATCGGCGCCGGTTGGAAGGCTTTTTCGCACTAAACGAGCCTGTTTGCGACCGGGGCCGGTTCTAGACTGACCGGGGCCGGTTGGGACGATTTCAGCTCAAACAAAAGGCCGTGCAAGAGGATTTTTGATGGGAAAACTTCACCTTCCTCATCTCTTGATCAAATATTGATCCATACTTGATTGTTGGGCTCGAATAGACTAAAAGATGCCATTCTTTAGCCTATATAAATCCTTCAATTCATCAAGCAAACACATTCCATTCCATAGATTAATTCTTAGCTTTTATATTTTTGTTCTTGGTATTTTCTTCAAGTTCTTGAGGAGGAAACTTCAACCTCCAAAACCATTGGTGTTTAGGTATTATTTCCTTTGTAATTTCATGTTCCATTACATTTCATATTGTATTGTGATTAATATGAGCATTAGAGGCTAATTTCTTAGCTAAGGCTAGGGATGAACCTCTATGCATACTAGGTGTTTGATAAAAGTTCCGAACCAATAAATTGTGATTTATCCTTTATATTTTGATTGTTTATGACTATGGTGTACAACATAGAAGTATATTAAATTTAGTTTATGCTTGCAATTAACGTTGAAGTATAAACTATGAACATTAAAGGATAAACATATATAGTACCGAGAATAGAAATATATCCGGTCTTATATGATACGGGTGTGATGTCTTGATATTCAACGGGGTTTTCGGTAGATGAATGTAAGCCGTAACGGGACTTACACGTAACGAAAACCACGTTCTCGCTGCCTTAACCGGAGTTGAGAATATATTAGCGACATCGTATTCATAATTATTGGGGAAGAACTATTATTAAATAACTATTAAAGCATTTAGGTGAATCTCGACTGCCTTAGTAATTCTCATTCTTGTTTAAATCAATCTCAAAGAACAAAGTTCCTGAAAAATTATATCATTTATATTGTTTGCATTCAATACTCGACTTTATAATATCAACCATTTCCCTGTGGATCGACCCGGTATTTACCGGTATTTTATTACTACATCGGCACTTGTATACTTGCAAGTTTAGCCCGATCAGATATCAAGGGCCCTCCAAAATTCAAATACTTGGCGTGGCAAATTGCGGATGGCTCCTTACCCACAGTTGACAATTTACGGCGACGGGGTGTGCATATCGTGGGAGGGTGTAGACAGTGTGGGGCAGCAGAAGAGAATGAAGATCATGCTTTGCGGTCGTGTCCAAGGGTGGAGGAGATTTGGGCTAACGCTGGTTTCTTGAATCTTAATATGCATCTTTCTTTTAGTGATTGGTTTCAGGACCAGATTGTTAACCAGAGTGCTGAAGGTAGAGCTAAATTTGTAGCTCTATTATGGAGTATTTGGAAGACAAGGAACGAAGTTGTGTGGAACGATAAGGTGATGGGGGCAGAGGAAACCGTGAGAACCGCGACTAACATGCTTGATGCATGGCAGCGTGCGAATGCGGAAACCGGGAGGACGACCGTATTGCAGCGCCAGCAGGGAACTCCGAGCAGGTGGAGAAAACCCCCTTTGGGTTCCATAAAGATCAATGTTGACGGAGCTGTCAATCAGGGTAGTGGGATTCGAGCTTGGGGATGGATAGCGCGCGATGAGAATGGGCACTTCATTCAGGCTGGAGGAGGATCGGAGGCAAGAGAATGGTCCGTAGAGGAAACAGAAGCTAGGGGGCTAAGGAAAGCAGTTGAGGTTGCGGTTGCAGCAGGCTGGCAGCATGTGGAATTTGAATCTGATTCGTTAAGGGTGGTGGAAAATATTCATAAGGCATCTACCGGGAATTCCTACATTGATCTTATTATTGATGATATTTGGAGAATTGTGGAAACAAAGAGTACCTGGAGCGTCTCTTTTTGTAAAAGATCTGCGAATAAGGTGGCACATGCTTTAGCACGGTCACGCGTTAATCTCTCAGATCATTCAATATTTTTTGATTCTAGTCCTACTTGTATTGAGAGCCAGTTGGCGAATGATTTATTAATATAAGCAGTTTGTTCGGTGATCAAAAAAAAAGTAACCGATGATAAAATCGGTGAAATAAACGACTTTCCGTTCAGTTTTTAATAAGAACTAGTACAGTACCCGTGCATACGCACGGGACATAATTTATGGATATATTTGTAATCATGATGTAATTAATTAGAAAAGGAAACTAATTTCAAAAAATTGGTATTCTTCTTAGAAGCGAGTACAATATTTGAATATCATAAAGTGTAAGTTAATAAAATGAATATCAAGTTAAATTTTAAACCTAAGTATTAGAGATTTTGGAAAATCTCTTTGAATACAACATTGGTAGTAGTGTCTGATGACTTTCCATCCTTATCATGTATTAAAATCTTCAATCCATGTTTGCTTTGAACTCTTGATAATGCCACATACAATTGTCCATGACTAAAAACAGGTCTTGGCAGGTATAATCCAACTCTTTCCAGTGATTGTCCTTGAGATTTATTGATTGTCATCGCATATGAGACCATTATAGGAAATTGTCTTCTGATAAGTTTAAAAGGCCATGGTGATTGAGAAGGAGACATACACATTCGAGGTATGTAAATCTCATCTCCAATATTGCCTTCAGACATGATTCGTGCTCCGATGACATGATTTCCCAGTCTTGTGACAATCAATCTAGTTCCATTACATAGTCCTTCTGACTGGTCTATATTTCTTAGCAACATTATTGGAGTCCCAACCTTAAGTCGTATGTTGTGATTTGGGAGACCTGATGTTCTTAAGGAATTGAGAAATTCTGGTGTCAACGCTTCAAATGCTTCTGCTTCAACTACATCTGACTTGTCTACACAATCGCAACTTAAATATTCTCTTTCTTCACCTGTAGTTATAAAATTTCATTAGTCTTAATTTAATTATTAAATTTGTTTAATAATTTATTTTGTAAGTAAATAAGGAAGGTAGCATTTTTATAATATTACCTGGGAGCATTGAAAGAACATAGTCGTTTATTTTATCGACAATTTCAATAGTTGATGCCAAGACAGCTCTAGACTTGAGAAATTCCTCATTTTTGTATTGCTCCAGTAAGTTAGGATACGTACTACGAATTATTGCATCAATTGGATCATCAAATTCTTTAATCAAGAATTCATCTGGAATTTTTATTTCTGCATAACCATCGTTTGGCTCTGATATTTTTCCATCCCCCACATCCAGTATCCATTTTGAAAATTCTTTGAGCTCGGTAGCACTTGTCATATCCAAACTATTTTGAAGTCGCATATTTTTAGTAAGAGACAGTACCTATCAATAAACAAAAAACAATAATACATATATTTGAGTATAACTTGTAAAGTAATTATTTAAAAAAAAATATAAAGTGATTAGGCGAAATAGTTAAATAATTAATGTAATTAGTGGTACTTTGTTTAAGGTAGAAGTGAACGAATGAATTTGAGCTAATATAAAGTAATTAGTGGTACTTTATTATTCATTATATTGTGGTTAAATGAATTTGTAAACTATAGTAAAAGTAAATATATTTGTTATGGTACTAAAAATGGAGTTAATACCTGACAGTCATCCCATAGATATGAAGAATTGATTGTAGCATTAACAATGTCTGAACGGCTTCCGCCAGGAATAACTGGTAAAGTTTGTCTAAAGTCTCCTCCAAAGACAACCACTCTTCCTCCGAATGGTAAAATTGAATCACCATCGTTGTTGATGATGTCATTTAGGCTTCTGTCTAGTGCTTCAAAACAAAATTTATTAGCCATTGTTGCTTCATCCCATATTATCAACTTAGTCTGTTTTAAGAGCTCTGCAAGTTCACTCCCTTGATGTATATTGCATGTAGAGTTCTCTAGAGTGGGAACTGGGATTGAAAATTTAGAGTGTGCAGTTCTACCGCCAGGTAAGAGTAGAGAAGCTATACCACTGGACGCGACAATTAAAACAATATGGCGCTGAGAACGTAAGGCAGAAGCTAGTGTCCTCCACATAAATGTTTTTCCTGTACCACCATAACCATATAAAAAGTATACTCCGCCTTTTTGGTTAGTCACAACTTCCATTATTGTGTCAAATATGCGTTTCTGTTCATCTGCAACATTAGCATCAAAATATATGCAGGAAATCATTTTTTTTCTTGACTCTCAAAATCATTTAATTTGACTTATAAATCATATGAATTGTATTTATTTTACCAGTAAGAGAAGCATACAAAGTTTGGAACTCCTCACGCAACTTGGATGTATCATAATCACGTTCTGCATAAATAAGCCTATTCCCTAGTTGTTCCGTGATATATCCATTTGGATACGGTATTGAGGGATAATCTTTTAGACTTTTTCTCTTTTTCTGCATCAACTTCTCGATCTCCACAAGAGTTAAATTTTGCAACTCTTGATCACTAAGTTGTAAATCTACAAATGTAATAAACACAATTGAATTAGTAATTAGAAGAAGATGTTCATGTGTATGTGTTCACTCTCATTATGTTTTTATTGTAAATCATTCAATTTGTCACATTGATGCAAATAAATTACAAATGAGATATGCAGACAATTGAAATTATGAAATATTTTTATTTGAATATATTCTTTTATGAAAATGAATGACAAATTTACGTTACTTGACAGGTGAAATAAATTATATGTTACTTGATACGTGAATTATTTTAATACTTAAGGTAAGAAAAGTTGATTGCAGTAATCGGAAAATAATGTTAATTTATGGTAATAGGAAATAACTAATTTAATGTTATACTAATTTTTTTAATTATGTAATTAGTAAAAAATTTAAAAGAGTAACATAGATCTGCTAAAGTAATCATATATACTTTATGTTTTCTAATCGAATTAAAATATAATTAAGGTGAATCCAATTCAGGGTGATACTTTTAATCACAAATCTTATTACTTTTTTGGTAGAGTAAGCCTCATGAATAATTTTTCATATTACAAATGATTAGAGAACAATTAATTTTTAATTGATCTGACTTACCTTGGATTTTCGAGAGCCTTCGTTGTTCATACAAAATTCCATCAGCCAACCACTGCCAAGTTTGTTCCCATACATGCTCAGGTCTGCTGACGGGACATGATAAGAGCAGAGTTACAAACAATTTTCTCAAGTAGTGCCCTGATGCCCAGTCCTTAACTTCTTTTAATGCTCCAATATATTCTTTATCATCCCCAAGTAATCCCGCCGCAAAACACGCTTCTCTAAAGGTCGGATATTGAATGTTGGCAACCGTCCTAATATCCTCATAACAATGTGGCCCTTTTGTTACAGTGAGCATCATTCTTAAATAGAATAGTTCACCTGTTGTTGGAGGTACCCAGATGAGTCTACCAATAGTGTAACCCTTCGTTCGTGGCTTCCAACACCTCTTGCTAGCTACATACACAAATCTTGAAACGAACTTTGCATAGGTTAAGTCTTTTCCTTCTGGATAGATTTTGTTTGCTTGCATCCAAGATGTAAACATTGATTCTTTAACAGTTTTTCTTGTTAGCACAGACTCAAGGTTATCGTTGTCACTGAAGAACACGGATTGCTCATTGGGTAGGTGAAAAAAAAGTCTTTCGACGGCTGGAGATCTACCATGAATAGGAAAAGAAAAAATCCTCCAACAGGCCTCACATGGTGAGACATACCTGCAATCAAGATATTGCTTGATCTCATCAATATTCTCATTTTGGGGCGACACATCATCGTGTGTTGGAACAATAACGGCTGTAATCCGGTCATATCCTTTGTTGATATACTTGAATAAGTATTTGATCGAAGTGCTTTGATTACACCATTCCATGTTGATATGCGCTTGGTACTTTAACAACAATTTTGGATTATAAGGCACAACATGACGATTGTCAAAGATAGTATCAGATTTTTCAATTTTCCTTCCATTGGCTCTTCTCCTATAAATAGGATAACCATCTTCGTCAAGCGTCGTTGATTCCTGAAAAAATTGTAAATGTTATATATTTCATGTGTTCTTAAAATTTGAAATTGATGTTTAGCTTGTAGTATTAGTCTATCGTGCGATAGAGTATAAGTTTTGATTTATTTTTCATGAGGGTCCTACATGCTTAAAATTTATAGTAGTGATTGTGTATAAAAGTTACATTTTTTTCAATATGAGTAGTTAATACCATAGTCATATACTTCTTATTATTTATTAGTTTGTAATATTTTAGTCTAATTTTATATCATTCATTAGCAAATGTATGAAACTATTGCGACGATATAACTTAATCTACCTGTTTGTAACGATCTAAGTCGTAATATCCCAAATATCTTAAGTAAATGTAAAAATATTAATTTTGATTGGTAGTAACTCTAGTAAAATAGTGGCTATGTGTGCAGTCACATATTTAGATTAATTGATTAGCAGAATTGGGATGTCTCTATTATATGGAATTCTATATCAGACCACACATATCAAACTTAAGTGATGTATTCCTGATTAGACCAGACTTGGGGTAATACAAATAAAATGTGGTGTTGTTTATTTATTTATTTATTAAAAACAAACTTGCCTGGAATTGCTTAGGATAATACTTGTTGCACTTTCTGTCCTGCATGCACGGCGATGAAGGATTCGCTAAACCGCATGGACCATGAATCATGTGAGTTTTGACCAAGTTGTATAATTCTTTCTCAGACTCTTGATCAGGTATCTCTGCTGAGATAATCTTATCAATATCATCGGCTGTTGGGTACTTGCTCGAAGGATGCAAAAAAATGAGTATATGACCATGGGGCAATCCTCTTTTTTGGAACTCAATTGTATGCATATCTGAAAATATATTAGCAAAATAAAATTTATAATAAATGAATTGCAACTGTAAACGTGTAGTTTGAATAAGAAATATGTAATGAATTCATATTTAAAACTTACATGCAAGAACTTTTCCGAATATATGCCTTTTCCTTAAATCTGTTAATAACTCTTCAAACTTGATTCTGAAGACCCTTGCAAGAATATCAGGACGATCATGTGGCTTCAAGTTTAATGGTTCAAGTACTCTCTGAATCTCAGGCCAGTTGGGATTGCAAGTGAACGTGATAAAGAAATCAGGAAAGCCAACAAAACCACAAATTGCCATACCATCAAAGTAAAGTTGATCCATGTATCGACGACTTCCTACAAATGTCGACGGTAGTACAATTCTTTTTCCCTTTTCAGATCCTTGACCTTGTATGTCGTGATTTGGTTGACTGAGGTTACTGTATTTATCAACTCTTAGCTTTTTCTGGTTTCTCCTGATAAAAGATAACCTCTCTGACTCAAGCATAGTATAGCCATCAACCACAAATTGCTGAAATAATCTTCTTGATCTCAGCAATGTGAGCGCCTCTTTTTTCCTGGTTTGTAGTCTAAAACACAGCCACTCTCTTATGGTAAGACGTTTTCTTATAGAACTATTAGAACTACCCGTATCTCTATGAAGCACGTCATGCCTGTATCCATCCTCTCCATAAGGAAATAAAAGGGGATACTGATAACTCAAATAGCTAGTATGCAACTCACTTATTCGCTGAAGTGTACGACTTTGGGTCTCCATTATTATATCTCTTTTTGATGAAGTGTCAACATCTCCAACAATAAGAGCAGCAACTTCTGAAACCGTAGGAAGATTATATACTCGGCCATCGCTAACTCTGTCCGAAATCAACTTTAACCGCAGATCCTGCATAGGTGCGTCTTGCAGTCTTTCCTTAGCCATCCTAAAGGATTTTGCATGCACATTGTATTCATGTAGCATGGCTGATAATTTGCTCACAATCTGATCATCTATGTCATTTGGGTTTCTACAAAGCATCAAATAAAATTGAACAATCACATATAATGAGAAATAATAATTAATAAAATTGTTTTTAGTGTTCTTGATAAAATTAATGCACATGCTAACCTTACTCCTCGAATCCTATTTTGTATCTCATGCTCAGTATCATATATGTATAGTTGGGCAAACTTTGGAGGTTGACCTGGCATAGGTAACATGCTTCCCACTCGATGGCATGTTTGACCCTGTATTTTGAATGTCGGCGGGCCTCGACCATCGTTGATTGACTTGTCAATTTTTGCACCAGGCGATGTGAATGCAAACATCATATTGTACACTCTAATATGTTGTTGATAGTTTTTGCTATCAACATCATTACCAAACAAAAGATGCTGAAGAAGTATAGGGGGGTCCTTGAGTAGTGGCAATTGAACTTTTCCCTTCCCACAACAAAGATTATACTTAGGTAATGTGGTGTCTTTATATTTATTTGATCTTTCTTGATACCACATGCATGCCTTGCATTTTTCACACTCAATAAGCGGATCTCCAATATCAAAGTATCCTATAAACGAATAAATATTTATCATAAGGAATAAATGGTGAATATGAGTTAAATTGCACTAAATTATTTAATTATTGATACCTTGAGCAAAATCAAATTCTGTAGCACTTTCATGAGGATCGGGTGACTCCTCGTTTGAACTCGTGTCATCATCAAGGGCTAAATCTATTTGAAAAGAATATTGAATTAGCATATGAAATCAATGTTGTGTTATTTATATTGATGATTAGAAGTTCTCGGTTACCTTCAAATTGATCAACATCACTATCAGAATGAATTTGTTCATTTCCTTGTGGGCCATACGTTTCATGTATGCTCACACTCTGACTTGAATTTATAGCTTGGTTTTGGCTCATATAACGCATGCCTTGGCATGATGATGATGGAGTCGTATTGCAAGGATTATGCACAACAACTTCATTGTCAAAACTTAGACTCTCTTCTGAAAATTTGTTCATTAGATTTACACCTCTAGAATCATCATAGATGGCTCTTCTTTTTCTTTTTGATTGATCTCGGATCGCACTTAACTGTGTGTTCATGTACAGACCACTCAAGATTGCATTTGTTGAGGTTCCCACTTCTTCATTAGAATCAAAATTTGTAAGAGAATGTTGATTTTGAACAACACATGTTGTATCAAAAGTTAATAAGATTTTATATTGAATAAATGTGATAGACATGTATAAAGAGATATCATTTCAATGCGTTGGATGCATGAAAAAAAAATTATTTCCAAAAAATTTGCAATTTATTATCATTTACAAACATGTATTAAAAAGCATACATGTGTATTTATGTGTTCAAATTTGTAATAATTTTAAACATCATATAAATATGATATACATGTATTATCATATATGAGTTTGACACTAAACACAATACCAGTATTTTGCAGTTGACTGCGTATATCTTTCTGCAGACTTCCACTTTGAAATTGATGTTGTTGTTGTAAGAAAGATCTTCTTTTGGAATGTGATTCTATGGCCACATCTCCTTTAGCTGTTTGGTTGCTTGCACTGTGAAAATGTAAGGATCGCATAAAACGTATGATTATTTAATTTTTATTTATAAGTCTTATAAGTTGTGATTTTGTGTTATGAAATACCTTCCATTTAAAATGATATTTGTGATGTTAGAGAGTGGAAGGTAATGTCCTGGTGAACTGTCCATGATATTTGCATTGCTACTTGCGTGAAGGAGAGGACTATAAGAGTACGTGGCTATATATAAAGTCCATGAATAATTAATAATTTACAATTGTCATAGGATAAAGATAAATAAAAAAAAGTATAATGAAGACATGCATGCAATAACTCTTGAGTTGTACCATTGTTGAGTAGCATGCTTTCATTTGATGTCCCTACACTTTTTTTGCCTTTGTTATCTACATCATGGGGAAACTCTTGGACATTGTTGTTTGCGAGGAAACCTTGAACGGTAAAATAATTTAAATGTTAATGATATATAGCAATGTAAAATATATTTGGAGGTAGGGAATTCAAAGTTGGACTTAGCTAAGTATGTGTTTTAGATTGCAGTTATGAATTTACCTCTCCTCCTGTGATGTAGAATATATCTCCTTCTAGCACGTGCTCTTGCTGCCTCCACATTCCTTTTTATGTTTTGAGTATTTATGCTATGAACACTTGTCAGCCATGGTATTAATATATTAATATAAATAGTGCTTTGATGACAATCGATTTACCTTGTAATGAGGGCAAACCTTGTGTAGTCAGGTAATGTAGTACTTGTTATAGATTCCTCCGTAACTCCATTTTCTATTGCATTCATGAAAAATGTGTAAAGAAAGATACAAAAAAGTACTCAATAAGAAAATATAATTTTGTCTATACCCATATCAAAATTTTCATTGTTGACCCTTCTATGTGCTTCTCTTGCTTGTAGAATTGATTTTCTTTTGCGACGTGCTTCCGCCGCATCCATTTTTATTCTTGCACTGTAATGAAAACATATTAGAAAATAAGAGTACTAAATTTGAACAAATTTTGAGTCCCAAGATTCACGCTATATGTGTATATATATAGAATAAGGTTCAAGTGAGAAAATGATCTTAGGAGAGAAATGAGAATGAATCTGGACCGTTAAATTGTATTCTGTGAAATTGAAGGTGCATTTGGTGAAACTGAAATGTTCATTATGTGAAATCGTAATGTGCAGCACAAAAGATAAAGCACAATGGCATTATATGAAGCCGAATTGTGCATTAGATGAAACTGAAATGTGCAGAGAAAAATAAATTACCAACTTGTTAATTGTAGAATTGAGATCTCCACCAATACGCTGGGTATAAGCTGGCTATTTCGAAGCTATGTGTTCATAGAATTGATTACAATAAACTTATATCATAAAGTGTAAACCTATACAATAAATTTTCAATGAAAAGTATATTTTGAAAAATTAATTGACACCACTCATTAGAATATGTTACTTACTAATTTTCATACGGGAGAAACATAAAGTTTAAGTGAATAGAATAAATATTAAGATTAATGAATATTAGTTAAATAAGAACTTGTCACACATTAGTTAAATTAGTGGTAATATATGACGAAAACAATTATTCTGCTGAATTCTTAGTTTCCTTATCTTATACCTAAAAGAACTACATGGGTGAAAAAATTCCGACTTATATGTAAGTTTGGGGTACTCACCTCATACACCTTTAAAGTTTGAGATATTTTAATATTTTCATTTAAAAATATTCGTTTAAAAATATTAAGATTAATGAATATTTGTTAAATAAGAACTTGTCACACATTAGTTAAATTAGTAGTAATATATGACAAAAAAATTATTTTGCTGAATTTTTAGTTTTTTTATCTTATACCTAAATGAACTACATGGGTGAAAAAAAAATCCGGCTTATATGTAAGTTTGGGGTACTCACCTCATACACCTTTAAAGTTTGAGATATTTTAATATTTTTATTTAAAAATATTCGTTTATATTGTTCAATTGGCAATGGTGAATATATTGGATTTCTTCTTGTTATTATAATATTGGTATATTTTTTATATTATATAAGGGCTGATTTTTTATCTTCCAAGTCCCAATAAATCTATATTAATGGAATGATGATGATGAAAATATGAAACTACAATAATTATTTTTTCCATACCGTAATTGAGGCTTTGTAAGAGTTTCATGATGCGTTGGTGCAGCCACTCGTTATCTGATCCACAATCCTGAAGAAATCATAGGAATTATGAAAATAGACCTTTGTACGTATTGTATAAACTGCTGCGGTTCTTGTGCAAAAAGCTTTTACAAAGCTGCCGAGTTATGATAGGGAGCTTCTTCTGCAAAAACCTGCTATAGAGCTGCCAAGTACGTAGGTAATGGAGGCTAGGTATAATTAAAGTATAATGTAATTGACTCGGTTGTGTTATGACTCTAGGCCTTTGACGTTATTGTTCTTGGCCCAAATTTTATCCTTAATTGTAGTTTAGTTAAGGATGTTTAATTTTCATTCATTTAAAATTTCATGTTTTGATTTGATCTGATTTGGGATAATTTGTTTGGTTTGAATCGGTCTGATTTATTCTGGCGCCCTTGAATACCTCACTCTCAGCAGACCTGGCTTAGATGTCTAGTCTCTATGTATTTTATAACTATTCAAGTCTGATCCAGTCTGTTCTGAACTGATTTGTTTGGTAACATTTGAGTTAGCAGAATCTACTGAATCTATTAAAATAATTGAAATTTGTTACGACTCAGTTAATTAGATATGTTGAATGATGAAAGTAAATATTTGAATTATTTTTTAACAATCTAAATAATATTACATCCGTCCCTTTGGTTTCACACGCTGAATTGAGTAATAAGTTAAATAAGTAAGGTTGAAGTTACTTTTCTGGTTGATTTGGCTAACGTTACTTTTCTGTTTTAATTTTCATTCATTTAAAATTTCATGTTTTGATTTGATCTGATTTGGTATAATTTGTTTGGTTTGAATTGGTTTGATTTATTCTGGCACTCTTCAGTACCTCACTCTCAGCAGATCTGGCTTAGATGTCTAGTCTCTATGTATTTTATAACTATTCAAGTCTGATCCAGTCTGATCTGAACTGATTTGTTTGGTAACATTTGAATTAGCAGAATCTACTGAATCTATTAAAATAATTGAAATTTGTTACGACTCAATTAATTAGATATGGTGAATGATGAAAGTAAATATTTGAATTATTTTTTAACAATCTAAATAATATTACATCCGTCCCTTTGGTTTCACACGCTGAATTGAGTAATAAGTTAAATAAGTAAGGTTGAAGTTACTTTTCTGGTTGATTTGGCTAACGTTGTTTTAGTAGATATTATTAATAATTTTTTTTGTTTATTTTATATATTAATAATAGATAATTTAAATATTGATTTTGTATAGATCAATATATCTATCAATCTAATCATCTTCATAAAATTCAGCAGTATCAATCGATTCAATCAATTTTAATCTTATCAAACGGTCTCTAAGTTTAAGAAGCATGCTTAAATTATGTTTGTAATTGTTTCACATTCAGTTTTAGACCAGATCACACTTATTAGAACAGAACACATAAACATTTTATCAAATCAGATCAGAGTTCGGTTTAAAAAAATATACTACCTCCGTCCCGAATTGATTTGCAAATTTGACTTTTCTTGGTCAAACAGTTGCGTTTTGTTCACTTAATTAGGATGCCAATTTTTAATTATATTCTAATTTGGAGTTTACAACTTTGAAGAGATTTTGATGTAGTTTATGAATATAAAAATTTTATTTATTAAAAATTAAATTAATTATGCATAAGAAGGGTTGACTTTTATTATTAGTTGACCAAAAAATGTTGACTTTGCAAAACAAATTGGGACATAGGGAGTATCAGAGTTAAATCGAGCTGATTAGAAAAGTTAGTTTAAAAATAGATTTTCATAGGTGAATTTTAGTCTAAAACATAGGGAGTACATGTTGTCCTGAAGTATATGTAGAGAAGAAAATAGCACGTGTGATAAAGGTGAAATTAATAAGGCTAGGTATTAATAATGGTAAAGGTAAAAGTCATATTTTTGTATTAGTTCATTTTCATTCATACATTTTTCATTAGAAGATATTATTTAGGATATTTTTACTTGGACTGTAATTTGCTGGTCTGGTCTGGTCTGGTCTGGTCTGATCTGGTCTAATCTGGTCTGGTCTGAACTGGTCTGGTCTGGTTTCTTTGTATTTTTATAACTATCCAAGTCTGGTCTGGTCTGGTCTGAACTGGTCTGGACTGGGACAAATTACAGTCCAAGTAAAAACATCCTGAATTTTGAATAGTAAGCAGGGTTCGCTCCCAAAAAAGTGTAAGCATGGTTGTATAAAAGCATATGGACAATCCTTTCTTAGTAGTAAACACGGTAAAATCATATCGATGGTTGTTTTCGGTCAATTGAATAAGAAAATAACTCCAACCTCTTGATTATTCATCTGCCCTTTTTACTCACAAACTACTTTTAAATTGATTTTAATATAGTCATATTAAGATGTGTGTGAGGGAAGTTAAGCACAATAATAAAATCAACTTTAAGCTTATGAGCTGTCAAAAACAAAGTTGTAAATAAAAGTATAATAAATGAATATTAAAAACAATGTCACTTCATAATTTATTATCAAACCGTAAACAAAAGACTTGATTTAAGAAAAAAAAAAAGGTAGATTAGGAATGTGCTCATGTCTATCAGTTCATCCAACAAACTTATTTTTGTTTACTCTTTCTTTATGAGCTTTCGAATCTTTGTTGCTGAAAACTGTGTAGCTGCATCTTGGGTTTGGAGGTCGTCAAACTGTTTCTCCATTGGTCTTTTGCAAGGTGTAATAGAAGGTGATAAGACATCGGGATCATGATCCGCTGTAGTGGACACAGATTGCTGTACAAATATGTGAACAACAATTCGGCATAATTAATATTTTATTAAATAGAATATGAATCATTAAAGTGTAGTATATCACTTAGACTTACACTTTCACATTGAACATGCTCGTCAAGAACAGATCCTCCATTAGTATCATTGGTCTTTTCCTAATTAAAAATAATAATGTTAATATTAACAACAATATACTAAAGATCAGAACATTAGCATGCCATTAGTTTTTTTATTCAATGATTTCCAGTATAATAAATTAACAATGTTCAAAGGGCCATAAGTGTATTGCTATTGTACTTTAGCTAAATAAACTGATTTATTACACAGATTGTGAGCAACGGGAACAGAGAGGGGCAAAAAAGAAGTGCTTGAGAATCACTGCTATAAAGTACTCATGTGGACACAAATTAAGGTCTTTACTTTGGTGGGATCTTCCACTTTTTGCTATATACTATGCATGAGAATGAGTATAAAAGCTACTGAAAGCAATATTACGTAGTATTTAATAATGCTAATCATGATCTTAAAGAAGAATATGAGTAAGTGCAAATAAAGGAAGCAAATGAAACAAAAAAAGTATGAGTATAACTGATATAAGTGACGTTTTTAATAGTTTGTTCCAGAACACACACTCTCTTCTTTTAAACACAATGAGAAACAAATCTTGTGCACTGCTTGAAGCAGCAGACATTTTCAATAGAATTAGTATCTCAGGTTATATAATAGCTACATATAGAGTTGCCTTAATAAATTTAAATAAACCCACAGAGCTAATTCCTAACTACCTACATACACTAATACACTATGGTTGTAGAGTTGCAGCAAACGATATATAAAGAAAGGAAAGAAAAAAAAAACAGATGCCATGAATGTTCAGACGATAAAAGTTGTCATTCCTTCTGCACTCATACGTGTGTTGCAAAGCATGAGAATGAGTTAATTGGATGTATATAATATTCCAAGAACAAATGTGTGGACAGATCTTTTATACATTAATTATCTGGCATCCATTTAAAAGATTCTGATGTTGATACATTCTTATGTTGAAGCTAATTAGCAGGCTGCCTCTAAAAAATAAATTCAGATAAAAAAGGAAGCAGCACCCATCTATATACTTGGTTATTTTTTAAACATCAATTGACATGAATCAAAGAAAAATAAAATGACAGAATAATAATAAAACAAAATGGCTAAAACAGAAAAAATGCATTTAAAGGAATGAAAAAACGTGGTTAAAAAGATGCATTTAAAATTTTCTGATGTTAATACATTATTAAATAAAGTTAGAAAAGTAAAATAATTTCAGGTGACATATACCTCACACGTATCAAGTTGCTCTGTTATGAACTTTATGATCCCTGCATCCTCAGACACTTTAAGTACTGATGCAGAACTGTATGTTGGTTGCATCTTCACTCTAAATGCCATAGTCCTTCCCAGCAACTCATCAAGTGCTTCCGGATAAGATAGTGGATCATCTTCCCCTTCCTTTATAAGTGATATGTTAAATATAGGAAAAACTTATAACATCTGGTTATAAAATTTCAAAATTTCAAAAGAGGTAATAATGATTTCATACTTGCAGCATTTCAATTTTAAGCTCATTGGCTGTCTTCCTGATGATCTGGATACACTCTTGATCCCACAACACAAATTTAGTGCAGTCTTTTTTATTATAGACCATGACTTCTAATCTATACCTATTAAGGAAATAAGACATTAGTACTGTTCACTCATAATATATATAGTATCTTTCGGCATCAAAGGTAGCAGATAACAAACCTTAGAATAGACTTGTCATTGAATTCCTTCACATTTGCATGTGAAGGAATTACTGTGCGCCTCAGCTTTTTTAGTGCACCCAGAGCAAGCCTCATAGCTCCACCCACTTTTTCCAACTATAAACTTCACAATTGTGCCGACCGTGACACATGTAGTTTCCTAGATAATATTATGAGATATAATGTTAGAAAAGAATAAAAGCCAAATTTCTAGAAAATATTGATGCTCAAAATATAATGTTATATTATTGGTGTACTGATATTTCTAAACTAATTGAGATTTATTGAGATTTATTTAAACCTCTGTAAGGCAATTGATATCTGAAATACTCATAACACTGGCTCGATATATCAGCTTGTCTTGCTCTGTGAACTTGGAATTTGAAATTTGATTGTGACTTTGACTGGGTGCTTCACTCACTTGTCCCGAGCAATAGCTGTTATTATTCGAAATGTGGATTACATATTTAACAATGAAAATAGTAATAAACGAAGTATGTGAACTACAAAATCATAATTGTGATAACACTCATAGGCAACTGAACCTGTCTTTGAATTTCTGAATGTCCACAATGTCCTCATTAATAAGCAACTTGGATCTGTACTTACTATTTTGGATGTATGTGGGATGTATTCCTAACATTTCAAAAAAGCATATAAATCATAACATATTTATTAAGCATATATATGTGAAAATTTTCTATTCATGTATGAGTACCATAATAAAAAAATCAAGTTTACCTTCTGGTTCTTTGATTTTCGCTTGCGTCAATATGACAACAATTAACTCAGATTTATGCTTGTCATGTAACTCCAAGAACTTTGAAGCATAATCTTCCCATAAAGTACATGTCATTATATCACCACTGCATTACAACATAATATTTTAATTAATTAATGAAAAATGATTTCAAAACTGTAGAGATACGCAATACAGTAGGAAAAATAATGAAAGTAAATGTCATCACCTTAGATCTTTCATCAAAAATGATACTTTTTTCAGCGGAGAACTGATGTCAGAACGCACAATTTCACAGAAAGCTCCAATTATATCTATTTAGTCAAACAGACATGGAAGTGTGGCATTGAGATAGTTATGTTTACGTAGTTATTATGAGGTGGGAAAAATCGTAGTCGTGTAATTTGGGATGAAAACTTACCAACCAAAACATCAGTACGGAGATTACCACTTAAAATATCACTGAACTTTTTAAAGGTATAGTAATCTCTAGGAATGTCAGGCAGTTCTTGATGTTTCACACTTGTACCACCTGTAAATTGGAGCTTGAATGGGTGATCACATGCCTTAAACTGTCCATCATTGCACAGTATACTGAAGTTTTGCATCACATATGTTTCCTTTTCTTTGATCTTCGACTTGCACGTTACCACCTCAGCATTTCTTGCAATCGCCTGAATCTTATGTCCCTAATTTATGAGAATTGTTGAATAGTTATTTATGAATTTAAAAGTTAGAGTAATAGATTCATTTTAAATGAGAGAAAAGATAATTAAACCTTTGCATCCATTAAAATCATTTCAATGAACTTCGAAGGAGACTGCACAGAACATAGTGATATAACCCGTACTGCAACCTTCCATGTCTCTTTGGTGTCATTGATCTCTTCAATTGGGTTTATTTTCCGTGCCATATTGATTGAACTAATGAATTGTAAATAAATCATTTAGAATTTTTCCAGATGAAAAGTTTCAGATGTAAGCATAAATTTATTAAAGAAATAAAAGGAACACTTCTACTGCTTCAATAACCAAGTAGGCACAGAAGAAATCTGGAACATACAATGTTTGTTTACATCACATAAGTTACTTTAATTTGGTAAATTAAATGCTGGCTGAAAACAATTTGTTTGAAACCCAGTGTTAAGAAATTTATAATAGGCAAACAGATCATAAATTTTGATCTATTAAGAAGAGAAATTTTTTTCAAAATAGGCCTCTCTTATAAACGTATCTTGGATTTTTCATTTTCGACCCAACAGAATAAAAAACATCCTCAACTAAACAGAACACTAAAATGCATTTGTATGAATTAAAAACATGTCTAACTATTCTAATCTAAGAAAAGAAATTGAACCTGGCCATTGAAAAACCAAAGAATCGGTGGTGCTATAATAGGCAATAACCAAAGAAATTATTGTTTTGATTAGCTAAGCCAGACATATGAGTGATACACACACATAAACACTTTATCAAACAACAAATGTGCAAAATATAATCAAAGCTGGACTGAAGGTATAGTCAAAGAGATTCGTGAAAACAGATCAAATGAACAATTAGAGACTACCTCTGCTACTTCGAACAACAAATGTGCAAAATATAAACAAAGGCGATGATATTACATAGTAGAGTATGAGATTACAGAACGGAGAATTGGAGAAATGAAGAATTAGATAGAGATAGTACCTCTGGCACTGGGGCAGTGAAAGTATGAAGCCCTAATGTCGATCCACATTTATATATAGTGGCGGTGTAATTTGAGGGTTTCCTAGTTTCAGTGAAGAGGCGGGCGCTATATTATCGGAAACGATTAGAGATGGAGAGTTCTAAAGGTAAGCAATCAGCGTGAAATCGCAGGGCATAGAAATCGCTGGGCGCTGAAATCGCTGGGCGTTGAAATCTTGCGCAGAAGATAAAGATGGAAATTGGGAGCGTTCTTTTTTTGGGAGATGAATCAGCGCTCTTTGTTGATGATTTGTGAGCATAGCAACTTTAAAAATTAGAAAGAAGAAGCCACGTGGCATCAGAATAAGAAAGGAGAGAAAACAGGAATGAGCAACACGTATGCATAAGTAGGGGCAAAATGGTATTTAGTAGAGCCATTTGTTTTCTTATATATAATAATATAAATATAAATAGAAGAATGGCAAAAATATCACTTGTGGGATTTACATAGACAAAAATATCACTTTTTCTAATCTAGACAAAAAAAGTGATCATTTTAAAATTAAAAAACTTTCGTCGACTCCCAAGCGCAGCAAATCGAATGAAGCTTTCTTCTGAAATTTCTGTCCATCACCTCTCATCTTCTCCCATCGCCAGATCGCCTCTCATCTTCGTACATCACCTCTCATCTTCGAATTACGTCGCCGCCGCCTTTCGTCCGCCATCTTCCTCTCTCACCACCGCTGCAAGGTCTCTCTGCTTCACCGCCAACTTCACCCACACATCCTTCTTTTTTTATATTTCTATCTAGCTGCAGGGATGATGTGATTCCCAATGATGGAGCGCAAATGGAGTGATTCCGACTACAAAGGGGCTAAATCCGAGCTTTGAGGGTTATGGATACGATGGGCGAGCATCGAGGGCAGTGATCGACCGCTGCCGGTTTCGGATCTGCCAACCTCGGTGGATGACGGCTCAGGTTTGGCGATGCCGGTCCTGGATCTGCCGAATCCACCGTCCTCGAAGTTGGAAAAGACTTGAGGGACCGATAAGAGGCGGGGCAGGGGAGGGTGCTGGAGACAGGGGCTGGGTGGGATCTGATGTGAAGGGCTAGGGGCGGGGAGTGGGGGCTGGGTAGCGATTCGGTGTGTAGCTCTAGGGGAGGGGAAGGGGCCGGGGACTAAAGTATGCTGCTAAGGGTAAAACAGTGGGCTGGGATGGGGCAGGATTGCGGTTGTGGACGGGATGGGGACGGCGGTGGAGGATGGAGCAGCGGCTGCTAAGGACGGGGCGGCGGTGGAAGTCGTAGTGTTGTTGTTGGCGACTTGGCGGTGCGGCGCCAAAAAACATTCTAACAGTTACACTGATGAGGGCGGCGGCAGTCGGAGTATCTTCCGGTGGGCGGCGTCATTGTGGCCGCTGGCGGTCATTGGTCGGAGGTAACAGTGGATGTCAATGTATTCGTGTCACTATGTCCAGAATTTGGGGCGGAGATGTCACTGTGGCGGCGGCGGCGGCGGCGGCAGTGGTGACCCGGGCAATGGAGGCAGAGGTGATACGACTGCAGTGACATGTCGGCAGTGACACGGCGATGGCGGCATAGTGGCATCCGACAGTAACATGAAAGTGGTGCAGCCGTGCAGTGACATGAATAAGCATCTTAGAAGCTGTTCTGTTCGTCTTAATCTTATTACTTATAGCTTATTCTTATTTTATTCAGATCAGATCAGATCAGAAAAATTCAGATCAGATCAGATCAGAAAGATTCAGATCAGATCAGATCAGATCAGAATCATTCAGATCAGATCAGAAACATTCAGATCAGATCAGAAACATTCAGATCAGATCAGAAACATTCAGATCAGATCAGGAACATTCAGATCAGATCAGGAACATTCAGATCAGATCAGAAAAGTTCAGACATGATTTATCCCTTTTATTATAATAATAATTATAACAATATTAATAATAATAATAAAAATAATTATTATTATTTTATTATTATTATAATAATTATTATTATTAATATTATTATTATTATTATTCTTGTTGTTATTGTAATTATTATTATAATTACTATTCTTATTGATATTATTATTATTATTATCATTATTATTATTATTATTATTATTATTATTAATTTATTATTATTATTATTCTTGTTGTTATTGTAATTATTATTATATTTACTATTATTATTGATATTATTATTATTATTATTATTATTATTATTAGTATCATAATCATCATTATTACTATGATTACTATGATTATTATTATTATGATATTTATTATTATCATGATTATTATTATTCTTATTACAATTATGGTTGTTGTTGTTATTGTTATTAGTATTTTTGTTGTTGTTATTATATTACACGGAGTAATTACAATTAAAATTATAGAAATAAATATTATAATTATAATTAAAATTATAATTATAGAAATAATTATAACTAAAAATATAATTACAATTATAATTATAGCTTCTTTTTGTTTACTCTAGGAGACGTCTGGGGGAGGGGGTCTGGGGGGATGAAGTAAACTAGGTTGAAACTCACCCCATTGAGTTTCAAACTCGAGACCTCCCATAAGGGAGAGTGAGTCGGCGACCAGCTGAACTGGACCGCTTCCTCTAATTATAGCTATATTTATAACTAGTGTAATACGTATAATAATAATTATACCTATTATAATTATTATAACTATAATTATAATTTTTTTTATAATTATGATTATAATTATAATTATATTTAAATTATATATGGGTAATTACATTTCTAATTATTATAATAAAAATTAAAATTACAATTATAATTTTAGAAATATTTAAATCAGACCATATCAGAAGGATTCAGATCAGATTAGAAGGATTCAGATCAGATCAGAAACATTCAGATCAGATCAGGAACATTCAGATCAGATCAGGAACATTCAGATCAGATCAGGAACATTCAGATCAGATCAGGAACATTCAGATCAGATCAGGGACATTCAGATCAGATCAGACCAGATCAGAAAGATTCAGATCAGATCAGATCAGACCAGAAACATTCAGATCAGATCAGATCAGATCAGAACTTAAAAAATTCAGATCAGAAACATTCAGATCAGGTGAAGAGAACAGCTTCTTAGTTACATTTTTGTTCAAATAATAAATGTGGTCACTTTTTTGGAAATAAGTTTTAATTTAGTAATATTGGGGGAAGCCCCTTTTAAATACGAAGATATAAATGTTATGGTTGAAAAAGTAAAGTGGAAAGATATGTATGTTACGAAGGGAGTGCATTTTTTTACTTTTAATTTCGGCTATATTTGGCAAAACTAACTGAAAAGATACTTTTATGAGTCTTTTAGTAACTGCTAGCTTTTAATGACTAAAAAGATCTTTAAAGGAAAAGGTGGTAGTTTTTTGGTATGTATGAATATGACGATAATTAGAGAGTAGGGAGAAGAGCTGGGGTTCGACGCTCTGGCGACCCTTAGGGAATCCGGCGAATCTGCCGACGCTCTGGCAGGTAAGGATACAATGAATAAGGAGCAACCATCCTCCATCACTTTTGACACCATCGTCGTCCATTTCGGGCAAGATGATTTTCTATCTCAACAAAAAATCTCAGGCGATAACCACATCCAGAAATCAACGCAAACGTCGTCCAAGTCGTTCCCTTCCCTGTTAACTTGTGACAGACGGTAATGAATTCAGATGTGCATAGGGGATCCACAACTGCAGAGGTGAGAGAGCAAGATTTACCCGTTCACAAAAGTGGTTTTCCTGATGGAGGAACTACGTGCGAGACTGGCAATTGTTACCTGACGGGAATGCTTGCACCAGACCAATGGCGGACAACTCCAGCAGCTCGATGCCAGACCCAATGACGAAGAGGATTTTGCTCCAGCAAGGTTGCATCCGGGAACCCTTACTGCTGACGAGCTTATATAAGACGGAGTCAGACAAACTTGAGGCGAAGAGGACGACCAATTGCATCGGCCGGAAGACTTACCCTTTAGTGGCGCTTGCACCCTTGCACCCTCTAAGGAACGTCTGGTCAAATATCAGTGCCGCTTGCACCCTCCTAACACAAAAGATGGTGCTTACAAGTGAGGGTCACGACACCCCGAACGATGAGCAAGAGTTGGAGGTCGAGGGTGGTTCATCCCAAATCGGTAAGAAAGCTAAATCTCTTATTATAGAAAATAATTTTACAAAGAGAAAAGTCTAACAAATCGAGAAATGGTACGCAAGTTGCAACTCTTGCAAAAAAGAGTATAGCTTGAGAATTTCCAACGGATACGGGAGCCTCGGAAGGCATCTTGAGCCCAAGCACACCGTGGAGTACGCGAAAATAGACAAAGGGGAGAGGAAGCAAACACAAATATCGAGGTTTGCAAATGGTCAACCCTTTGGTAATTTCTCCTATGATGATCAAAAACATTTGACTGGTATGTCTCATTTAATTGTTGAAGAAAATTTGCCTTTTATTTTTTCTCAAAGTCTTGCTTAAGAGAATATGCTCAAGGTACTTTAAATCCTCAATTTCGAAACTATAGTCACAAAACGATTAAAAAAGAACTTGTAAGGCAATATGGTTTGAAAACGAAAGATTACAAATATTTCTCGCAAACTTTAATGGACGTGTTAGTATTTGTAGCGATACATGGGAGGATAATCATCATCATTCATATTATTTGGGTTTTCTTGATGGAGGAACTACGTGCGAGACTGGCAATTGTTACCTGATGAGGATGCTTGCACCAGACTAATGGCGGACAACTCCAGCAGCTCGATGCTAGACCCAGCGACAAAGAGGATTTTGCATCCGGGGACCCTCACTGCTGACGAGATTACATCAGACGGAGTCAGAAAAACTTGAGGCGAAGAGGACGACCAATTGCGTCGGCTGGAAGACTTACCCTTCAGTGGCTGCGGGGACATCATCTCTAAGGAACGTCCGGTCAAATATCAGTGCCGCTTGGACCCTCCTAACACAAAAGATGGTGCTTACAAGTTGAATTTGCATCAAGAGAATCACATGCCACAAGTAAAAAATGAGTCTGCTAGTTCCGTTTTTTTTGTCCAATGGGTTTAACATTTTAATAGGAAGTAAATCCTTTCTGTTCATGTTTTTTTTTGTAGCAATTCATGCATATCTAAGATGAAACAGGGAATATCTTCTGCTATCAAGCTTGATTCGAAAAAAGGTTTCTTTGTGAAAAAGTTCATTCCCTGAACTCTTGTCTCACAATTGGTCTCGTTCTCAAATGGGATAGATTGCAATGTTCTTCATATTTCTGAAACCATTCATGGGATCAGGGGCAGTTCTAGGGGGCAGGACCACCCTAGGCCAACTTTTTTTGTTTATATGTAATCTGTGTAGGCTTCTTTGCTTTTTTATTTTATTTATAATTTCAATTAATTTATTAGGCCTAATATGTAATTTTTGTTGACAATTTGAGAATTTTAAAACATAACTAAAAAGTGGAGCTAGACACGTTTTAAAAAAGAATATAAATCTAGCTTTAATGTTTAAATAGTGTTGGTTGTAAGTAAACACATTTGTGGTTGAATCCATAAAAGCACATCTCTCACATCCTTTTAGCCTTTAAGACTTTTTATTCTTTTCATTAGTAAATTAACAATTTATATTATTCTGTTTGGGCTACGGGTGCCTCCCAATCCTAAAACATCATGGGTTTCCGAATTACCAACAGAGAGATGCAGATGCGATGTCCGACGAGCAACTGCAACAACTATTATCCCAACATAATGGGTGCTTTTTCAACCAACAAGACATCCCGAAGACCATTATATTGACGAAGAAGAGCTCGATAATGAGGATGCGGAGGAGGACGAGAAGGCGACCGCCGGGGACGAGGGTCACGACACCCCGGACGATGAGCAAGAGTTGGAGGTCGAGGGTGGTTCATCCCAAATCGGTAAGAAAGCTAAATCTCTTATTATAGAAAATAATTTTACAAAGGCAAAAGACTAATTTTACAAAGAGAAATGATGCGTAAGTTGCAACTATGGCAAAAAAGAGTATAGCTTGAGAATTTCCAACGGATACAGGAGCCTCGCAAGGCATCTTAAGGCCAAGCACATATGATATTGCATTTATTCTTGATTCTCATTTTAGACTTGCTTCTTTGGGAAATTGTTTAGATTACGATTATGGTTCTTTTTTTGGTCAATTTTCAATGTACGACGATAAGCCATATACCCTAAACTAGAATACAACAATGTTAGTAATTTATTTCATCAATTATTCAATGAATTTTATGCACAATAAAATTCATTAATGCACCGCCACCCCAACACGAACATCTCTTTCTAAACAAAAATCAATTTTCAAATCTGCATTTGACAATCTTATGAAAAAAAAAAGTAAATCAGCTCATGTTACTGATCAAATCTCGATTAACGAACTTTCTAAGTATCTAACATTCCGTATCTAAAAGCCTGGTCAAGCCCAGCCCAGTACCCAACCCGGAACCGGTCCAACCCTATGGACAACACTTTCCCAAATTCTCGAAACCACTACTGCTACGATAGCATTCGCCCATCAGAAAAGATGTCAAAAAAACTATTTTTTATTTTTCAATTTTTTAATATTCATTGTACAAAATTATTGGAAAAAAATTCTGACTAATAAAACATGTTTCACCACTTCAGTGACACCCGTGAGAACACTGATGATTGCAACAATGACATTGATAGTCAGTAGTAACACTGATGATTGCAACAATGACATTGATAGTCACTAGTAGCATTTAAAGATAAATCCTTTGAGCGGGCAAAATGTAACACTCTAAGAAGCTGTTCCGTTCATCTTAATCTTATTACTTATTCCTTAATCTTATTTTATTCAGATCAGATCAGATCAGATCAGAAACATTCAGATCAGATCAGAAAGATTCAGATCAGATCAGCAACATTCAGATCAGATCAGAAAGATTCAGACCAGATCAGACCAGATCAGAAACATTCAGATCAGATCAGATCAGATCAGAAACATTCAGATCAGATCAGATCAAAAAATTCAAACATGATTTATCACTTTTATTATTATATTAATTATGATTATTATATTATAGTTATTGTTAATAATATTAATATATTAATATAATAATATTATTAATAATAATATAATAATAATGTTAATAATATAAAATTATTATTATATTATAATAATATAATATAATATAATATAATATAATATAATATAATATAATATAATATAATATAATATAATATAATATAATATAATATAATATAATATAATATAATATAATATAATATAATATAATATAATATAATATAATATAATATAATATAATATAATATAATATAATATAATATAATATAATATAATATAATATAATATAATATAATATAATATAATATAATATAATATAATATAATATAATATAATATAATATAATATAATATAATATAATATAATATAATATAATATAATATAATATAATATAATATAATATAATATAATATAATATAATATAATATAATATAATATATTTATAATTATAATTATAATTATGATTTACAATGTAATTATAATTATAATCATCATTATTATTAATATGATTGTTGTTCTTGTTGTTATTTTTGTAATTATTATTACTTCGGAGTAATTATATATTTAAATTAGTAATTATAGATATAATTATGATTATAGAGATAAATATTATAATTATAATTACAAAAAAAATAATTATAAAATTAATCATAATTAAAAATATAATTACATTTATAATTGTATCTGTATTTATAATTAGTGTAATTGGTATAATTATTATAATTTTAAATTTAATTTTAATTATTATTTTTTTATAATTATGATTATAATTGTAATTTTATTTAAGTTATATTTTTAATTACAATTATAAATCTAATAATTATAATTATAATTACAATTATAGAAATATTCAAATCAGATCAGAAAGATTCAGATCAGAAGAATTCAGATCAGATCAGAAACATTCAGATCAGATCAGAAACATTCAGATCAGATCAGATCAGCAACATTCAGATCAGTTCAGCAACGTTCAGATCAGATCAGAAAGATTCAGATCAGATCAGAAAGATTCAGATCAGATCAGATCAGAAAAATTCAGATCAGATCAGATCAGATCAGAAAAATTCAGATCAGATCAGAACTTAAAAAATTCAGATCAGAAACATTCAGATCAGGTGAACGGAACAGCTTCTAAGTGGTCCACAGCTATAAGCCTATAACATATAGCTCCACAAGATAAGGTAAAATTTGTTTGAGTAAATAAACATGTCCTATCTAAAATGCAAGTCACTGAACACTTTAGAACCTCAACAAAGTAGCAAAATAAGACAATATAGAATCCAAGCCCTTGGAATTGAACCCAAGAATTTTCCTTTGAGCTAAACTTCTGGCATGTATTCTCTCCAATTTCATTTCAGGTCAAGAACCATTCAAATGTGATTGACACCCTCAACACCCAGGTAACAACATTAAAAGAAAAATAATTATTGACCTCCCATGAGGTTCAGTGTATTATATCGAACACCCCTGGCGCTATAAAAAAAGTACACCTACCCCCCTCTATCTTTTAATGATAGTTAAGTAACTTTTAATTTACACTCAGAGAAAACTATAGATTTAGTTCCATAACTTTTGATTGTGTTCACTTTCAATTGTGTAATTGTATTCATAATATTTCAATGCATCAGTTTTTGATCATTTTTTTTGTTTTATTAGGTTCAATTTCGAGTCGAAAGATCTTTAATACATAAAAATTTAATAATCCCACAAAATATGTGTTTGCATGAAAATTACAACATTAATAGCGAACACAATCAAAAGTTACG
Source organism: Cuscuta epithymum (assembly GCA_945859915.1). Classification (NCBI taxonomy): domain Eukaryota; kingdom Viridiplantae; phylum Streptophyta; class Magnoliopsida; order Solanales; family Convolvulaceae; genus Cuscuta; species Cuscuta epithymum. The sequence goes on from CAMAPF010000201.1 coordinate 1,742,346, forward strand.
AAACTATGTCCATAATTTTCTCAAAACGTAAATTGAAAGTTACTAACCATCATTAAAGGATAGGGAGGGGGTGAGAGTACAACTTTTATAGTGCAGAGGTGTGAGTGATGATATATCAAACCTGAAAGGAGCTCATTGATAATTTCCCAAATTAAAAAAAAAAAAAAAAAAAAAAAACTCCAGCATCCACCTACAAAAGGCAGTTCCAACGAAATGTTAGCAGGAGATGGAAGTGGATAGATGGCGTAATCTCAAGATGCATTTGGGTAAAAAGAAAGTACATTCAGGAAATTTTCTTGCTAGCTACACCATCCGAGCAGGGCGGAAGGCTATATCCAGTACCACCATCCACCAAACTTGAACTGACAAACCAGGTGTAAATCCCCATTTGTTAAAGACTGAATTAGATAGATTACATAATAAAATGTAGATACGTACATGCATGCTTACATATTCATTCTTATTTAAGTTAATACTTTCGTAAATTACCAACATAATATCAAGTGCCACCCCATTTGTCTTATTATAAAAATATCCTGAGTCCTGACCAAGGCGCCAAGGCATTTATCCATGGCGATAGAGTATGGGCGTATGGCAACACCCACGGCGCCACGGCATTTGTCCATGGCGATGGCGTAGTTATGGCGTCACCACATGACACAAAAAATAAATACTAAAAATGAACTATAGTCTATAGTCTGGGCCTGGCACCATTCTATATTTTTAATTGGTCCCGGTATCCAAGGCCAAAAAACAAATGAATGGCCTGTCGGACCCCTTTTCGCTTTTTTTGCGTTAAATTCATTCAATTATAAAATTAGTTTGATATTTCATATTTTTCGTAAAATATGGTAAAAATATTTGAGCACATACTCATCAAATTATGTTTTGTCTTTGAACAAATGGGATACTAAATTGTTAAAGAAGAAATATGTTTATATGTAATATTCATATTTTAAAAAAAAAATGTAATATGCATATTTATTACTCCCTCCGTCCCACTAAGATTGGGACAATTCGGTTTACGATGTTTGACCGACGATATATCAAACAGATCTCTGTCCGCTCTCAAATTATTTTTAGGAAAAAAAAATTACATATTTAGAAACTACCTTAAAAGCTTAGCAAAGTCGCAAAAAACTGAATCAAATTTGAAAAAAAAAAATTACGATAATATAAAGTAAGATCAGAGTGATTTGTGTTGACCAAATGAATAGTGTCAGGGACAATCTTAGCGGGACAGAAGGAGTAATAATGAAGCTTTGTAATTCAAATAAAAGTAAATATGAATACAAACGTATTGTTCTATAATAACTCAATACCACATCCTTTCAAATTATAAGAGATATCAATTTATTAGATTTGCCTAAGGTGAAAGTAATTATGATATACTAATACTTTATATCAAAAAATTTAATGCGGTATCACTAAAACTATGTTGAAATCGATAGTCTCATGAAAAACAACGTCGAGTATAATTAAAATAATAAAAGATAAAAGAGAATTTAATGAGTATGCGTTCAAATATTTGTACTATATATTGTGAAAACTGTTAAATATTATATTTAGCTTATGATAGAAATAAATTTAAGGTCAAATATGATACTGTTAATGCTTAGATATACATACATAAATATTTATGTATATTTATATTGATATTTGATTCATTATATGTAGAACGCAGAAAAAAATTAAATTGAAAAGTCAATATGTTTATGCATTATTTACTTTTGTGAAACAGTTAAGTAGTTAGGATTATTGTCGTAAACTTTTCCAGCAAAGATTATTTGTGCCTTAAATATACGTGGCATCTTATTTAACTTGATAGTTTCATATGTAAACAAAATATAATTGTTACCCCGTTTTTTTTATTAAAAAAAAAGTCAATTAGGCTGCATAATTAAATGTGCGTACCTACATGAATATTTACTTTTTTTTTATTTATCTCTAGTACCAAGCATCTTATTTAAGTTAAGAGCTTAGTTAATTACCAATTAGAACGCAATGCACGGGGTTCATAACGGTGGAGGCCCTTACGAAATCCATGGGTAGGATGAGCAATATCATTGTGGCAAAACTGACAACCAGCAGTAGTTTTACCTGCACACATCAAAACATGCGGTGACAAGTTTTACTCTTGTCCCCCCATCCCATAACCTAAACCTACTCTCAAACATAAAAGGGGTGGGACACGCATTTACCACATTTACATTAAGTGGAAACATAGTTAGGGAAAATGGGTAGTACATCATACACCCATTTACTTTAGGTAGGAAAAATATATGGTCGGGACAGAATTCTTGCCATTAACACTCATTGTTTTGTTTTCCCAGGTCCATTATTATCCATGTGTTTCAGCAGCTTAAAGAAACCCCTTCTTATCCCATTTCCACGAGCGCCATGTAGTACTTTCATTTCTTACTTTTTATGTTATCCCATTCCGTCCCGGACCTCAGTATCTAACCGCAGTATGAAGATAAAATCAGTGAAAAAATTACAAAAAGAATTGAAAGAGAAAAAATAAAACAAGCCCATCCTGGAGATTTATATGGACAAGAACGCTTGCGTACTCACAGCTATTTCTCTACACTACCCCAGACCCCAGCCTGAAATCCTAGGGGCAGGAAAGGTTTGCCAGGGAAACCTTTGAAACGCCTTTTTACCTCTTATAATACGACAGGCATTAACAATATTTCTTCGGAGTTTAGAGTCAAAATGAATCTCAGCAAAGAAGAGCTCGGTGGAGGTCTTCTCATTCCCATCTCCGCAGGTATTCCTGCATGGCCTAGCCTTGAAGTTGCAGTGAAAACAGATGCCAGGAGCTAGAAAGCCAGAACTACACCCAGCCTCCACAAGTTCATACCTCTTCCCCTGCAAATTAAATACGGACAGGTGATTATACATTGAAGGCCAACAGCTACAAGGTAATGCAAAGAAGAATAGAACCTGAAGAAGTAAATAAGCAAAACGGATGATACAAATATACAACGGCATTTCAAATCATTAAAGGTTACATACATTTTTCTTGTTATAATATTCCAATGCCATTTTAGCGCAATAGTGGTGTACATCAGTTCCAAACTCGTCATCTTCCTCTGTCTGAGTTGGACTCGAAGGTGAATGTCTAGGTGCAACATAGAAGATTATCAGCAGGGAAACATGGTTCACCAAAGTAAAGTAAAAAAAAATTGCTTTGTTCATCCATTTACACAGCTCTGTTGTCAGTAAGTATTCAAATAAGGCAAGGAAAGGATGAAGCAATACATGATATAGTTTGCTTTATTATGAAAAAAAGAAAAAAGAAAAACAGCATCATTAAACCTCCCAACAGGCTAGTGCACCAGCCATTGCACTGGCCATACTCAGTCTGCAGCAGCCTCTCCTTAAACCAAACCGCACACGCACATAAGCAAGTGAAGTGAATGCAGATTAAGAGACTGTCTCTCAGACTCTCACTTATCACAAACACACACAATATCCACTCACCCTTATAGCCGTCTCCCAAGAACAAATCATCATAAGAGATGCTATAGTTATTTTCTTAAGGGAGTGTTCGCAACAGATTAAAAAAAGTGCTTCTCAGCTTTTAACTTAAAAAAAAAAACTGAAAGCTGGATGCTTGCTTAGAGGTGTTTCTAACTGCTTCTTCGCTTTTTAGTAAATAACCTCAACTTTGAGGAAAGTTATGAAGGAGTATATAATTTGCTGAGGTCCAGAGTGCCCCTCACTTTCCATCTTTTCATATTCATGTTCATCGTTGCAGAACCCTAAACTATCTTCTTCTTTGAATGTAAGGTGCATATATATACTTGTATATACTTATCGAGCTTCACCAAAATTCAAATACGTCGCCAAAAGGATTTTTCTCCAATTCCAATTGCGGCCCTATTGGCCATTAAGTATTTATACGAAGTTTATATTGAGCTTTTAAGTATATACATATCGCTTTCCATTAAGGTGTCAGCTATTCCACAATTCACCGTTTGGGATAATCGAGTATTATATTGAAGATTGGGGGATTTGGAGCTAGACAACGATGACATACAAGAACAAAAAGATGAAGACACGTACAGAGGCGCTGGAGCTACGTTGACTGAATACCTGGACATTTGGTAGAAGGATATTTTTGTACTTTTAACAAACCATTACATCTAAAATCGCTTTTTTACCAAACACTTCAACTTCGACATTTTCATCATAAGCACTTCTAATATAAAACACTATCAACTTTTTACTATTAAGCACTTTCTCTTAAATCACTTCAAAAATCACTTATTTAAAGTAGAAGTAAACGCAAACACTCCCTACGAAGAAAAGCCATATATGTTTAAAATTCCAATAGTGTTAAATACACCCTCCACGTATTTCAAAAATGTCAATTAGCTCATCCTACAAAAAACAAAAAGACTCAATTGACACCCTAAACTCTAAAAACCTAGTAATTTTTCATGCAGCCTGTAGCTATCTGGTTTACCATCTACTCCTCTATTATTGATGGCACCACATCATACGTCTGATGCTTAACTAATATTCTTTTCTTTCACTTTTTCCTTTTCTCCGATTCTCTCCTATGTCTCCCGTAAAAGACTCCTCCACGAGAGTCAGGGTCACCCACACGTCTTCTTCCTCTCGTAACATCCACTTATGTCTTCCTCAGTTCCTCCTCCAAAAACCCTTGGACCTGGAGCCCAGATCATCTCTGGTTTCCATTGTTTACATGGAAGGAGCAATTCGTTATTTAGTCAATTAATTACTTTACGTTTACTCTCTTTTCATTGTGAATAGGTGATCATCAATGAACCATTCTTCCCAAATCAAAGTTCGCACCATCTTTTCCGTCCAAAGAGTAAGGCCCCAAGTCCCCAACCAACTCCACTCTTCAAGCGGTGACATACCAGATGGAGAGCTGGAGAATTACTACTTTTCCCGGTTGGAGACATGGTGGTGGATTCCAGGGGGGACTCTCTTTATAGAAAACGTTTTTTATAGTTTTTCTTCTAATTTCATTCGCTAAGTGGCACTTAGCTGTGGAATTCGAAGCAGCAAGGCCTATTCAAGGAGAAACAGTTGCCCGATTCAATGATTCTTTATTTTTTCAAATTTGAACTGCACTCATTGATATTATTTTGAGTCTTTTTATGGTGAGCTAGTGTGTACCGTCTTACCATGGACCACTTTGTTGGGCTGTAGGCTTCGGCCCACTCAGACCTGGGAGTCATTTAAACAAAGAGCAGCAGCCTGCTCTAGTTAAGGCTATGTTTGGCGGGCATAAGTCTCTGACTTCTAGCTTTTGTACTGTTCAAAAAGTTCCTAAAAGCTTCTAGTTGTGTGTTTGACATGACAATATTTAAGAGCTTTTCAAAAATTAAAAGATCTTTTTTGAGATGCTACCGGGAGTAGCATCTAAGAAAAGCTAGTGACTTTTAGTATTAATTAATCCTAACAGCTTGTATACCAAACCGAACTAAATCAAACAGTCAGCTTTTCATCAAACAGCTACCACCTTTTATTTTTAAGATCTTTTCAGTCACTAAAAGCTAACAGCTATTAAAAAGCTCACAAAAGTATCTTTTCAGCTAGTTGTGCCAAACATGCCCTAAATGTGCAGGCAGCCCTAGTTGGGCCTATTTCTTTGATGGCAGTCAGGCCCAGAACCTTATTTAAGTGCTTTACCCTAATTGTTTGCCTATATATTGACTCCTGTACTTGTAAACCTATCATCTGTATCATTCATCATCTCAATAAAGAAGAAAACCCTAGTTGCCCCCGTGGATTAGGTCAGTAACACTTACTGGCTGAACCACGCTAATTTATGTGTGCCGTTTCTTCTCGTTCTTTTCTCGTTTTCAGGTTTGTGTGTGTGTGCGCCCTAACCTTAACAACTGGTATCAGAGCGAGGTTAGCCACCACCACATATCTGACCACCACCACTGCTGCCGCCCTGCGTCCATAGCCTCTTTGTGCCGCCAACAGTGTGCTGCCGCAGAAAAATACAGCTGGCAGATTGTAAAGGTTTGGGGCAATGGCAGACGACGGAAAAACCAAAGTCGAGAAGTTTGATGGACAAGATTTTGGATGGTGGAAGATGCAAATTGAGGATTTGCTGTGTCAGAAGGATCTGGATCAAGCCTTGACAGGAAAGAAACCAGAAAAGATGAGTGATGATGAATGGACTGCTCTAGACAGGAAAGCTTTGGCTGTTATCAGATTTACCCTAGCCAAGAGTGTGGCGTTTAACATCTTGAAGGAGACTACTGCATGTGGTTTGATGAAGACTTTGTCAAACATGTATGAGAAACCATCGGCGTCAAATAAGGTATTTTTGATAAGACAGCTAGTAAACACCAGAATGAAAGAAGGTGCTTCTGTTACCTCACATATTAACGAGTTCAATACTATCATATCCCGCTCGCTTGCTATCTGTTGATATTAAGTTTGAAGATGAAGTCCAAGCTTTATTCTTGTTATCCTCATTACCAGAAAGTTGGTCAGGAACAGTCACTGCCATTAGCGGTTCAACTGGAACTTCTAAACTCACATTTGAGGGCATTCGTGACATTATCCTTGGAGAGGATATAAGGAGGAGTTCTGGAGAATCTTCTAGTGCTTTGTTAAGCACTGAAGGGAGAGGTAGAAAGAAAGAGAAGGGAAATAGCAGAGGCAGATCAAAGTCTAGAAAGAGGAGTCAATCAAAGCCGAGAAAAGATATTCAATGCTGGAACTGCAAAGAAACTGGGCATTTCAGAAATCAATGCCCTAAATCATCAGAAAGGAAGGAAGTGAATGCAGCCACTGACGATTCAGATGATGCTCTTATTTGCTGTGTTGAAAACTCAACAGAGTCGTGGATTATGGATTCCGGTGCATCTTTTCATGCTACTTTCGGCACAAAGATGATAAAGAATCTACGGACAGGTAATTTTGGTAAAGTTCGTTTGGCTAATAACGACTCTCTTGACATCACAGGGATGGGTGACATAGACTTAAAGACTTCTTTGGGCACCACTTGGACATTGAAAGACGTTCGGGTCATTCCAAGCCTTAAGAAGATGCTGATTTCTATTGGGCAGTTGGATGATCAGGGATTTGATGTTACATTTGGTGAAGGACAATGGAAGGTTGTCAAGGGGAATCTTGTAATTGCTAGAGGCAAAAAGAGGGGTACTTTATATATAAATGAAGCCCCTGATGATGAGATGAATGCAGTGACCTGCGGGCTGAATCCATCCAGTTTGTGGCATCAACGGCTTGGCCACATGAGTGAAAAGGGAATGAAGATGCTCGTTGCAAGGGAGAAACTTCCAGATTTGAAAAAGGTGAATTCTGAGTTCTGTGAACCTTGTGTTCTTGGCAAGAAAAAGAAGGTTTCTTTTTTGAAGACAGGCCAGACACCATGGTTTTAAAAAGCGTTTCGCCTTTACGCACCAGAGGCGCAAAAGCATAAAGGCGTCCAGTTACCGTGCTTAAGGCTTAAGCCTTAACTTACCGGGACAAGGCTTACGCCTTTTTGTGACGAGGCGTCGAATTTGACTTGAGGCGGTGGGCGTTCAAGGGGCGTACGCCTCTTATTTGACTCGCCTTTGGGCTTTTTTTTTTTTTAATATTGGGGGCCTGGATTTGTTTTTATCATCCTAAAATACAAATTACTGGGATCGTTTATAAATTAGACACAGCCCTACCCCGTCTTCCAAATTCCAACTGCCGGTCCACTCTTCTAGTCTTCTACAATAGCAACGAACAAGAAACAGCAAGTCAGCAACTTGAAGAAGAGCTGCTCAGGACTCTGCTCTGCTACTCTGCTCTGCTTTGCCAGTTCATCAGGTATTAACTTTCTATTGGGCAGTTGGATGATCAGAGATTTGATGTTACTTTTGGTGAAGGACAATGGAAGGTTGTCAAGGGGAATCTTGTAATCGCTAGAGGCAAAAAGAGGGGTACTTTATATATAAATGAAGCCCCTGATGATGAGATGAATGCAGTGACCTGCGGGCTGAATCCATCCAGTTTGTGGCATCAACGGCTTGGCCACATGAGTGAAAAGGGAATGAAGATGCTCGTTGCAAGGGAGAAACTTCCAGATTTGAAAAAGGTGAATTCTGAGTTCTGTGAACCTTGTGTTCTTGGCAAGAAAAAGAAGGTTTCTTTTTTGAAGACAGGCCAGACACCGAAAACTAGCTAGTTCACACGGATGTGTTTGCCCCGACGCTAGTCTCCTCCCTGGGAGGATCAAGCTACTATGTGACCTTCATTGACGACTCAACACGCAAGGTATGGGTCTACTTTCTTAAAAATAAGTTTGAAGTTTTTAATATTTTTAAGAAGTGGAAAACTGTTGTTGAATTGGAAACTAATTTGAAGGTAAAGTGCTTGAAATCGGACAATGGCGGTGAATACATTAGCACAGAGTATTGATTATTGTGCTGAACATGGCATTCGGATGATAAAGACGGTTCTAGGCACTCCTCAACAGAACGGAGTGGCAGAAAGGATGAACAGAACTTTGAATGAGAGGGCCAGGAGTATGAGACTCAATGTTGGGCTTCCAAAGACGTTCTGGGCTGATGCAGTGAATACTGCTGCTTATCTTATCAACCGGGGGCCATCAGTACCATTAGGTTTCAAGATACCGGAGGAAGAATGGAAATGAGAAGCTGTCAGGTATGGGCATTTAAAGATATTTGGTTGAAGCGCTTATGATCTTATGAAAGATGGTGACAAGTTAGATGTTAAAGCCAAGAAATACACTTTCATTGGATACGGGGGAGACAACATGGGTTACCGGCTTTGGGACTGTGAAAGCAGAAAGGTAATCAGAAGTAAGCATGCTACATTCAACGAGGCTGAACTTTATAAAGACAGAAGCACGGCAAACTCAAAGATTCAGAAAGAGCAAATTGAGTCTGAAGATACTCAAGCCAGTGGGAGCATGGAGAATGATTCCAGTACTGACGAGCTTGAGGATAATCAAGGAGATTCTGTTGATAGTGACAATTCAGAAGATGAATCTGCAGCTTCACCCATGCAGCCACAGCTAGTTGAAACACAGTGGGTCAAACACAGTGGGTCAGGAGATCCACTAGAGTCACTAACATAGTCACATGGATCGCGGTACGCTTCGGTACGCGGTACGAAAACGGGAACGCGGATCGCCAAAATTAGAAATCCGATACGTAGAGGGGTAGGCTTCTTCGGTACGCGATTTCGGTATGCGGTACGCTGTACCCTTTGTTTATGGTACGGTGAACCATAAACATATTGAAAATACCAAGTATAAATATAATTAATAGAAGTATAATATTAAACAATTAACTTTTATAACTTCAATAACATTAAACAAAGAGAGTAGAGAACAAAGAGGCAAGTAGAGAACAGAGAGTAGAGAGAGGTGTGCAGAGAGTGTGATACGCTGAGGTCTTTAAATAAGTGTGACTGCTTCAATTGTGAAGTGTAAAATACAAATGAAAAGTCGTTTCACACTATCAAATTGAGGGGTCGGGTCGTTTAGGTTCTTAAGGTACGAAGTTCGTACTTGTGAAGCTCGTCAGTCGCCGACCGCTTGGAGTTCGAAAAATCAATTCAAGAGTCGCCAGTTCGTTGGACGCTGGAGGGAACGGCGAACAGCACAATGGAATCGGCGCACCCCCTGGAAGAAGCACGCGAACTGCGACGAGGATCCGCCGTACCCGAAACGCGTATCTCAATCGATCCGAACGCGACTGTACCGCGATCCGGTACGCGCGATCCGGATCGGAATTCGCGGGCATATCTGCGATCCCTGTACCTATGGTCACTAAACCTCCAGAAAGATTCAGTCCATCAGTCAATTACCTTCTTTTGACTGAAAACGGAAACCAGAAAGTTATCTTGAAGCAGTAAAGCAGAATGATTCGTTTCAGTGGGAGCAGACTATGAAGGAAGAAATGGGTGCCTTGCACAAGAACAAGACATGGGTTCTTACAAAGCTTTCGCCAAGCAAGAAGGCACTTCAAAATAAATGGGTATTCAGAATCAAGGATGAGCTTGATGGGTCTAAACGGTACAAAGCCCGTTTAGTGGTCAAAGGTTTTCAGCAGAAAAAGGGAGTGGATTATAATGAGATATTTTCCCCAGTGGTTAGAATGACCACCATCAGATTGGTTCTAAGCATTGTAACTGCAGAGGGCTTACATCTAGAGCAACTAGATGTTAAGACAGCATTTTTACATGGTGACCTTGATAAGGATATCTATATGGCACAACCTCAAAGATTTCAGGTTGCTAGTAAAGAAAATCTGGTCTGCAAACTAAAACGGAGCTTATATGGTCTGAAACAAGCTCCGAGACAGTGGTATTTGAAGTTTGATAACTTCATGATAAGGACAGGGTACAGAAGATGTGAGATGGATCATTGCTGCTACGTAAAGAGGTTCAAGAGTTCATATATCATTCTACTTCTCTATGTAGATGATATGTTGATAGCTGGTGCAGATATGAAAGAGATCAGCAGGTTAAAGAAGCAAATGTCTCAAGAATTTGAAATGAAAGATTTGGGTCCAGCCAAACAAATACTCGGAATGAGCATAGTCCGAAACAAGGAGAATGGTTCTTTAACACTATCCCAGGAGAAGTACATTGGGAAAGTGTTGGAGAAATTCAATATGAATGGTGAGAAGACTAAACCGAGAAACACGCCTTTGGGAAGTCACTTCAAGCTTACCAAAGACCAATCTCCGAGAACAAACGAAGAGAACGCAGAAATGGCTAAAGTTCCTTTTGCATCTGCAGTTGGTAGCCTCATGTATGCTATGGTGTGCACGAGACCAGATATAGCTTATGCAGTCGGAGTTGTTAGTCGCTTCATGTCAAAACCGGGGAGAGAACATTGGGAAGCAGCCAAATGGATACTTAGGTATTTGAAGGGTACTACAAAGATGGGGTTATGTTTCCGAGGTAAAGACGTAATTTTAAGAGGGTATTCTGATGCTGATTTGGGTGGATGCAAAGAGACGTTCAAAAGCACTACGGGGTACATTTTCACAGTGGGAGGAATCGCAGTTAGTTAGATGTCCAAACTTCAGAAAAGTGTAGCTCTCTCAACAACCGAAGCAGAGTACATGGCAGTTGCTGAAGCCAGTAAAGAGCTGGTTTGGTTGAGAAACTTTCTTGAAGAGTTAGACAAAAAGCAAGCAGATTACATTACTCATTACACTGTGATAATGAGAGTGCAGTGAAACTTGCCAATAATCCAGTGTATCATGGGAAAACGAAGCACATTGGGATGATATATCACTTTGTTAGAGGGTTGATCAGTGAAGGAACGATGAACTTGAAGAATATCTCAGGTGCAAAGAATTCAGCAGATATGTTCACTAAATTCACTAAATCTGTGACGCTGGACAAGCTGAAGTTCTGTGTAACTTCAGCTGGCCTTCAAGAATAATGTTGAGAAGGCAGGTGGCAACTAGGAGAAGCTAAACACAGATGAAGTTTACAGAAGTACAAAGGAGTGGAGTGCAGTTGATCGTGTTTCGAAGCCTCCAAGTGGGAGATTGTTGGGTTGTAGGCTTCGGCCCACTCGGACCTGGGAGTCATTTAAACAAAGAGCAGCAGCCTGCTCTAGTTAAATGTGCAGGCAGCCCTAGTTGGGCCTATTTCTTTGATGGCAGTCAGGCCCAAAACCTTATTTAAGTGCTTTACCCTAATTGTTTGCCTATATATTGACTCCTGTACTTGTAAAACTATCATCTGTATCATTCATCATCTCAATAAAGAAGAAAACCTTAGTTGCCCCCGTGGATTAGGTCAGTAACACTTACTGGCTGAACCACGTTAATTTCTGTGTTTCGTTTCTTCTCGTTCTTTTCTCGCTTTCAGGTTTGTGTGTGTGTGCGCCCTAACCTTAACACACTTTAGGCGGGAACACTATTCCAATTATATAGTAATAGATTACGGACTATACCTTCTGCTACTTCGTTGTTCTAAAATAAATTAAGTCAGAAACCCAAGAACATAAATATTGATTCAATTACTATAATTGATTGGGCAAAATTAGCTGCCATTTTTTTGAGCTGTTCTTGCATTAACTTTCTTTGACATTAGTTTTACTCCATGTACTGGACATGGTATGTACATAGACATGTAACTATAGAAGAGAATCAGAGATATGGGAATACAATATAGACTATACTTCTTTGGCGAAGGAAGACCTAGTCCGACTCAAGGTTTGAAATTGCGTATTGCGTAGTCGTGACGTTTTTTTAGGAATGCATATTGCGTAAGCCTCATTGCGCAATGAGGCGTATGTCTGAGGCATAAAAATGTGTGTGTGTGTGCATAAATATAAACAGAATAAAAGGTTGAAGAAAAGAAAATTAGTATTCACATAAAATTAAAAGAAAATAAGATCATATGTGCAGTAAGCTAAAATAAAATCTTTGATGCATTAAAAACGTGCAATGATATCATTAGTCAAGATTAAATTTAGAGCCAATAGAGGGAATATATATAATATTAGTGATACTATATCTTTAGTAAAATACTAAAAACTAAAGAAACCTTAGTTGCATTGAGATGCCTGAAACCACCTTAGTTGCCTCGAGAAGACTAGAAGAGGAAGGCAGAGGAAGAACTGAGTTCCGTAGAAGAGACTGAATCGCTGCCAGGCCATTCGCGATAGATGAAGAAGGCGGAAGAAAGTAAGTAACTAATTTGCTGCCGGCATATTGTGTACGCCTCGATAGGTTTATTAAATTATTAGTAAAAATTAAGTCCAGCGGGCCCAAAATACGCTTTACAGATGACCACATATATTGTACACCTCAGACCGCCTTAAGGCGCGGATAGAATTGAGTACGCCTTACGCGATAACTCGTGCGCCATAACAACTTTCGCAATAAGCAATGCAATCTTACGCCATACTCCGGGAAAATGGTGAGGCGCGCCTCAAGGCGGTATTGCATTGCGCAATTACAAACCAGTCGGACTCCGACCGGGAGTATGGGTCTATGGGACTTGCAGCAAACGGCCAGACGTGAACGAGGAGGCTGGTATCGGCACTTTGGCAGTCTCCAGTCCAGATTTAACTGCAGCCGCAGAGTCCGCACTTCCTGGGTGGCGACTGGTATCGGCACTTTGTTTTTTTTTTTTTTGACTTTTTGGACATAAACATGACTTCATAAAATGGTTATTTGTTTTTAATTTTTATTTCGATGTTTCTGTGCCGTACGGCCTGTACCCACATAAGCATGCCCTCATATACTTTTAATCTTGATATTTTGAGAATAGAGTTTCTCAGCCCTCAGCTCTACTTCTGCTTCCTTTTCAGTTTCATTTTCAGTCCCAGTGCTACTTGGTTTGTATGTGTAGAAGTATATGACTAGACATACACACGTACATATAAAACCCAAAAAAATTTGTTTGGCTGTCTGTTCACCAATTAATCTAACTGGGACCAAACAAACATGTAATACTCCTGAATTCATTACGATGATATAAAAACTAATTCCATAAGACTTACTCATCAAGAATGGAATCAATAAGGCGGTCAGCGTAGACCACTCTATAACCATACAAAACACCAAACTAAAAACTGCGAAACTAATTCATCAAGAGCTCTGATTTTATGTCTTAGAATCATTGAACGAACACAATATATCAAAAGGTTAAAAGGACAGTACTCCCTTGGTTTCATATTAAGGTTTTCTTTTCAAAAAAATATTCTTTTAGATTTATATTACTACTATTTATCATTCGAAACTACACACTTGAAACAACCCTAAAACTTTTAGATAAGAAAAACGACCTCTGAATAAATAAATATGATACAAATTTAAATATATGATGAGTTAAGAAGGAGAAGAATAAGATGCAAAAGTATGATTGCAGAAAACAATCGAACCCATTTAGGAAAAAGAAGATAGTAGAGAAAGGGTGAATCAAAAAATACCGAACGGAAAAGGTAGGAACAAATCGTCTTTGTGAAGGATCCATATATGGCCGAGAAGAGCGATGAACAAATCGTGATTTTGAAAAATCCATATATGGCTTCTCTTCCGTGGACATCTAGGGTTTTGAGTTGTAATGCTTGCGGTAGGTCGTTTAATTTCGGAGAATACACACATGAGTTTGGTTTGGCCACCCCTCAAAAATATACTCCGTACAAAGCTTCTCTTCCGTGGACATCTAGGGTTTTGAGTTGTAATGCCTTTTATTTTTTCTCTCAAAGTCTTGCTTACGAGGATATGCTTAAGCTACTTTAAATCCTCAATTTTGAAACTATAGTCGCAAAACGATTAAAAAAGGATTTGTAAGGCAATATTGTTTGAAAAAAGAAAGATTACAAATATTTCTCGCAAACTTTAATGGACGTGTTAGTATTTGTAGCAATACATGGGAGGATAATCATCATCATTCATATTATTTGGGTCTGGCTGCATATTATATTGATGATGATTGAGAAATAATGCATAAACGTGTTTTTTCTTTTCGTGAAATTAATAATCGACACACCGCTGATAATATTTATCTTCTCAATGAGTGTATTTTAATTGAGTCTAATTTGATTGATAAGGTGCTTGCTATGAATTTTGATAATGCTAGTAATAATACTGTTTGTATGCGTAGATTGTGTGAATTGTGTGATGCTTCTAAATTGATGGATAGGTTTTTTCATCAACGTTGTGCATATCATGTTCTCGATTTTTGTCCAAGATGGGCTAGCCACGTTAGGAAATGTTATAGAGATAGTCAAGAAGGGAATTAAATTGATTTGGACTAGTGATTTAAAATGCAATAGAGACAATATTTGAATGATAGACATAGCAAATATTCTGTTTTTTCCTAAAGATTTATCTATTCGCTGGAATAGTACTTATAACTTAATTAAAGTACTTGTTATATATAAAGAATATTTTTCGACTTTTTTAAAATAAAACAATCTTCTAACTATATTATAAATCCAAAATTCCAAATGAGATCGACACTTGCGAAAAATTGTGAATATTTTGATATATTTTAACAATACAACTCAAATTTTTAGTCATGCTTATAAACCTACATCAAACCAATTATTTTGTTAAAGTTGCTAATTTCACCGACACTTTTTGTGAATTTCACGATGCCGCTTACGTTAGTTATTTTTGTGATTTCATGAAACAAAAGTTTTTAAAATATTATTCACATATTCTGCATACATATGATATTGCATTTATTCTTGATTCTCATTTTAGACTTGCTTCTTTGCGAAATTGTTTAGATTATGATTATGCTTCTTTTTTTGGTCAATTTCCAATGTACGGCGATAAAGCCATAGACCCTAAACTAGAATACAACAATGTTAGGAATTTATTTCATCAATTATTTAATGAATTTTATGCACAATAAAATTCATTAATGCACCCCCTCCCCCGACACGAACATCTCCTTCTAAAGAAAAATCAATTTTTAAATCTGCATTTGACAATCTTATGAAAAAAAAAGTAAATCAGCTCATGTTACTGATCAAAGATCGATTAACGAGCTTTCTATGTATCTAATATTCCGTATCTAAAAGCACGGTCAGGCCCAGCCCAGTACCGAGCCCGGAACCGGTCCAACCCTATGGACAACACTTTCCCAAATTCTCGAAACCACTACTGCTATGATAGCATTCGCCCATCAGAAAAGATGTCAAAAAAACTATTTTTTATTTTTCAATTTTTTAATATTCACTGTACAAAATTATTGGAAAAAATTTATGACTAATAAAACATGTTCACCACTTCAGTGACACCCGTGAGAACACTGATGATTGCAACAATGACGTTGATAGTCACTAGTAGCATTTAAAGATAAATCCTTTGAGCGGGCAAAATGCAACACTCTAAGAGCATCCTCAATGGGATAGTGGATGAGAGTAATGTCTATCCTACGTGGCATATGAGAGAGATAGAGATAGAATGATTATTTTAATTTAATAAGGAGAAAGTGGTGTGTATGAGAAATGAAAAGGAAGAGAGAGATAGGAGTAAATTGTAGAGAATGTCTATGACAATGTCCACAAATAGACTTTACACGGGAATCGATGAGTGAATGTGGATGAAAAGTGGGTTAAAAGTGATATAGAAAAATGAAAAATAAAATAAATGTGAAGATATGTAGAGTGTGTAAGAGTGTGTAAAGAAAGTAGACATCCCCATTGGGGATGCTCTAAGTGGTCCATAGCTATAACATATTGCTCCACAAGAGAAGGTAAAATTTGTTTGAGTAAATAAACATGTCCTATCTAAAATGAAGTCACTGAACATTTTAGAACCTCAACAAAGTAGCAAAATAAGACAATATAGAATCCAAGCCCTTGGAATTGAACCCAAGACTTTTCCTTTGAGCTAAACTTATGGCATGTATTATCTCTCCAATTTCATTTCAGGGCAAGAACCATTCAAAATGTGATTGACACCCTCAACACCCAGGTAACAACATTAAAAGAAAAATAATTATTGACCTCCCATGAGGTTCAGTGTATTATAACGAACACCCCTGTGCTATAAAAAATGTACACCTACCCCCCTCTATCTTTTAATGATAGTTAAGTAACTTTTAATTTACACTCAGAGAAAACTATAGATTTAGTTCCATAACTTTTGATTGTGTTCACTTTCAATAGTGTAATTGTATTCAAAGTATTTCAATGCATCAGTTTTTGATCATTTTTTTTTTGTTTTATTAGGTTCAATTTCTGAGTCGAAAGATCTTTAACTACAAGCATATAATTACATGACATACACATTAGTAAATTATGATATGTGTCATTCAAAGTTGCAAACATCTTAACATTCTTAAATCCTAAATTACTGGGAAATAGTCCTTAATTTCATGAGCAAAACATACAATGCTATTAATGATTAAAATATCTTTAATATTGAATAAAAAATGAGTTCCTGGGTTAAGCCTTGATAAATTAATGGTCTATAAGTCTACCACTCGAAATAAACAAAGAGGAGTGTAGCATGTATTCTTCTTGTACAAGATGAAGGAGCACAACCCGTTCTTGAAAAAATGGAGTGAAGGTCGTTCTAGAAAAGATGGAGCAGAAATTTTGTTGCAGCAGGGGTCATCGCAGAGCAGACAGAAAGTTTCTTGTGCGTTTTTACACTTTTCGTACGTGTACAAGGGTTTTAAGTTGCTTATTACGGAGTATTTAGTTTAAAAAGTCTACTTTAACCCTGTCCATCTGCAGTAAAAAAACAAAAACGCAGAAGAAAACCCTACAGACCTCCGATCTAAAAAAGTGCCGCTATAGCGTCCGCCTCTCTACCGCTATAGCGCCCGCTATTGCGCCCGCTATCTCCGCAACTCCCAAACGCCACGCTACAGGATGTCTAGTAGCGCCAGATCTCTCCTCCGCTCCGCTCCACCGCTATAGCGCCGCTATAGCGCGCGATTGACATCACTGATAATTATCCCACAAAATATGTGTTTGCATGAAAATTACAACATTAATAGCGAACACAATCAAAAGTTACGAAACTATGTCCATAATTTTCTCAAAACGTAAAGGGAAAAGGGGCAAATAAGGCCACGTACTAACAAAAAAAGGTCAAATAAGGCCTTATTTATGAGGTTCTCTCCGGCCTTCACCATTTGGGGTGGTTCTTGGTGTAATTTTTTGATGAATTGTTTTTACCATCTTATTCATTAAGTCTAGTTTTTTCATACCAAATTTCAGCTAACAATTCAATCGGGAAGGCATTCAAATGAATTCGTGAAGATAACTACGCTTTTAACTGCGCAGTTATCTTCAAGAATTCATTTGAATGCCTTCCCGATTGAAGTTTTAGCTGAAATTTGGTATGAGTAAACTAGACTTACTGAATAAGATGCTCAAAAAATTTCTTCAAAAAATTCCACCAGGAACCACCCCAAATAGCGACAGCCGGAAAGAGCCTCTTAAATAAGGCCTTATTTGACCTTTTTTTGTTAGTACGTGGCCTTATTTGCCCCTTTTCTCAAACGTAAATTGAAAGTTACTAACCATCATTATAGGATAGGGAGGGGGTGAGAGTACAACTTTTATAGTGCAGAGGTGTGAGTGATGATATATCAAACCTGAAAGGAGCTCATTGATAATTTCCCAAATTAAAAAAAAAAAAAAAAAAAAACTCCAGCATCCACCTACAAAAGGCAGTTCCAACGAAATGTTAGCAGGAGATGGAAGTGGATAGATGGCGTAATCACAAGATGCATTTGGGTAAAAAGAAAGTACATTCAGGAAATTTTCTTGAATTTTCTTGCTAGCTACGCCATCCGAGCAGGGCGGAAGGCTATATCCAGTACCAACATCCACCAAACTTGAACTGACAAACCAGGTGTAAATCCCCATTTGTTAAAGACTGAATTAGATAGATTACATAATAAAATGTACATACGTACATGCATGCTTACATATTCATTCTTATTTAAGTTAATACTTTCGTAAATTACCAACAAAATATCAAGTGCCACCCCATTTGTCTTATTATGAAAATATCCTGAGTCCTGACCAAGGTGCCAAGGCATTTATCCATTTTTTTTTGGATAAAATGTAAGTATATATTAACACCCAAGAAAATAACAATTCAATGTTACAAGCAAAGTGCATATCCCAGTATATAGGATACCACAAAATCAAACATTCCCTCCTCCTAAGTCAACATTTTGAACCCAAATACAATAAGAGCAAAATAAAGTTCACAAAAAAATCAAGCTACCACAACATAATATTAGGAGTCCCTAATCTAAAATCCAAAGAAAGTTCGGAAAGGAGAAGTGAACTTTGGGTCGAAACAAACCTCACCTTTTTTCCTAGTAACTCCCGGCATCCCCTCGAGGCATTTGGCGGTAAAAGTAAGGCCTTTGCTATCCAAATCGTCCGTAAGTCGAAGGGAGGTATCCACTCTAATCACACTCGCGTGCACGAACTTAAATGGTTTGACCGTCAGCTTGAGTGTCTTACCGTTTATGACCGCACATTTGATGACAACATCATTTAGCTTCAAATCTTTTTCATCCATCACAATCCTTTCGGTATCTATCAAACCGGCCATGGAATCCTTATCAACATCTTTGGACAGCCCCTGGGTTGGTGGTGTCAAAGCTTTTTTCCTGGCAGCAGACATTTCATCGCTGGCAGGCCCCTGGGAAGAATTCTGCTCTTTATACCCGGTCGGGTCAGGGCAGCACCCGGTCGGGCTGGCAGCAGCATCAGGCAGCTGGGCAACAGATCCGGTCGGGGCAGGGGAAAGCTCGGTCGGGTATCCCTGAGCAGTAGCTACTGGCCGGCTATCCACCAACCCAAAATCCTCATTTTTTTTTCAACATTTTGTTCTTTCTCCCTTTCTCCATCAACCCGTTTGGCAAACTTAGTACAAATAAAAGGGTTGTGCCCATATTCCTTGCAGTGAAAGCAAAAGTTAGGAAAAGTTTCATATAGCACACTTTGTTTGATTACCTTTTGGGAAGGTAGTCGTATAGGAAAGGATAGCGGTGGTGGCTTTGAAACATCAACCTCTATCAACACTCTAGCAAAGTCATTGTTAATCCTCTCTTGAGTGATTTTGTCCGTAGTTATTGGGACCCCAATCATAGAAGCTACCTCACTCATAGCTTCATCATTCCATAACTTCATAGGCAATTTAGGAAACTTAACCCAAATTGGTATCTTTAGAAATTCCTCATCATCAAAGGAGAAATCTTCCGAGAGTTTTTTGAGCATTAGGAGTTTCCCAAAAGCGGTGTATGGTCCCTCATGTAATACCTTCATTCTATCCTCTTCACTTTGGAATTTGAAAATTATCCAACCCCTATTGTGGGACCTCATGAGACATTTCACACCCCACTTATTTTTCAAATCATGAATTGCTTTGAGTCCGGGGAATTTTCCGGTGAAATGTCCCACTAGACAATGACCCCACATTTCAACCATAGAGGGCAAAAATCGACCCCCAAAGTCCAAAATTTCTCCTTTGGGAGGGACATATTTCAGTTTAATGCCATGTCTAGGGTCACGATTATCCTTAAACAAAGTGCTCCAAGGTGTTTGCTTTGGCTGAGCAATCATAGGTTCAATTTGCATAGGCTCAATCTGCCCAGTTTTCAGGATTGAACCAGTAGCAGCATGTGTATTTTTTGCAACCCCGGCGTCATTAACCATCTGAATATTGGCAGCAACAGGTGTTTTAGCTACTGCACCCCCAGCGTCAATCTGCCCAGTTTTCAGGATAGTATGAGGTTTTTCTGCCAGCATATAAGTCTGGCCAGCACCTCCTTTGATTCCTTTAGGTTCCAGAGTAGCTGCTGGTACCTCATCTGGTGGGTTATTCCCAGCTTTAGTAACAACCTGTACTTCGGTAGCAGGAGTGACATCAGTAGCATAAGCAAACGCAGGTTCCTTAGCAGCACCATCTCGTTGTTCTTTCAATTTTGGGGCTGGTTCAGTGAGCAGGGGGAACTCCTCCTCAAAGTCATCCAGTAGGTCAAATCTTGCTTTTGACCTGGTAAGTCTGGACGAAGACTCCCCGTTCCCAGTCTTCTTTTTCTTCATCAGTTGCAGCTCTGCAAACGAGCTCAAAAACAGGATGTGAATTCGACTTCCAAAACAGGGCCAACAGAGATGCGAAGCAAACTCGTCTTGCCAAGGCAAGTCTCAAACCACCCTCAGGCTCTGGATTTCAAAGGCAGAAAATGAAATACCCCAGAAGACTGTTTCTTCCTCGCCATTTCAGAAGTAGTTTAAGCGCAACAACGTATCCCTTGTGAAAGTGGGTTTCAGGATTCCCGCCGTCTCCACTCTACGGAAAACAGTTGGAGGTGCGTCCAGTGATGGAGAACACCAAACTAGACTGAAATCGTTGAAGCAATCGTCAAATTAGAAACTCAAAACCAAACTCAAAAACGAAGTGAACAGTAAAATTCGCGACGAAGATCTCGATTTCGGAGTTTTTGGCCGTATATCATCCTTCCAATTTCAAATCGAAGGTCCGAAATAGGTTATGGAGCAATTTCCGACCAATAAACAGAATAAACCGGTCTCAGAACTCACAAATGCAAACCACCATAAGCCCCATTGCACGCAAGAACCAAGGTCGGAAACCCAGGGAGAGATGAACTCTCAACTTGCCCAAGGCATTTATCCATGGCGATAGAGTATGGGCGTATGGCAACACCCACGGCGCCACGGCATTTGTCCATGGCGATGGCGCAGTTATGGCGTCACCACATGACACAAAAAATAAATATTCCCTCCGTCCCGTTGGAATGTTCCCACTTTCCTTTTTTTGATGTCCCAATGGAAAGTTCTCATTTCCCTAAATGGAAAGTTATCCTACATCAAAACAGTGTTAAACAGTGCAAAACAGTGTCAAACAGTACCAAACAGTGTCAAACAGTGTCCAAACAGTGTCCAAACAGTAAAATTTACCTCCTGGTAAGTTTATTTCCTTAATATGTGTGTAGGTCAAACCGGGAACATTCCAACGGGACGGAGGGAGTACTAAAAATGAACTATAGTCTATAGTGTGGGCCGGACACCATTCTATATTTTTAATTGGTCCCGTTATCCAAGGCCAAAAAACAAAATTTGGCCTGTCGGACCCCTTTTCGTTTTTTTTTTGCGTTATATTAATTCAATTATAAAATTAGTTTGATATTTCATATTTTTCGTAAAATATGGTAAAAATATTTGAGCACATACTCATCGAATTATGTTTTGTCTTTGAACAAATGGGATACTAAATTGTTAAAGAAGAAATATGTTTATATGTAATATTCATATTTAAAAAAAAATGTAATATGCATATTTATTACTCCCTCCGTCCCACTAAGATCGGGACAATTCGGTTTACGATGTTTGACCGACGATATAGCAAACAGATCTCTGTCCGCTCTCAAATTATTTTTAGGAAAAAAAATTACATATTTAGAAACTACCTTAAAAGCTTAGCAAAGTCGCAAAAAACTGAATCAAATTTGAAAAAAAAATGATTTACGATAATATAAAGTAAGATCAGAGTGATTTGTGTTGACCAAATGAATAGCGGGACAGAAGGAATAATAGTGAAGCTTTGTAATAATTTAAATAAAAGTAAATATGAATACAAACGTATTTTTCTATAATAACTCAATACCACATCCTTTCAAATTATAAGCGATATCAATTTATTAGATTTGCCTAAGGTGAAAGTAATTATGATATACTAATACTTTATATCAAAAAATTTAATGCGATATCACTAAAACTATGTTGAAATCGATAGTCTCATGAAAAACAACGTCGAGTATAATTAAAATAATAAAAGATAAAAGAGAATTTAATGAGTATGCGTTCAAATATTTGTACTATTTTTTGTGAAAACTGTTAAATATTTTTTTTTCTTCTCGATAATATGTAAGTATATTAGAAACCGAAAAAAATAGCATTTTACAATGCATCAATCCAAATCAAAATGACTATCTAAACTAGAATAAACTAACCTAGATATAATGCATCAAAATAATGGGACAGTCCCCACTTCACAAATCACTAATTAAATAGATTAAAAATCTAAGGAAGCCATAGTTTCCCCATCCAAGAATTATTTTATATTCATTCCAATCATTCTTCCAAGCCGTCTTTTATATTTCTCATTTGTCTCACCCTTTCTCTTCCTACTTTTTTTGGTGGTTTTCTTGACATGATGTTCCTGATCCGGTTCCTCCTCAGTCTCATACTGGTCATCAGAAACAGTAATATCACCTTTCTCTTCCGTATCCGGGTCAAGATTGCCAACCGAAGTAGCAGCCACCTCAACATAAGCTTCATCAACGGCAGAATTCCCAGGTTCTTCCAAGATGTTTCCCTCCTCAAGTTGAGCATCAGGCAATTTGCCCTCTTCTATCTCCATTCTCTTCTCCACTCGGGTAACAATACGGCTTGAGCTGTCCTTCAAAGCATCCTGTGCATCAGCTTTTATAATACCAACATCCTTGTTCTTTTCTTTCTCATTTTTATCCTCTAGTTTCTTTTCAGCTAGCTCCTTACAAATAAATGGGTGGTGCCCATATTTTTTGCAATGAAAACAGTAATTAGGAAAAGTTTCATACACCACACGTTGATTGAAAACCTTTTGGGAAGGTAAGCGTATAGGAAACAATAGTGGTGATGGCTTTGACACATCAACTTCGATAAGTACTCTAGCAAAATTGTGATTCGCCCTCTCTTGAGTCATTCTGTCGGTCGTTACCGGAGTCCCAATCATAGAAGCCACCTCACTCATTGCTTTCGCATTCCATAGTTGCATTGGTAGGTGAGGAAGTTTAACCCAAATAGGCACTTTGAGGAATTCTTCATCGTCAAATGAGAAGTCCTCGGACAGTAGCTTAAGCATAAAAAGCTTTCCGAATATGATATACGGTCCCTCATTCAAAACTTTCATTCTATCCGCATCATTTTGAAATTTAAAAATAATCCAACCTTTGTCATGGGGCCTAACAAGGCATCGCACGCCCCATTTTTCTTTGAGTTCATAGACAGCCTTTAGGCCAGGGAACCGACCTGTAAAGCATCCAACTAGACAGTGTCCCCACATCTCAACCATAGTCGGCATGACCCTATTGGTAAAGTCCAAAACAGTACTCTTCGGCGGGATAAATCTCAGTTTAATTCCATGAGTTGGGGCTCGGTTATCCTTAAAGAGTGTGTTCCATGGTTTCTTACCCATTTCAGCCTCTGTGGGGATAGCAATAATCTGTTTAGCTTCAAGTTGGTGTTTAGTTGCTGCAATGTTCACCTCTTTATTGGCAGAAACTGAGGAAACTCCTGCATCCATAGCATCCGCCTGTATGGCAGACTGCCCAGAATTGCTACAAGCATAGTTCACTCCAGACTTAGCCCCTGAAACATTAGTATTTTTTTCTAGGCTAGCGTGAGACTCCCCTGCACAAGTCGTATGTCCTGCCTCAATGGAAACTGCCCCGGCTAGCTTAAGAACTGGGAATTCTTCATCTATGTCAGCAAGGAGGGAAAACTTGGACCTAGTAGCACGCCCTGTTGGTGGCTCCACGGTCTTCTTCCTCACCATAATTCGCAGCTTTCTTGAAACCCAAACAAACAGTCGGCTATGAGCAGTGCTTCTTCATCACCATTCTCGTCGTGAAACAGTAGTCAGAAACTAAGCTTCGAAATCTTAGAGTTCGCACCCCTGGTAGAGCACTAACAAGGTAAACGAAACCCAGCAGATTCAAGAACTCAAAATTAAAGAAACCAAATATCATGAACAACAAATACACGATTTTTGAACTTCGATTTTGGAGCTTCAGGTCTGAAATGTTTGATCCTCAGTCCAGGGAGAAGCTAAAACCACCTACCAATCAAAGATTGAGCAAGGAAATCAAGAGAAATAGGCATTGACCTATTTCTGTGAACAGTAATTCCGAGCGAGTTATTGCGTGAAGCCAATCCAAGAATCCGAAAAATGAGATCCAAAATTGGAGGATTTACAACCCAAAGAGGTTTAGGAAGTAAAGCAACCCATATCCAAGCTCAAAACACAAGATTAATGGAAGATCCGAGTGGGTTTATGGCTAAAAGCGAAGAAGAACCTCACACGAGGGAGAGAACAACTCTCAACTTCTCTTTTTCTAAAAGTACAAGCCTTGTATTCTGCAATTGCTATTCATCTGGAGCGCCGCGCCGCAAATTCAGATCCTTCGCTGACCTCCATTATTGTTCGACCCCTGTTGTCTCGCCCGAAGTCCGCTGATTTGGTGAAAAAAAAACTGTTAAATATTATATTTAGCTTATGATAGAAATAAATTTAAGGTCAAATATGATACTGTTAATGCTTAGATATACATACATAAATATTTATGTATATTTATATTGATATTTGATTCATTATATGTAGAACGCAGAAAAAAATTAAATTGAAAAGTCAATATGTTTACGCATTATTTACTTTTGTGAAACAGTTAAGTAGTTAGGATTATTGTCGTAAACTTTTCCAGCAAAGATTATTTGTGCCTTAAATATACGTGGCATCTTATTTGACTTGATAGTTTCGTATGTAAACAAAAAATAATTGTTACCCCGTTTTTTTTAATAAAAAAAAAGTCAATTAGGCTGCATAATTAAATGTGCGTACCTACATGAATATTTACTTTTTTTTTATTTAGAAAGAATGACCTAAATAATACTATGGGACTCTTAAAAGACAAATATAAGACTAAAGTTGAAATTAGACGGAAAAGGGAGTAAAATAACATTGCAGGACAAAAACACCCCTGCGCCTAACTCTTTCTCACCCGTCGAATTGCCATCTCTCTGGCTGTATTACTTCACCTTTTCCACTAGGGTTTTTGTGAAGGTGCCAAGGTGGAGGCGGCCTGGCTGAAGGAAGATGGCAGCCTATCTGAGGACGATCGAAGACGGTCTGGATAAGGAAAACGGTGGCATGGATGAGGCGACGACGACCTGATTGAGGACGACGGATTTGCAGCGGATGACGACCACGGCCTTGCAGTGGACACCGGCGATGGCAGCTTTTCTCTGGACACCGGCGATGGCGGCCTTGCACCGAACGGTGATGATATTTCTGAGGATGGCGACGGTCAACGAGTGCATCTCTATTATTGATTACAGCGACAAAGTACGGATCTGCCTACGATTTGTTTGACAGAGACGGCGGTGGCCTTACTCAGTGCCGCAGCGGGGGATATTGCCGGCGAAGAGCAGATTTTTTGCTTTGAAAGTGGCGTTGATGTTTGACATCCGTGATGCGGCGCTGGACGGGGGCAGGGTCGGTGGGCGGCAATAGGGTCGATCGCTACACTGTTCGTAGGGTAGGTGTGTGATGTGGGGGTAACTAGGGGGTGCTGGGGACGGTGATGGGTTAGGAAATGTTGGGCTGGTCGGAATTAGTCGTGGAGGAGGCCGTGTTGCAGGAGCAGGGGAAATGGGGATGCATGGTCAGTGGGAAGGGCATTGTCATTATAACTTCGCCGCCAGAGGTCACTGTAGCCGGCGATACTGGGCAATGTGGTCGGCAACGGCGCACTGGCGGCTTGCGGCAGGTCATTAGAATGGCGGTCAGGTCAGGAGCAGTGTGGTGGCAGGTTGTTGGGACAGTCCATGAGGTCACTATTGTTGTGCGCAAGTAACTGTAATGGCTGGTTACGAAGTGAGTGTAATTGTCTGCGGTTGTGGTCACTGCCGCTGGCGGAAGTGGCCGGTGGTGGTCACTATCACTATCGTCGGCGGTGGTCACTATCACTATCGCCGGCGGTGATCACTATCACTATCGCCGGCGGTGGTCACTATCGCCGACGATGGTCACTGGAGCGGTAGTAACTGAGAAGGTGATCACTGGAGTGGCGGTAGTAACTGGGACAATGGTGATTGGAGCAACGATAGTAACTGGGACGATGGTAACTGGGACGATGGTCACTGGAGCGGTGGTAGTAATTGAGACGGTGGTCACTGGATTATAACATTATTGGTCAGTGTGGCTATAGTAACTGGGGCGGTGGTAACTGGAATGCTGGTCACTAGATTAGTTAGTAACTGGGACAACAGTGCGTCAGTAATTGGGATCTTTTCACACAAATTATAATGTAATAAATTAAATATTAATAAAATCGACAAATGTTTCCCGTCATTTGTTCCACTGGTTTGCCTAAGGGGAGTAAAAAGAAAAAAGAGTTAAGACATCCATATTTTCATATCCAATTACGTAATGTCTATTTGAGATATATGTTTAAATAAAAGGTGGAAGGTTAAGAAATAATTTTAAAATAAGAAAAAGCATTATTGATTACAGGGGCATCCTTA
This sequence comes from Cuscuta epithymum, assembly GCA_945859915.1. Classification (NCBI taxonomy): domain Eukaryota; kingdom Viridiplantae; phylum Streptophyta; class Magnoliopsida; order Solanales; family Convolvulaceae; genus Cuscuta; species Cuscuta epithymum. The sequence goes on from CAMAPF010000201.1 coordinate 1,769,143, forward strand.
CGCATGACACACGTATAGTTTTACACAACGTAGTGCAATGTTACGGAGTTTGGGAGTAAAGCTACGCGGATGCAACGTTAACGCTTAAAGAGAGGGTAATTTAGGAAACTAAGTATGGATTAGTTCTATCTTCGGAAATTAAGAAAAGAGGACTCTTTTTTGTCTATTAGCTGTTTTTTAGTAATATCCGTGACAAAACCCCTTTTATTTATCTCTAGTACCAAGCATCTTATTTAAGTTAAGAGCTTAGTTAATTACCAATTAGAACGCAATGCACGGGGTTCATAACGGTGGAGGCCCTTACGAAATACATGGGTAGGATGAGCAATATCATTGTGGCAAAACTGACAACCAGCAGTAGTTTTACCTGCACACATCAAAACATGCGGTGACAAGTTTTACTCTTGTCCCCCCCATCCCATAACCTAAACCTACTCTCAAACATAAAAGGGGTGGGACACGCATTTACCGCATTTACATTAAGTGGAAACATAGTTAGGGAAAATGGGTAGTACATCATACACCCATTTACTTTAGGTAGGAAAAATATATGGTCGGGACAGAATTCTTGCCATTAACACTCATTGTTTTGTTTTCCCAGGTCCATTATTATCCATGTGTTTCAGCAGCTTAAAGAAACCCCTTCCCTCTTAGAAAAGTGTACTATTCAGTTTGCCGATTCATTATCCCATTTCCACGAGCGCCATGTAGTACTTTCATTTCTTACTTTTTATGTTATCCCATTCCGTCCCGGACCTCAGTATCTAACCGCAGTATGAAGATAAAATCAGTGAAAAAATTACAAAAAGAATTGAAAGAGAAAAAATAAAACAAGCCCATCCTGGAGATTTATATGGACAAGAACGCTTGCCGCTTGCGTACTCACAGCTATTTCTCTACACTACCCCAGACCCCAGCCTGAAATCCTAGGGGCAGGAAAGGTTTGCCAGGGAAACCTTTGAAACGCCTTTTTACCTCTTATAATACGACAGGCATTAACAATCACTACAAAAAAACACGCGTGTAGTCACGGAGGTAGTCACGGACGCCAGTTCAAAAATTCCGTGACTAAATGAGTTAGTCACGGTCGTTGGCCGTGACTAAAACTGTGACACCGCACCCGAATGTCCTTGGAAATTTGATTTGAATATTCATAGCGTATGTATTGGATTTCCGATTCCCAAACATTTTGTAAAACGATCAATGTTCTACGTAGTGCATGGTTGAATATCGTACTGTTCAAACTCGTACATTAGTGCGGGTTTCGCAAATACTTACTCGGGACTTATTAATAAATAAAAGAGCCCAACATTACCTAAATAGTGAAAGAATGATTAAAGGAGAATACAAATGTCTATAACCCCATCTTTGGCATTATTGAGCTAAATAATGGGAGTAGGATTTTCCTTCTAAAATATCCATCAAGTAAATTATTGGGATGAGCCTACACATATTGGAGATCAATAATGTGATTTAGGAAGTTGACTTGTTCTAAATAAATTAGGATGAGTACAAAAAGACATCTTTGACAAAGATAAAACAATAGGACCCATCTTCCCATTTTTGGAAGTATTGGTAGATATTTTGGACCCCAAATTCAATGGGATCAATTGGGAACCACTCCACATGATATTAGTACCTGCAAAACAAATAAAAATGGGTTAGAAGACCTACCTTGGCCGGCCATAATGGAGGGGAGCTGCACATGACTTGATAGGAATCAAAGCTTGGGCCACCATCCTTATTTTCGCACAAATTGGTGTGCTGTTTGTCTCCTCTCATTATAGAAGCTATACTCGACCAAACAACGTGAATAATATGTCCTTGGATAGCCTTTGAAGTCTATTATCTCAATTGAGTGGTCTTTGTTCGAGGAGAGAAGGCTTATCTTACAAAAATCGAGCTGGAGTGAGTGGTGGTCTGTGAACTCTAGCTGTGAGAGTGCTGAGACTGTTTGGTCGATATCTCGAGTTTTACCAATCCAATTAAGGAGTGTGAGATACCAAAAGAAAGCTCTCAAGACGAGGAATCCGTGAAGGTCTGGTTTGCATCAATCGGAGTAGAGGAAGACTTCCAAATCGTCCGAGCAAAACACAACCTCGCAGAAACGGATTTACTCTTCTAAAGTGAGTTGTTAACCCCAAATCCTTTCCATTCATTTTCCAAATGATATGAACGATTGGTGGGACTATTGTACACTAATCCAAGTGTATAATATGTCCTTGAAAAGTTATGTTATTTATGTAAAGGTTAGATACTAACCTAGAGCAAATATTGGAAAACTAGGAATCGAGTTAGCCGGAAAACACCCGTTCTAGGGGCTGTTTTCGTATCAACGATTAGGGGTTGAAATAGCAACTTGAGGAAGCTGTTTAACACCCATTTTCAAGCAAGGGATCAGTTCTCAATCTTCCTTGGCCGAGGCTTTGGTCATTGGATCGAGAAGGAAGGTTTTAAAGCTCATTTGAGGTGAGGACCGACATCTAGTTGCTTACAACTTGTAGGTTATGCATGAGATTACCTAAATGCTTGAATCATGTTTTTGTGAATAAATATGCTTGAACATGATATGAATGATAAGTAATGGACTTGATCATAAATTGAAACCATATTGATGAATATGGAGTCATGTGAGATAAAAGTATGCTAATATGGTAAATTGACTTTCCAACTCATGTATGAATGTTATGTGTATGTAAACGTATGATTGCATTATGATGCTTAGCACACGGGAGGCTGCCACATATCTATGGATATGGAGGGGCTACCATTAAGAATAAATGAGTTGTAGGAATAACCTTAATAGTATTGTGATGCTAGTTAAGGATTGTTCTAAATGTTGATAGAATCAAACTTAAGGTTTGAGTTGTTTGTGATGAACTTGAATGAGGTTCAAGTGTCAAGTGTGATATCATGAAGTAGGAGATCTATGGTGTGGTTGTATGAAGTAGGAGATCTATGGGGTGAACACATGAAGTAGGAGATCTATGGAGTGAATACATGAAGTAGGAGATCTATGGTGTGATTACATGAAGTAGGAGATCTATGATGCGAGTGCATGATGATGTACTCGAGTCGAACTCTAGAAATGAGAAATTATATTAGGGTTGGACCCTACGTATGTCGTGACCATTAGTCACGGGGTTTTGGGAAATGTCTTGTAATAAACATGGGCCTTTGAGCCGACTACTTGACTTTATATAAAGTAAGTATATATTTTGAAAGGGGTAATTTGAGATTACGGCCTATACTATATTATCACCCTATTTGAGGGTCTTGTGTGTGAAATACTTGTTGTATATCTATTAGATGCCTGCCACACCAGCACTTTATAGCCCTATAGAGTGCTGACCCCTTCGGGGGCGTCCCACCACCATTTTTCAGGTTGAGGCTAGAGCTTGCTTCCTGTGCTCGTTGCTCGAGAGATCATATAGGAGGGAAGACTTGGTTCGTGCTTCCTCCATTCTGTTTTTTTTAAACATTAATAAACATGCTCATGGATATTTTACTATAGAGCCTGCGTGCTCATGAATAGCCATGTGTGGCCCTTTTGTTTTAAACAATGTTTTCCGCTGCGTTATGAATTACTTATTATGTTTGTTTATGGATGTATACGTGTGAATGATATTCAAGACGCCTTGTATAATATGAATGTGTTGGACTGCGGTTGACTATTCGTATTGTACGGCGGGTTGTTGACGTGTCCGGATAGGCCCGGGGCGTGACAATTAAGTTGGTATCAGAGCCAGGTTCCATAAACTTCATAATGAAGTCTCAAAATTCTCTTTTTGAAAAGATTTTGAAAACCATGAGCATAGAAGTTTTGTACTTGGAGAGCTTTTGGTACTTGGGTTGCAAGGTCTCTAATTGTTAAGATGGTACCCTTAGCAATTGGTATGGCGGTGACTCGAGCCAAGTGTGTCTTAAGTACCTATCCGTCAATTGACATTTGATACGAGTCTAATGACTCTTTCCAAACTTCTTTCAGAAATGGACCGTGGTGGCAGGATTACTAGGAGAAACCCGACGGGCCGTGTACCAGTGGAGACTGGACAGGGCAGTCGAAGGACCTCTAGGGCATCTAGAGGAGCTGACCGTGGAGGCCGATCACAGACCGTGAGTGACGGTCATGTTGACACAGAAAGTGAAACCTACTGGTCCTATGAGGACTCGACTTACCAACCGGAGACCGAGCCGGTTGAGACCCCTTACGAAGGGGATGACGATGATATAAGTGATGAAGAAGGGGAGAATGACTCCCTAGTCAGAATTGAGGCGCTGCTCCAGCAATACCAGCGGGAGCGCGAGGAAAGGAGGGAACGCCGAAGGCGCCGAGGAGGGCGAACTTCGGGTGGGGCTTCAAGAGGAAGAAGCCATGGCGACTCTAGGGCCCACATTGAACCACATGGGGGCCGGGGTGATGGGGGTCCGATCATAAGGATCTCCAAATACCTCAAGGAGGCACGAGACTTGGGGTGCAAACCCTTCGATGGAGCGGGTGACATCTCGATCGCCGCGGAATGGATCAAGAGGTTGAACGAAGCAGCCCTTGATATGCAACTCACCCCTGAGTTTAAGCTAAGGGTGGCGGTGAGGTTGCTTGAAGGGATGGCATCCACATGGTGGGACGGAGCCAAGGGAAAGTATGGCAATACCGTGACTTGGGAGGATTTCCGACAGGAGTTCTTTGCCCAATACTATTCAGATTTTGAGGTGAACAATAAGAGGAGAGAGTATACCCTCCTAACCCAAGGTGGCACGATGACGGTGAGGCAACTTGAACACAAATTCAGGGAACTCGCGGAATTCATACCGGAGTACATATGTGATGAAAACCGTATGGTGAATCATTTCTGGGATGCCTTGGACCTTGACATACGCGAGAGGGCAACACAATTGCCTAGTATGACGTTTAGTCAAGTGGTCGAACAAGGCCTGAAGGGAGAGAAGGAGTGGGAGGAAAGAAAACGAAGGAACGCCGAGGAGGCGAAGAAGAGGAAGTGGGAGAGTCACGGCTCCCAAGGTTCCAACAAAAAGGGGATTCATGGAGGGGGATCTTTCCGTGCACCGCCGCCACCATCTAGGGGGAACCAGGGCTCGAGCAGGCATGACTCGGGGTCACAAGCCTCGGGGACGCCTCGTTGCTTGAATTGCAAGAAGAGTCACCTCGGAAAATGCCGTGAACCTCCTAGATGTTTCCAATGCGGGAACACCGGGCATTTGAAGGCACATTGCCCACAATTGGGTGGGCAGAGGACATCGGGACCGAGTAGTGGCGCGATGGGCACACGGAGTCAACCCGGGGCTTCTCAAGCAAGCCGGGGACATGGGGGAGCAAGCGCGAGTAACGCGCCGTCCGTGAACCAAGGAAGGACCCAGGCTAGGGTCTACGCAATGACGGAGGCGGACGCTCAAGCTAACCCAGATTCCGTTGCAGGTATTGCCTCTCGTATACTAGCATTTTATCCTTAATTAGTCCATAAATTGAGGTTACTAATCGCTAGGATCATTGCACAAGGTTTGGGGGTCAAACTGGGGGATTTCGGGCAACTTCAGGAGGCTGGAACCCAGGCACGATCGTGCCTAAGGCAGACACGATCGTGCCTCCAAGCCAGTAGCTGCCCAGGAATTTCCCCAGCCCAGGCACGATCGTGCCTAAGGCAGACACGACCGTGCCTGCAAGGCAGTGTCTGCCTGTGCTTTTCCCCGACCCAGGCACGATCGTGCCTACGGCAGACACGATCGTGCCTCCAAGGCAGTAGCCCCCAGGGCTTTTTCTTGAGCCAGGCACGATCGTGCCTACCCCAGGCACGCCGTGCCTGGCACCCAGAATGCCGAAACCCGATTTTTCGCACCGTTTTGCGACATTAAGACCTTTTCTTGATCCCAAACATGCGTGTGAACATTGTAACCTCCTATAAATGAGTAGGGAGGGTAGGAAAAATGTCTTACATGGTTCATGAATGTAGGGACACTAAAGATTAACGGGAAGGATGCGCGAATCCTTATCGATACCGGGGCACAACGTTCATTTGTGAATGAAGCGTTCGCCAAGAGGTTGGGGGTGCAATCCGCACCATTGATGCAAACCTTAGTGGTATCGACACCCCTAGGAGATGACGTGGAAAGGACTTGTTATTATCCATCTTGTGGGGTGGAGATTAATGGTCAAACCTTGACGTGTGACTTCGTACCGCTAGGCATGATTGAATTCGATGCAATCCTAGGGATGGATTGGCTAGAAAGGAACCATGCTAGGGTAGATTGCTACACGAAGGTTCTTGAACTCGAAGGCAATGATGGGGAGACCCTACGCTTCGAGGGTGATCGAGGGAGATCAAATAGCTGTATCATATCTGCCGTGAGAGCGAGAAGTATGATGAGAAAGGGATGTCACGCATATCTAGCATACGTGGTTGACAAAACCAAAGAGGAAACGAACATCGATGATGTGAGGGTGGTTTGTAAGTATCCGGATGTCTTCCCTAAAGACCTACCGGGGCTGCCACCTGACAGGGAGATTGAATTTGTGATCGAGGTCGAGCCGGGTACCAAACCAATCTCCATACCGCCATACCGTATGGCACCCGCTGAACTTAACGAGTTGAAAACCCAATTGCAAGAGCTTTTGGATAACGGTTTCATTAGACCAAGCCACTCCCCGTGGGGAGCACCAGTTCTTTTTGTGAAAAAGAAAGATGGGACGCTACGAATGTGTATTGACTATCGTCAACTGAACAAGGTCACAATCAAGAATAGGTATCCTTTGCCTAGGATTGATGACTTGTTTGATCAACTACGAGGGGCAACCGTGTTTTCGAAGATTGACTTGAGGTCGGGGTACCATCAATTGAAGATTAAGGAAGATGACATACCAAAGAGTGCTTTCCGCACAAGGTATGGGCATTTTGAATTCCTTGTTATGTCGTTTGGGCTAACAAACGCCCCGGCGGCATTCATGGACTTGATGAACCGAGTATTTCATAAATACTTGGACCGATTCGTGATTGTGTTCATAGATGACATCTTGATTTACTCAAAGAGTGAAGAAGAGCATGAAGAGCACTTGATACTTGTTCTTGAGACCCTACGGGAGAAGCAACTTTATGCCAAATTTTCTAAATGTGAATTTTGGCTAAAGGAAATTGGCTTTCTCGGGCATGTGGTTTCGGGATCAGGAATTGCTGTTGATAACAAGAAGATAGAGGCCATTACCGAATGGGAGAGACCAAAGAATATCAAGGAAATTCGTAGTTTCCTTGGATTGGCAGGCTATTATAGAAAGTTCGTGGAGAAGTTCTCTGTTTTGGCGTCGCCGTTGACGAAGCTCACTCGAAAGGGAGCTAAGTTTATATGGGATGACAAATGTGAGAAAGGATTCATCGAACTGAAGAAGCGATTGACTGAGGCACCGGTACTTGCATTACCCAAACAGGGTGTGGGGTACGATGTCTATAGTGACGCGAGCATCCAAGGGTTTGGGTGTGTGTTGATGCAGGAAGGGAGGGTAATTGCCTATGCTTCACGACAGTTGAAGAAGCATGAGGTAAATTATCCTACCCATGATCTGGAGCTGGGAGCGGTGGTGTTTGCACTGAAGATTTGGAGACATTATCTCTACGGAGAGACATGTCACATATATACCGATCATAAGAGCTTGAAGTACGCGTTTACTCAGAAAGAGTTAAACATGAGACAGAGACGGTGGATGGAGTTGATAAAGGACTACCATCTAGTTATTGAGTACCATCCAGGTAAGGCAAACGTTGTAGCAGATGCCCTCAGCCGGAAGAGTTCGTCTGGGGCATTGTTGACTTGTTTGAGGGCACTGAGGGCCCAATTGGAGGTATCTAGCGACGGTGCCTTATTAGCACGGTTCGAAGTGAGACCGACTCTACTTGATGAGATCAAGAAGGGTCAAGAGAAGGACACAGAACTTATGAAGGTCCGGGAACGCATGCAAGCGGGACCGGTGGAGGATTTCAGGGAAAGAGATGATGGTCTCTTGTTATTTCGTGACCGAGTGTGTGTACCGTCAGATGATGAGCTCCGAAGGTCCATCTTAGAGGAGGCTCATTCATCGGCTTATGCCATGCACCCGGGGGGCACGAAAATGTACCGTGACTTGAAAGAAAGTTACTGGTGGTCTGGAATGAAGAGGGAAATAGCCGAATACATTAGTCGATGCCTTACTTGTCAACAAGTTAAGGCGGAACATCAGCATCCAGCAGGCTTATTGCAGCCACTTTCCATTCCTGAATGGAAGTGGGAACACGTGACTATGGATTTCGTGGTAGGTTTACCACGGACAATCAGGAACTATGATGCAGTTTGGGTCGTTGTGGATAGGCTCACGAAGAGTGCACACTTCTTGCCTATCAACACTACCTACCCACTTGAGAGGTTAGCCAAATTGTATACGGATGAGATCGTGAGGCTGCATGGGGTCCCAGTGACCATTGTATCCGATAGAGACCCACGATTCACATCACGTTTTTGGCCGAAATTTCAGGAGTCTATGGGAACAAGGTTGAAGTTCAGTACTGCTTTCCACCCACAGACGGATGGACAGTCTGAAAGAGTCATACAGATCTTGGAAGACATGTTGAGGGCTTGTGCATTGGAGTTCCAAGGAAGCTGGGACAACCACTTAGCACTTGTGGAGTTTGCTTATAACAACAGTTATCAGGCAAGCATCGGCATGCCTCCATACGAGGCATTGTATGGGAGGAGGTGTCGTACACCGTTATGCTGGGACGAGGTTGGCATGGCCAAACTCGAGGGTACTGAGTTGGTTGAGGTCACCAAATCAAAGGTGAAATTGATTCGAGAGAGACTCAAAGCGGCTCAGGATAGGCAAAAGAGTTATGCAGATAAGCGTCGAAGAACCTTAGAGTTTAAGGTTGATGACGAGGTATTCTTGAAAGTTTCTCCTTGGAAAGGAATCATTCGATTTCAAACCCGAGGGAAGCTTAACCCACGGTACATAGGTCCATTCAGAATTATAGAGAGGATTGGGGCCGTTGCATATCGTCTACAGTTGACTCCTGAGTTAGAGAAGATACATAATGTGTTTCACGTATCCATGCTTAAGAAGTATGTGCATGATCCCTCTCACGTATTGGAGAAGCCACCTGTAGAGGTACGTGAGGATTTGAACTACTCTGTTCAACCTATCAAGGTCACCGATAGAAAGGTGAAGAAACTGAGGAGCAAGGAAGTCCCAATGGTTAAAGTCCTGTGGAAGAGCGATCGGGTCGAAGAAGAGACATGGGAAACAGAGGCTTTGATGAGGAAGCAGTATGCTTTCCTATTCGAGTAGAGCTGTGAATTTCGGGGACGAAATTCCTGTTAAGGGGGGGGTGAACTTGTGACACCGCACCCGAATGTCCTTGGAAATTTGATTTGAATATTCATAGCTTATGTATTGGATTTCCGATTCCCAAACATTTTGTAAAACGATCAATGTTCTACGTAGTGCATGGTTGAATATCGTACTGTTCAAACTCGTACATTAGTGCGGGTTTCGCAAATACTTACTCGGGACTTATTAATAAATAAAAGAGCCCAACATTACCTAAATAGTGAAAGAATGATTAAAGGAGAATACAAATGTCTATAACCCCATCTTTGGCATTATTGAGCTAAATAATGGGAGTAGGATTTTCCTTCTAAAATATCCATCAAGTAAATTATTGGGATGAGCCTACACATATTGGAGATCAATAATGTGATTTAGGAAGTTGACTTGTTCTAAATAAATTAGGATGAGTACAAAAAGACATCTTTGACAAAGATAAAACAATAGGACCCATCTTCCCATTTTTGGAAGTATTGGTAGATATTTTGGACCCCAAATTCAATGGGATCAATTGGGAACCACTCCACATGATATTAGTACCTGCAAAACAAATAAAAATGGGTTAGAAGACCTACCTTGGCCGGCCATAATGGAGGGGAGCTGCACATGACTTGATAGGAATCAAAGCTTGGGCCACCATCCTTATTTTCGCACAAATTGGTGTGCTGTTTGTCTCCTCTCATTATAGAAGCTATACTCGACCAAACAACGTGAATAATATGTCCTTGGATAGCCTTTGAAGTCTATTATCTCAATTGAGTGGTCTTTGTTCGAGGAGAGAAGGCTTATCTTACAAAAATCGAGCTGGAGTGAGTGGTGGTCTGTGAACTCTAGCTGTGAGAGTGCTGAGACTGTTTGGTCGATATCTCGAGTTTTACCAATCCAATTAAGGAGTGTGAGATACCAAAAGAAAGATCTCAAGACGAGGAATCCGTGAAGGTCTGGTTTGCATCAATCGGAGTAGAGGAAGACTTCCAAATCGTCCGAGCAAAACACAACCTCGCAGAAACGGATTTACTCTTCTAAAGTGAGTTGTTAACCCCAAATCCTTTCCATTCATTTTCCAAATGATATGAACGATTGGTGGGACTATTGTACACTAATCCAAGTGTATAATATGTCCTTGAAAAGTTATGTTATTTATGTAAAGGTTAGATACTAACCTAGAGCAAATATTGGAAAACTAGGAATCGAGTTAGCCGGAAAACACCCGTTCTAGGGGCTGTTTTCGTATCAACGATTAGGGGTTGAAATAGCAACTTGAGGAAGCTGTTTAACACCCATTTTCAAGCAAGGGATCAGTTCTCAATCTTCCTTGGCCGAGGCTTTGGTCATTGGATCGAGAAGGAAGGTTTTAAAGCTCATTTGAGGTGAGGACCGACATCTAGTTGCTTACAACTTGTAGGTTATGCATGAGATTACCTAAATGCTTGAATCATGTTTTTGTGAATAAATATGCTTGAACATGATATGAATGATAAGTAATGGACTTGATCATAAATTGAAACCATATTGATGAATATGGAGTCATGTGAGATAAAAGTATGCTAATATGGTAAATTGACTTTCCAACTCATGTATGAATGTTATGTGTATGTAAACGTATGATTGCATTATGATGCTTAGCACACGGGAGGCTGCCACATATCTATGGATATGGAGGGGCTACCATTAAGAATAAATGAGTTGTAGGAATAACCTTAATAGTATTGTGATGCTAGTTAAGGATTGTTCTAAATGTTGATAGAATCAAACTTAAGGTTTGAGTTGTTTGTGATGAACTTGAATGAGGTTCAAGTGTCAAGTGTGATATCATGAAGTAGGAGATCTATGGTGTGGTTGTATGAAGTAGGAGATCTATGGGGTGAACACATGAAGTAGGAGATCTATGGAGTGAATACATGAAGTAGGAGATCTATGGTGTGATTACATGAAGTAGGAGATCTATGATGCGAGTGCATGATGATGTACTCGAGTCGAACTCTAGAAATGAGAAATTATATTAGGGTTGGACCCTACGTATGTCGTGACCATTAGTCACGGGGTTTTGGGAAATGTCTTGTAATAAACATGGGCCTTTGAGCCGACTACTTGACTTTATATAAAGTAAGTATATATTTTGAAAGGGGTAATTTGAGATTACGGCCTATACTATATTATCACCCTATTTGAGGGTCTTGTGTGTGAAATACTTGTTGTATATCTATTAGATGCCTGCCACACCAGCACTTTATAGCCCTATAGAGTGCTGACCCCTTCGGGGGCGTCCCACCACCATTTTTCAGGTTGAGGCTAGAGCTTGCTTCCTATGCTCGTTGCTCGAGAGATCATATAGGAGGGAAGACTTGGTTCGTGCTTCCTCCATTCTGTTTTTTTTTAAACATTGTAAGGAATAAATGTAATTAGATTTTGATGATGCCATAGGATTAGAAAGTTAGAATACCCCCAATTAGATTTTATGTATTAGAATTTTCAATTGTAAGTATTAGCGCAGTCGACGATCAGAGTTGCTCTGCTTTGGATCAGATCAGTAGTACATCAGAATTGCTCGACCAGACTTGCTCTATGAGAACTGCTCCATCAGAGTTCTCTTATCAGAAGTCCATCAGAGTTGCACCATGAGAGTTGCTGATAAATTGGGACATCTGATAACCGATGAGAATTACAGATCAGAGGTACTCATCAGCGGACCTATCAGAGTTAGAGTTCAGTCAGAACTCAGAAAGCCATCAGAACTCAGAAAGCCATCAGAACTCAGAAAGCCATCAGAACTCAGAAAGTCATCAGAATCCAACACATCAGAAGATCCTGATCAGAGCCCGACTAACACTTAGAAGATTTCATGCAACATCCAACAGCTATGAATCTAACGGGTAAAAACATCCAACGGCTAGAAGACTGTGCATGAAAGGAAAGCATTTAATGCACATTAAATGAGCCTGATACGCTGAAGGATTGATTGCAAATGATTGACCAAGGAATCCGGGAAGATATATTATAAAAATAGAAACCTTCCAAAACGGCGGTCAAGTCAACTGTACGCGCATTTAATGCAGTTGTCTCCTCCTCCAACGGGCAGACAACCTCAGTATATAAGCTACACGAAGAAGAACAAGGAAGATAACTTTTTGCTCCATTCATTACTCTGAACATACTTCTTGAGATTCAACCTTCATAACACTCTACAAGAAAAGTCCTACGTTGGGAAGATTCAAACTTCAAATCCTTCATCCCCAACAACGAGCAAAGTTCATCCTGTTCTTCAACACTTCAAAATCTTCATCTACATATCTTTTGTAACGAAGCAAGTTGGAGAAAACTCTGTTTTCAAAACATCTTCTGCAAAGAAGGGCGTCCAAGTAACTGCAGTAGTGAAGTGGTGATACTTCCGGGAAGCTGAGTTAAAGGACCAGCCATCAGGACGTGGAATTGCATCCTGGGTGGCATCTAGGCTTGAAGAAGACGAGGAGTGCTTCTTAAGTGCTAGGGATTAGCTTTGTAACCGATCTACTTCAAAGCTAGTGGAACAGTGGACTAGAGGAACGCGTTGTTCCTTGAACCACTATAAAAATATCCGGTGTCATTTACTTTACTGCAATTTTCATTTCTGCACTTAGGATATTAACTGTTAACTCTAAGACTTGGAATCTGTGTTCAGCAGATCTTGTTTTCAGAGTTATCAGAAAGGCATTTGCCTTAGTGTTTCTGAGGCTACCCGGACAGATCAGAATCCGCTGCCAAGGCCAGTTCTGATATCAGAACCAGCCTTTCTCTGTCACCAGAATCAGACCTTCTCTGATAAGTCACTTTGGACTTAGAGAAAATTTGAAAAAACCAATCAGTCTATTCACCCCCCCCCTCTAGACTGATTACCATATTAAACGGGACCAACAAGTGGTATCAGAGCTTCCTTGTTTTTTTTTTTTTTTTTTTTTTTATCCCGGAAGGCAAACCACCAAAATCAGTGGGGCAAGTGCCGGGAGTCAAATGCCATTATTTTATTAAAAAGGAAGAGTACAAATGATATTTGGGGGGACTTGACCTGACCCAAAACGAAATAAATGCATTAATACCGAATACAAGGAAAATTAAACAGATCAGCATAATAATTCCTTTTAACCTCCTTGGGCAACTGTCTAATCCGATCAAACAGAACTATTTGGGCCGGTGAAATATTTAAATCTGCTAAAGCATGGGCCACACCATTACCTTCCCTGAAAATCAGCCCAAAACTTATCCCTTTCCTGAATGCCTTCTCCCTGAAATTACAAACATCAGCTCGCTTGCTAATTTCATCTCTGAGGAAATCCAACGACCTCGAGGCATCGGTATCAGAGCTTCCTTGTTCTTGTAATCTTTTAGGTTACCTTCTGAACAAAGATCCACTTGTTTCTAGCCTCTTTATTTGTTATTATGGATAACTCTCTTGCAAAGCACCTCATGTTTTCAGATCAGAAGTATGATGACTGGAAGATCAGAATGAAAGCACACCTCTGCGCTCTTCATGATGAAATGTGGGAAGTCCTTGAAGAAGGACCTTTCACCAAATTTATGAAGGTGAATACTGAGCATACTATTGACAGGACTCAGCCTGAGATGATTGAGAAAGCCAGATCAGAATGGACAAAGGAAGAGAGGAGACAGTACAATCTTGACAATATTGCCAAAGATATCCTCTACAAAGCCATTGACAACAGATACTTCAACAGAATCAAGAAGTGTCGAACTGCCAAAGAAATATGGGACAAACTTGATCTCATAGGAGCAGGTGATGAACAAGAGAGAGACAACAAACTGACAATAGCTATGAAGAAGTTTGATGACTTCAAACTTCTACCTGAGGAATGCATAGCTGAGATGCATGCCAGACTTCTGATTCTTACCAGTGAGATATCCGAGCTTGGGAAGGAGCTCACAGTTAAAGAAGTCAACCTGAAGATTCTCAGAGGACTGCCCCCAGTCTGGAAGATGAAGGTTATTGTTGTCCAAGAAAGCAAGGACATCAAAACCTACCCCACAGAGAGACTGATATCTGATCTCAAAGCTTATGAGTTTGAGATGCATGATGAGAAAGAAGAAGTGCCAGATGAGAGAACCACAACTGCTCTTACTGCCAGCACTTCTAAGGCAACAAACTTTGATCCCTCAACTCTCCTATCTGATGAATATATGGCTGCCTTTGCCAGAAAATTCAGAAAATTCATGAAGAAAGATGGAAGGAGTCCATCTTCCATCAGAAGACCACATCAGAAGACCAAATCTTCTGAAAGCAATGGAGAGTACCTCTGCTACAACTGCAGACAGCCTGGGCACTTCAAAGCAAACTGCCCCTATCCAAGAGTGTCCAAGAAGCAAGGACAGGAAGGAGAAAAGAAGCATGAAGATCAGCACAGGAGAAGGAAGGCATTCATCTCTGAGCAAGCAGAGAGAGACCCACTTTCTGAATCAGAGTCAAGCTCTGACTCTGACTCTGATGAAGCATTTTGCTGCCTGGATACAGAGACCGTGAACCTCTGCTTCATGGCACAATCTGATGATGAGGTATGCTCTACCTCTGACTCTGTTTCTTCTTTGGTAGGCACAGCCTTAAATGATGATCCAATGTCATCATTTTGGGAAGAGTTCCAAACTATCCAAGCCACTTATTCTTTTGTTAAAGATGAGAACAGTAGGCTGAAAGTTGATATCTCTGATCTAAGGAAAGAGACTGAGTGCAAACTTAATCTCTTAACTGAGGAAAGAGATGGACTGAAGGCTGAAAATGAGTCTATTCTTAAAAGAATAAGAGACATTGAGGAACTTGAGAATAGATATAATAGTCTTCTGAAGATGCAATCTTCCATAAAGAATATTGGTGACTCTCATAACTTCACCTCTGGTCTTGGATATGTTGAACCAGAGTCTGGTGAGCCTTCTGTAAGGCCTAGCACCAAAGTTGCTAAGGCTAAAAAGGTCATAGTGCCACAGACTCTGAGCCCCAATTGTCATGCTAGTACTTCTGGTACTAAAGTTGCTCATGAGAAGGTCATACCAGAGAAACAAACTCTAAAGGCCAAACCAAAACAAAGTTTGAAAATTAATGAACCTGACAGAAACCCTAACAAAAGGAAGAGTTTTCAGAAAAATAATAATCAAAGGCCTAATCCTATCAGACAATCTCATGACAATGGTATCAGAGACTGCTATCAGAGAGACAGATATCAAGAGAAGATTAACTATAGGCAGAAGAGGTTGTCTGGTCAACCTCAGAAGCCTAAAGTTAAGCGCCCCTCTGATCTTGATAGTATATGGGACTTCTTTCCAACAAAGAAGGCTATGCAAAAGTATGCAAACAGAAAGCATGATCCTCACAAGCATCTGCCCAAAGTGAATCATACATCTGTTTACTACGACTACCAGGTGGACAATGGGTATCATCCACCAAGGTTTCAATTGATGAGACCAAAATGGTACCAACTACCAAGACTGCATTACCCCCCAGGACCCAACATTGCTTGGGTACCTAAATCTTCCTTTTAATTTTGCAGGAACTGTGTGCTGGAGCTATCTCAGAGCAAGAATGGTTCATTGATAGTGGATGCTCCAGACACATGACAGGTGACAAGAGTTGCTTATCAGAGTTCCAGAAAATCAATGGACCTCGAGTCACTTTTGGAGGAAATGACAAGGATGGTCAAACAAAGGGAAGAGGGAAGCTGATCAAGAACCAGATAATCATTGAAGATGTCTCATATGTCAAAGGTCTGAAGTTCAATCTGCTGAGTGCTAGCCAATTCTGTGACAAAGGCTACACAGTTGAATTCACCAAGACCTTATGCTATGTCAAGCATGAGACAACCAAAGAAGTGGTTCTTACAGCCAAAAGAAGAAAGAACATCTATGTTGTTGACTCGCAAACAACAAAAGATGGAACCTGTCTGATAGCAAAGGACAATTCAAAGCTAAGCTGGGACTGGCACAAGAAGCTTAGCCACCTGAATTTCAAAACCATCAACAAACTGGCAAGGGAACACATTGTAGATGGTCTGCCTGACATTGTCTATAAGAAGGAGACTCTCTGCAGTGCTTGTCAGAAAGGCAAACAAGTAAAGACCTCATTCAAACCCATAGCTGGAGATCTTTCCACTTGTCCTCTAAATCTGATCCACATGGATTTATTTGGACCAGTTGAGACTCCCAGTGTTGGTGGAAAAAGATATACTCTTGTTATGGTTGATGACTACTCAAGATACACTTGGACTGTGTTCCTAACAAAGAAAAATGAAACTCTTCAGAAGTTGCCATCTCTGTTAAAGCAACTTCAGACTGAGAAGAACATGAAGGTCAGGACAATCAGATCTGACAGAGGAACTGAATTTGTCAACAAGGTGATCAAGGACTTCTGTGATCAGAATGGCACATTCCATCAGCTCTCAGCTGCCAGAACACCCCAACAAAATGGTGTTGCAGAAAGAAGGAACAGAACACTGAAAGAAGCTGCAAGGACAATGATTGCTGAATCAGGCTTGCCCATCAGATACTGGGCTGAGGCAATCAACACTGCATGCTACACCCAAAACAGAAGCATGATCCACAAGAATCATCAGAAGACCCCCTACGAGCTGTGGAAAGGAAGAAAGCCAAACATCAGCTACTTCCATGTGTTTGGATGCAAGTGCTACATTCTAAACAATGGAAAGGAGAACCTGAAAGTATTTCAAGAAAAAGCTGATGAAGGTGTATTCTTAGGCTACTCAAGTTCAAGCAAAGCCTATAGAATACTTAACAGGAGAACTCTACAAGTTGAAGAATCCATTCATGTCAAGTTTGATGATAGCACCTCTGCTGAAAAAATATCAGAAACCCTGCAGAAAATCAACCTTGAAGATAAGGGTTCAGAACCATCAGAAGAGGTCACTATCAATCCAGTACTCTCAACTCCTATTACTAATCCAGTTCTGATAGACAAAGATGAAGATGAAGATGAAGAATCAGAAGATGAACCATCAGAGTTGCCTAGACAACAACTATCAGAACCTGATCTAACTTGGTTAAGAGACCATCCTCCTAATCAAGTGATTGGTCAAGTTACCAGTGGAGTAAGAACCAGATCTGCATCAAGAAGAGAAGCCATGTTCACCTGCTGTATTTCCCAGATGGAACCAATGTGTGTAGAAGAAGCTCTAGAAGATTCAGATTGGATCAATGCAATGCAAGAAGAGCTGACACAGTTTGAAAGGAATGAAGTATGGAAACTTGTTCCTCGACCAAAGCATCAGAATGTCATTGGAACCAAGTGGGTATTCAAGAACAAAGCAGATGAAGAAGGCAACATTGTAAGGAATAAAGCAAGACTTGTAGCAAAGGGATATTGTCAAGAAGAAGGCATAGATTTTGATGAGACCTTTGCACCTGTAGCAAGATTGGAAGCAATCAGAATCTTCCTAGCCTATGCTGCCTACAACAACATCAAGGTCTACCAGATGGACGTGAAGAGTGCATTCCTGAATGGAGAACTTGAAGAAGAAGTTTATGTTGAACAACCTCCAGGTTTTGTCATCCCTACCCAATCCTCTTGTGTCTACAAGCTTAGAAAGGCCCTTTATGGTCTCAAGCAAGCTCCCAGAGCCTGGTATGACACATTGTCCCTATTCTTAGTAAACCATGGGTTTACTAAAGGAAAGGTTGACAAAACTCTATTTCAGATTACTGTTGCTAATCATATTCTGTTAGTGCAAATCTATGTTGATGATATTATATTTGGAAGCACTAATCCAGAATTATGCAAGAAGTTTTCTAAAGTTATGCAGAACAAGTTTGAAATGAGCATGATGGGAGAACTCAGTTATTTCCTTGGATTGCAAGTCAAACAAGTTCCAGAAGGCATCTTTATCAACCAAGGAAAGTACACCAGAGATCTCATCAAGAAGTTTGGAATTGATGGAAAAACTTCAGTCAAAATTCCTATGAATGCATCCCAAGGAATTGGACCAGATGATGAAGGAAAGGATGTTGATGCTACAACATATAGAGGAATCATTGGATCTCTCCTCTATCTGACTGCAAGCAGACCAGACATAGCTTTTGCAGTAGGAATCTGTGCCAGATACCAATCAAAGCCCAAGGAGAGCCATCTAGTTGCTGCTAAGAAGATTATCAGATATATCAAAGGAAATCCAAATGCAGGACTATGGTATCCCAAGGGAGGTAATTTTGAACTAATTGGTTATTCTGATTCAGATTTTGCAGGTTGTAGATTGGACAGGAAGAGCACTTCCGGTCATTGCCAAATGCTAGGTGGGAGACTTGTCTCCTGGTTTAGCAAGAAGCAGAATTCAATCTCAACTAGCACTGCTGAAGCTGAATACATTGCTGCTGGAAGCTGCTGTGCTCAATTACTCTGGATGAAGCAACAACTCAAGGATTATGGAGTGCAAGCAAAGGAGATCAAGCTGTTGTGTGATAACACAAGTGCCATTGCCATCACTCAGAATCCTGTGCTGCATTCAAGGACCAAGCATATTGAGATCAGACATCACTTCATCAGAGATCATGTGGAGAAGAAGCACATCTCGATTGAGCATGTTCCAACTGAAGACCAGCTTGCAGATATTCTAACCAAACCTCTCTCTGAGGCAAGGTTTAACAAGCTAAGGGAAGAACTGGGAATGATGGATGATCTTCCCAGAGATACATGAATCAGAGTTGCAGAAGTATCAGATGTGGATTCATCAGAACACCCCATCTCTGATACCCGAAGCTCTTATCCATCAGAAGCTTGAATCAGAATTGCGAAGATCAGACTTGGTATTCATCAGAGATCATCGTATCAGAACATCTCTATCTCTGATACAAGGGCTAATATTTATCAGAGTGGCTGTGGACTTAGAAAAATTTTCTAAATTTCGGGCGAGACTATTCAATAAACTGGGTTTTACCTTTTTACCCCCGGTAGTTATTACCATTTTTGGAAAACGGCTTTCCGCCCGCATTCCATTAAATGCGACCTCGAAACCGCAAATTATATCAAACGTCCATAAATCCAAACTCATATATACCCTGTCTGAAAACCTAAACCGCCATTTGCATCTTATCTCTCTTCGTATTCAGATTTTCAGAACTCTCAAACACTCATTCTCTCAGAAATTCTCAATCCCTATTCAAAATGAAGTTCATCAACATCACTGATCTCTCTGAATCGGAAGCCAAGGCGCTTGTGGCTAACATTGCCACCGGAATGAAGGTTGACATGTCCTCACTACCTTTGTTGGCAGAAAACCAGAAAACAATGAAGGCGGTCATTGCAGGAATGAATGATTCCCAGCTAACAAAAATTGTGGCTCATCCTTATGAGCATTTCAGTACCCTTGATGTGGCTGAGTTCTACCTCAACGCCCACATCACCGGCGACGCCATTCATTCTCAAGTACAAGGGAAAAGCCTGAAAATCGATGCTGATGCCCTCAACGAGTTCTTCAACATCGAACTCGATTCACAAGATGAAGATACTCCCACTCTCATCGACCTGGAGTCAGTCGATGTCTCTGTGCAGACATTCGTTGAAACCTACTGCCGGACAGATGCCACCGGAGTAGATAAACTATACATGAAGAAGAACTTGCTCAAGAAGGATTTTGAGCGCTTGATGAGCATCATGCACAAATGCTTATGGTGTAAAACAAGCTCTACTGACCAGATGAACAACGCCAACTCAAAGGCCCTCTATGCAGTCCATCATGGGATGAACATCAATTGGGGGAAGGTGCTGTACAAATCCCTCACTGAAACAGTGGAGAAGAAAGACAAGAAAACAGGCCTATTCACCACAAAGATGGGCCATGGTCTTCTTCTCTCCAAGGCTATTGCTAGTCAAGGAGTGGTTCTCAAAAATCCCTCAACAGTTGATCATTCCAAGACCATCTTCCTCACCTCATCTCCCAAGGTGCATGTAGCTATTGCTGCAGAATTAAAGAAAACCAACAAGCAAGAGCAACTGAGGGAGAAACCAGCCCCTACGGTTGAAGTTGATGATGAACAGCCCAAGGCCAAGAAGAAGAAGGTTCAGAAGAAGCCTAAAACCTTGTCTAAGAACAATGCATCAGAAGAGGATGCATCAGAACCAGAAGCCTCTGTTGTGGCTCCCAAGGTCACTCCTATCAAGAAGATGAGACAAAAGAGAAGAAGGAAAGCTATGATTCAGAGTGATTCTGATGCTTCTACTTCTCCTATCAGAGTGAAGAAGAAGCAGATGCCCAACTCTCCCCCACGGGAATCAGAGGTTCAGGGGGAACCAGCATCAGAATTGGCTGGAGCACTAGTGATCTCTGACGATCAGGGGGAACCTGCATCAGAGATCCAACCCCTATCTGGGCCAGAACTGCAAGTCACCATCTCTTCACCAGGGCTCTCAACCACATCTCATAGTGTTCTTGAGATGGATCCCATCTCTGCCCTAGAAAGACAATTTCAAAGGATACTCACTTGGAGGAAATGGAGAATGGGACCTCTGCAGCAGATCCTTGCTCAAGCTGCTGCTTATGAATCTGAGGAAGTTGAAATCCTCAAGTGGGCAGGTACTGATGATGTATCCTTATGCTTCGACCTTCAATTCTTACACTCTGTTCTTGAGAAGAAGAAGGCAAGCTACAAAGGCAAGGAGAAGCTGACTGCTACCTCATCAGAAGATCATGACAAAGCCTTATCAGAACACGAGGTTCCCATCTTTGAAGAATGGCTGATGGAAAAGAAAAGGAAGGAGTCCCTGATCAAGATGAAACCTATTCCAGGTACAGAAGGTGAGCCATCTACTGTCAATGATCTAGCTCTGACAATGAGGAATCTGATCAGAGAATGGAGAGCATCTCAGTCTGAAGAAACCATTCTTGAGGTAATCCCTAACTCTCCTTCTCCACCTTTTCAAATTACACCAGAGCCCCATACCTCACCTCCCAAATCTCCATCCCCTACACCCACAACACCTGACTACACTCCACCACCTTCACCTCAACCTCCATCACATTCACCCACTTCATCACCCAAGAAAACCCCATCTCCAATCCATCAGAAATCCCCCTCTCCTCACAGAACCCCAACCCCTTCACCTAAGCAGCCTTCACCCAAACAACCATCACCATGTAAACCCCTAACTCCCATCAGAAACCGTTCACCATCACCACCACCATCTCCAAAACAACCACCCTCTCAACCACTATCCTCACCCCAGCAAACCCCTCTTCAGATTTCATCATCAGAGCCATCCCCTCAGGCTCCTCCTCAATCCCCTCCCCAATCTGATCAAGTTCTAGCCACCAGTCAGGCTCCTCAAAGCTTCATGGCTGAGATAGAGCACGTGGGACTCCAGCTTGTCAAGGGTATGAACAAGATTCTGGATGCTGAGTATACCACTGACAACCATCTCACCACCTATAGTGAAAAGCTAGCAGAAGGGATTAATGTGCTACTCAAAAATGTAGGCATCATTGCTATGGCTTTTGAACAGCACAAGGATAAAACAGCAGAGAAACTAGATGAGATTGCTAAGGAAGTGAGTGGTGTGACCTCCGTTCTCTATCATCACACTACAGTCCTTGAAGAGCAAGACAAGGCCATCAAAAAGCTCTCTGATGCTATTGATGATGTTCAGTGGTCTGCTGATAAAGCCAGAGAGGAAATCCAAGGTGTAGAAGCCATGTGCAAAGACACTAAGGAGTTCTCCATCAAGCTGATAAATAGTGGCAAGGACAGAGATCATAAGCTGACTCTCCTTGAAGCTACTTCTAAGGACATCCAATCTGCCGTAGCTAAACAGAAGGAAACTCTTGATGGACTGGCTTCTGTGACTGAGACTCTCCCAGGGGCTATTGAGACTGTAAAAGAAAATCAGGCAACAGAATTCTCCAAAATTGGACTCCTGCTTGGTGATCTTGTTGATGCCAAAAAGGGGGAAGATAGCAGAGAACCTGTCCCACCTCCCAGAGAAGCAGAAGGCCCAAGCTCCAGAGCCATTAACCCTGCTAGATACTTTGAAAGAGCAAGGCAAAAGAGGCTAGCTGCTGGCATTCAGAGACCTCCTCCTCCTCGCTCAAAGAAGAAGAAATCTCCATCCTTCACATTGAACCAATGGCTGAACTGTGGGTTGTCTAAACCAGACATAGTCCAATTTGCTGAGATGAAAAAGCATATGACTCCCCTGCAGCGTGAGAATCTGATCCAAGATGAGAATGGCATCATCACCATTGCTCATGGAGGATCCATAGAAGAAGCTGAGGAATGGTGGAGGATGAGGGTTCTGCCTGGGAAGGATGAGAAGGATGCAATAAGGTATTATCTTGATTGCCAGCTTACTCCACTCTGGAAGAAATACATGATTCCCAGGAACCTTGCTTCAATCAGAGCAAGAGTAAATGCTGAGCTTCAAGAAGCCAAGGTAAAAGAAGAGGCTGTTCTTGCAGAAGTTGCAGAGGAAGATTTCTAAACTTTATCTCTTTTGCATTTCTTATTTGTAAAACTCTGATTAATAAAAATAACCTCTCTGCCTCTAATTTGCATGGCTATATCATATGATGTGTTATTTATTGCTTTCTATCCTTATTTGCTTTTTGCGTGATTGATTGTATCTTACTCTTGCTATTTTCCTATGATAAGTGCCCACCAAGATTTGTAATGAAAGTTGTTAACTTTATTTTTTTTGGTGAAAGGCACTTCTCTGGAAATAGTTTAAAGAGTTTTGGCATCATCAAAAAGGGGGAAATTGTAAGGAATAAATGTAATTAGATTTTGATGATGCCATAGGATTAGAAAGTTAGAATACCCCCAATTAGATTTTATGTATTAGAATTTTCAATTGTAAGTATTAGCGCAGTCGACGATCAGAGTTGCTCTGCTTTGGATCAGATCAGTAGTACATCAGAATTGCTCGACCAGACTTGCTCTATGAGAACTGCTCCATCAGAGTTCTCTTATCAGAAGTCCATCAGAGTTGCACCATGAGAGTTGCTGATAAATTGGGACATCTGATAACCGATGAGAATTACAGATCAGAGGTACTCATCAGCGGACCTATCAGAGTTAGAGTTCAGTCAGAACTCAGAAAACCATCAGAACTCAGAAAGCCATCAGAACTCAGAAAGCCATCAGAACTCAGAAAGTCATCAGAATCCAACACATCAGAAGATCCTGATCAGAGCCCGACTAACACTTAGAAGATTTCATGCAACATCCAACAGCTATGAATCTAACGGGTAAAAACATCCAACGGCTAGAAGACTGTGCATGAAAGGAAAGCATTTAATGCACATTAAATGAGCCTGATACGCTGAAGGATTGATTGCAAATGATTGACCAAGGAATCCGGGAAGATATATTATAAAAATAGAAACCTTCCAAAACGGCGGTCAAGTCAACTGTACGCGCATTTAATGCAGTTGTCTCCTCCTCCAACGGGCAGACAACCTCAGTATATAAGCTACACGAAGAAGAACAAGGAAGATAACTTTTTGCTCCATTCATTACTCTGAACATACTTCTTGAGATTCAACCTTCATAACACTCTACAAGAAAAGTCCTACGTTGGGAAGATTCAAACTTCAAATCCTTCATCCCCAACAACGAGCAAAGTTCATCCTGTTCTTCAACACTTCAAAATCTTCATCTACATATCTTTTGTAACGAAGCAAGTTGGAGAAAACTCTGTTTTCAAAACATCTTCTGCAAAGAAGGGCGTCCAAGTAACTGCAGTAGTGAAGTGGTGATACTTCCGGGAAGCTGAGTTAAAGGACCAGCCATCAGGACGTGGAATTGCATCCTGGGTGGCATCTAGGCTTGAAGAAGACGAGGAGTGCTTCTTAAGTGCTAGGGATTAGCTTTGTAACCGATCTACTTCAAAGCTAGTGGAACAGTGGACTAGAGGAACGCGTTGTTCCTTGAACCACTATAAAAATATCCGGTGTCATTTACTTTACTGCAATTTTCATTTCTGCACTTAGGATATTAACTGTTAACTCTAAGACTTGGAATCTGTGTTCAGCAGATCTTGTTTTCAGAGTTATCAGAAAGGCATTTGCCTTAGTGTTTCTGAGGCTACCCGGACAGATCAGAATCCGCTGCCAAGGCCAGTTCTGATATCAGAACCAGCCTTTCTCTGTCACCAGAATCAGACCTTCTCTGATAAGTCACTTTGGACTTAGAGAAAATTTGAAAAAACCAATCAGTCTATTCACCCCCCCCTCTAGACTGATTACCATATTAAACGGGACCAACAAACATTAATAAACATGCTCATGGATATTTTACTATAGAGCCTGCGTGCTCATGAATAGCCATGTGTGGCCCTTTTGTTTTAAACAATGTTTTCCGCTGCGTTATGAATTACTTATTATGTTTGTTTATGGATGTATACGTGTGAATGATATTCAAGACGCCTTGTATAATATGAATGTGTTGGACTGCGGTTGACTATTCGTATTGTACGGCGGGTTGTTGACGTGTCCGGATAGGCCCGGGGCGTGACAAAAACCGTGACTTAATGGGCGTGACTAAATGAAGTCACCACCACAAAACCGTGACTAAACTTAGTCACGGGTTAGTCACGGTCCACGACCGTGACTATTATCATGCCGGAAACCCCCCTCCGACGTGTTAGTCACGGCTTGTGACCGTGACTAAATTTTTTTTTTTAAAAAATAAATATTAGTCACGGCTGTGGGCCGTGACTAATGTTTCAAATTTTTAAAATTTTCAAAAGACCGCCCGCGGGTGTAATCTAAATTTTTGAAATTAGTCACAGTTGTCGACCGTGACTAAGCTTTTTTTTTTTTTAAAAAAATAATGTTTTTAATTAAAAACAAATAATAATTTCGAATTAACTGTAGTCACGGATAAGGCCGTGACTACTATTTTTGTTTTTTTAAAAAAAAAATTCCATTTTTTTTTGAAAGTTGTTTTTAAAAATTACTTTTTTATACGTATTTTTACAAATTAAATTTAAAAATTACTTTTTTATACGTATTTTTACAAATTAAATTTAAAAATGTTTTTTTGAAAATTGAGTTATTGAAAATATTATTCTAATTTTTTAAATTTAAAATTACATTTTAAAGAGTAAAGACATACAACAAACTTAATAAATATTGTGACAAACTTTTAAATGGTTTGACATACAACAAAGTATAAATGTATGATGATTACATGTCCCTTCTTGGGACTCCATTATGAAAAAAATTAGGATTTTCTTCTTCTTCTTCTTCTTCATCATCAACAACAAGAAACTCATCTGGGTTCACAGGGGGGTCTTCGGGGTCAGGTCGGGTTCCTCCTCGGGGTGCTCCTCGGGGTCCTCCTCGGGGTCCATGGCTTGGTGTACCACTACCTCCTCCGGATGACCTCGCAAAATCAAAGGACATCGATCCGAAATTCGGGGAGATCATAGGCATGCCACCGTATCCGGAGTTGGGGAAAAAACCCATACCGCCCATGTGCGCGACTTGAGGAGTTTGCTCAGGGTGGAATACATACGGGGGAGGAAAAGGCTGTTGCGGAGGCTGGAATCCGGCACGCATGAACCGTTCCATCTCCTCCAGTCGGGCTTTTGTTTCTTCCTCTCTTTTCCGTTGCTCCTCCCATCGCCGTTCGTGCTCCGCCAGTTCACGCTGCATTTGGGCCATACGAGAGTCTTCTCCCCGCCTTGACCGAGAAGAGGAAGCGCCGGAGCTTCGATCATACAAAATCCGTTGCCCCTCAGCCCCCAAGCACGGAACCCGACCCTTGTAAACCCCGGCCGCCTCAATGGCCGCCTCATCATCCACATCGGAATCGAGCTCGTCCTCCTGGGTCAAGCCTCGCTCCGCACGCTGCCTTTCAATGGATTCATTGTACTTCAACTACATTTAAAAAAAAAATAAATATTACATCTTTGATTTGAAATGTTACTAAATAACAAAATATGATGTTATATACTTCAAAGTCAGCGAGGCGGGGTGGCAGATTGGCTTCAGACTCCTCGCCGTGCTTTGTCCAGCAATGCTTGACGAGGCTGAGAATATTAACCTTCTTCTTCTCAGGACCAGCCTACATGGTGTGAAAAAGGCTTAAGAAAATTTTGTATAATCAAAGGTCGTAATGGTGTAAGGTTTTTTGAATAACACTTACAAGAGTTTCTTTATGGGCATTCTGGGATTTGCGACCCCCATGCCACTGCGTCTCCAAGGCCTTCTCGGACATCCGGTTTTTCTTACCGGATTCACTTCTGGCCAAGAATTTCGGATCTGAAGACCAATGGCGACAAAGGTTGGTCCACACTTCATCCGAAACCCATTTAGGCTTTTTCCCACGGTTTCGGGCACGCTTAAAAGTGGGCCGAAGCCAGGTTGAAATTCTAGCATTGTAGGCTCTAAGAATATCAGCATCGTTTGCGTGAGTCCAGCGATAGCGACCCTTTATTAAAAAATTGGATTAATTAATCATTTGTTTATATATTACACTACTACACTTTATTCATTTATTTTTACCTTAAATAGGTTCCACCATAGTTCGCGGACCTTGGGATCAACCTCGGAGTAGGAGGCCCAATTGCCAAGAAAGTGTCCTCCTATTATGTTTTTTATGCCTTCAAACACTGCTTTGTCACTTTAAAAAATTAAGAGTATTTATTTAAATGAGATTTGGTTAGATTATTTGACAGTATATAAAATTAATTGACTTATGGTTTGTTCATAACTACTTACGAAGCAACTTCGAGTGGGGTCACCCAAACAGCTCTTTCATTGTTGCGCTCGGCTTCAGTCATGGGCGCAAAGTTAGGCTGGGCGGCCGATGTCGATTGTTCATCAGTCATCTAAAATACATTAATTTATTTTGTTTTTTGTTAGTGTGATTGTAATAGAAGATTAAATTTTTACTTAGTATTATCAATTGAAAATGTGTATAACATATTAAAATGTGTATAAGTTTAATATGGGGGGTCCAATAATTGATAATAAACAACTCCTATAATTATTAATGAGTTGACACAGTCGACCGAAGAATCAACCGGTTGGAGCTCATCAATGAGTTGACCCAGTCGATTCATTGATAAACTCCATCCTGACGATTCTTCGGGCTACGCCTTGAACCATGGATGGGCTACATCACATGTAGCGACATAATGTCAGTACATGCGTTTGGGAGAGTCCATCGATGACTCAAGCCGTAGCCAGAAGAATCGACAGATTGGAGCTTATCTAAGAATTGACTAGGTCAGCTCATTGACAAGCTCCAACTGATCGATTCTTCGATCGACTGGGTCAACTCATTGATAAATTATAGGATGAGTTTATTAGAAATTATTGAACCACTCATATTAAACTTATACACAGTTTATTAAATTTTTATAGGGAAAAATAATAAAAATACCCCAAACTTTGAAGGGGTGTGACATGAACACCACAAACATGCATATGTAATTTAAATATCCCAAACTTTATATAAAGTTTGGGGTGTTTAAATTACTTATGCAAGTTTGGGGTGCTTACCTCACACCTTTTCAAAGTTTGGGGTATTTTTATTATTTTTCACTATAAAAATTTATACAAGTATTATCAATTGAAAATGTGTATAGCATATTAAACTATCTATTAGTTTAATATGAGGGGTCCATATTTTTTTCATAATAAGTTCTTCTATAATTTGGAAATAAATTGCTCTTTGAGGTAACATGTTAAACTTTTTGCAAAGTTTACATGAGAGGAGATCATTTTTTTATGTTTTAGATATATCAGTTTAAAATAAATTTAAAACAGTTTGTTAAATCAGTTTTTACAAAAAACTATTTTTTACAATAATCTGTTTAATAAAACAGTTTTTATAAAAACAGTTTTTATTAAAACAGTTTTTATATAAAAGAGTTTTTATATAACAGTTTTTAAATAACAGTTTTTATAAAGACAGTTTTTAAAAACTGTTTTTATATAACAGTTTTTAAAAACAGTATACTTTTAAATAAAAAACAGTTTATAAAAAAAAGTTTTTAATTAAATTACAATAACAGTTTTTAAGTAAACCAAATTTTCATTTTAAACAGTTTTTATAAAAACTGCAGTTTATATAAAAACTGTTTTTATAAAAACTGTTTATAAAAACTGTTTATAGAATAACAGTTTTTAATTAAATTACAATAACAGTTTTTAAGTAAACCAAATTTTTATTTACCATTTTGCTATAAAAACTGTTTTATAAAAAATTAGTTTTTAATATCCAGTTTTTAAAAAACAGTTTTTTTAAACTGCTTATATCCAGATTTAAAAAAACTGTTTTGTTCTTTTTTAAATAAGTATAAAAACAGTTCGTATCCAATTTTTACTTTTTATATTTATAAAAACTGTTTATAAAAACTGTTTATAGAAACTGTTTATAAAAATTTGTAAAATTAAAAAAACTGTTTATAAAATAATTTGTATACTTTTTATAAAAATTGTTTATAAAAATTTGTAAAATTATAATTAAACATGTTAAGTTTGTGAAAGCTTAACATGAGGGGGCAATTTTTTTTAAATATTTCGGGTTAAAGCATGAAAAACATAAACATTGTATAACCATAGAGAGGCATGCATATCAAACACTAATCATATATATTAAATATTATTAATCATGCATATGAACATATATTACACATATAATAATCTAAATCATTTAAACATAATAATCATGCATACAAAACATATAAATCATGCATATGAAACATATAAACTAAAACAAGTTATATTAAACATATAAAACATCTAACAAACTAAATTATATTAAACATGTATACCAACTAAAGAACATGTATTTCTTGGAATTTATTTCGAAATGTATTAAACATGTATTCGAAAATTATATTTCGAATATATACTATTAAACATGTCATATTAAAATTTGATATTAAACATGGATTTCGAAAATTATATTTCGAATATTAAAGAACATTATAATTCGAATAAATATCATGTATATAATCATGCATTTGAGTATATTTCAACGAAAGAGCATGCACTTTAATAATGGAACATACTTATAATAACATGCATTTTTGGAATAAAAATCAAATACTAAAAATAAGAATGAAAAGTCATTTAAATTTAGAACACATAACCTTGATGAAAAGGACGGCGAAGAACGACGGAGGTAGCTAACGGAGAGCGGCGGCGGCGGCCGGTGGCGACTGATGGTGGAAGGCGGCGGTGGAGGGCGGCGGAGGAGAGCGGTGGAGATTTCCGGAATGAGAGGAGAAGTAGAGGGAGAAGGAGTTTTAGGGTTGGGAGAGTGGTGGGAATGAAAAAATTCGCTAAGTGTTGTTTTTATATAAGGGCTTAGTCACGGTCATAGTCACGGCTCTGACCGTGACTAAAGCCTTCGTAAATGTCGCTGCAGGCCTGACGGTCAGAGCCGCCGCTGACCGGAATAGTCACGGTCAGAACCGTGACTATGACCGTGACTATTTTCAAAAATTTATAGTTAATAGTCACGGTCATAGTCACGGTCCTGACCGTGACTATTCCGGTCAGCGGCGGCTCTGACCGTCAGGCCTGCAGCGACATTTACGAAGGCTTTAGTCACGGTCAGAGCCGTGACTATGACCGTGACTTTAATTTTCTTTGTAATTTTGTATTTTCGAAGTATTTAAATTATTGGATCAATTTTCGAATTTATAATATGGAATATTGTGGAAATTTGTAGTGTGGACTGTAAAGTATTAAATAAACTGCTTTCAATTTATCTGGTTTCAATCTGTATCTGAACCGTCTATCTATTCACCTTCTTTCTGATATTGAGCGTTTCTGAAAGGTGTGTTTCTGGCATGACTTCAACACGTCCGTCAATTGGATCACTTAATTGGATGTTATAGTTGACCGTCTCAATTAATTTTTGAATTTTCAAAATTTTTGAATTTAAAATAAATATTTTTTGTTTTGAATTTTTAAAGTTTTGAAAACTTGTTGTTGTTGAATTAATATGGAGTAATTTTTAGTTCATAAATAATAATGAAGAAGAAAAAAAATCAAATATTGTTGGAGTAATATAATGATGAAGAAAAGAGCAAAAATATTAGAAGTCAATAAAATTGAAATTACAACATCACAATTATTCGCTATCAGAATCGTCATTTTCTACATATACAGTATCTTCTTCTGTATCTGAACCGTCTATCCATTCACCTTCTTCCTGATATTGAGCGTTTTGTTGTGCTACATACATTTCCTCAATTTCGAGCTCAGATGGAATGGTTAGGTCCGGAAGGTGCGTTTCTGGCATGACTTCAACACGTCCGCCATTTGGATCACTTAATTGGACGTTATAGTTGACCGTCTCAACAATAGGCGGGGGTTGGAAAAATTGTTGCTGAAAAGCATCTAGATCAACGTCCTTGTGTTGAGTTTGTGATTTAATTTTGTTCGGACGGACAGGACATGCACACACCCAAGGATTTTGGGTCCGCCTTGTTGAAGGATATTCTGCATAATAAATCTGCGCTGCTTGTTGGGCGAGTATGAAAGGCTCATTTTTTGGGTACACACGAGAGTGGTTGACGTCAATCATATTATACTTCAGATTTTTGCGCACGCCACGTGTGGGATCGACCCATGTGCAGCGAAACAGAACGCATGTCAATTTTTGCACACCAGAAGGCATCTCAAGTTCCAGAATCTCCTGCAGGACCTACACCAAAAAAATTGGTTTCCGAGTTATCATAACCGATGGTCGGGACACATAACCCGTTGTTCGTTGTTGGTCGGCCCTGTCCGTAATCGGCTGTGTGATATGTGTAACCGTTTATCACATATTGCCGCCACACTTTGGCACTGGCACTTGGGCCCCACGCTAATGATACTAACAAAGGGTCGACAATCCCACGACTATTGATCTGTAAATATAAACATAATAATAACATTAGGTAAATATTGAAAAATCTTACTTAATAATATATATAATTAATGTGTGTATATATATACCTGATACTTGTACCAATTTACAAAATCAGAGTCCACCAATGCATCAATTTCATTCTCAGGAAAGGTTGATAAAGAAGCTCGGAATTCACTGTGAAGTCAAAAATAAAAAAAACTATAAATTAACTACAAATTTAATTTATAAGTATTACAATTATAACTACAGATTTAACTTACTGATAAAACGGTGAGATTTCTGGACAATTCATGAGGATATAAGTATGCGCAATTTGTAATTCCCCACCCAGGATGTATCGTTGTGTCGCAGCACCTTTACCTCTGCCTGGGTAATTGAAGATGGAAACTACATTTTCATATAAATCCTCGCCAATGTCATCGTTCCGGGCAGGTCTCTTCCTTCTGGTGATGACGTCAAGCTCGAAGTAAAAAGACGAGAACGTTGAGATTTCTTGTTGAAGATACGCTTGACAAATTGAAGCCTCAACGTGTGCCTTGTTGGTCACTTTCTTTTTCAGCTCTCCTAGAAATCTGCAATAATGCAATAATACACATGTTAACAGTTATTGTGAAATAAATATTCTTTTCTTAAATGAAATTGTGACTAACCTTTCAAATCTGTACATCCACCGATAGAAGACGGGCCCAGCAGTCAAAGCCTCATACGGAAGATGTATTATGAGATGTTCCATTGTATTGAAAAACGATGGAGGCATTATTTTTTCCAGATTACACATCAGAATGGGAACAGACTCTTGTAGTCTCCGGAGGGATGCCGCATCCAAAACGCTGGAACATATCGATTGAAACAACAAACTGATTTCAGTAATGCAGGACCATACGTGTTCAGGGAGCATCTCTTTTAGTGCAATTGGTAGAAGTCTTTGCATTATTACATGAGCATCGTGAGTTTTCATGCTCGCCGTCGTGGTAATTTTGTTCATGTCTACGCATCTAGACAAGTTGGAGCAGTAGCCATCTGGAAACTTCTGAGACGCAAGCCATTGTAATATTGCTGCCTTTTGTGGTTCTGTGACCTGGTAGACTGCTTTTGGAACTTCCTTGCCCTGATATTCTAGATCAACAGAAAGTTCGGGTCTATCACACCAAATAGTTATATCTTTCCTAGCTGCAAGACCGTCTTTAGTTTTGCCTTTCAAATCCATCACCGTGTTAAATATATTGTCAAAGACGTTCTTCTCAGTGTGCATGACATCTAAATTGTGACGGATGAGAAGGTCTTTCCAATAAGGCAACTCCCAGAATATGCTCCTCTTTGTCCACTTTGGGTATCACAATACCCATATGGCTCTTGGTTTGGCTCTTCCATAGCCGTAGGAAAACGTCGAACCCGGTTATAAATTTCTTCACCGGTCAATCTCGGGGGTGGGCTCTCTCGTACTGCTCTGCCTCTAATGAAAGACTTCTTGTCCTTTCGATATCGGTGCCTTTCCGGGAGAAACTTGCGGTGACAATCAAAGTAACTTCCTTTTTTGCTGTAACTGAGCCAGTTGGCACCTGATTTCTCCATGCATATCGGACATCCCATCAGACCGTGTGTGCTCCATCCTGAAAGCATGCCATAGGCAGGGAAGTCGCTAATGGTCCAAATGATGGCAGCTTTCATGATAAACATTTTATCTGATGAAACATCATAAGTTGGTGTCCCAACGGCCCACAATTCTTTCATCTCCTCAATAAGGGGTTGGAGATAAATGTCTATCTTTCGCCCAGGATCCTTGGAACCCGGACAAATTAAAGACAAAAAGATGAAATGACTTTTCATGCACATGTCGGGAGGGAGATTGTAAGGAGTTAACATGACCGGCCAACATGAATAGTTCTTGCCAAACCTGCCAAAAGGAGCAAATCCATCTGAGCACAATCCCAGCCGCACATTTCGTGGCTCCATAGCAAACTGAGGATGACAGCGGTCAAAGTGTCTCCAGGCTTCACAGTCCGAAGGGTGAGCCATCATACCCTCGTTGGTTTCGTGCTCAACATGCCATGTCATGTGTTTCGCAGTAGCAGTCGAAGCGTACATCCTTTGCAGTCGAGGAGCTATTGGGAGGTAATACAGTTTAGACAGTGCAGACCTATGTCGTGGTTTCTTTTTACCTTGACGAACAGGTTTGTATCTGTCTCCACCACAGAACTTGCAGAACTCAAGTGCCTCATCCTCCTTCCAGAACAACATACATCCTTCCGGGCACGCATCAATTTCAACACAAGGTAGCCCCAACTTAGACATTAACTACTTCATGTGGTAATATGAATCGGGAAGGGTATGATCTCGCGGTAGCATCCCTCCTACTGACTGCAAGACTCTATTCATGCAAGTTTCAGGGAGACTGTATTCGGCTTTTATGTTCATGAACTCAGTAACAGCGGATAGCTGAGAGTATCCCTCACAATCAGCATACAGAGGTTGGTCGGCAGCTTTTAGAACATCTTGAAATCTCTCAGCCAAACCTTCATCCACATAAGGTTGATAAAATGTCGGATTTTCATCCGCATCTGGTTGATACGAGGTTGAGGCTTCAGGGGGGTCGTTAGGTGGTTGTGGGGGGTTGAACTGAGACGGTACACCGTATGCATCATATACCATTTGTTGGTCCCACCTCATTTCAGCACGGTCTCCCCACGCACTCATCTCTAGAGGGACGTAACGAGACGAACCTACCGTTTGTGGTATAACAGATGGATCCAAAGGTTCGCCGTGAGAAGTCCAATTATAATAATTGGGAACAAAACCGACCGCGTACAAATCATACCCAACTTCGTGTGGGTCTTTAAATTTGAGATTTTTACACTTTAAACATGGACATCTTATTTTATCACCACTCATATAAGCCGGATGTTCAAGTGCAAATTCAATAAATTCCCCGACTCCCTCGAGAAAATTTGATTGCATTCCGTACAATACCGCATCTTTATCATACATCCAACTTCTATTTTGTTTATACATTATGCCTGAATATTATAATAAAAAATTATATGAAATGCAATGCACACAATTTTAAGTAATTTATTTCACTAAATAATCAACTAATTTTCACTAAATCAAATGAAATGCACAGAATTCACAACAATAATGCACAAAATATACGTCCCCTAATGCACAATAATGCACATAATTTCACTAAATTAAACATACGTTTAACTAAATTTAACTAATTCATTTAGTTAAATTTAACTAAATTTAACTAGTTCATTCCGTCCCCTTTTAATGCATCACTACGTTTAAACCTACGTTTAGCTAACTAATTTAACTTAATTAACACATCAATAGCTACGTTCAAACCTACGTTTAGCAAACGAATTTTAATTAAATTATTTTTGTAAACCTACGTTTAAACCTACACTAAATTATTACGTTAATGACATTTAATCTTATTAGTAATACACAATTAACAATTCACTAAATTAAATAATATGACCAAATTCAACCCAATAATTTGAACATGTACATAAAGTCATTTGAATTAATAAGCAATACACAATTCACAATAACAATTCACAATTCACTTAATTAACGCATTACTAATGTACGTTATTTGAACTAATTTCACTTAACATAAACATCATTACGTTTTAAACTACATTTAGCTAACTAATTTTAATTAAATTATTTTATAAACCTAAAAGTTTAACTAATTCTAATTTATGACATTACTACGCTTATAGTTAAAACATGTTGTTAATTAATTAACAACCTCACTAATTTAATAGTTTTAATAATTTAAATTGAACCAACTAATTCTAAATAAAAATTATAATTCAAATAACATACCTTATCTGCATAAACAGGGAAAATGATAGAAGATAGACTACATCCTTCGATCTTTCAAACGGATACTGTATATACTGGGAATGAATTGGTGTGGTTCTGTTCAATGAGCTTCTCCTGCATATATAAAAAATTTAGTCACGGACTTAGTCACGGATTTGTCTGTCACTAAGCAAAACCGTGTCCAATACGCGTCCAACACGTGTTAATGACGTGTAAATGACGTGTTAATCAAAGTAGTCACGGAACTAGTCACGGACATGGCCGTGACTAAAGTTATCCGTACATAATACCGTTGCGAATTAAGTTAAGGAAGGTGGAAAATTAAATTTTAATCATAGTCACGGCTGTAGTCACGGATGTGGCCGTAACTAAGTCATCGGGATAAAATAAACTTCGCCGGAAACGGAAAAGATCCTATCGGAGGATTTAAGTCACGGGCCACGACCGTGACTAAATGTAGTCACGGCCATAGTCACGGCTTGGACCGTGACTATTTTTTTTTTTAAATTTCCGTGACTAGTCCGTGACTAGTCCGTGACTAAACTAGTCACGGACCAAATCCGTGACTACGCTCCGTGACTACACGCGTGTTTTTTTGTAGTGAATATTTCTTCGGAGTTTAGAGTCAAAATGAATCTCAGCAAAGAAGAGCTCGGTGGAGGTCTTCTCATTCCCATCTCCGCAGGTATTCCTGCATGGCCTAGCCTTGAAGTTGCTGTGAAAACAGATGCCAGGAGCTAGAAAGCCAGAACTACACCCAGCCTCCACAAGTTCATACCTCTTCCCCTGCAAATTAAATACGGACAAGTGATTATACATTGAAGGCCAACAGCTACAAGGTAAAGCAAAGAAGAATAGAACCTGAAGAAGTAAATAAGCAAAACGGATGATACAAATATACAACGGCATTTCAAATCATTAAAGGTTACATACATTTTTCTTGTTATAATATTCCAATGCCATTTTAGCGCAATAGTGGTGTACATCAGTTCCAAACTCGTCATCTTCCTCTGTCTGAGTTGGACTCGAAGGTGAATGTCTAGGTGCAACATAGAAGATTATCAGCAGGGAAACATGGTTCACCATTTACACAGCTCTGTTGTCAGTAAGTATTCAAATAAGGCAAGCAAAGGATGAAGCAATACATGATATAGTTTGCTTTATTATGGAAAAAAGAAAAAAGAAAAACAGCATCATTAAACCTCCCAACAGGCTAGTGCACCAGCCATTGCACTGGCCATACTCAGTCTGCAGCAGCCTCTCCTTAAACCAAACCGCACACGCACATAAGCAAGTGAAGTGAATGCAGATTAAGAGACTGTCTCTCAGACTCTCACTTATCACAAACACACACAATATCCACTCACCCTTATAGCCATCTCCCAAGAACAAATCATCATAAGAGATGCTATAGTTATTTTCTTAAGGGAGGGTTCGCAACAGATTAAAAAAAGTGCTTCTCAGTTTTTAACTTAAAAAAAAACTGAAAGCTAGATGCTTGTTTAGAGGTGTTTCTAACTGCTTCTTCGCTTTTTAGTAAATAACCTCAACTTTGAGGAAAGTTATGAAGGAGTATATAATTTTCTGAGGTCCAGAGTGCCCCTCACTTTCCATCTTTTCTGAGGTCCAGAGTGCCCCTCACATGTTCATCTTCCTGGGCTACTCAGCAACAAGCAAGGCATTCCGGATCCTCAACAAAAGAACTCTGGTGGTAGAAGAATCAATCCATGTGGTTTTTGAAAATCACCCCACCTTCTTTGAATGTAAGGTGCATATATATACTTGTATATACTTATCGAGCTTCACCAAAATGCAAATACGTCGCCAAAAGGATTTTTCTCCAATTCCAATTGCGGCCCTATTGGCCATTAAGTATTTATACGAAGTTTATATTGAGCTTTTAAGTATATACATATCGCTTTCCATTAAGGTGTCAGCTATTCCACAATTAATCAAATATTGAGAGAGAGTATCATACCATGCTCTTGGAGCTTGTTTGAGTCCATAGAGAGCCTTCTTCAATTTGTAGACTTGATCTTTCTCTCTGTTGACTTCAAATCCAGGTGGCTGCTCAACATAGACTTCTTCTTCTAGTAAACTATTTAGGAAGGCACTCTTCACGTCCATTTGATAGACAGTGAACTGCTTGTGAGCAGCATAAGCCAGGAATATTCTTATTGCTTCAAGTCTGGCAACAGTAGCAAAAGTTTCATCAAAATCTATTCTTTCTTCTTGGCAGTAGCCTTTGGCTACTAGTCTTGCTTTATTTTTGATAATGGTGCCTGTTGGAAATATGCCCTAGGACAATCATAGTTTATGATTTATCAATAAATATTTAATGCTCATTAATTAATAAAGTTGCAAACTCATTTTATGTTAATTATTATTGTGAGTTTTCTTTATTAATATTTAGTCCCTGAATATTCTGTTTAGTAGCTAATTAAGTATGTGACTTAATTGTGGAATGCTACACTTTAAAATAAACATAATATTCTTATTGTCCCTGGTCTAATATTATTAATTTGGGACATTAATAATTAATAGACCAGTATGTGGATTAACTGATGGCTATATTCCACTAGTCATGGGTATAGAGATATCAAGTTAATAACATAGATGCTTGTTAGGGAACAAGTTCATTGGATAGACCCAACTTGAGGACACTGCTAGGTTATATGTCATCAGTGTTGTCCTCAATAATGATGAGGTGCTATATTCTTATACTTGAGATAATCATGGTTACTAGCATGAGAATTAATATGTATTAACACCATTAAATGTTATCTTTAACTGGGTAATTATAAAGGTGGTGATTGTACATATTATGAACCATGTAGTAGTATGTGAATTATCAAGATAGTTTTTGTCACTCTTGTACATCGAGAGAAAGATATCTATTGGACCCCTTGACAAGTAAGATTAATTAGCATGGCCATGCTCAAATGAGGTGTCATTTGATCAAGATTAATCTTACTTGGTAATCAAGAAATATTAATTGAGAATAACAAGGATGACACGACCTAACCTTGTCTCAATTAAGATATCGTTTGACAAAAGAGAATTGTTAGCACAAATTAATCATTAAAAGGTTATGTCAGATTTAATTGACATTTATATATTTTTGGATAGTCATAATGCCTTGCTAGAGGCCGCTTATGATTTGTGAGGCTCGAATTAATTTCTAGCCCACTACCAATAATATATAAACCTACAGGGTCACACACCTAAGTGATTTGGATCATTAATGTTTGTTAATAACATTAAAATAGCTTGATTAGCCCAATTCGAAATAGGTTTTCGAATGGTATTGGGCTAGGGCCTCTTTAAGGATTTTATTAGCCATAAAACCCCTTCTTTACTCCTCTTATAAATAGGGCCATATAGACCCACGAATTTTATGAGTTAAAATTCACTTCTCAAACCTAGAGTAGAGAGGAAGAAAGAAGAGAACGCTAGCACGTTCCCTGCGGCCGATCCAGTCACGTGCGTGTGGATACCGGTAGAGCTCGGGATCGTTTTCTCGGACTGTCTGACATCCTTGATTAAGATTACTATGTAAGTCCCTCTTATGTCTTGTAATTTCGTTTATAATATGAACCTCAGATCCGATTGTTTACTTTTGGGTAGTAAAATTTTTGTTTATTCCGCTGCGTTTTTCTACCCGAAACCCAACAGTGGTATCAGAGCCTACGGTTCTTTATTATACTCGGGTTACACGATTTGATGTATAATCTATAATTTGATTTTTTGGGATTTATTCTCGGAATTAATTTTTTATTAATTTCGAAATTATTGATTTATTAATTTCGGAATTTATATGTGTATGTTATATTCCGAAATTTTATAAGGATGTGATATTCGAATGATTCGAACTTGATCCAATATATATTCACAATAATATTTGGAATGTTTTGTGATAATATTTATTTTACATATCAGATCTGAATAGATTAGGAATTGGATGGAATCCTACAACCTAATTATTCGGAAGAGATTTGAATGGACATGAAAATTCAAGAGTTTGAATTAGATCCAATTTGATACTTATAATTTATGTTTCAGATTCCGAATATAACTAGGTATATATTGCTTCGTATATTACTTTGATACGAAGTTATATATTGCTTCGTATATAACTTTGATACCAAGTTTATTTTGCTTCGTATATAACTAGTTATAACTAGTATAATTTATGTTATATATTGCTTCATATATAACTAGTTATATACTATCAAGTTGTATAATTGGAATAATTTTGTGTATAACTATTCCGAATATAGATTGCTTCATTCGTATCAAATTCGGAATGTGTTATATATTGACTTCCCAATTTGAAATCAATAAA
Organism: Cuscuta epithymum; assembly: GCA_945859915.1. Classification (NCBI taxonomy): domain Eukaryota; kingdom Viridiplantae; phylum Streptophyta; class Magnoliopsida; order Solanales; family Convolvulaceae; genus Cuscuta; species Cuscuta epithymum. Next base: position 1,808,538 of record CAMAPF010000201.1, read on the forward strand.
AGATTGAATTAGATCTAGTTTATATTTTTTAGATCTAATCTTGGAAGTTTTAGCTTCTTGTTTTTCGGATGAGATCCGAATTGATTTTACAAATTTATTCTTCAATTATACAAATTTAGTGATCTGCCAAATTAGTTCAGATCGAAGAATACAAAATTAGTTGGGATGAGATCCATATTATAACATATTGGAATTAATCTATATTACTGATATGTTATCTGGGAAATTCGAATTTAATCACAAATTAATTTTAGTTTATTAATTTTTATTCGTAGTTATATATGTGTATTAATCTATATTACAGATATGATCTGTATTTGTGCATATGTAATACGAATTGTTTTAGAATTCATTGAATATGTTTTTTTTTTCCGGATGAGATCCGAATTAATTACATATTAGTTGCGGATTTTAAAATTTAATTTTCAATCCGTGCATGCGCAATTATTTTGCTCCGTCACAGGGACAGTTTGAAGTGGTGGTATAGCATGATCTGAATGTATGTTTTATATTATGTTGTTTTACGGCCTGCGTGCCGTTTCCCACTATCCCTTGTAATGTTTTACAACCCCGTAGATTTTTAGTAGTACACTACACAGGTTGAAGATGTCAAGGAGATATGAAGATTTTGGGATCATGCTATATCACTGCACTAGTTTTAAATTATTTATTTAAATATTTGATTGCTGCATGTGTGTAATTATTAGTCCCGACTAATTATAAGTCTAAAATTGCTTTCCCAATATGACCACCATTTAAACTATGCTAGTCGTGATATGTGTCTGCCAAAGCAGAGCATTTCACACTATCTTAGAAAGATGTTATGAATGATCGTCATTCTCGGGTCTTAATATTGGGTTGGACTTACAAGGCCATCAAAATGGTTTTGGGCCTTGAAGCAATGAGTGTTTGGATAATCAAATGATGTTGACCAAACAAACCAAGAGTCATATAGGATATGATTAACAAGAGTTGTTTACCTAAATAACTAATTTTTAAGTGATAAGCCAAAGCTTACTTAAATTTTAGTGAAATATGGATCTTGGACCACTATATTTGGGACTTTCTATTTAATATAGTGGGAGTTAATTTTTGAGCGTTATTTAAAAATTCTTTGCATTATTTGTTGTAGTAAATATGGCTGCCAACACAACTTTTTCACTGCGATCTATCCTTGAGAAGGAAAAACTTAATGGAACAAATTACATGGACTGGGATAGGAATCTGAGAATCGTTCTCAAACAAGAGCGTAAAGAATATGTCCTTGACCAACCAATTCCTGCTGAACCAGTGGCCAATGCTGCTAGAGCCATTAGAGACGCTTATGAAAGGCATGTCCGTGATGAAGTTGATGTCACTTGTCTGATGTTAACCATCATGGAAGCTAATCTTCAGAAACAGTTTCTGAATCGTCGTGCACATGACATCTCTAATGAACTCAAGAACTTGTTTCAGAAACAAGCACAGATCGAAAGGTTCAAGATGACCAAAGCTTTGTTTCACACAAGGCTTACTGATGGAAACCCTGTTGGACCTCACGTGCTCAAGATGATTGGGCTTAGGGATCACCTGGAAAAACTTGGATCTCCAATTAGTCAAGAGTTGGCTACTGATGTGATTCTCGCATCACTCACTCCGGCATATGACCAGTTCATCATGAACTATAATATGCATGGTATTGAGAAGACCTTAACCGAATTGCATGGAATGCTCAACTCTGCTGAGCAAAACATCAAGAAAAATCGGAGTGACATTTTGATGGTCAAAAAGGGGAAGGGATTCAAGAAGCATGGTAATGGCAAGGTTGGTGGAAACAAGAAATCCAAAACCTTAGTTAAGAACTCGGGTAAAAGCAAATCGGTTGCTAGCTCTTCTTCTAAAGAAGAGCAAAAATGTTTCCACTGCAACAAAACTGGTCATTGGAAGCAGAATTGCAAGGCATATTTGGAGGAACTGAAAAAGAAGGGGCATGGTGATGCTTCCAATTCAGGTATCTATGTGATAGAAGTAAATGTTACTACCACTACTTCATGGGTATTGGATACCGGTTGTGGTTCTCACATTTGTTCAAATGTGCAGGGACTAACAAGGAGTAGAAGGCTGGCTAAAGGTGAAGTTGACCTACGAGTAGGCAACGGAGCAAAAGTTGCAGCATTAGCAATAGGGACATTTACTTTGAATTTGCCCATGGGCTTAGTTTTAGAACTTGATAATTGTTATCATGCACCTGCCATTAGCAGGAATATTATTTCTGTTTCTTGTTTGGACAAGAAAGGATTTCATTTTATAATAAAGAACAACATTTGTTCTATTTATTTTAATGAGATCTTTTATGGTAGTGCTAGTCTCATAAATGGACTTTATGTTCTAAACCTTGAAATGCCCATCTATCACATAAATACAAAAAGGTTTAAATCTAACGACTCAAACCCAACATACCTTTGGCATTGTAGACTAGGCCATATAAATGAGAAGCGCATTAAAAGACTCCATTCTAGTGGATTTCTTGACTCTTTTGATTTTGAATCAATCGAGGAGTGTGAATCTTGTTTATTGGGTAAAATGGCCAAATCACCATTTACTGGTAAAGGTGAAAGAGTTCATGGTTTATTAGACCTCATACACTCGGATGTATGTGGCCCAATGTCAACAATGGCCAGGGGAGGTTTTCAGTACTTCATAACATTCACTGATGACTTCAGTAGGTTTGGTTATGTGTACCTAATGAAGCATAAACATGAAGCTTTTGAAAAGTTCAAAGAATTCCAGAATGAAGTTCAGAATCAACTTGGCAAAACAATTAACGCCATTTGATCAGATCGAGGTGGTGAATATTTGAGCCAGGAATTTAGTGATCATCTAAGAGGATGTGGAATTGTTTCACAACTCACTCCGCCAGGTACACCACAATGGAATGGTGTGTCCGAACGGAGAAATCGGACCTTGTTAGACATGGTCCGTTCCATGATGAGTCTCGCTGAACTACCAATCTCTTTCTGGGGTTACGCTCTTGAAACCACTGCATTCATACTCAATAGGGCTCCAACAAAGGCTACAGAAAGAACACCATATGAGATATGGACAGGAAAGGTTCCTAGTCTAGCTTTTGTGAAGAGTTGGGGTTGTCAAGTTTATGTAAAACGTTTACTTTCAAATAAACTTGAACCCAAATCAGATAAGTGTTTATTTGTGGGTTATCCTAAGGAAACAAAAGGATATTACGTTTACAACCCATCAGAGAACAAAGTGTTTGTTGCTCGTAATGGTATTTTCTTAGAAAGAGAATTTCTTTCCGAAAGAACCAGTGGGAGTAAAATTCAGCTTGAAGAAGTTCAAGAAGATCAAGATAGTCAGACTATGCAAGCGGTCCCACAACCTCAGCCACAAGTTGTTGTGGATACGTCTGAGATAACACTCGCTCCAAGGAGGTCATGTAGGGTACGTAACGAACCGGTTAGATACATGTTTATCTTAACTGAGCATCGCGATGTATTATTGATTGACGAAGATGAACCTTTGACCTACCAAGAAGCAATAACGAGCCATCACTCCGATAGTTGGCTAGAAGCCATGAAATCCGAAATGAGATCCATGGCTGATAATCAAGTCTGGGACTTGGTTGATCTACCTGATGGTTGTAGAACCATTGGGTGCAAATGGATCTACAAAAAGAAATTGGATAAAGATGGCAATATAGATGTGTATAAAGCACGTTTAGTGGCGAAAGGTTACAAACAAATTCATGGTATAGACTATGATGAAACATTCTCGCCAGTTGCCATACTTAAATCAATTCGGATTCTCTTAGCAATTGCCGCTCATTTTGATTATGAAATTTGGCAAATGGATGTCAAAACTGCTTTCCTAAATGGTAATCTAGAAGAGGACGTGTATATGATACAACCTGAGGGTTTTGAACATCCAAGTAATGCTGGGAAGGTATGCAAGCTTAAAAGATCAATTTATGGTCTGAAGCAAGCATCTCGGAGTTGGAATCTTCGTTTTGATGCTGCAATCAAAGAGTTTGGTTTCAATCAAAATGAAGAGGAACCTTGTGTTTACAAGAAATTGAGTGGGAGTGCAATTACTTTCCTAGTCCTATATGTAGATGACATACTTCTCATTGGGAATGATGTTCCAATGCTTTCGTCTGTAAAGGCTTGGCTTGGAAAGTGTTTCTCAATGAAAGACTTGGGTAATGCATCCTATGTGTTAGGGATCAAGATCTATAGAGATAGATCTAGAAAACTAATAGGACTAAGTCAAAGTAACTACATTGACAAGGTCCTGCATAGGTTCAATATGCAAGATTCCAAGAGAGGATTCTTGCCTATGTCACATGGCACATATCTCAGCAAGACTCAGTGTCCACAAACACAAGATGAGCGAGATCGGATGAATAGAGTCCCTTATGCTTCTGCTATAGGTTCTATCATGTATGCTATGTTATGTACTCGCCCTGATGTAGCTTGCGCTCTAAGCATGACTAGTAGATACCAGTGAGATCCAGGTGATAGTCACTGGATAGCAGTCAAGAATATTCTAAAGTACTTGAGAAGAACTAAGGATGTATTCTTGGTCTATGGTGGTGAAGATCAGCTCATTGAAAATGGTTACACAGATGCTGGGTTCCAATCCGATAAGGATGATTTTAGATCGCAGTCAGGATTTGTGTTTTGCCTCAATGGCGGAGCAGTGAGCTGGAAGAGTTCTAAACAAGACACGGTGGCTGATTCTACAACAGAAGCTAAGTACATTGCTGCTTCAGAAGCAGCAAAAGAAGCGGTATGGATAAGAAAATTCATCATTGAGCTCGGTGTGGTTCCTAGCATTGTTGGACTAATGGACTTGTATTGTGATAACAATGGAGCCATTGCACAAGCCAAGGAACCTAGATCGCACCAGAAATCAAAACATGTACTCAGACGCTATCATCTCATTCGAGAAATAGTCAATAGAGGTGACGTCAAGATATGCAAAGTACCAACAGATTCAAATGTGGCTGACCCGCTCACCAAGCCACTACCACAAGCAAAGCATGAACGTCATACTAGTGCATTAGGCATTCGTTTTGTTCACGATTGGTCCTAGTGCAAGTGGGAGACTGTTGGAAATATGCCCTAGGACAATCATAGTTTATGATTTATCAATAAATATTTAATGCTCATTAATTAATAAAGTTGCAAACTCATTTTATGTTAATTATTATTGTGAGTTTTCTTTATTAATATTTAGTCCCTGAATATTCTGTTTAGTAGCTAATTAAGTATGTGACTTAATTGTGGAATGCTACACTTTAAAATAAACATAATATTCTTATTGTCCCTGGTCTAATATTATTAATTTGGGACATTAATAATTAATAGACCAGTATGTGGATTAACTGATGGCTATATTCCACTAGTCATGGGTATAGAGATATCAAGTTAATAATATAGATGCTTGTTAGGGAACAAGTTCATTGGATAGACCCAACTTGAGGACACTGCTAGGTTATATGTCATCAGTGTTGTCCTCAATAATGATGAGGTGCTATATTCTTATACTTGAGATAATCATGGTTACTAGCATGAGAATTAATATGTATTAACACCATTAAATGTTATCTTTAACTGGGTAATTATAAAGGTGGTGATTGTACATATTATGAACCATGTAGTAGTATGTGAATTATCAAGATAGTTTTTGTCACTCTTGTACATCGAGAGAAAGATATCTATTGGGCCCCTTGACAAGTAAGATTAATTAGCATGGCCATGCTCAAATGAGGTGTCATTTGATCAAGATTAATCTTACTTGGTAATCAAGAAATATTAATTGAGAATAACAAGGATGACACGACCTAACCTTGTCTCAATTAAGATATCGTTTGACAAAAGAGAATTGTTAGCACAAATTAATCATTAAAAGGTTATGTCAGATTAATTGACATTTATATATTTTTGGATAGTCATAATGCCTTGCTAGAGGCCGCTTATGATTTGTGAGGCTCGAATTAATTTCTAGCCCACTACCAATAATATATAAACCTACAGGGTCACACACCTAAGTGATTTGGATCATTAATGTTTGTTAATAACATTAAAATAGCTTGATTAGCCCAATTCGAAATAGGTTTTCGAATGGTATTGGGCTAGGGCCTCTTTAAGGATTTTATTAGCCATAAAACCCCTTCTTTACTCCTCTTATAAATAGGGCCATATAGACCCACGAATTTTATGAGTTAAAATTCACTTCTCAAACCTAGAGTAGAGAGGAAGAAAGAAGAGAACGCTAGCACGTTCCCTGCGGCCGATCCAGTCACGTGCGTGTGGATACCGGTAGAGCTCGGGATCGTTTTCTCGGACTGTCTGACATCCTTGATTAAGATTACTATGTAAGTCCCTCTTATGTCTTGTAATTTCGTTTATAATATGAACCTCAGATCCGATTGTTTACTTTTGGGTAGTAAAATTTTTGTTTATTCCGCTGCGTTTTTCTACCCGAAACCCAACAGTGCCTTCCTCATCCATCTTGTTTCTGAATACCCATTTGGTTTCTATCACATGTTGATGATAAGGTCTGGGTACTAACTCCCATACATCATTTCTTTCAAACTGATTGAGTTCTTCTTGCATGGCCTGTATCCAGTCAGAGTCTAACAGGGCTTCCTCAACTTTCTTTGGTTCAGTCTGTGAAATGAAGCATGAGAACATGGCTTCTCTCTGGACAGATGATCTGGTACGCACTCCCTCATGGATGTTTCCAATTATCTGATGAGTGGGATGTTGATTCAACCATTTAATGTCAGATGTTTGATTAATTTGAGTCTGCTGCTTTTCTTCCTCTTCTTCATCACCTTCCTCTTGTAGAGTTGGGAGATTAGGAGCTTCAATTCTGGTGTATGATCATGTTTGATCGAAGCCAACTGCCGGCAGTGGTCTGCAGTTTGAGTCATCTGCTGGCAAAGATCTGTCGTTTGAGTCAACTGCTGGTAGTGGTCTGCGGTTTGAGTCTACTGTTGGTTCAAGAATGCTCTTGTCTTTTTGTTTTTCATTGTTGGGAAGGCATCTTGGAGCCTTACCATTCTTCTTTTCTTCTGATGACTCATCTTCTCTTGTTTTGTGAGCAGATGTGTGGTTTTCAAAGACCACCTGAATTGACTCTTCTACCACCAGAGTTCTTTTGTTGAGTATCCGGAATGCCTTGCTTGTTGATGAATAGCCCAAGAAGATTCCTTCATCTGACTTAGCATCAAATGGCTTGAGATAGTCTTTTCCATTGTTTGGAATGTAACATTTACATCCAAACACATGAAAATGACTAATATTTGGCTTTCTTCCATTCCACAGCTCATAAGGAGTCTTCTTGTAAGTCTTGTGGATAAGACTTCTATTCTGGGTGTAGCAAACTGTGTTGATTGCCTCGGCCCAAAATCTTTTGGGCAAGCCTGCTGCTTCAATTATAGTTCTTCCAGCTTCTTTGAGAGTCCTGTTTCTTCTTTCAGCAACACCATTTTGTTGGGGTGTTCTTGCTGCTGAAGTTTGGTGATGTATTCCACTTTCTTCACAGTACTGAATTACTATTGCATTTAGAAATTCAGTGCCTCTATCAGATCGGATCTTTTGGATTGATGTACTTCTCTCATTCTGAATGAGCTTCATCAATTCAGGGAGCTTTTTCTCAGTTTCATTTTTCTTCTTCAAGAATAAAGTCCATGTGAACCTTGAATAGTCATCTACAACCACTAGAGTGTACCTTTTGCCACTTAAGCTTGTTGGATCAACTGGTCCAAACAAGTCAAGGTGCAGTAGGCTCAATGGTCTAGTGGATGACTCAACATCTTTAGATCTTAATGGTACCTTTGTTTGCTTCCCTTTTTGACATGCATCACATATGTGATCCTTTTTTAAGTTGATTTCTGGAAGTCCTTTCACCAACCCTTTTCTGGACAGTTTGTTGATGGTTTTGAAGTTGAGATGACTTAATTTGTTGTGCCATTCCCAACTTAAATTTGAGTCTGCCTTTGTCATCAAGCAGATTCCTTCCTTGGCTGAGCTCCAGTCAACAATGTACATGTCCTTCTTTCTTCTACCAGAGAGCACAATTTTGTCATTTTTGACATCTTTGATCAAGCAGATGTCTTTGGAGAATGTCACACTATATCCATTATCACAAAGCTGGCTTGTGCTTATAAGATTGAACTTTAATCCTTTAACATAAGATATGTTTTGGATTGTAAGTCCATTGATTGATAGGTCTCCAGCTCCTTTGGTTTCTCCTTGTTTTTCCACATTCTCAAATGTTACTTTGGGTCCTTCCTTTGCAATATAGTTAGACAGGAGTCTCTTGCTGCCTGTCATGTGTCTGGAGCAGCCTGAGTCTATGTACCATGTTTGTGAGTCCACTGCTCCAGCACCTTCCTGTATTCATCATGGTTGAGCAGTAGCCCACAAGTTAGTGGGCAACTTTCCTTGTACAAGTTTAGGCATCCATGCCCATCTAGAACCATTTAACTCTAAGCAGATGGGTCTATAGCCATTTGAAGTGTTGTAATCAAAGGGGATGGCTATGTATTTGTTAACCCTTTTTCTCTTGGAAGTGAAATAGGGATTGAATCCTTTTGTAGGGGTCTGCTTGTTATTTTGGCCGTGGTTGGTCTTATTGATTGGTTGCCAACGAGTTCTTGGGTTTTGATGGTTGGGAAGCTTTTGTTTATACAGACATTTGGATTTTGATTTGGGAGCAGGTAGGTTCCTTCTTGTGGGAGAGGTTTGGGAATGGATTTTTTGGTAGATTAGCTTTCTTGTATCTTGTTGATGGCTTGTGGAGGGTGAGTTTTGAGTGAGTCTGATGGGGGATACATAACCGAGACCTCTTCTCTTCCTATTTTGAGTAACTTTAGCAGTAGGATCACTCTTTTTACTTTCCATGCTAAAGTTATTCACTTTATTTTTTAGCTCTTTGTTCTCTTCTTCTAAGACATTATTTTTGGTTAAGGCATCTAACAATTTAGCATGAATAACCTTTATGTCTAGTTTTAGTCTATCATTTTCTGATCTTAAGAGAACATGGTGATTTTGGACCTTTTGGAAATCTTGTAGTAAAGATTCCAGTGTAATGTTGGTTGGTCCAGAATCACTAGAGCTATAGGAAGAGCAGGATGTTACCTCGACATCATTGTAGTGGTCTTTGGCCATTAAGCAAATGGAGGAGTAGCTTTCATCATCTTCTCCAGTTTTTGTGGAAGACTTGTTGAGCCACCTGCTGTTCTCACTAGTGAGCCAACTGCTACCTTCTTCAGCCACCTGCCAGGATCCTAGGCATAAAGGAGCTTCTTCTGAGCTTTCAGATGAAGAGCTTTCATCACTTGAGCTGCTTTCTTCATCAGTTTGGAGTTCCTGTTTCCTCTTTTCACTTACAAAGGCTTGTCTTTTGCCTTTGAAGTCTTTCTTGTAACTAGTTTTAGGAGCAGTTGCCTGCTGACCTTGGTACTTTTGTGCCAGTGGAAGAGGACAATCATTTTTGTAATGTCCTGGTTGTTTACAGTTATAGCACAGGACAGTGTCCTCACTGGATTGAGGTTTCCCTTGTCTTCTGGGTGGCATGTTGTACGGTTTCCTTGGAGCAGATCCCTCATTTTTCATGAATCTCTTAAATTTCCTCACAAACATAGCAAACTGTTCGTCAGTGAGGAGATTATTGAGGGATTTCTCAGCAGATTTTGACGTGCTTGGCTCAGACACCAGAGCTAGTGTCTTGGATTCATCTTCTTTTTCATCTTTGATCTCCTTCATCTCAAATTCATAAGCTTTGAGGTCACTGAAGAGTTTGTCAGTTGACAAAGTTCTGAGATCTCTGCTATCTCTCATAGCAATCACCTTCATATCCCACTTTGATGGCAGCCCTCTCAATACTTTAAGGGAAATCTCTTTTTGAGATAGATCTTTTCCTAGGTCTGAGACCTCTGCCACTATCTTCAGAAATCTGGACTCCATCTCATGGATAGATTCATTAGGCAACATTTTGAAATCCTCAAATTTCTTGAGGGCTATGGTTAGCTTGTTGTCTTTTTCCTGTTCATCACCTGCTCCAATCTTTGTGAGCTCATCCCATACATCCTTTGCAGTTTCACGTTTCCTTATTCTGGGAAATATGGATTCATCAACAGATTTAAAGAGAATATCTTTGGCAATGTTGTCAAGATTATTCCTCTTCCTGTCCTCAGTTGTCCATTCCAATTTGGGTTTAGGAATGTACACATCCTCCTGGTCATCAGTTTTAGATGCGCTGACCTTCATTATTCTGATAGGTCCAACAGTAATAACTTCCAGCATTTCATCATGTAAAGCACTGAGATGAGCTCTCATCCTTATTTTCCAGTCATCAAATTTGTTCAAGTTGAACAGAAGATTCTTGGCTAACTGACTATCCATTTTTAGAAAGTGTTTGGGAATTAGAGTGGTTTGGATCTTTGGTTCAAATTAGTCAGAAACTAACTCTAGGAACACTCTGCTCTGATACCACTTGATGGTCCTGGATAGAGGTAAAAGTCTAGGGGGGGGGGGTGAATAGACTTTTAAAGCTTTTCAAACTTTAAGAACTTTTCCCTTCTAGATGAGTTGATCTTATAATCTTTTGAGAGATTAATAGATGTACAGCGGAAGTCTTTGACCTCTAGAAACTCAATGTAAGACAGCTTTCTAGTTTGAGTGATGTTTAGACTTATTTATGATAGGCAGTAGGCTTAGTGTAAGGAATAAATGTATCTAGATTTTGATGATGCTATTTAGATTAGAATTTTAGAGTACCCCTTTTAGATTTTATGTATTAGAAATTTTCAGTTGTAAATATTAGTGTAGTCGACGGTCAGAGTTGCTCTATGTGGATCTGATCAGAACTGCCATGAGAACTGCTCTACGAGAAATGCTCTATGAGAACTACTCCATCAAAATTGCTGCATGAGAAGTGCTCTCAGAGTTGCACTATGAGAGTTGCTAGTTGAACTGGTCATCTGATAGTCCATGAGAGTTGCAATCAGAAGTACTCATCAGCGGACCTATCAGAGTTGCTACCAGAGCTGTAGTTCAGTCAAGCATCAGAGAACCATCAGAGTCCATCTAATCAGAAGAGCCCGATCAGAGCCCGTCAGACTTGGACTAACACTTAGAATATTTCAATGCAACTTCCAACGGCAGTTAAACTAACGGGAAATTCCCTAACGGCTAGAAGACGCTGCATGGAAGGAAAGCATTTAATGCTCATTTAATGAGCCTGATACGCTGTGGAGTAATTGCAGATGATTGACCGAGATTCCTGGAGAATATTATACAAAAATAGAAACCTGCCAAGTCTGCGGGTCCAACCGGTCAACTCCATAGTACGCGCATTCAATGCAGTTGTCTCCTCCTCCAACGGGCAGACAACTCCCAGTATAAAAGGATACTCATGAAGAACAACCGGAAGAACTTTTGCTCTCTACAATCTTTCTACAAGCTCTCTTGAGATTCAACCTTCAAATCCTTCTACAAGAAAAAGCTTACGTTGGGAAGATTAAATATTCAAATCTCTCAAACCCAACCAAGAGAAAAGTTCATCCAGTTCTTCAACACTTCAAGATCTTCATCAACATATCATTTGTGACGAAGCAAGTTGGAGAAAAACTCTGTTTTTCAAACATCTTCTGCAAAGAAGGGCGTTCAAGTAACTGCAGTAGTGAACTGGTGATACTTCCGGGAAGCTGAGTTAAAGGACCAGCCATCAGGACGTGGAATTGCATCCTGGGTGGCAACTAGGCTTGAAGAAGACGTGGAGAGCTTCTTAAGTGCTAGGGACTAAGGCGTTGTAACTGACATTTACAAGCTTAGTGGAACAGTGGACTAGAGGAACACGTTGTTCCTTGAACCACTATAAAAACCCCGGTGTCATTTACTTTACTGCACTTTAATTTCTGCACTTAGGACTTTAACTGTTTAACCCTTAAGAACTTGGAATCTGTGTCCAGCAGATCTTGTTCTAAGAGTTATCAGAAAGGCATTTGCCTTAGTATTTGTTTGAGGCTACCCGGACAGAACCATATCCGCTGCCAAGGCCAGTTCTGCTAACAGAACTAGTCTTTCTCTGTCACCAGAATCCGACCAACTCTCATAAGTCAGTTTGGACTTAGAGAAAATTTTGAAAACCCAAACAGTCTATTCACCCCCCCTCTAGACTGTTTCCATATTAAACGGGACCAACACTTAGCAATTGGCTTGTAGGTAGGTAACTGCTGAGGCAACTGCTGGGTTAGCAGTTGGCTGGAAAGCAGGAAACTGCTGAGGCAACTGCTGAGAAACAGGATGACTTAGAGAATGGTTTGAATATGTTTCTTGTCTGTGCTATTGCAAAGTTCAAAGGAAGTTCATATGCATGAGCAGTGGATTTAGCAGGTGGGTGGAGACCAGAGTACTGCTGAGGCAACTGCTGAACTTTGAAGGGTTTTCGTGGAAAGATTGTCTCAAGGAGAGTGAGTAATTAAGCAGTAGGATAAGCAGTAGGGTCAATTAAAACTACTGTTTAGGATGCTGTTGGCAAACTACAAACCTTTTGTGAGAAGTGTTCGGTGTGTGCTTTGTGAATTTGAAAGTAAATCAACACACAGTATATCCTGGTTCATAGGTGGTGTAATCCTCCTACATCCAGTCCCATTCTCTTTCAAATGGATTTCCACTAAAGTATTCAGCCCAATACACTTAGTGCCAATCTAGCCTTTACAACTCTTAGGCCTAGATTGAAGGTGTTTCACAATGAGTATAACACCACTCAAAGTTACTCAATCCTTTAGATTTTCTCAATTGATTCAGTGGGAATCAAAGGGTACTCTATCTATCTAACTGCACCTTAGGATATGAACAACTGTTCTCCTAAGTGTTTACAACAGTTTGATACAAGAAAGTTCTAACCTCCAACTAGTAACTAAACTTCTCAGATTTTCAATGAATACTTGTAGCTTGGAAGTTTGGTGAAGCATGAGTCTAAGCATAGAACAAAGTTAGATGGGAACTTTCTCTTTTGCTAGATATCTCTTGAATGCTTAGAGTGATTTCTCTACTTAGAAGACTCAAAAACTTGGTTTTAGAACTCATGCCTCTGCCTTCTTCTGAAGATGCAATCTTCTGAAGATGCAATCTTCAAGTATAATAGTCTTATGAAGTGACTTTCATAATCTCACTCCTGGACTTGGATATATTGGAACAAAGTCTGGTGAAATTTCTGTAAAGTCTAGCACCCAGGTTGCTAAGGCTAAAAAGGTCATAGTCTCACAGACTCCCAGCCCCATCTGTCATGCTAGTACTTCTGGTACTAAAGTTATTCATGAGAAAGTCCCACCAGAGAACCAAAAGCTAAAGGCTAAACCAAAACAAATTTTGAAAACTAATGAACCTGGCAGAAGAACTAACAACAGGAAAAGTTTTCAGAACAATAATAATCAAAGGCAAAAATCTATCAGACACTCTCATGATAACTGTACCAGAGATCACTATCAGAAAGGCAGATATCAAGAGAAAGTTAACTTTAGGCAAAAGAGGTTGTCTGGTCAACCTCAGAAGCCCAAAGCAAAACGACTCTCTGCTCTTGATAGTATATGGGACTTCTTTCCAACAAAGAAGGCTATGCAGAAATATGCTAATAGAAAGCATGAGCCTCACAAGCATCTGCCCAAGGTGAATCATACTGCTGTTTACCATGACTACCAGGTGGACAATGGGTACCAGCCACCAAGGTTTCCTTTGATGAGACCAAAGTGGTACCGCATGCCAAGACTCCATTACCCCTCAGGACCCAACATAGCTTGGGTACCTAAATCTTTCTTTTAATTTTGCAGGAACTGTGTGCTGGAGCTATCTCAGAGCAAGAATGGTTTATTGATAGTGGATGCTCCAGGCACATGACAGGTGACAAGAGTTGCCTATCAGAGTTCCAGAAAATCAATGGACCCCGAGTCACTTTTGGAGGAAATGACAAGGAAGGTCAAACAAAAGGAAGAGGGAAGCTGATCAAGAACCAGATAAGCATTGATGATGTCTCTTATGTCAAAGGATTGATGTTCAACTTGCTGAGTGCTAGTCAGTTCTGTGATAAAGGCTACACAGTTGAATTCACCAAGACCTTATGCTATGTCAAGCATGAGACTACCAAGGAAGTGGTTCTTACAGCCAAGAGAAGAAAGAACATCTACGTTGTTGATTGGCAAACAGCAAGAGAAGGTACCTGCCTGATAGCTAAAGACAATTCAAAGCTAAGCTGGGACTGGCACAAGAAGCTTAGCCACCTGAATTTCAAAGCCATCAACAAACTGGCAAGAGAACACATTGTAGATGGTCTGCCAGACATTGTATACAAAAAGGAGATCCTCTGCAGTGCTTGTCAGAAAGGCAAACAAGTGAAGACTTCATTCAAGCCCATAGCTGGAGATCTTTCTACTTGTCCTTTAAATCTGATTCACATGGATTTATTTGGACCGGTTGAAACACCCAGTGTTGGTGGAAAAAGATATACACTAGTCATGGTGGATGACTATTCAAGATACACATGGACTGTGTTCTTAGCAAATAAGGATGAAACCCTTCAGAAGTTGCCATCAATACTAAAGCAACTTCAGACTGAGAAGAACATGAAGGTCAGGACAATCAGATCTGACAGAGGAACTGAATTCGTGGAAATATTTTAAATACCTTCGAGACTTTTTAAAGAGATTGAGAAATATTTTTGAAGTATATTTTAATTAAAGATAAAATGTACGTTTTCATAAGAAGTGAGCACCCGGGAGAAATCCGTGGTGTCGGTTTTCCACATCCGGATAAATGTGGAGGGTGATTAGGGCTGCTACTACTAAGAAGTACAGTTTGAGTTTTAAGTGACATTTGGATCTATGATCCCTTTTAAGAAGAAGTTATAGTAGTGGTAGTTCCTAATCATTCAAGAATTTTAAAGGTGGGGTAGTTGGTAGACTGAGTCCCGATTACTCGTGACGACTTACTACTCGGAGGGCTTGGAATCCCTTTTAGGGGGTGTGCACACTTAAGGTAGTCGTTTCGTTTCCACAAGAGCAGTTGTGGTACCGGCACTTGTTCGGGGTGGCCGTCCGTAACCACGGTCCACTGGGCTCAGTCGAAAGGTTGAGCACCGCCCTTCTAAATTACTAGGAAGTTAGAGAAGAAGTGATTTTTGAGATAATCAAGGAAGAAGAGAATTTTTATGGAGTGTGTTATTTTTATATAGTATTATATAAAAATCTATTTTTGCCAAACCTGATTTTTGAAATGGGTAGTACTTACTTAGCTCTAAAGCTAATTTTTGTTTTCTTTCTTTGTTTTGTTTCTGCACGATACTTGTGCAGGTGATGATGGTTATGTTGACTGTTGAATGCATGCGCCTGAGAGCGAGTTAGAAGTTGCCTTAGTTAAATTTAGTCTTGAAATAAACATTTATTTATTTAGTTTTATTGTTTTGTTTCAATTGCCTGTGCATCCGGTTGAGAGATGACCGGATGTGGTGGTAACACCCATTTCCCTATTTAGACTTCCGCTGTACTCTTTAAATTTTATTATCAATAAATAAAAGTTTTATTTCAATCATATCAATGTTTTTGGGCGGGAAATTCGGGGGTGTTACAAATTGGTATCAGAGCCTAAGGTTATTTTCTGGGGATTTTTCACAATATTTTTCAAAAAAGTTTTCCAAACAATTGTTCAAAACAAATTTTTCTAGGAAAAGAATATGACTAGGAAAAGACCTCTTAGGAACGTGGTGAGGATGTGAGACCTTTACGAAATTGATCAGTATGATCGAACTGTGGAAATTCATGGAGTTATTTGCTTATGTGAAATGTGTGTGGTATGATGGCATCTTTCAATGCTTATATGTGATAGAACTTGGTTATGGATTTGGTGAAGGACTTATATATGCTTAAGGTAGCTAATTAGAGACCTTACGAATGCCTTAGTATTTAGGAGACTCGAGAATAGAAGTTATGTGACCAAGATGGCCGGTGAAAAAAAAAATGCCTTAAGGGTTAATCGTTCGATCAAGAACGCCACTTGAGAGACGTGATAGGATGATGTGCACAAATGGTATCAAGAGGTAATATTATAGTAATGTTCTAGTTACGGGGACGTAACCCTATTTAAGTGGGGTAGAATGTAACACTTAGTAATTTGATACAGTTAAATTTGGATCTTAGTCTATGCTTCGGGGACGAAGCATTCTTTTAAAGAGGACAGATTGTGACACCTTGAAAAAAAAATTAATGAAAATAAATAATTTAGCTTATGCTTCGGGGACGAAGCATTCTTTTAAGAAGGGTAAAATGTGACATCTCAAAAATTTAAATAAAATAATCTTGTTGATCAGATAAAATGTTATGATATTTTGACATTTTTAGTTAGATAACATTTCTGGTAATAGAAGTAACATTTTTTTAATGATAATCATATGAGATAAAAGTGACAATTACTATTAGAAAAATATGTGTGTAAATTACACAAATAATACTTCGATCCGTAATATACACATACTATTAATACATAACTTTATACGTAGTAATAAGCTACAATAGTAAAGTAAAAAGAGTTAACTAAATAACTACAAAGTTACCTACATACATACGTATATAATAATATATAATAATAATAATAATAATAATAATAATAATAATAGTATACGAAGTATATTGACCAAGGAACGTATGATATCAGGACTTCATAAGAAGGAAGTATGCGGACAACTTGCGATGTATCGGACCTTAATAACGCAGAGGATACATTAACATAATGACAAAACTAAATATGCGTACAATTCAATCGGGTGAGACCAAGAAATATCAATCCGTTTACAACTCTAATGCTTAAAACTGATCGGATGAGCTCAAAAGAAACCCTAGTATGCCTAAGAACTGTATAAATACTGGCCTCAACCTTCACTTCCTTTCACCCAGAGCAGAGCTCGATCAATATATAAATACATAAATACGTATATATGTGTATATATATATATACACAAATTTTGACCCTTCGTTTTAGCCATAACCGAGCCCTTAAAACACTTCTGAGATCTTCCCCTGCTTGAGAGGAGTCCAACGGAAAAAGAATCATTGTAAACGATCGTGAAACGACGGAGAACGAGCTTGCCGGAGTTCCGACGGGCTAACCGTAAAAACGGAAAACGGATATTAATTTTAGTTTATGCTTCGGGGACGAAGCATTCTTTTAAGGAAGGTAGAATGTGACACCTCAAAAAAATTTAAAATAAAACAAATAATTTAATTAGTCAAATAAAATGGTACCGCATTGACATTTTAATAATTAAGTGAAACACATGTCTTTTAACGTTTGCGATATTTTTGGTTGATAAAGGTGTTTCGATAATAGAAGTGACATTTTATGATGATTATGAAAGTAACGTTTTGTAACACGTGATACTAATATATGTGAGATGAAATTATAAAAGTAACATTTAATAATATTGATGTTATAAGACTTGGACATAAAGTAATATTTAACGAATTTTTGTATAAAATATACACGTACACTATACTCGTATATGGTACAACAATAGCATATGAGTACATTTTAAACTTTTGACTATTCAAACATGAACCCATTAATATTATATCCACCGAGGGAGTACATAATAATAGGGAAAATACTACTCCGTATGATTATATAAACTAATACGAAGTGATAATTATAAGCTAATTAAACCTGCGGAAAAGATAAATCAAAGCTACCATATAGATAGGAAATAATATACAAGCTAAAATCGTCTACATTCAGAATCGTTGGCACAGAGGAGACTCGATCGCAAGCTGGGCTTTTAGATAAACATAATACCCCGGCCCGTAACCGTCGTAAACAAGCTAATTATACGAGAGATCGCTATCAACGCTTCACGCCAACCGGATACGCTCAAATGAAACCCTAGAACACAGTGAAAGCTACTACGTATATAAGTAGCAGCTCTAACCTTCTGTTTCATCCACACCCAAAACTGAGTTTAATGTACGGAATATTATACACAACGTTTTCAAATCTGCGATGAACCCAAAAACTAAAACCCAAAACCCTCTGCAACTCTTGGCCGACGTGAGAAGGAAATAACGAAATAATTAGAGTTGGAGACGATCGTCAGACGAGGGAGAAATCACTCGCCGGACTGGTTTACAAGCACGCAGGAACACGGAGGAAATTAAAACTGACACTGGCCGTCGCTGCTGGAGAAGAAGGCGCCGGGATACTTGCTGGTCCAAGCTGCCGCAGGCCGCAGAATCACTGGAGAGAACCACCGCTGGGACGCCGGAGCTCTTTCTTACTTGTCCGCCGGCCGTGCTAAAGAAGACGCACAGTACGTAGTAGTCTAGCTGCACCTTTCTTTCATTTTATTTTAAATAAATTGGACCAGTTAATTAAACAAATAAAATTATGGATTATCATGACCAAATTATAATGGATCCTTCGGATTTAAGACACAGTTTGAAAATCGAAAAGCAGTGATCGTGTTAAGCTAAGGAGGATTGATTAATTATTAATTCTAGGATGTTAATATTTTAGAAGGTGAATTTGGAGAAGAAGTCGGTAGAAGAGCTTAATAAGAGTATTGGAAATTAAGGTAAGTTTCTCTGCCAATCCAAAATTGTTTCCTCGTATTATATGCTTATTATGCATTATGTGATTAAGTGTGAATTGTGAATTTTGTGTATGTGATTTTGAGGAGATATTATAGAAATGGTAGTTGAGAAATATAAATTAAGCACTTTTGGGGTATTAAATATTTTAAATACCTTCGAGACTTTTTAAAGAGATTGAGAAATATTTTTGAAGTATATTTTAATTAAAGATAAAATGTACGTTTTCATAAGAAGTGAACACCCGAGAGAAATCCGTGGTGTCGGTTTTCCACATCCGGATAAATATGGAGGGTGATTAGGGCTGCTACTACTAAGAAGTACAATTTGAGTTTTAAGTGACATTTGGATCTATGATCCCCTTTAAGAAGAAGTTATAGTAGTAGTAGTTCCTAATCATTCAAGAATTTTAAAGGTGGGGTAGTTGGTAGACTGAGTCCCGATTACTCGTGACGACTTACTACTCGGAGGGCTTGGAATCCCTTTTAGGGGGTGTGCACACTTAAGGTAGTCGTTTCGTTTCCACAAGAGCAGTTGTGGTACCGGCACTTGTTCGGGGTGGCCGTCCGTAACCACGGTCCACCGGGCTCAGTCGAAAGGTTGAGCACCGCCCTTCTAAATTACTAGGAAGTTAGAGAAGAAGTGATTTTTGAGATAATCAAGGAAGAAGAGAATTTTTATGGAGTGTGTTATTTTTATATAGTATTATATAAAAATCTATTTTTGCCAAACCTGATTATTTTACGGGGTTGGGTAGTACTTACTTAGCTCTAAAGCTAATTTTTGTTTTCTTTCTTTGTTTTGTTTCTGCACGATACTTGTGCAGGTGATGATGGTTATGTTGACTGCTGAATGCATGCGCCTGAGAGCGAGTTAGAAGTTGCCTTAGTTAAATTTAGTCTTGAAATAAACATTTATTTATTTAGTTTTATTGTTTTGTTTTAATTGCCTGTGCATCCGGTTGAGAGATGACCGGATGTGGCGGTAACACCCATTTCCCTATTTAGACTTCCGCTGTACTCTTTAAATTTTATTATCAATAAATAAAAGTTTTATTTCAATCATATCAATGTTTTTGGGCGGGAAATTTGGGGGTGTTACAATGACCAACTCCGGCGAACTTTGACCAACTCCGGCGAAACTCCGGCGAAGCTCAAAAATGCTTTAATCAAGTTCCTAACAAGGTTTTAACATCATAAAACCTAAATCAATACAAATAACCTCTAAAAGGTTATTTTCCGGTGAACTTGTCGGTTTGGCTTCCAAGTCCGTTCTTGGACTTAGAACCACTCTCCAACCTATTATCCCACACTTAAATCATGTAGAATAACATTTGGGTTATCCTTAATACTTTGAATAATAATCTCTTCAAGAAAAGGAGGAAGTAAATGAACTCATTACCTAGCTTTTCCTCACTTTTAGCACCTTAGCCCTTTTCTTGAGTTTCCTTCTTGTTGAGCTCTCTCAATAATGGAGAATGAAAGATGGAGGAAGTTTTTAGCTCTTGCTTGGGTTCTGGCCGCAGGGATGAGGGAGGAAGGGAGTGGGTATCTCCTTTTGTCTCAATAGAATGGGTGGTGTGGGGAGAGGTCCACCTTATTTCTTTTGTTTGATTCCTTTCCACTCACATCACACACCTCTCCCATGCTCCCACATCACTCCAGCCGGCCAAACATCACATTTGGGTGACCACATTCGTGGGTTGGCCCCCACTCATGTGGGAGGTCAACCCTTTTTGTCCAGAAGTGTACAATCGGTCCCGAAAGTTGTATTTTTCGGACAATTTTAAATATATTTTATTTTATCGGGTCAAATAAAATATTTTATGTGTTCTTAATCATTATGACCCTTATAATGAATATACATTCCCCAACTTAGATTTATAAGTCTCCGAAATCCCAATTTCGGGCTTTTAACTGTTAAATTACCAATACCGGTATTTGGGCCTCTTTTGATCAATCGGTCAACTCTGGGCCTTTCCATGGCTCAAACAAAATATCCACCACCATATAAATATTATCTAGACCAAGATGAATAAGATATATGGTCTCGGTGATACCGGGCGGCCCCCGCCCCCGATGTGGGCCCCACGTGCGAATTTACTATTCACGCAAAAGAATTAATAAAATTCACAACTTCGTATACTCATTAACCATTCCACAAGGTTCAATACATTATTCACTTAAAAGTAAATACATTTGGGGACGGTGTTACAAGTTCACCCCCCCCTTATTTGGGATTTCGTCCCCGAAATCCAGGTGTCTAATCGAAAAGAAACGGGTATTGCTCCCTCATTGAGACCTCGGTCTCCCAGGTTTCTTCTTTGACTCGATCACTCCTCCAAAGGACCTTTACCATAGGAATCTCCTTGTTCCTCAGTTTCTTCACCTGTTGACCCACGATCCTTACCGGTTCCACCGCATATTGTAGAACTTCACGTATCTCCACCGGTGGCTTCTCAAGAATATGAGACGGGTCTCTCACGTATTTCTTGAGCATCGATACATGAAACACGTCGTGTATCTTCTCAAGTTCTGGCGTCAACTTGAGACGGTATGCCACAGCCCCTATCCTTTCAAGGATTTCAAATGGACCAATGTATCTGGGGTTGAGTTTTCCCCTCGATATAAATCGGATGATACCCTTCCAAGGAGAAATTCTTAGGAAGACCTTATCACTGACCTCGAACTCCAATGGCCTTCGTCGTTTGTCGGCATAACTCTTTTGCCGATCTTGGGCAGCCTTGAGTCTATCCTGAATGACTTTCACCTTAGCCTTGGTGATTTCAACAAGTTCAATCCCCTCGAGCTTGGCCTCGCCAACCTCGTCCCAACACAAAGGTGTTCTGCATTTCCTCCCATACAATGCCTCATATGGAGGCATGCCAATACTCGCCTGATAACTATTGTTATAGGCAAACTCAACTAGAGCCAAATGTTTGTCCCAACTTCCTTGGAACTCCAGCGCACATGCCCTAAGCATGTCCTCCAATATCTGTATCACCCGCTCAGATTGTCCATCCGTCTGTGGATGAAAAGTTGTGCTAAACTTCAGTTTAGTACCCAAAGATGCTTGAAACTTGGGCCAAAATCGGGACGTGAATCGTGGATCACTATCCGAGACAATGGATATCGGGACTCCATGTAGTCTCACAATCTCCTCCGTGTATATCTTTGCCAATCTTTCAAGAGGATAAGTAATGTTGATAGGCAAAAAGTGTGCACTTTTGGTGAGCCTATCAACCACTACCCATACCGCATCATAGATGTTCACTGCTCGTGGTAGCCCCATCACGAAGTCCATGGTCACATGCTCCCACTTCCATTCTGGAATGGTCAGTGGCTGCACAAACCCTGCCGGGTGTTGATGTTCCGCCTTAACTTGCTGGCAAGTAAGGCATCGACTCACGTATTCTGCGATGTCCCTCTTCATACCCGGCCACCAGTAACTTCCCTTCAAGTCTCGGTACATTTTAGTGCCTCCTGGATGCATAGCATATGCCGAAGAATGAGCCTCCTCTAGTATAGACTTTTGGAGCTCTTCACTCTTTGGTATGCATACACGGTCTTTAAACAATAAAAGACCGTCATCACGTACCCGAAAGTTCTCCACGGGTCCTTCAAGGATCCGTTCACGGATCTTCTGACATTCTTCATTAGTGGCCTGACATCTACTGATCCCACCCAGCAATGAGGACCCCACTCGTGGACACCTCCACTTGTGCCCTCAAGGTTCGTAGATATGTGAGTAATGTCCCCGACGTACTCTTCCTGCTCAGTGCATCGGCCACGACATTGGCCTTCCCGGGATGGTAGTCTATGATCAAGTCATAGTCCTTGATCAACTCCATCCATCTCCTTTGCCTCATATTCAACTCTTTCTGAGTGAATACGTACTTCAAGCTCTTATGATCAGTGAAAATGTGACATGTCTCCCCATAGAGGTAATGCCTCCAAATCTTCAGTGCAAACACTACCGCTCCCAACTCTAGATCGTGGGTAGGGTAGTTCGCCTCGTGTTTCTTCAATTTCCTAGAAGCATAGGCAATCACCCGACCGTTTTGCATTAGTACGCATCCAAGCCCTTGGATGCTAGCAGCACTGTATATGTCATACCCTATCCCCTGTGTGGGTAAAGCGAGAACCGGTGCTTCTGTAAGCCGTTTCTTTAGTTCGAGAAAGCCTTTCTCACAATTGTCGTCCCATACTGAACTTGGCCCCCTTCTTCGTGAGCTTTGTTAATGGAGACGCCAATACGGAAAATTTTTCAACAAATTACGATAGTATCCCGCTAAGCCAAGGAAACTACGTGTTTCTTTCACATTTTTCGGGTCTCTCCCAATCCATGATGGCTTCTATCTTGGCTTTATCCACCGCAATGCCTGAACCCGACACGACATGCCCGAGAAACCCAATCTCTTTGAGCCAAAACTCATATTTAGAGAACTTTGCAAAGAGTTGTTTTTCCCTTAGCCGTTCGAGTACAAGTCTCAAATGGTCTTCGTGCTCCTCTTCACTTTTGGAGTATACTAGAATATCGTCAATGAATACTATCACAAATTGATCTAAGTATTCACTAAACACACGGTTCATCATGTCCATGAACGCCGCCGGAGCATTTGTTAGACCGAATGACATCACCAAAAATTCGTAGTGACCATATCTCGTGCGAAATGCACTCTTTGGTATGTCACTCTCCTTTATCTTCAACTGATGATACCCCGACCTTAAATCAATCTTCGAGAATACTGTTGCCCCTTGAAGTTGATCAAACAAGTCATCGATCCTCGGTAAAGGATACCTGTTCTTGATCGTGACTTTGTTCAACTGTCGGTAGTCGATACACATCCTTAGTGTGCCGTCCTTCTTCTTCACGAAGAGTACAGGTGCTCCCCATGGTGAATGACTGGGTCTAATGAACCCGTTGTCCAATAGCTCTTGAAGTTGAATCTTCAACTCTTGAAGCTCGGCCGGTGCCATTCGATAAGGAGGAATCGAAATGGGTTTGGTTCCCGGCTCCACTTCAATCACGAATTCGATCTCCCTGTCGGGTGGAAAGCCCTGCAAGTCTTTGGGAAAGACATCCGGATATTTGCACACGACACGTACATCGTTGATGTCAACCTCCTTCTTTACTTCATCCACCACATAAGCAAGGTATGCATGGCATCCCTTCCTCATCATCTTCTGTGCCCTCATCACGGATATTATACAACTATGAGATCCTCCCCGATCTCCTCGAAACGTAGAGTGTTTCCCTCAGCATCCTCGAGTTCCAAAACCTTGGCATAACAATCCCACTCGAGCATGGTGTATCTCGAGCCAATCCATCCCTAGAATTGCATCGAATTCCAACATACTTAGAGGTACGAAGTCACAAGTCAAAGGTTGACCCGTCACTTCTACCTCACACGAAAGGGTAGTAATGTTTCCTCTCCACATCGTCTCCCAATGGTGTAGAGACCAACAAGGGTTGTGTCATTACTATCAACGACACGTCTAAACTTTCGGCAAATGCTTCACTCACGAATGAACGTTGTGCCCGGTATCAATGAGAATTCTTGCATTTCTACCGTTGATCTTTAATGTTCCTACATATATAAGTCATGTAAGGCACACTAACCAACGTACCGGATCGAAACGGGGCTTAACGATTTTTTTTTTGGGGTATCAATACTGTAACACCCCCAAATTTCCCACCCAAGACTTTGATAATTTAAAGGAAATCTTTATTCATTCATCATAATGTTGAAGAAATACAGCGGAAGTTTGAAAAGGGGAAATGGGTGTTTCACCGCCCACATCGGTCATCTCCTAACCGAATGCACAGGCAACTAAATCAAAACAAAGCAAAACATATATTCGACATAATTAAAATGTTTATTCTTGGCTAAGTTTTTCTAAGGCATC
The DNA here is from genome assembly GCA_945859915.1 of Cuscuta epithymum. Classification (NCBI taxonomy): domain Eukaryota; kingdom Viridiplantae; phylum Streptophyta; class Magnoliopsida; order Solanales; family Convolvulaceae; genus Cuscuta; species Cuscuta epithymum. The sequence continues at coordinate 1,833,087 of CAMAPF010000201.1, forward strand.
TCTAATCCGCTCTCAAGCGCATGCAATCAACAATCAACATAGTCATCATCACCTGCACAAGTAAAGTGCAAAAACAAAACAAAGAAAGGAAACAAAAATTAGCTTTAGAGCTAAGTAAGTACTACCCAACCATATAAAATAATCAGGTTTGGCAAAAATAGTTTTTCTTATATATTATATAAAAAAGAACTCACTCCACCGAAATTCTCTTCTTCTTTAATCATCTCAAAAATCACTTCTTCTCTAACTTCCTAGTAATTTAGAAGGGCGGTGCTCAACCTTTCGACTGAGCTCGGTGGACCGTGGTTACGGACGGCCACACCCGAACAAGTGCCGGTACCACAACTGCTCTTGCGGAAACGAAACGACTACCTTAAGTGTGCACACCCCCAAAAAGGGATTCCAAGCCCTCCGAGTAGTAAGTCGTCACGAGTAATCGGGACTCAGTCTACCAATTACCCCTGAATAAGATATCTCCGAATGATTAGGGACTACTACTATAACTTCTTAAAAGGGATCATAGATCCAAATGTTACTTCAAACTCACTGTACTTCTTAGTAGTAGCAGCCCTAATCACCCTCCAATTTATCCGGATGTGGAAAACCGACACCGTGGATTTCTCCCGCGGTGCCTCACCTCTTATAAAATCTTTACTTTTATCTTGAATTAAGATATACTTCAAAAATATTTCTCAATCTCTCTAATTAGTTTCAAAGGTATTAAAAATATTAATACCCCAAAAAGTACTCTATATTTGTATTCCTCAAAATCGCATACTCATAATTCACAATTCACACATAATCACATAACACATAATAAGCATATAATACGAGGAAACAGTTTTGGATTGGCAGAGAAACTTACCTCAATTCAATGCTTCTATTTTTCTTCCTCTATTGCGGTCTCCAAGTAATCACCTTTTTAATTAAGATGATATACTTAGTCATTTATTCTATTAATAATTTATCCGATTTTCTACTTTTTATTCTATTATTCGCATATACATTATTATACGAGTTTATTTGATTGCCCAGTTTTATTAATCAAGTTACTATATTAATTTGGCCTAATAATTCGAACTTAATTCTTCTATCAATTTTATTCCTTACTTTACTACTTTTAATTCGGCTTTCCTTTTATTTACTATTGCTAATCCAACCTCCGCATATATACTTAGTTTACTAGTCATCATCAATTAAAACTGTTGTTTATTAATCTAATAAAATAATAAATCCGAAATGTATATTATTAAAGATACTAGATCCGAATTATGAAGTTTCTCTAATTTGACTTTATTTAGTCCATCTTAATTAATCCATTATAATATTCCACAATGAACACTTAGCAATACCGAGCACGTTAACTAACAATTTACCAATTTATCCAAGTGATTAATATCAAGCTAAATCCATCACTAATACATCTCATCTTAAATTTATCAATTACCGAATTATTATTATTATTATTATTATTATTATTATTATTATTATTATTATTATTATTATTATTATTATTATTATTATTATTATTATTATTATTAATATTATATTATTATATTATAATTATTATTATTATTATTATTATTATTATTATTATTATTATTATTTATTATTATTATTATTATTATTATTATTATTATTATTATTTATTATTATTATTATTATTATTATTATTATTATTATTATTATTATTATTATTATTATTATTATTATTATTATTATTATTATTATTATTATTATTATTATTATTATTATTATTATTATTATTATTATTATTATTATTATTATTATTATTATTATATTATTATTATTATTATTATTATTATTATTATTATTATTATTATTATTATTATTATTATTATTATTATTATTATTATTATTATTATTATTATTATTATTATTATATTATTATTA